>CM053325.1:21690798-22290798 GCA_028583605.1 Dastarcus helophoroides | reverse complement strand
TTTTACCGTCCATTAGTATGTTTGTTGCATTATCCCTTGATGTTTTCTTAGAGAAATCCGCGGCCTAAGTTTTTTGAAGCTTTGAAGTCTACCAGATTTTTCTTACCCCATTCGAGGGTGATTTTGATTCCGATTAATCATCTTTATCTGCAGTTCCTTTGTTTGATCTGAAGGAGCGACAGATAATGTTTGTTGGAGAAAAAAGATGACACAAAGCTACTATCATATGCGTGGCTGTATCTAGGATTGGAAGTTGAAGCTAAGAGATCGTTTATGTGTAACAGAAACAGAGTAGGAGACAGGACAAACTTCTGAGCACCCTTGCATTAATCGCAAATGTCTGGGATAAAATGCCATCGACGGCGACCTGAAGAGATCTGTTAGCGAGAATATTGAATATCAAATGATAAAGTCTAGGAGGAAGACTATAAGATGTTAACTTGGCGAGAAGAGATTGGTGCCAGACTCGGTCGAAGGCCTTTGAGATATTCAATGCAACAATACTAGCCTCAGTCCCTCTGAGCCTCACCATGTTTTTCCATAGCTGAGTTGAAGATGTGAGTAACATATACCAGTAGATCGCCAGTCGAGCGTTGTTGTCTAAAACCGAATTGCCTGTCCGAGATGATTCTATTCTCCTCTAGATATTTGAGAATCTGGATGCCGATAACATTTTCCATCACTTTAGGTATACCGGTAACAAAGATATAAGGCGATAGTTTTTAGCCAGATTCCTTTTTCCGTTTTTAGGGAGAGGCTGCACCCAAGCAGATTTCCAGATGTTAGGGAATACACCTTTGTTGAAAGAAAGTGTTCACACTCTTTTATTCTATTTTATCTCTCCAATTTGCTTAGGACAGAAGTCAAATAAATCTAGGGCGCACTTCTTAAGAACAATAGCTGGGATACCATCAAGGTCAGAATCTTTCGAGGTGTCAAGCTCGTGGAGAATCTTCCTGATTGTGAGTTGTCTGAAAACAACTTCAGACATCGAAGTGCCAACCTTAGGAAGAAAAAGAGGTTCTGTGTTTCGAGAGTCAGGATTGTAATTTTCAGCAAACCTTATGGCTAGCCTGTCAGCCTTTTCCTTAAAAGTAGTCGCAATTTTGTTATTGTCATCGAGTAAAGGTGGAAAGGTGGAAAATTTGAAGATGTGAAATTCTTTCCAATCGACTTTGCAAATCCCCAAAAGGACCTGGAACCGTTCGGACAGCTAATAAGCCTCTGGCGCATTTTACGATCGAAATCACTTTTGCCTCGTTAATAACCTGTTTACAAAAATTTCCTGGCATCTATAAATGTGATCCGAGTCTCGACTGATGGATTAGTTCGCCAACGACGATATGTGCAATTTTTGCAGGAGACAGCCCGAGCACATTTTTTGCTGAACCAAGGTTTACTGGAGGTAGACTTCTTTTGCGAGTAGGGAATTGAGCATTTCATACCAATCAGGATAATTTCAGTGATGGATTCGGCGACTAAGAAAGGGTTGTCTGAGTTAAAGCAGACTTCTTGCCATGGGAAAGGGTGCAAAGAAGTCTCTTAATTCTTTCCAGTTAGTAGAGTTAGTGCCAAACCCTGCGGGTCTGTGTCTGAGAAGGAGGTGGCATATGAAGCGAGCGTGAGGCTGCTACAAGCTTGTGATCCGAATTTCCAAGCGGTGATGTCACAGAAATTCGTAAGAAAAAGGTCGAGTAGATTAGATTAATGGAATTCTTGTGCGTTCTTCAACTAATTGCGATAATCCACAAATGATGGCGAAAGCCTCTGCCACCCTCCCCGCGTCGTCAGTTCGGAAAGAAAACCTTAACCAGGGGATGTTGTGTACGTTGAAGTCACCGAGAAAGACAACCTCAGCGTTTGGATAATTCCTCTGCAGGTGATCAAAGGTTACGGAGAGATAAGAGAAGAGCTGTCTATATGAGGAATCCTTTGGAGACAAATGTTCGCTTTTGGAGCAGATTTTCAGCCCAATCATATTATGATCAGCAGATTCCAGTGCTTCTTCTCGTTAACAGGACAGGTTGCCTTGCAAAGCTTACATTAAGAGCCGTTTAGTAAAAGCGTCAGTCGTATTTTATGTACATTTCACCCAAAATTTGTCGAATTAAATAAAATTTTTAATTGTATGATTCGACTCGGTTGTATCGAAAAACGTTTAGTAAAAGTCTAATTTCGATGTAACACAAAGGAGCTTTGAATTAAACTTAAGGCAATGCTTCCTCGATTAACAATTCTGACATTAAAAGGATAACAATGACTTATCTGTAAATGTCCCGAAGGCCGTTAATTCGCTTTTGTTTTCCTTTCCCATTCCGCAACTACAGATTATTCCATCTGCCTACGATGCTATCGATCTCGCCCAAACTTTATTGTCCTGGGATCCCTTTAGTTTTGAGACGTCCAACTGTATCTTGGAATCGGACCAAAAGAACGACGTCGTTTTTGTATCAGCGCGGGCCGCATCTATTGTAAAAATACATATCGTGGTGTGCCTTGACCTCATATCGCCGTCTTACAGATCGAAGGTTTGCACGATTCCTTTTTGTGTTCAAAACGATAACCGTCCGATATTTGATTGATTCTTTGCATTTATGGCTCGCTTCGTGAAGTTGAAAACGTCTGGTGCCCTTTGAGAGGCGAATATTCCCTTAAGATATTGCGTTATTAGTTTCTCTTGGATAAATGTTTATTTTTAAACAAATACTAGTAGTTTGTAAAGAATTTTAACAAAAAAGCACTTGCAGCCTTTTTGTTAATAATATTCTTGCAAATATTAGATAATTATAATTAGGTTGACTTGGTTAAATGTTTACTTTTAAGATCAAGAAGGTAACAAGTCGTTTAGAATGGATTACAAAGCAAATCCGTTCACGAATAGGTAGCTTCAAAAGGGACAACCGTAAAAATGCCAACACCAACCCCCTAAGCTATCGGGCAAACAATGCGTGAGACATAAGGACCATATTCCCTTAGAGTATCCATTTCATTCAATAAATACAGAGGGTTACAATTGTCACAGGGCCTCCCCACTTGCCCTAAGCACAGCCCCTTTTCGTGGCTTATGTACCCTCTTCAACTATTTAATTTATTTGTTCATTTGCGGCCGAGATTTCCAAAGATGTATACCAATAAGTTCGCGAAGAGTGAACTTAAGTGCGGGCGGATATTTAGGCCTTGGGACCAGGAGTATCAAGACGCCACCGTATCAACTACCACAAAAGAAGCATTTCAACGGATTAAAGTAGAAGATGCACCCAAATTAGATGCGGCTGATAAAAAACATGAAGACAAATCTGTGAATTTCGATAGAGTACCACCATCTTATCCAGATTTGACTCAAATGGAAAATTTCGGGTTGTATGGGGATTGTTCATCAGCTCAATGTTTGGGAGTGAGTTCTGCAGATGCGTTATTTTTTGAGACAATGTCACAAGGGTACGCCTTAGAGGAATATGCCAGAGTGTTAAGCGAAGAACATCAAGCTAGGACGTTGAACGCCCGAAAGCAAAGACCCAAAAAGTATAGATGTCCACATTGCAACGTCGGGTTTTCCAACAACGGGCAGCTCAAAGGGCACATCCGAATACATACAGGTGAGAGTTTTATTTAATTCCATTAAATTAACCCCCAAATCGGAAGCTTTGGTTGTTCAGAAAATAAATTGAATTTTGAGTTAGTCAGTTCACTAGGATTTAAATGCGATTTGATTTTTTTATTGTTTTGTGATGAAAATTTGTCTGATTTAACATTGATTTTTGCTCCGACTTCTCATGAAAATTTTTCAAAATCTAATTCATTTTCTTCTTTTCTTCATAATTTTTTCCAAAACATATTAAAAAAATTCCAATGTTGAAGTTAATAATGAAAGTTTTAGAAAAAGATAAAAATTTAAAGTGTTAATTCGGCATTGTGAAAAATTTGATGAAAAAAATCGATACTTCCTTACAAATAATATAAATTTTAGAAAAAAAAGACGAAATTTAAAAATTTAGGCCAAAATCTAAAAAAAGGCTAATCCTCAAGAAGAAATCAAAATTTTCAGTTTAATGTCGCAATGTTGGGGAAACTGGTAAACACCGAAGGTAACACCTGGGAATGTTGATAAAATGTTAAAGAAAACATAATATGTACAAAATAAAGAACAAATTAAAAAAACAAAGTCTATTATTAACCAAGATTTTGAGAGAAAAATTGAAATTTTAAGATTATGGTCGAAATTTATAATAAAAAAACCAATCCTTTAAAGAAAGTCGAAATTGTTTCGAAAATATACGAAACAATCAAAATCAACAGATCCGTAGATATTCGGGATCTAAGAAGATTGAACAATGATCTTAAATTTTAGTTTTAAAAATTTAGGCCATAAACTAAACATTTCGATAAAATTCTCAACACGTTAATTTTTTTGCAACTTGAAATTTTTAGTGAAATTTTATTTTATTTTTTTAAAATTTGTAGTTTGAATTTCCGATTTTTAATTAAAATGGAACGGACTGGCCCTTGGTTATCTCCGAAAATTGAAATATAAATCTTGTCCCCTGAAACCAAGAGAGATTAAAAAACACAACAAAGAGCCAAGCTATCATCCTCAGAGAGATACTGTATCTCTATGAAGATGATAGCTTGGCTATCGAAACACGTTAGAGCAACCTTTGTTGTGTTTTTCAATCTTTCTTGGTTTCAGGGGACAAGATTTGTATTTCAATTTTTAATTAAGAATTTCTAAAAAAGTCAAAATTTTAACATGAAAAGTGAAATTTCTGAAAAAATTCGGAATTTATAATAGAATCTTTTAAAATTATTTATTTTAAATTCAATCTGAAAATTACAAGAAAAAATTTAAATTTTCGAAAAAAGACTGAACGTTAATTTGCTTTTATAGTTTCGTGTTTTTTTCTGCCTGATATCATGAGTATGAAGTTCAAATTGCAACTTTTCAGTTATTAATTAAAATTTTGATTTCAAAGACTTTTTAAAATTTAATATCTCAAATTTTGTCTAAAAATTTCGGGAAAATACTCAAAATTAAGAATATTTTTAGTAATTTCGTTTTTTTTGTCATGCTTCTGCCTGATTCTCTAAATATCAAGTTCAAATTTCAAATTTTTCCTTCTTAACATTTTGATTTCAAAGTCAAATTTATCAATTTTTCAGAAAAAAATTATTATTAAAAAAATTAAAAAATAAGAAATTTTAACAGAACACTCAACAATTAGAAAAATTGTTAATAATCTTAAACTCTTTTTTGCTTTTTGTTTTTTTTTGAAATTTAGGAATTAATTAATATGTGTAATGTTTTACTTAACTTGCATCTCAAAGTCAAGATTTTTGCCTTTAAACTTTTTTGGATTTTGCTCCTGAAATTTCGATTGTATAAAAAGCGTCAAAACTACGAAAAATAGTTCAAAGTTGTGAGTAAAAAATTGAAAATTTTTTAGAAGATTAACCAGCATTTGGAGAGAAAACCTTGAAGTTTAAAAAATTAGTAGATAATTTTGTTTTACAACCGGAAATTTAAAAAAAAGCTAATATATTGAGAAAATATTTTTTTCGTTTTGCAGAAGGTTTTTTGTCTGAAATTCTGGATTTTAGATTTTAAATTTTTAGATTTTTACGTAAACTTTCGATTTTAAATTCTTTCGATTTTTGTGTTTTTGAAATTCCTTAAAAAAATCACGAATTTTTAATTTACTTAGATACTAGCTTTTTGAAATTAAAGAGGACGTTTTATAAATTAATTGAGTTGAAAGTTAAAATTTTAAAATTAAAGTTTAAAGTACAGAAATTAAAAATAAAAAACACGAAATTACCATAGTCTACACTACCGTGCAAAAGTATAAGGACAATATCGAAAAAATTGATTTTTTGAGTTTGTGATTGTTTTTTATTGTGTTCAACAACATTTTATGATAAAATCTTGTATATAAAAACTGGAAAATATACTATTTTATTATAAGTTATGTTTATTAAAGGCAAATTTTGTAAAAAACTATTTAAAAATACCGAAAATATTACGACAGGTCAAATCAGGATTTTTTTATCAATATGTTTACCTCGTGTTTTGATGATAGCAGTTTAGTTTAAAATAAAATAATAGTTATTATATTTGAAATTACAGCACAAAAATGTGCTATTTAAAAATAAGAATTTTTGGTTTCTTCAAAACTCCATCATTTTGACTAATAATAATTAACAAATTTAAAGCAAATGCATGTACAAATAATAACAAAATAGTCTATTTTTTAGTTTATATACAAAATTTAATCAGAAACTGCTGTTGAACATAATAAAAAATAATGACATTAATGTCCTTATACTTTTGCACAGTAGTTTATATTTTAAGCACAGTTTCTAAACAAGTCAAAATTTTGAAGAGAACGAATTTTGAAATTAACTTCAAAATAAAGAAATTTTAAGTTAAATATTCTAGAAAAAAGTGAAAATATGAAGATAATTAAAATTTGAAGATTAAATTAAAAATTTTAAAAATAACGTAAAATGTTTGTTCCAAAATAAGAAAATGTACCTAGTTTCGAGCAATTCTCTTTTTTTAATAATAAAGACTTTCTGGGATTTTAATTTTTACTTGAAATTAAATGTACAATTTTTAACTTTAATTCAATTTCTTGAAATTTCTACTTTTAAGATCGACGTTAAAACATGAATGTTAAAAGTTAGAATTTCAAGAAAAAAATTTTCATTGAAGTATGTATCCATATTATTTTAGAATGGGCAATTTTTTGTTCCTGAGTGAGTAACACTCATTCTGTTCCCCATATAGCAATAGACCTGAAAAAGAGGAATAGAAGAGAGCGATGTATAGGAAATATATAGAGAGATAGAAATAAGGAGAAAGTTTTCACTTCGAATAAAGAAAAAAGGCAATATTTTCTTGTTTTTGAATGTATGTGAGAAAACTTGTAACGAAAAAACATTTTTAACAAAGAAAAAAGGAGTAGAATACTTCACGCCAAATTTTTAAAAATGCTTTGTTTTGATAGATATTTTATGACATAATCTTGAAATAACTTCTAATACACCGAGCAACAGTACCTCTGCTACCTAATAAAGTTTGAAACAAAGCATATTTATTGTCAAACCTAGAACAACAATCAAATTAATACAACATGCATTAGAGTATTTTATTCACGTGGTGGTAAGAATAGGTTAATTGTACAATAAGCAGCTTGAAAATTCCGAAATCCATGAAAACGGTTGCAATAATTATTATGATTTAATATATAGACAACAAATAACAATTCAATGTAAACTAGATTCAAAGAGCACAAATGTCCACTTTAGACAAAAAAGGACAGGGTTCTCAATTAATTTACTATATTTTCACAGGTAAGATTTGACAGACACTCACATATTTGAGAATCAAATGAAACATTCTTATCCTCACAAAAGTGAATTTGCTTTCACTCTTCTATCCCTCTCTTCCTTGGAAGGTTTCAATAAGGTAAAAATGGAACAATGTGTCAATACCTCCCACTTTTTGAGGTAAGATTTGACAGACATTCACATATTTGAGCATCAAACGGAACATTCTTATCATCACAAAAGTGAATTTGCTTTCACTCTTCTATTCCTCTCTTCCTTGAAAGGTTTCAATAGAGTAAAAATAGAACAATGTGTCAATACCTCCTACTTTTTGAGGTAGCAAATGATATGAAGTCGACTTTATTGCTATCGACTCTGTCAACTGCCATTTTAGTACGTTTAAAATGAGCTCTAAATCTAGGTAACGATTATAATAAAACTAGTTTAGAATCTGTGTTTATAAGCAATAAATTTAATCGTTGCGAGAGAAGCATCGCCACTTAAAAATACACAAAATTTATTCTATTACACATTCACACTTACGATTTTGGTTGACGTTTTAAGTAGTCAGATATTCAGTTTCAAATTGCACTAGACCAAGTCGTTTTATAATAATTACAAACAATTATTCCTACTTGGCTAAAGAAAGTGCCATTTCTCATATAGGTATTAAACAAAGCACTTCTTTAGGACTAGCCAATAAACAAAGCACTCTTACCTAGTAGCACCCTCTTTATCAATTTTTTGTCTGAAATCCAATTAATAAACGAAGCCAAATTGCGACATTTATCCTGTTCCCCATCTATTATTTGATTTATTCGCTTTCGATGCCGCTTTGGCCGAAAGCGCGGGTTTAATTCACTGGAGCAATTGAGCGTTTCCTTGCAGGTGAAAGGCCCTTCAAATGCGACGAAAAGGACTGCGGTAAAACGTTCACGAGGAACGAAGAGTTGACACGCCATAAACGGATACACAGTGGCCTCAGGCCGTTTCCCTGTTCGCATTGCGGGAAAAGATTCGGAAGGAAGGATCATCTCAAGAAACATTCCAGGACTCATTTCCAGCCGCGCGGTGGGGTTTTCGCTGTCCCTGTCATGCTGCCCTACGACACTTGGCTTAATCCCAGTTATCCCTTCGTTCCAATGTTCGGATACTGATAGTGTAGGATGATGCCTTTTATGTATATAGCTAGATAAAATTCCATTTGTACATTTTTGTATATAATTTCGACTGAATTAAATTGGGAAAAATAAAATTACGTTTCTTTTCTCCTCCTCCAATTACGGAGATGAAGCCAGCAAATTTACTATGAAGTCAGTTATATCTTAATTAGAATTGATTTTAAGTACGCAACCCAGTTTCAAAGAACGTTGCGAATAATGAAATTATATCTGCGTAAATATTTGCACAACCTCGAGGAGCTGAAGAAGACTTTAATTAATCGATTTCTCCTTCAAAATCTTTTATTGGTCAACATTTTGTTCCTGCAAACGAGACTTGCAACCAAAACGAAAAAATACTATGAATCTATACCCTGAGGACCTGATATATAGGAGTGTAGATCAAATAAGTCCAAAAATGTAAGAATTTCCAAACTCTGGATTTCGTTACCGAACAGAATTTTTCCCAACAATAATGATTTATCCTCGTTTAAAAGGACCCTTTATCACTCTATATATATCTTTATTTGCGCATTCCACATGCATTGCTTCAAAGGCATGTTATGTTGGACTTTTTGCGAGTGGATTTAATTTAAAAAAAGAGATATTTTTTAATGCATCAAATGTTGGCAAAATATTTTAATTAAGCAACTGTAGAAACTTCACTATTCCGAAGTTGCACTTTATTAACAATATAAACTCATTACCACTCCCACATCCGTAACCTTTTATAATAATAAAAGCTGTGCTTTTAATTAAAATAGTTGTCTTTCAGAACATCCAGACCTATGTGTGTATAAGATGCCATACACATATTTTATAATTTTTGTCATCTGTTCATTCGAAATATTTGGAAAAACTAAATGAATGTTGATGGGACTTTCACTAAAATGTAAATTATTTTCTTCGTCGAGTTAAATCAAATAAAAGCCATGATTTTATTCTTTATTGTGTCGAGTATTGAGTAAAGATTAGGCATCAAAATTTAATATTTCGAACTCAAAATCAAACTTTTAACTTTCGATTCAAATCATCCCCCACATTTTGAGTGTAACATAAAAGTTTTCCTTTATTTATTTATTTTTAATTTTCGGAGGAAATTTCGATTTAAAACTCAAACTTTTAAAGAGGAAACATTGAATCTAAACAGTCCAAAGTTGCAGAACAAAAAATCGAAACTTTAAAAAAAATCAGGAATTTTCAAATTTACTTGATAGTTTAGGAAAAAAGATAAGTATTTTTAGCTGAAATCAAGATTTAATGTTACGAGGGAAAAATCTAAATTTATGGTTTTATAGGAATACATGGGTTTTAATCGAAATTCCAGAAAACAAATTAAAATCCGTAAAAAGTCACAATTTTAAGTTTAAGGCTAAAATAAAAAAAATAAAAAAACGGAACTCAAAACTTTAGGAAAAAAATTAAAATTCAACTAAAAATCCTAAATTTATTAAAAAATTCAGTTATAAAATTTGTAGGAAAATGCGATATTTTTGAAATAATTTTCGAGTTCAAAGATGAAATAGCGCA
Source organism: Dastarcus helophoroides (assembly GCA_028583605.1). Lineage (NCBI taxonomy): Eukaryota > Metazoa > Arthropoda > Insecta > Coleoptera > Bothrideridae > Dastarcus > Dastarcus helophoroides. The sequence continues at coordinate 22,280,782 of CM053325.1, read as the reverse complement.
AAAAGGGTATAAAAGTAACGAGTTCAGAAATCAAAATTAGAATTTCGAGAAAAAAACTTCTTCTTCTTGTTCTTCTTCTTCTTCTTCTTAGGTTAGGACGTATGTCATGTTCTTTTTGTAGCCTCTGGTATTCCGTCTGTTAATCTCGTTCCTGTGATTTGAACTAGCTCTCAAACCATTGCTTTGGGGGTTTTCCTGATGGTCTGGAAGTGTTTGGTTTTTGGGTTTTAGCAATCTTAGATAATCTGTCGTTTGTCATTTTATCGACGTGGTTTCTCCGCTCTCTTCTACTTTTTCATACCCATCTCACCACATCCTGTATTTGGGATGCCTGTCTTATTTCGTCGTTAGGTTTCCTATTTTGTAGTGTGTGACCCGTAATTGCGCGAAGAGTTCTCATTTCGGCTATTTTTAGAGGACGTTTAGAAGCGGTCAATTTTGCTGTAGTCTTGGCTGCATATGTCATTACTGCTCTTATGCATGTTTTATAAATTTTAACTTTAGCGTTAATGGAGATTTATTTGTTCCTTCAATTAATATCTCGTAGGAATCCTGATATTAAGGTTGCTTTTGTCACTTGATCTTTCACTTCCACTTTTATATTTCTGTTGCTGGTAATGTTTACTCCCAAGTATTTAAACTTCATTATTTGTTCTGTACTTTGGTTATAGACATCAAGTTTGCAGCGTCTAGGTTCCCTAGAGATAGTCGAAGCTTCGGTCTTCGGCACGGATATGATCATGTTATATTTCTTTGCCACTTGTTCCATTTTATATAGCATTCTTTGCAAATCATCTTCTTCCTCTAATATCAGGACTACGTCGTCGGTATAGCAAACTACCTTAATAGGTTCCTTACCCATTCGGTATCCTTTACCGATTGTTTGTATCTCGCTGATTATCTCATCCATAATTAAATTAAAAAGAATTGGGATTAGGCGTCTCCCTTTCTTATTTAACCTGCGACTGGTATTTTCTGGGTTATTTCATTGCGTACCTTTATTGTCGTTATATTCTTCGCGTTCAGCTCTTTGATGATAGCTATTATTTAACTGTCTATTTCTCTTTTTTTTAGTATCGCTAGGATATCTGTGAGTCTTACTCACACGCTTGTCTAAGATCCATAAAGCACATAAAAGCTGGTTTGTTGTGTGCAATACTTTTCTCGGCTATTTGCCGCAATATGAAGATTACATCGAATGTTGATCTATTTTGTCTGAACGCTTGCTGTTCTTCACGAATTCCTGTTTTTGTTAATTCCGTTGCCAAGATTTTGGTCAATAGTTTTAAAACGGCGCTTAATAGAGTAATACCACGGCAGTTTCTTGGATCGGCTTTCTCTCCTTTTTTGAAAATGAAATGTCACCCCTTCTTTCCAGATTGTGGGTACTTTTTTAGTGTCCATTATTTTGTTGAAAAAAGTTGTTAATTCGTTCATCAGTGGATTTCCCCCATATTTGACCAATTCATTTGCTATTCGGGCTGGGCCTGGTGATTTTCTATTTTTTAGTTTGCCTGTCATTTGTTGGACTATTTCTTTTGTAATTATAAAACTTTGTGTCTTGCCCTGGTCTTTTATTTCGTTCTCTAAGTCTTCGCTTTGTTCTTTTTTATTTTCTGTGTTTGTGCTATCGTATAGGTTTTTAAAATTTATTACTTATTCTTCCGGTTTAATTTTGGTGATTTGTACATATTCGTTAATTGGTCTTTTTCAACTCCTCAGCATGTTCTAAACTCGTTTTTGTGCTCCATAAAGGTCGTTCCCATGTGAGTTGAGAGTTTCTCCCAGTGTTGACGTTTTATGTTTTGTATTGCATTGTGTACCCTGTTTCTGACCAGTTTGTATTAGTCGTACGCTATCACTTTGCTTCTATACTGGAGATAGGATTGTTTTTTGTTTTTTGCTAGGTTCTTAACTTCCTCACGAAACCCAAGGCTTCTTTTGTTTCCCATCAGACTTTACTTTTCTCTCACCTACGGCCTCTTCGGCAGCTGTCTTAATGTTTCTTTGGATCTTTTCCCACAATACAGGATATACTTCTTCCGGGGTTGGACCGTGTCAAAGAACTACTAAAAGTGTTCGACGTTTCGCCCACCATCGTAGGGGGCTTCTTCAGGAACAAAGAAAAGAAACAATAAATAAAAATAGAAATATAAGGGCATATGCAAAAATGAAAGGATGAAATGGCCAATTTCAAAACATCCGAGCACGGTAACTCAGTATGTCCACCATACCAGAGGCGAAACTCTTCTGAATTGAAAATTGGTACAAAAGATAAGAAAGTTTAGACAAAAGAGCACGGTAACTCAGTATGTCCACCATACCAGAGACGAAACTCTTCTCAGAAGAGAAAAAGTATAACCTCTACCGACTCTGGCCGTGGAAGCCCTCGTTATCATTTTACCACGATGTTTCAACATTCTCCGTTTCCAGGATTGTATTATTGTCAACTTTTTGCTGTAGCCTTCGCTGACATAGGTTTTTTATTGCGTCATTTTCAAGGAATTTTAGGTTTAATTTTTTAATCACTTTTGGTCTTGGTCATTGGAAGTGGTGCACATTGTATCTCATTTTTGATAGTACTAGATTGTGATTGGTTTCAGTGTTCGCAGAGCTCAATACCCCCACGTCCAGTACTTTGGAAGGGTGGATGTTTCTGTTAGTTAAAACATACTCTATTATAGACTTGTGTCTTCTGGTGTTTTTAAATGTAACTCTATGTTAAGATTTGTGGTAGTAAAAAGTGCTATTAATACGGAGTTCGTTTTGGGAATAAAACTGGATAAGTCTCTTCCCGTTTTCATTGATGGTTTCTTCGTTAAATCGGCTTTTTTCCCCTGCCAGAACCTCATTTGCAACTGTGGCGTTTAGATCACCAAGAATTATTATTTCGTCTTGAACCGCTATTTCGTCTACCGTTGTTTATAGTTCATAGTAGAAAGGTTCCTTTTCTTTTTGGATTTTTGTTATATTTGACGCATACCCGCTTGCAGAGCTTGTTGTTGAGTACTTTTCAATTTGTATCGTAGTTCTTAATATTCTGTCGTTAATGTATTTTATGTTTTTATAATTTTTGATGTATCAGCATGCCTACTCCCGATTCGGCTCTCTCGCTCTTATCTTTTCCGCTATATACGAGGATTTAGTTTTCGTATTTTATGCTTCCTTTGACTTTTTTCTTGGTATCTGCAAGAACGCAAATGTCTATATTGTGTTTTTCCATTTCGATCGCGGTGTCTTGGTCTTTGTTAAATGACGTCACATTCCATGTTCCTATACATAATACTTTGGTATCAGATTTCCATTTTCGCTCTCATTTATTCCTTTTCCTCGTCGATTCTTCATCATTTAGTCCAGTCTGATCCGAGACTACATTACTACAGCTAGGAGCATCAGTTGTTTTACTGCAGGTAAAAATGTAAACGTCAGTCGCCAGACTGCTCAGTCCATCCAGCGGCTGACGAAGGCGGAGTTGAGAGAAAAACCGAAATTTATAAAAAGATAAACGTTTAGAAATTCTAAAGAAATGTTGAATAAAATAAAAAATTTGAAACTAAAGTTAAAATGTCTAACAAAATTTTATTCAATTAGATTAAGTTTAAAAAAGAGAGAAAATTGAATGCATAATTTTGGCACTGCTGATGTAAAGTCACAATTTAAAAAAAAATTGAAAATCTTGAGAGAAGAGAAACTGTTAGATGATAAGGTCGAAATTTTGGGACAAAATATAAAAACTTCAAGTTTAAACTCAGAAGAGAAAAATATTAACGTTTCTTAAAAAAATTGTTTCACAAAGTAAAATTTCATCCTTTGATCAAACTTTTTACTACAAACGAACACTTTTGACTGTTTTTTTTTTGAGGAATTTCCATTTAGACATTAAAATTACGCTGGAGCTTTAAATAAAATTCAAAATTTTCTGAATTTTACTTAATTTGATCTCTAAATATCGAGTTAAGGGTTGTAACTTTTACTTTTTCATAAAATATGGACTTTTCTAGCAAATTTTTGCATTAAAAGTAGAGACTTCGTCGTTAAAGTAGAAAAGTGAAGAATGAATTTGAAATTTTAAAAATTTGTTATTTATAATTTACATGCCTTATTTTGACATCAATTTATTTTCAAGATTTTGAGTTTAAATTGTTTAATTTGTTTAAATTGTTTAAATTTTTGGTTCCAAAATTTCTATTTTAAAACTTAAATCTAGGTTAAAAAAATTATGGATATATTTGTTGATAAATTTCGATTTTTTCCTGAAACATTTTCGTTAACTAAGAAATTTAATTTTTTAAAATTTGAAGGTGAAATTCGTATTTGTTTTATAAATTTGGCATTTTTCTGAAACTTGATATTTGGACAATGGAATTTTAATATAAATTTACAGTAATATTTTGAATTTTTATCTTTGATTTTAAAATTACAGGTATAACTTGTACGTAAATGTCAGTTTTTTTCCTGGAAGCTTCGACTTTCGATTTAAAATTTTTCTATACATTTTAAGCTTCAAGTAAAATCTCAAATTTACATGTATGAATTTAGAGCGAAAATTCGAGTTTAATATGGTCATTCCAAAATAAAAATCAAAAATTTTAGAATGAACTATTCTTCTCCTTCTTCTTCAGTTCAGGTTTTAGGCATTATTGCCTGTTACGATGCCCATCTTTTTCTTGGCCTACCAATACTTGTTCTTCCAATATATCTAGGCAACCTTATTTCATTCATTCGTTCTACATGTTCTCTCCACTTAATTTTATTTTCTGTTATTTTATCGTTTTGAAAGAACTTAAAATTTAAAAAATATACAGAGTGTCCTACCAGAAATCGCCACTATCGATATCTGACAAAGTACTCATTTAAAAAATTTTGAACATTTAACAACTCAGCAAAGTCGATGAAGCCAACAAAACTAAAATATTCGCGAAGTTGTAATACTTCTACTTATACCGGAAGTTGAGATCAACTTCGTTATTTTAAATAAGACACCCTATATATTTATGCATTTTTGGATTTTATTTGATGCTTTAAGGCCAATTTAGATAACTCTTTTTCTAAAATTTATGATTTTTGAGATAATTGGATTTTTATAAAAAATTTGACAGATGCAAGGTCACACGAAATTTTTTGTATCTTTTTCCAGAAACCAGATATTTATTTCATATTTGGTAAGTGAGTAGAACACATGCGAAGCTATCTTGCACAACTTTCATAGGTTCAAAAACATTATACCGAATGTTGAATTCAGGTCTGAACATTTTGGTAAATTCAAACAGCGGTAACTTTTGTTCTATCAAATGGAACATTTTATATTTTTTCGACCTATCCAGTGCAGATGTGGTGTGGGACCCACTGTATATACCCACTGCATAAACCTGAAATCGCCTGTTTTTTCAAAATGTTGATTTTTTTTAGTTTTCAGCTAAAACTGCAAATTTCAATTTATTTTTCTTTCAGATTTCGACTTGAAACTTAAAAATAAAAGATTTTTCTAGAAATTTTAATTTACTATGTATTACAAAATTCCTAGTGTAAACCTAAAGTTTTTCTTGAAATTTTATATTTAAATTCGAAATGCCTTTACAAATTTCGTTTTAGAATTTATAGTTCTTTTAAATAACTTTATATGCTTCCTTGTTTGAACTCTTTTCTGAATATTACGTATTAAAGTTGGGAACTCGAAAATTTGAGAATATTTTTTTAATAAAAAACCCCTGCACGTTGTCTACGCAAATTATAGTAGCGTTATATTGCGAAATAAGATAATTTCTCATTTGATTTTAACAAAATAATAAATTCAAATATTCACGCTCCTTATTTTAGTAGGTACCCGCTAGAATTAAGTGGCACACACAAAAGTACATGGTCTTTTTGGGCGCCCAATATTATATCAGCCATAAACATTGAGGATTGATTTCTCTTGTATAAGTTCTATGTTATAATCTCAAATAAATCTGTTAAATTGTTAACAAAGTTGATTTCTTAGAAATAAGTGGTTAAGGAATAAAAATACACTAAAAGGTAGCCCTTTAAATACTCTACATTTTGGTAAAAGTTTCATTAAAATTGATTTAGTAGTTTCCGAGATTAGCCTGGGCAAAAGATCAATCGTCTGACAGACAGTCACTTGGCGCTTTAATTTTACTAATATAAGGTTTTCAGTTTGTTCTCGAAATTTGCAGATTTTTCCGAAAATGTTTAATTGAAACTTCAAAATTATTTTTCTTTCTAAATTTTAACTATAAAATCAAAATTTCGAGTTAAATCATTTGTTATTATATGAATTTCGTGTTTTGCTCAAAATTGCGGATAATTCAAAACGTCTTCTGAAAATTCCTAGCTTAAACTTCCGATTTAAACCGAAAACGAAACGTGGTCGAAATTAGTTTTTTTTTTGGTCAAAACTGATCGAAACCGGAAACAACTTTGACTTTTACTATTTATGTAATATGGTAAAGACGGAAAACTTTCTGGATTACAAAACAACCATAATGTTAACCATAAAATCACTAAAATATCTCGCCTCAAATTCTTCAATAAGTTGATACGCTTCTCGTTTGATTTTAGTACTTAAATAAAATTTATCCATTGATACTCAGGTTTGGCGACTTACGACATCAATTAAATATATTCCCAGCTCGTATGCGAATTCTCATAAATTTGCTCAAGGTTTCTTTTCAAAGTTTGAAGTTATTGTTCCCCATTCAATTCGTGAATAACATCGAGGATACACTCCCCATTCGATGCGGGTTATTTATGACAAAATAATACGAGAAGAAGATTTCTGTATGTGTGGTCTTCGGTTTAAATTACGTTGCGACATTGTCGCACGTCTTTATTCGCGTTTAAATCGTCGGGTATGGTAAATCCTCATCGGACCCTATATTCTTGTTGCTTTGAAATTATTAATGAATATTTTATACTTCCATAATTTCGAAAATGTGTTATTTCGATTCATTATTTTAACATCTATACCATCGCATTTCAGGAATTTTGGGATACCTGTAAAGTACAACAATCCTAAAAATAGAAACGACGACTTATCAAAGTCATAAAAGCAAGCATAAAAAATTAACTATAAAAAAGCGACAATGGGCACATCGGTTATAAGAATCTTTCTTTAAAAAAGCGATAATACGTAACACGATACATCAACAATAAGTGGCTTTAAACGGGGCGTTCAATCAAAAAATATGTCATTTCAATGAATTTAACCAATAAAAAAATACAATGAAGCTAAAGAATAGGAAAAAAGTTGATGTTTAAGATTCCTAAGATCAATTGACCAAGAATAAAACGAACACAATGATGGTTTGCATCGGTTCTCACGGATTTTTTACTGGCAGGTTGCACAGGTGCTCCTCTCTTTTATTTGGGGGCGTTTACCGACTTATAGAGTCATTTGTGAATTTACAATAGGTAGACGTAAGAGCAGGTACAATGAGAATAAATAGTATTGCCCAGTGACGCTTTGTAAATTCCATTTAAAAATCGAACGTTTTGTGATCTGTTAGGAAGCACGAAGTATCTATTGTCTTGAATTGTCTTGAAAAATTTCGAAACTAAAGTCTTTTTAGCTATCTGAGCAGTAATGGCATATGATAGGGGACACACCTTTACAAAAAATATAAAGATGTTTTATAATACGGAAGTGGGAAACACACCATTTCTAGTCAATGGCGATTAAAAAAGTTATTATCTCGTTCACGTTAGGCAATAGGTACTAGATAAATAATTACGAAAAAATACAGACCTTGTAGATCAGAAGTGGCATATACTATCCCACTATCACTCCTATGATGGTGGGTCAATTTAAATGGTGACATTTTTTGATACGTTGTCAAGAATTATTTTAGTGTAGTCAGTGATATATTCACGATGAATCGTAGAGCGTAGAAGGGTAAAGTAGCTGATGTGTTGTATAAAGCAAGTTTTTTTTTGTTTGTTGAAAATTTACCCCAGACAGGCGCCAAAAAAGACAATCCCACTCTATCCTTATCTAAATCCAGAGCTGCCAATGAGTGCGGTGTTTTCATCATGAATTCTAGCTGATGTAGCCACCTCTCCCTCTTAATTTATAAATAGGCGGTTTATTGGAATTTTCACACAACTACTGGGCATTTTTAAAATTGTTTCTATTTTCTCTTGAAATGTTTGTATGCAGTGCGATGTTTTTAAAATTAATTCTAACAGAACTGACTGTCTTTCATATAACCTCAAGTGCTTCGTTTATAGTTTACTCATATTTTGACAGTATTGCGGGGAAGTTTAAAACTTGATGTTGTCATACATTAATTTGAACCTCATATAGTTGAAACAACTAGCTAAAGCTAATCTTTTTCCTCTGAATCATTTCTTCTATATAATTTAACTAAAAGTATCGAAGATGTCATAAGTTCTTTTGACAGGTCAGATTATATTCTCAATTCAAGCAAAATCTCGATCATCAGTATTTAAAATACGCACACAAAGTCGCGGGGGTCCGATAGTTCTGAAATATAAAATGTTAAAGGCTTCAGTGATTTACAGAGTAGAAGAGATGGTTTTACATGGAAACAGAAGAGATGCAAACAGAAGGATTATGGATTAATAGCGAGTTATCCTAGAAGAGTAACGCCTACTTCCCCATTGCATTTGCTCGTTCCTTTCTTTCCTCGAACGCTCCTCTTGCATAATTTATTGCAATAATGTACCCGAGTACAAATGAAATCGACCCCAAGGGATACAAAGCAAGTCCCTATATAATATGCGACCCTGGGGTTCCCACATCTGATATAATAAAGTGAATTGCATTTTTCCCCGTTTATGCGGTCGGAACATAAAGACAGGACGAGCGACATCCCGCTGAGGCTGCTAAATATCTTGTCAGTAAGGAGACCTCCAGCGGTGACTGAGGAAATTGTTATTAGACCCAATTTCCACCGTGGTGATATGTCAAAGCGACAATTTACGCTGTCATTTTAACTTAAAGCTTTCGGCACTGCAATTTTAATTTAAATGCACCACAAATTCCCATTTCATATGGAAGCTTTATTAAAACAAAGCTCAAATGTTCCTGTAACGTTTTCTAGAATTCGAAGGACGAAAAACCCAATTAAAATGATTTATATTTAGGTGATACAAAATTGCATTCCTTGGAGGAGTCGGCAATGGGATTAGGCGATAAATCGTGTCGATTTGACCGCAAATTTCAGCGTACACGAGTGAAAGCTATCCACCTATGAATTTGGGACACTTGGAGGAGGTCCAGCGACAAAATAATGGAATATCGGCGAGCTGTGGTCAATGGAATCACATAAATTATTTGAGTGTGATACCACCCACATGGTAATAAAGAGCTAGAACTTTTGTAAGAATGAAATGCCATGTTTTGCACGTAACCGCTGAATGAAGCCAAGAATAAAAGATCACTTTAGCTGAATGCATATACAACTGAATAAAATTACCGTAAATTAAAAGCCCTGGGATGTTCGAATGAACGATGAACCACTTAGGAACCTTTATCGGTCTTGAATGGGCACGGCATTCACTAAGACATGAGTAAACGAATTATGAAACTTAGCCAGCATCATATATCAACGAATGATAAAATATAAAAAAAAAACTAGGAAATAAAATCTTCCATTAATTTTTTAAAATTTTCGTTTCTAAAGCGTTACTGCATCGTAGATCAAAAGCAAAAATAAAATCGTTGGCAAAACAAAATTGGTAAACAAAAAGTGCACACCACGAGAATTGGTTTTATAGTTTACATTTAAGTTTTCGTAGAAAAACAGAAAGTTCGTCAAGCTCAACAGATAACAATCTTATTTTATCCTTCAAAATATTTCTAACTAACATAAAAAATGTACCTTATGCCACATTGCAATTTCCATGCGACCAATTACAATGGTTGTAAATAAAAATGTTTGTTCGGTAATAAGCATCTAGTTTAATAAACTTTCTACAGATAAGATAGTGGCACCAAATTCTGTCACCTCCCCTCCTGTAGTTGACACTGCCAACTTTAAATCATACTTTTTAGATTTTAAAATCGAATATAAAGTTGGTAACCACTTAAAATCTGGTGTCTTATATCCCTATTCAGAATTTAAGTTCGCAGCAGTCGTGTGGTAAAACCAACATCTGTCAAAGCACACCTTAGCAATTATATGTCGACCGTCTTCTGAAATATCTGCTGTTTCTTAAGTGTTTTATTAAGAAATCATAGATGTGCGTTATTTTATACATCGATATTTTATTAGCATATGTAATTGGTACTGTTTTTAGTATTTTTATTTGAAGTAATTTTGTAATAAAATCATTCAAACCACTTCATTATTAAAATTTCAGCTTATAGAAGGGTGTCAGGAGGTTTAGGATACCAATAAATGGGCATTTTCCAGTACCAGACAACAATGTCAGATACTGGTTCTATTAGCAGTACCACCTTATTTGCAAATGAAGTTGAAATAGGGCATTCTTTGACATAATTGTAATTGTACATATAATTCTAAATGTTTTATTAGTAGTTTTCCAAAAGCTGACAGGCATGTAAGCTATTGGTGTTCTTACTGTCAGATATTGGATGTGCCTTCAGTTGCTTCTTCAAAGCAATGATTATTATAGAAGAAAGCAAAAAAAAAAGAACAAAAAGAGCGGGAGAAACAAGAAAGGAAACGAAAACGAGATAAAAAAAGAAATTCAAAAGCAGTCGTCGCTCGACTCGTCCCAAAAAACGAATTTTAAAGTCATTTTTCTCAGATTCCTTGATAGAAGTAGAAAGGGGTCTGAGAAAGAACCACATTTCCAAATGAATGAACCATCGCCAAGCGTAACATGCAGTTTTGGTGTATCAGCTATTAGTACCATATTTGACATGGTAATTTCTTTTTTCAGAAAGTGGTTCGAGCTGAAATTTAGATTTTGCTTCTATACTTCTACCAAACTCAAAATTACCACACTGGGACACACGGGAACCTTTAATTTTTATAATTTTGTTTTTTACTTCAAATTATATATTCAAATGTTGCTTCTAATGTCAGGTATTGGTGCCACTACCTTAATGATTGAAAGACAAAATTGTCATGTAAAAGTCAGTGCGTAATTTATGCGACTTCCATTTCTATGACAATCATCCTACAGTAGATTTCATTTCGGTATCTTATATTCGTGGTTGTGTAATTTCGCTATTTTTCAGCTATATCATACTGATTATTATTTTTGGGAGATTACGGTTCTGAAATAAATAGGTTTGATGCGCTATCTTTGACACATTTCATCACAATTTGAACAAAGAGCACAAATTAATTTCTAAGGCTGCGTTTAGATTAGACACTTTATTCCGTACATTTCTCTCTGACATAATAATATATCAAGTGTAAACCATCCTGAGAGAGGCTATCTGAGATTAATCACACAGCTGACATAAATTATTCGACACAAAATGTCGACACTAATTTCAGCCAGTGTCTGACATATACCTCAGAAGTTGTAGTCATCTACTTTCTCTCGAGATATTTCATAGGATTAATTATTGTATATCACTTATAATCAGGGCTTCGAACCGGAACTAAACCAAAAACCGAAAACCGGAAATATCGGTTTACTTCGGTTCGTCGAATTCCATGCGATTTTCATCTCATTTTCATGTCTCATTTTTGACTAGATTAGATTAGAAACTCACAATTTCCACATTTTCGTTTTTTCGTAAATTTTTTCCTTCAAATTCCACTTTGATTCTAGTATTCCAATTTTTTTTCGAAATCCCAAATTTAAATTCCTGCTGCCGACTTCCTAAATCTTCCAAAAATTCCAAGATAAGATTTTCGCTAAAATGTCGCAGTTTCAAAAACAGAAATTTTTAAATTTCTAGTCAAAATTTCAGCAAAAAATCCAACATGATATTCCAATTTAAAGTCGAGATCTTGGCATTGGGGTTGAAATTTATACAGTAAACTTGAAACGGTGACATGTTAGAAAATGTATAATTTAAACTTGCACTGATTTTTTTTATGTTAAAATAGTAATTTTTATTATAAAAACTTTCATGTTTTTTTGAAGATTTCGACTTTAGCCTCAAAAGTGCGATTTGTTTAGAATCTAGAAGTCAAAATTGTGTGTTCTCTTAAATATTAAGTAATTGCTTTTGCTAAACTTCTGACATAAACTCGAAAGTTCGGCCCTTTGCCCTTTGTTAAAAATCCGTTCTAAAAATATTAAATTTATTTACAAATTTTTTGACTACAGCAGAAATTTTTTCTGAAATTTCGTCTTTAAAATTGAAATTTGCGTTTATTTTTTTCAGAAAATTGGTCGTTGATCTTAAAATTTCAATTTTTTCATAGAAAATTTAAATTTAGAAATATTTGAAATTGCACTTTTTGTGACATTTTTTACTTTTATTCTTAAAATTTACATTTCCATTAAAAATTTCAAATTTTTAATTAAAAAGTTAGCAGAAGTTAGATTTCAAACGCAAAAGTGCCAATTTGTATTTAAAAATTTTATGGTATTTTTTATTTTAAATATTAATTTAAAATCTCTAAAGAATATCCAAATTTCAAGAAAAAATACATTTTTGAAAACGTCCAAGTTTTAAGAAAAAACAAACAAAATTTATGGCAGACAATTTTTCAAAATTAATCTCAAAATTTCGAGTCCTGAAAATGTTGAGCTTTCTAGCTAAAAATCTTATATTCGAAATTTCCAAATTAAAACTTATATTTGTCAATTTTTTATAGTCTAAGTCTCAACTCATAATTTCGAGAAACATTTCTATAATTAAAGAATAAAAATCAACATGTCGATAAAAAGGTTAGGAGCTTGCTAGAGAAAGACTAAATTTTGTTTAAAGTCAAAATTTTGGAAAAAAATAATAATAAGAAGTACCTAGGGGAGATGTGTGTCAGTTGTAATGGGACGTCAATTGTAACGAACATAGATGAAGGGTGAGAATAGGTGTTACAACAACTCAGAAACCTAGTAGAGTAATTGCTGTTAAAGGCAGCAAACAAGTTGGTGCCATTACTTCACAAGAACAAGGTATTCTAATAACTATTTGTTTGGCAATTAACGCAGTAGGAAATGCTGTACCTCCTTTTTTTGTTTTTGCACGAAAGAATTTTCAGCTTAATTTTATAAGAGATGGTCCTCCTAGCTGTGACAGTTCAGGAAATAAAAGTTGTTGAATGCAAGACAAAGATTTTTTACTATTCATAAAGCACTTTGCAAAATGTTCTAAGTCTACTAAAGAAAATCCTGTTGTGGTTATATTAGATAATCATTCATCCCACATTAACATACCTGTTATCCAATATTGTAAAGAAAATTTTATCTCCATATTATCATTTCCTCCACATACATCGCACAAACTGCAACCACTCGACAGAACAGTTTTTGGACCTTTTAAAACTAAATTTAATATTGACGTAAATCATTGGACAAAAAATCATCCAGATCAACGAATGACTTTTTATGATTTACCAGGGATTGTTAAGGAGGCTGTTTCTTTTGCTGCGACACCAATTAACATTACTCAAGGGTTCGCAAGCACTGGCATGTGGCCATATAACAAAAATATTTTTCCGGATATTGATTTTGCTCCGGCTAGTGTCACTGATCAACATATCACATTCATCACATTCAACATCACATCAGGTTATGCCTCAGACGTCAGCTCAATCAACGCAAAGCCTTATTCTTCAGACACCGCCACAAAGGATATCCCTTCCAAAAACACCACGTCAGGTGAAATCTAAAACTGGAAGATATAAAGGGAAAGGTGCCAACAGATTCACCTGAAAAAGAAGAGTTAGAAGCAAAGAAAGCAAAAATTAATAAGAAGGTAACAACATTAAAAAAATAGACTACAAGCCAAAAACGAAAAAGTCAGCCAAAAGAAATAACACCAAAATTCAAAATAATATGACTGAGGCTGGTATTGATGATGAAAACGAAGATGATAATCACTTATTGTGTGTTTCGGAGATTATAAAAGCAGTACAGAAGATTGGTTTCAATGCAGAGACTATCATAAATTGGCGCACTCCAGCTGTGCCAAAAATGATCCATTTTTTATGTGTTTAAATTGTTGGTCGGAATAACTAACACTGGATTTGATTGCTTAATTGTTTTTAGTGTAAATCACTTATAAGTTTTCATCTGACTTTTAGTTTATTGTTTTAATTATTGTTTGTTACAATTGACCTTCATTCCTCTAACAATTGACACCCTTGGTGTAACAATTGTAACACTCATATTCAATGCCAATAAATGACATTTTCTTAAATAGTACTAAATATTTTGTGCTATTCTATATGCTATTATATAAAATTTTCTACTGTGATTGTTTATTAAAATCTTATAAAAGATCTAATTTTTTTGTTACTATTGACACACCTCTCCCCTACAAGTTTAAATTTAAAATTGCAAAAGAAAAAAGTTAAAATATCGAAAAAAGGTAAATACATTAAATAAAAGTTTCTGAAAAATTTTACTTTTTTTAAAAATTTTGAAATTTTTAGCAACATTTCCAGATAAAAATCAAATATTTTGGTTTAAAGTCAAGATTTCTAAATTAGAGTAGAAATTTTGAAATCTCTTTTTTTACATAAATTGGATGTTCTTTTTTTGAAATTGTGACTGTCCTGCAAAATCTTAATTCAAAACTCTTAATTTTACTGGTCTTTTTTAGTTTGATTTATTTTTTTTTAATTTGATCTTTTTAATGGGGAGTTCTAGAAAACAAAGTCGTAATAGTAAAAATCAATTTTATTATAAAAAGCAAGTCAAAGTCAAAGCTTCGATAAAGAACCAAAATTATGAAAAAAAAAGAGAAAAGTCTCTCAAATTTTTGATTTTTAACGTCAAAGTTGGTATATTCTAGAAGGTTTCAACTATAGGGTATATAATTTAAGATTTTTATCAAAATTCCGAGTGTAAATTTGAAATATCTGAACCCAAAATTTCGATTTAGTTTTTTATAAAGTTTGGGTTTTTTCTTGAAATTTAACTCAAAATTCTGAGTTTCAGCATGAAATTTTTAACCTTAAAAAATGGAAAACATTTTCCTTCAATTTTAGGCAAGGTCAGGATAGTTACGTGTTGTAATACCGAAGAAAAAAAGACATCACATTTTCTAAATTATGTTCAAAAATCAATTTTTAGATCAAAAAACTTTTAAAAACCAAAACACGAGTCACCCGGGACTAAATCGAAAGCCGGAAAAAACCGTTATTTATGTCGGAACAAAAATCGGAACTGAACCGATATAATTTTTTTGCCGGAACGAAAACCGAAAACCGTAACGAAAAAAATAGCGGTTCGAAGCCCTGCTTATAATATTGAGATATTATTCCATATAAGTAATTTGCAAGTTTAGTCATCATCATTGGTTACAGAATTAAATATCTAGAATAACCAATTAGACCTAATCACATTTTAATTATTTAAAGCAGGAAAGATACTTTATGTCCACACTTTATCTCAGCTAGAAATGTCAGCAATTTTATTCAGCTATATTTGTGTCACAGTGTAAACGCACAAGGAAATTTAGTCTCAGATACCTGAGATTTCTATCATAAAATAGGTCTCTAATCTAAACGCACCCTAAGAAATAAAAAAAAAAACTTTTGGTTAAATTAGTTTTTCTTGAAAATGAAAGAAAATTACATTCTTACCCTTTTACGTGGTATACTTAAGAGGAACTTTGCCTAGAATAAGTATAAAAATTGTAAGAACCTGAATGACTGTGATTTTTCTGTAATAAACTATGTTTTTCTTTAATAAAATTTAAAGTATTTGCCCAATCATTTACAAAACGAATAGAATTCTATTCTGAGAAATTTTGAATCGCTAAAAACAAGAATGACAAAAATCGGTTAAGAATTCCAACTTGCAGTGTTATAAGATACCTACATACAGACTGACAGTAGTGTTTTAATGAGAAATTTTGAAGTTAAACGCAATTTAAAAATGTAGTAAATGTTATTATCACTTAGAAAAAGCTCTTTTCTATACAAAAAGCTATATTACAACTGATTTGATGCAAAATTACCCGCGATATAATCATTTTTATGACAAAAACTTATGTTTTTGGCATTGTGCAATATAAATAAATTGTAGAGATCTTGTGGATGAAAAGTGAGAATGCTCCTTTTTGTTATTAATACATTTTCAAAGCAAATAATGCCAGGTAATGCGGAAATTAATAAAATATTGAGGTGTTGAAGATCAGAAGTGGAAATTCGACAAATTAAATTTAATGATACTGCTGCGTTATTACTATCTGCATTACGTTTAATTGTTAGAATCTAATCAAGATATTGTATCCATTGGAACGCTTATAGGGTTCGTAACAGCGAGTATCGAATTGCTATCCTCTTAAACGAGGCGCACGACTCGTCTCACCCCAGAGGTCATAACGCCGAAGAGTATCCCGATTATCATCCAGCTTCTAGCGGTAGCCGAACGAGTCGAGAAGTTTCACTCGATTATGCAGCATCCGATGATTTCGCGTGTATCAGAAAAAATGAAATTTCCGAAGGATTTTCCCGTGTTTAGGGTTGTGTCCCATCGATTCCGCAGCGGCGCATGCCCAGGGCGTACTGAGCGAGGGACATCCGTGGCGGTGCCGCGAGAATCAACTATGTCACGGCCTGAAATCCGCCAAGTTGATCGCGCTTAAGTCACGGCGGATAAATCCACTCGCGGACGATCGTAAGCGAGGCCCTTTTGGTCATTGATGATGACTACGTAAGTACAAGAGACTTCCCGTGTTTAAAGTGAATTCGGGCGCGCCGCCGTTAACGTAGAATTATGTAGAAGGGCCGCAATTGTTTAAATAATTACTGGTTTACGTTAACCAATTTCCGGAGTGATGTACGTTTTAGTTCGGAGTTGATAAGATTTGAGGTAAGGATGAGATGAGGAATTCGCTGAAAATTCGATGTCACGTTACGCGCTTTTTTAACTCCATTTGGGTTGTTTTAGTGTCCTAGTTTTCCAAAAGTTCAGTTAAAAATGTGTCCGTTAGATTTTGGAAATAGTCAATCGAGAAAATTTTTAAAGCGAACTCAAACATTGAGGGTGTCATCTTGGTAAATTTCAAAGCCTTCGTTTTAAATAAGTTAACAAAAAGGGTCTGTAAAGAGCTCTTATAATTGAGTTCGAGATGTTATCGAATTTTTAATCCCCCAGCTTTTAATTAAACCTAGTTTTGTTTATTAACCCAAGGTTCAGATCAGCCCGCTCGATTAGAGGGTGAATACATTTTAATTAAGCTGTTTTGATATATTTTTTAACTGTTTGATAAAATTTACTTTGATTCTTCAGAAAAAAAATACTTCATGGGTAAAAAAACCTTCCTTCACATTTGTCCCCAAATGTTCTTCAAGTGAAAAAAGAGATATAGAAGGTATTTCTTTTCTTTTTTATCCATTGTATAGATGTAAGCTAATTAAAACTGTTTTTAATCACACCAACGAAGTTCTAGACGATTGTTATTATATTTTTATCTACCACCTACGCTACGATTGTTAAAAAATTTTAATTACTCTACTTAAGAACCAAAGAGAAATGCAAAAATGCAAACGCTGTAGATCAGAAGTGGGAAACATTCCTTTTGCACAAACTTTGGGCAGTCGCAGCAGTTTTTAACATGTTGACTTACCGATAACATGAAACTGAAACATTAAGCTAAAAAATAGGGGGCTTAAATTTACACTTGCGTACCTTTTATGAGTAATAATTAAACAAGGTTTTAAAGCTCTACGTAGTGGGTGTGAATAAACTGAAATAAAATATAAATACGAGGTTTGATCAAAAAGTAAGGTGACTATATTTTTATGAAAAAATATTTATTTATTTATCAACTTGTATACTGTCCCTTCAAAGTAATCCCCCTCAGATACAATGCACTTGTGCCAACGTTTTTACCAATCTTCAAAGCAATTCTCATAAGCACTTTTTGGTATAGCTTTGAGGTCCTCTAGCGATGCAGTTTTTATTTCATCAATTGTTGCAAATCTCCGTACTTTCATGGCTCTTTTTAGTTTTGAGAACAGGAAAAAGTCGCAGGGGGGCAAGTCCGGTGAATATGGTGGCTGAGGCATAATTGTCGTGTTGTTTTTGGCCAAAAAACTTCTCACAAGCAACGGTGAATGAGCAGGTGCATTATCGTGATGCAAAAGCCATGAATTATCTGTCCACAATCCCGGACGCTTTTTTCGTATTGCTTCTCGCAAACGGCGCATAACCTCAAGGTAATGTTCCTTATTAGTACGACTTTGAGGTACAAACTCCTAATGCACTACGCCATGGTAGTCGAAAAAAACAGTGAGCAACACTTTGACATTTGATCGGACTTGTTGTGCTGTTTTAGGTCTTGGCTCTCCTGGGTGCTTCCATTCGAACGATTGGGCTTTGGTTTCGACGTCATAACCATATACCCATGATTCGTCACCAGTTATGACCCTTTTGAGCAAATCAGGATCATCACTGACGTCATTCAAGAGCTCCTGAGCGATGCTCATGCGACGGTTCTTCTGATCAAAAATCAGAAGTTTCGGAACAAACTTCGCTGACACACGTCTCATGCTCAAAACATACAAAAAATTGCATGACACAAGCCGACTGATATGCCAACATCCTCAGCAACTTCTCTTATGGTAATTCGATGATTTTCAAAAACAAGTTTTTTCACAACTTCGACGGTATCTTCTGTTGTTGATGTGCTGGGGCGTCCAGAGCAAGGCTCATTGTCGGCTTCTTTTCGGCCCTCTTGGAAGAGTTTGTACCACCTGTAAATATTTTTTTTTACTTAGAACAGACTCACCGTACGCCACTGTCAATATTTCAACTGTTTTAGAGCACTTGATTTTATTTTTCACACAAAATTTGATGCAAATTCTTTGCTCCATTAATTATGATAATAGAAAATCGCCGAGCACAACCAAATACGTCTAACCTTTTTATCTGTCAAAAACAAACTAAGTATGCTATGTACTTGAAAGTGTGAACATATGTTCGGGACATGTGTACCAACACAACAACAACAATAACAACAGACAATCGATAATCAAATGTACACTGCTCGCGAAACTTAAAAAGTTACCTTACTTTTTTGAACAGGCCTCGTATGTTGTGAGATGGGGTGAGGAAAACGCCCTTTATATTTCATTGCTTTTTACGTAGCGTAATTAAAATATTTTTAACAATCATAGAGTAGGTGGTAGATGAAAGTCTAATAATATTCGTGTAGCACTTTGTTGGTGTAATTAACACAATTTATGGTCGCATTTATCCTAACAAGAAACATTAATTATTTTTCGACTCTGTATACGAAACACACAATTAATTGATGTTCTGTATCCAGCTTAAAAAAAATAAAATTTTGAATAAATAATAATTATTGAAAAAATTTCTAATAAAAAATAAATATTTTTCTTCTTCTTCTTTTTTCTTCTAGTAGATCTTGCTGATCTGTTCTTTAACCGTATTCTAGGTGGTCTTCCAGGGGGCGTTGTCCTTTGGTTTTCCTTCCAGTGCAATGCCGA
Organism: Dastarcus helophoroides; assembly: GCA_028583605.1. NCBI lineage: Eukaryota > Metazoa > Arthropoda > Insecta > Coleoptera > Bothrideridae > Dastarcus > Dastarcus helophoroides. The sequence goes on along the minus strand of CM053325.1, from coordinate 22,261,253 downwards.
CTATTCTGTTTGGGCCATTCTTTTTACGGGTTCGTGCCAGAGTACTCTGCTCTGTCTTTCCCATCTTATTATGTCTTGGACTGCAGATGTTTTTTTTAATATCATCGTTTCTTACTCGATCCCAAAAAGTCTAGCCTGATATTATTCTCAAGATCTTCATTTCGAACGATCGCATCATATTCTTGGTCTTCCTGGTGTCCGCTCTGGCTTCTATGCCCTAGGTTAGTACTGGTCTTACACATGTTTTGTAAATGCGGCTTTTGCTTTCCATTGGCATATATTTGTTTTTTCATATGACGTCACGTAGACCGCTTTGTTGATTTGATTTGTTAGGTCCTTTCCTAGGTTCTGGTGGTTGGATATGTTTACTCCTAGGTATTTGAGTTGCATTACGTGTTCTGTAGGTTTATCTTGATTTACTAGTTGCCATCTGATTGGTTCCTTAGCGAAGGTTATGTATTTTGTTATGTCGACGGATATGAACATGTTAAATTTTTTTGCTATTTTATAAAAAGCAAATAGTTGCCTTTGTAAGTCATTTTCTGTCTCGGCTACAATAATAACGTCCTCCGCATAGCAGATCATGCTTATAGTCCTGTTACTCAGTTTATATCGTATCGGTCGCCTTGTCTGGTGCCTCCAAGCGTTCGCATTTCTGAAGATGTTTTGTTACCTATTCGCATCTTTTTTGTGTTGTTCTTGTTTAGCTGCTGTATTATTCTTATTTATTTATAGGTTTTTTTTAAATAAATTTAACATGATTAATATGAAATTGATGATGATTAATATGAAATTAAAACTATCTTTCATTTATGAGATCTGACAAAGAATATGGAAATGAGAATGGAATAGAGAAAAACTAAAATTAAATATGGACATGTTGCAAAGTGAATCAGAAGTAGGAAAAGTTTTTTAACCTCTATTACTGTCCCTGCAAGAAGAATTTTGTAATTTGCATATTTTTGGTTCTACCTTCCAAATATAACCAAGCTGAAATATTTTAAAATTCGGTCGTATTAAGCGGCCTGAATTCCTTAAAACATCTTAAGCTTTCCCCTGCGAATATCTTTCATGAATAAAACGAAAACTTTAGAAAAAAATCTACCGCGCCGGATAGACTTTAATGTTCACTTGATGTCCTAATAACGCTTGACCCATTTTATTTATACAAAGCTGAATATAATGACAGGAATTTATCTTTTTGTAAACATTCGCAACAAAGGACCACGGAGTTGCGACCCTTTTCCCTCGAATTATTATTAGCTTTCCGAACATTTGACATTTACGTGTGATACGGCCGCTGTTTTGTATTCATGTGTCATAAACTTGGCGCTGGCATAATGAAACTTGCCGTTTATCCATAATAACATCGCTGGAAGGCGCTGTTTTAGCAGAGTAAAAATGAAATCTGAAATTATTTGAAGTTATCCGAGATAACGAGTCGCGTAGATAGGGAAATATTTCTACCTGTCGCTGAATATAATTTTTTAAGTACGATTGACTTGCAAAGCATAAGTCTAGTATTGCGTATGGGCACTATAAATAACTATAACTAATAGAAAGCAGAAGTAAATGTAGATGGCGATGAATTGCGTTTTAAATACGGATAAGGTGCAATTTTCTGGGAACACTTCCGCTTTTGAACGGCTATTGTTGAGCGGAATCCTCATTGTTATATTTAGATTTTTTCCTAAATTAATTTTTGCTTAAAACTTAACATTTCAATTTTTTCTTGAAATAACAATTTCAAGCTACGCCTATATTTCAGAATTTTGCATTATTACCCAAAAAACATACTTTTTTCTGAAAATATTAGTTTTTTTAAAATTTTTGTAATTTCATTCCGATTCTCAAAGTCCGTCTTTTTTTTAAATCTGGACTTTTTTCAAAATTCAATATTTTTTCAATATTCGACATTCTTTAGGAACTTTTAACATTTTTTCCAATTTTGTTTTTTTTTCTTTTGATTTGACAACTTATCCTTGTATAAATTAGCAGTTTATCGCCATCTGTCTTCATTTTCGCCTCCCAGTCCCAGTGCTTCAAGGGCATAATAGGGGAATTCCTTGCGGATGAAAAAAAAAAGATCACTTTCCCTATCTAAGAAATGTACGAGAAGCTACCATGCCATGGTGATTATTCTCAAATTTTAATAACAGAGTAATCAAGCCAGCAATGATCCTCGGGTTCAAAGATTTATGTTCTACGGTTTCCACCCCTTTTATTCTTAGGTGTTCTTGCTTTTATTGCAATTTTAGCAAATCGTACGTAATTTTACCTCGCCGCTCAAATATTAACTGTAGAAGGAGAAGTTTAAAACCGTTTCTACTAATTTAACTGCTTTCACCGAACAATCGCGTTTAAGGTCTTATTATGACCGAATTTATTAACTGGGGGGCTTAGGTGCCCTGTGAAGCTAATGAACTTGTGGTTTGCCCTCCACACAGACGATATTTGAAATTGGTTGGCGCGCCGTCGAAGGAACCTTTACCATTTTGTTATTCACCATATTAACAATATATTTTTTCAATTGTCCCAAATGTCTTACGTTACTTATCTCTTATTGCTACATTGTAAACGTTTAACTTACTTTTAGTTTCATGTAAATATTGCTGGCCTTAATATGTTGTTTTCGTTTCAGGCGATGACCAAGCAAAGTTTGCCTCGTCGAAAATGTTTGCAATGAAATGGAGTAACCCGAAATCTAATAAAGCGAAATTCAAATAGAGCCTTAACCCACACCAAAAGCAATAACCAATTTTTCTAAAATCACAATATGTCGAAGTCCCTCATTCTAATAATCGACCTGGACACCATCAAGTTAGCCTTCAAAGTAGAATTTAATGTATGACGATTCAAATTATCGCCCCTTACCACCCTACTCCCCGCACCTAAGTCCAACAAAATGACCCTGGCGAGATTGTTTCTCCTACAGTCGGCACTGTTTCTTATTTACGCTATTCGTTCGGAGAACATGACAGGCAAGGTGTACTTCGCCATTGTGTCCCAACACAACCAGACCTACGGAAGGGCATTCAACAAGACGCTCGCTAACGTAACGCAGGATTTTTTACTCAAACATCAATGGAATATAACACTTGATACGCTCGTTATCGATCTACCTGAAAACGGTAGTTTCAGTTCGCAGTTTTTGGAAACTCTTTGCGATCGTTTCGAAGGCAAGCACGTGGTGGCGGTGTTCGTAATCGGCGATTCTCCCGCGGCATTTACGGTGAATTTGGCGGCAACACACATCGGCATCCCCGTGCTCTGGGCTAGGGGGCACAGCGGATATTTACCAGCGTTTAGGAGTTTGGTAAGTTCATATATTATGTAGATTTTATCTTTGAACGTTTTGTGCTGTTATTGATAACCAGATTAATTCTCAAAAATGTTTCAATTTTAAATTGTAATTGTAATTCAACATGCTTAGAAAAACCTATAATTTTTCAACAGTCAAATTTTAGGGAAAAAATTAAATTTTGGAGAAAAAGTTAAATTCAGTGCATACTGCTAGAATTGGTTTCAGAGTGTACAGTTAAATTTTTGAACCTCATCATTCTTTGCGGTTCTGTTATCAAATTTGACTGGTCTATCTGCTGAATAAGTGAATTTAATAAATAATTGTTGATCAAAACAAGTGAATCAAATGTTGTATACTATATATTCATGTGGGATTCGTTTTTTTAAAATTCTATGATTGTGAAAAAATAGATTGTTCGTTGTCAGCGATATAGATTGATTTAATAATAAATAAGGAGAAATAGTAGACGAAAGACGTTAAAAAAAAGATACGCGGCTTTCTCTCTTAGGCACTTGGTTGTATGATTTTTCTTTGTAATAACAAATACAAATTGAGGAATAAAGAGTCGATCGATTTTAAATTTCTTTAATTAAACATTCCTATATTCATACAAAAGGAAAACTATTGGTTAAGGAAATCTAAAAGAGCTGGAAATTTGTAAATTCTTATTTATTTGATATTCTCTTGTTGCTCTTAAGGTGTTGTCTCTTTTTCTAATGAACTGGAGTAGCAGAGTTTATTACTAAATTTAAACGAGAGCTCACTGTCAAGGTTAATATTTTTAATTGTCAGTTTACGGCCCGAAAGGGATTTTAGAGATATTTGGTCTTAAAATGTTAAACTTAAAGAAGAATGTATTGTATAGGGTGGACATTTTAACCCTTACATTCGTTATTACCCGAATATTCTCTTTTACATATCGATGCACTTCAGAGGTTTGGGATACCGCGGTTGAGCGAGTTCTTTATGGAATCAATAGGCATGCAGAATTATTTTCTTGAAAGATCGCCCGCCTGGAAAATAATTCTTGAAAAGATAATGCCGCATCAGCTTAAATAAGCACGACAATGCTCTCCGCGAAGATCATTGAAAAATCGAAAGAGACACAGAGAAACTCGCCACATCGTTAGCGTAACTGTTTATCACAAGAGGGAAATTCAGCATTCGCCTTTTTAATTACCTGTCCTTTGGAAAAGCACAATTGTGGGCGTCCCAGTGGGAAAAATTATTTTATTGTCCCTGTTTAACAATGTTCAAATACGAAGATGCGATATAAGCTTCATTATAACCTAATACAATTACCGAATAAACTTGAAGTTATTGTTGCATATTTTCTTTTTATCGCTCTCTCTCCTTCTCTCTCTTTCTCGTTGACTTTCTCTCTTTCTCCGTCTCTCTTTCTTTTTCTCTCCGTCTTCCCTTTTTGCTCCCTATTTCCATTTTCTCTTTTCTTGCAACATTCTCTTTTCGCGCTCTCTTCCTCCCCTTCTCTTCCCTTGTTTTCTTCTGTCCACACTTTCCTTTCTTTCTCCTCTCTCTCTCTCTTCCAGCAGCCCCTTCTGTAATCTTGCTATCTTTCTTTTTCTTTCTGTCACACTCCTGGTCTTTCATTTCTGTCACTCTGTAATGTTATGTATTTGATGTTTTTTCGCCACTTCTGCACTTTTCGCCCCCCCCTTCTTTGTTTTCAAAAAATTAAATACAAGACCTCATTTATCGGCACAATTATGCATTAGCAAAGTCAGGCCTATTTCGAAAACCTTTGCTTTACGATTTATATCCCTAGTGGCGGTCGATTTGCAACCCTTACTTCCGCAATATGGACTTTTTATGCAAATTTAAATGCTGTACATTTTAAAACGCCAAAACAAGGCGCATTTTCCCACCGCTGGAGATGCTTGCAAAAAATATGCCATTCGAAACACGCATTCGTATGAAACGCGGAATTTCGAGTTCGAGGCTCATGACGCGTGTGGCTGTGTGCCCAAATAAGAAAAATAATAAAATGCATTTTAGAATCTAACATAGAATGTTGTGTATGAATCGAGAAGGTTAAATTTATCCTTTTACAGTCTAAAAAATAGACATAGCGAATGTTCGTGAACAGAAAAAGTTATAAATATGGGATGTAACACTGTTTCTACTTTTGTCATCATAATTAGGGTTTTTTTATGGCAAAGGTGGTTTGCCCACATTCTGGCAGGCTATCTGGATTAATGTGTATTAAAAAACAATGTCGGATGTATACTTACAACTTACATTCAGTCGAACACTTTACCAAGCAAGTAATTGCTTTAACAAAAAATGCCAAGGAACTCAAAATTAACAAAAACCGAAAACAGGAAAAAAATTATGCCAGAATAAAAACCGGTGTTGAATAAAAAAATCTGTTTAATTCAGCACGGTTGTCACGTGCAAAATGCACTTCACCTAAAATTGTAAAAGTCTCAAATTCATTTTGTATTTATTTGGCAAATTTAGATTTTTAATCATATAATCCATGCAATAAGCCAGGAAAAAGGCTAAAATAGTTAAAAATAATATAGTAACTTAGACTTTCAAAATTCTTTCTGCATTCGATTTCTAATGACCCAAGGATCATTCACTGCTACTAAGACGAAGTCGCTTGACCCCCCTTCTCCCCTTAATATTGAAAACAACTCCACAAAGAGTTTCGCTAAGAAATTCCTAAAGTCTGAAAAATTAACGCAAATTGCCTCGGAAATGCATCCTAGGAGTCACGAATCTGTGGTTGGTTTTCCCAGAAAACCCATTGCTTGTATGTAGTAAAATTTTTACCCGAAGCGGTGTCCTAGAGGTTTTCGGGATCGCTGATTAAGGATCCAAGATCTGTTTTTCCGAAAAACTTATTTCCCGGTCGGGAAATTATGAAAATTTTTGAATATCCTAGTAGGCTTGTTGGAGTTTTGAGACAATATGATGAACCTATTTTTCGAAATTGTGTCTCAAAGGGTTTTTTTTTGGGTCACTGATTAAGAATCCAAGGCTTGCTTTTTCAAAAATCTCACTTTCCGGTCGAAAAATTAAGAAAATCCCCCATTTTAACTGGTTTGAGACAATGTAGTAAAATTTTTACTTGGAATGGTGTCCTAGGGGTTTTTCGGGTCGCCTGATTAAGAATCTAAGGTGTGTTCACTTGTGCGTTTGAATTGTTTTTTAGTCATTTTCGAATTTGAAATTCGACAATGTTCATATTTTCCGATATAGAATTGGTCATTTTGTAACTTTATAAAGTTGTTAAAGGGAAGGAAGTTAATCTAGGGTTATATAATATGTTTTGCTTATGTTGGCGTTCGTGCCGTAAAGAAGTAAACGCTTGTAATCCTTGTAGGGAAATTCCCCAATAGAAGTAATAGACATCATTTCGATTTTTTGTTTATTTTTAATTTCTTTTATGATAGTGATACTTCTGGAAATCCTATAATATTTAAAAAACTCATTTAGGTCTTGTGACTTTTCAAAAAACCTGTTGAGATCATGTAAAAACATTAGAAATTCCAATAGAAGTCCAGTTCAATAGGAGTATTTCATTGAAAAAATTTTCAACAATTTTGAGAATTCCGACCGTAAAGTCCTTTGTTTTCCGTTTGGATTTTTGTGATGCGACTCCTCATTAGAGGTGTGCACTTGGAAAATACATCGACGATTTTATGCGATCATCGATTATCGAAAGTATACATCGATGTTGTGTCGATACATCGATTCCCTAACATTGAGGTTTTTAAACATCGAATACTTTAAGCCAGCCAGTGTTTAGAAGTGCAACATTGTTTAAAAAAGCATCACATTTTTAATGAAACATCCATGTCTCAAACATCAGCTTTCGATAACGATGAATCAGTGCTTTTCCGATATTTTTTAAATATTTAATTGGGGAATTAGGAAGTCAAAATTTTAAAGGTGCAGCAAGGACATCTATTTAAAATGATTTTTTTTAGAAATTTCAAGTTTAACCTTAAAATTTAAACTTTTTTCTTGAAATTCTGAAATTACAATTGAAATTTTGACTTTAATCTCGACATTTTAATTTTTTTTTCGAAAATTCAACTTCTTTTCCGAAATTTCGCCTTTAATGTCAAAATTCCGACTTTTTTCTAGAAATTGGAAGGTAAAAGTCCAAATTTCGACTTTAAGCTCGAAATTTCGACTTTATTCTTTAAATTTTGAGAAATAGGTGGGAATTTTGACATTTATATTAACATTTCGGAAAAAATGTCAATATTTCGAGAATAAAGATGAAATTTCGGGAAGAAACCGAAATTTCGTCTATAAACTCGAAGTTTCTAATCCATTTTTTTTTTATTAATGGCCTGTCTACGCCTAATTTCTTTAATTATTTATTATAAAATCTCTACAACACTCAAATAAACACCTGTGAATTCTGATTAAGTCCAAAAAAAGGTTTCATTCCTTTACCATATCGGCAATTAAATAATTACGTGATGCGCATTTCGCCAGCAGAACTGGCATTTTCAAGCTTACTAATCTAAAAGATTACTAAAAGATGGATCGACATCATCTGCATTGAGATTCAAATCGATATCGTATCGATTAGATCTTTTTTATCAAAAGATCTACCAATGTTCGATAAAAAGGTTAAGTTTGATAATTAAGTTAAAATTTTCAAAAAGATGCATTTAAATAAAAGTCGAAATTTCAAGAAAGTCGGATTTTGATATAAGAAGTCGAATTTTAGAATGAATTCAAAATCTCTAAAGAAAAAGAGAAAGCTTGTAAAAAAGGTGGATTTTGACAAAAAAGTTGAAATTTCGATAAATGTCGAAATTTCAAGTAAAGGACTAATTAAAAAAAAACTGAGAATTTCTGGAAAAGGCTCTCGCAGTTAAGAACATACATTTTCGGTCGGGTGTATGAACCAGGGGAGAGCAAGTGTCCCACCTTGCCATATTGTAGCTAGCTAATAGGAAAAGGAAGCAAAGAAATTTAAAAATACTTCTTATGAAATGGGACCAGATAAATTACTGGATTAGTTATTAGTAATAACTAATAATTATAATAACTTATTACCATCAAAAATGTTGTTAGCTGTGGTGCCCATAGGTTTCTCTCAATGGCCCATGAGCCCCAGTTTAAGAAAACCTTTACGTTATTTCATAAATAATTTCCCGTCTTATTGTCAAATACATTCGCAATATATTCGCATAATTTCTTGGAAATGCGAATGCGAATGCGAATATTAAAAAAAGTTGCGAATATTCGCGAATGCGAATGCGAATATTCCTTACATCACTAAATAATACCTCATAAGCAACATTTCATTTGAATTTTATATACTTACTATGAACATTAGAGAGTTCTATAAAGGAAGGGATAATCGAAGGTGTACTACACAGAGTTGTCGTGTAGTAACATATAATCCTTATCGACTGAATGGGGAATGAAATAATATGTGTTGGATCACAAGCTTTAACAAAACATGAATTTACTCTACTGGCTCTTATTTCAATATTCGAAATGTTCTACACGAGAAGTTGCCATAACGACGCGGCGCCTAATTCCTTACCGATGAAAGAAAACTGGCGGATGCGCCGGCTCTTTGAGCTAACGAAAGCTGCAATGAAACCTAAGTTTACTCTACATTTGCCTTTGTCACATAAAAGTAATCAATAATAACAATGTACATGAGAAATTTACTAACAAGGTGGATAGATGTTGGATGCGATAGAGCATTAGAGCGAAAACTACTACATTAAATCTAATCAAAAGTTGACCAAACAGGAGACATTAAATAATTCACCTTTAAAACTTTTCCTCGTATACACAGGATATTTCAAGGTTTTACAACGTACTAACGTCGCTGGCCACAGCAGGAATAATTGGTGCATAACGGTAATAAAGATTCGCAAATTCATGCATAAGCAAAGTCGTAAAATTCTCGAAGACTCAAAGGAAACGGTCGACAATAACAATGAGAAGAAATGAAACAATTTAAGCATACAAAAGCTGCAAGCCATTAAAATTACCCAAGAAGCTGACAAAAGAGACAGCGGGGGCACTCATGTGGAAATATTCCACTGTAGTTCTTTGAGCCTTTGCAACCTCGTCGTGCATACGAGGAAAATAAATTGTGTTTAATGCGGTTTAGCGTTCGAATTATTTAAAAATAACTTGCGCGTGATATCGCCAGCTAATTAGAATGAAATTGCAACTTGGTTTTCTTAGTCGATTTTGACAGAAATTATATCACTAACTGGGAACAAATAGACAACATTTTACGGCTTGCGGGACATACTTTTAAACATTAAATTCTAAAGCGTCTAAGAGTTACCTAAGAGGTATACATTCGGGCACAGCTTGTCTTTTTTAGAATGAAATAAAAGGTAATTGTCGACTTTAGGGTTTATCCGGGTTAGAGTCAGTAATAAGGTTGTGATATATGGAGTCTTTAGTCTTCAGCCGCTGGGGGGAATAATTTAAATTTATAATACCGACGATGTTGGGCGAAATTTCGACCAGAACTGTGTCATGTAAATTACAAAATAAAATTTCCTTATATTAGGCTTATGTTGAGATTTCATTAAAAAATCTGTTTTTTATAGACAAAGTGCCTTATTTAATATTTAAGATAACATCCTAGTGCGATTCGTCTCAGTCAGTGTTTTCAAAGCTAGAATAATATGGAACTTTATCGTATGTTTGAACAATGGCATTGTAGATGTAAATACCTTCGGCTTATGTTTTGGAGCTTTGTGTGATCCAGTGGAGCTCAAAATAAATTATAACGCATTTCGAACGCTCATTGTGATGCCTCTTTGATTCCGAAGAGAAAGCCCAAAGACTTGAAGGAATTACACGCGCTAACAACTTTAAATTTAAATCACCTTCCGAAAACCCAACGCGGTAAGTGCCCAAAGCTTAAGCAATGAGCATATCACCTATTCGGGTTAGTGAGAATTTTACTTGAACTCATTCTTTATCGAAGCGAATCAACGTAAAAGGAAATAAAAGTTTAATTGAAATATACGGCTGAATTATATCTCGGAGGCGCTATAAAAATGAAACAAATATACGCGTTTGACTGGATTATGCATTTCAGGGCGGCGCGCTAACTTAAAATTTGATTAAGTAAATAGAAGTGCTGTCATTGTAAAAACGGATAAATGAGGATAATTAAATTTTTCCGCACATTGTAGCGTTGCGCGACTTTGTTCATTATTTAAATCGCCTTTGAATTTAATCAAAGAAAAGAAATTGCATTATCGCGTCAGATTTATAGCTGCTTTTTTCTAGAAAGCTGTCGCTTTGTACCATCTGATTTAATTAATCAAATTCTAATAATTAATTAAATTAACGACTTTTAATTTTTTGGGCATCCAAACTTTGATGCCCATTTTCCTCTCTTAAGGTCAAATTAATGAAATCAGCAAAATATATGCTTAATTGTTTATTTTATATATGATTGTGGTCAGAAAATTATTTTGGAATTTTTTTCATACCAAGTGTAATACCCTTTTTACCATCTCAAAGGTTAAATTGTTTAAACTGTTTTCTTAATTACAAAATTTGAAGTCATAAAACGCATTATTATTAGTTCTGTTCGGTACTTCAGCTAGCTTCGCCTCTGCGTTGGTGACTAGAATTTTTAGTCAATCAGAACGAAGTTCTTTCTTCATAATATTATTATAGATTGTGACCAATATTTTAAATATATATATTCTGTAATCTCAAAATTAATTTATAATATCAATTTTTTGTGAAATAAAAGTTTATCCTAAATATTTAAAAAAAATAGCCTTAATTTTCCTTTCACATGTTAGCCCAATCATCTAAGTCTAGTAAATGTTTTAAGTAAAATTCGCAGGGCTTCAATATCGTAATAAATGTAGAATATTAAAAAAAATAATTTTGTAATGAATGTCAACATATAAAATTTATTCAGTAATTGAATCTGAAGTGCACTACAATTAAATTAACGGATGGCAAATATGTGCGCTTTATGGGACTCTTTGTGACGATTAATAAAGCACTAATAATAAACAATGATTATAAAACCGAATTAACATAAAAGAGAATGCGATACATGTTCATAATAATACGAGGGCATTAATTACTTATGACACAATGACTTGCGTGTTCAGAGGCTTGCTTTTTCGAATTATTTCTATAAATATTACCAACGATTATGTTTTTTGATATTGGAAAATATGTTTATTTTCTCCTAATTTATACTTAATAATGGCTTTTATCAACATCCTAGTTGGGAAATAACCACACACTAGAGCAACCTTTTTATAGTCACGGATCACTTTCAAAATTTCAGATACAACAGGGACCCTTTTCCATGGGCGTTGGCAATATTTCATTCAGGGGAAGGCAACAATCATTTTGAAAAATTGATTAGTCAAATAAGCCAACCAGAAAACGGCTAAGTATATTGTAAGAAACTGTAGCTATAAAATTTGTATAAGTGATTGTGTAGTGTAAGGAACTCTCTAGAAACATTTGATAAAGGAAAGCGACCGCGAAAATGAATCATACGGCAGATAAGCGCTCCAGACGTTTCCATAAGCGATAATCTTATCTGTATGGATTCCGTTTTAGAAAATCGGAAGGGTATAAATACGCGGTCGTCTTTCTCTTAGGAATCAGTAAGTCATTTGGTTAGTTAATTAGCCAGATAATCTGATAGTTAAGTGAATTATAATTGTAGTGTTCCGAAATAAGTTTGAAATAAAGTGGTTACAATTCACGAAATTTTAATTTTTGAACCGATAGCGGCCAACAACTGGTGTCAAAAGCGAGATTAGTTTTGTGGATTGTGCTTTATTTCTCGGAGGAATTCGTGCGAGGTTCCGAAATATTACGTTAGTGAATCGCAATGACAATTAAATTTATACTTTATCACGCACGTTATAAACTGAAAAATAGTTTATACGAGCGCGTCAAGAAAAATCTTGAGCATTCTAGAACGCTTTATGGAAATGAGAGCAAAATTGGTCAATACGGAACAATAATTGCAAGTCATATTAACAATGATTAAAGATCACGAAGAACGAAGATCACAAGAAAAGAACAAGATGAAGAACGAGGACGACAAGATGAAGAACGAAGACGACAAGAAAAAGAACAAAAATAAAAACGAAGACAACAAGAAAAAGAACAAGATGAAGAACGAAGACGACAAGACGAAGAACGAAGACGACAAGACGAAGAACGAAGACGACTAGAAAAAGAACAGGATGAAAAACGAAGGCGACAAGAAAAAGAGGAACAGGGAAGGAACGCAGACAAACAGGAATTGCATAGTCTATTAGCAAATTTAACAGAAAATATGGGAGTAGACGTTGCAAAAATGAAAGAATAAATTACAGGAATGAAAGATGAGATGGGCGAAGTCAAAGGAGGAATTGGAGAAGTAAAAGTAGAAATTGCAGGAATGAAAGGAGAGATGGGCGAAGTCAAAGAAGAATTCAATAACAAGCTTCTTAATTTGGACAATGCAACACAGAAGAAGATCAGCAACATCGAAAATGCCATGAAGAAGTTGCTAAGTGGACAATTTAAACAATATGAATTCGAAAGTGTACTCGATATTTCTTCCCAAAAGGTGAAACCCCCGATTTATGATGTAAAAACGTCCTTCCAAATCTACGGAAGACCAAATGGCGATCCCCTTGGTAGTATCCCTGCTCGGCGAAGCTCTGGAACTACTTCGAACTCTAATCATTAACAAGCTAACCATGAAGATCTAGTTAGGGCTTTAGAACTGAGATTTGGAAATCACCATTTGCAGCAAGTTGTCCAGTTGCAAGTGCTAGTGAAAAGGCAGAAAAGTGGTGAAACGTTGCAAGAATTCGAGGTGGACGTATGTTGCCTACCCAACACCACCAACCAACTTTCTAGAACTTCACGTAGTTAGAATTTTCATAGAAGGAATAAGAGCTTCAGAAGTCCAGAGAGTGATCGCTTGTCAAACTTCCGAACATCGAGGGTATTTTTTTCTCAACTAATTTTCAGATTAAAGTAGAAATTTCGAAAAAAAACTCAACTTGGGAGAAAAATAAAGTGAATTTAAAATAAAAAGTAAATTTTTCGAAAAGCTAACATTTTGAAATTTTCAAACCTTGTAAAAAAAGTGGCGATTTCTAGAACAAGTCGAATTTAGGAAACAAAAACCTTATTTCTAAAAATATTATCTTCAAAAATTTGAAAAAATAAACGAGATTTGGAAAAAAGTATAAATTTGGAGAACAGCCCAATTTTAATTGAAAAACATTAAGACATTGGCTTTTCAGGTGCAAGCCAAAATTCATTTTGAGAGACGAGCTGAAATTTTCTAGTCAAATTAAAAAAAAATACATTTTTAAAAAAAGCTGAATATTAAAATAAATGGATTTCGACAAAAAATAAACTGTTTTCTGAAAAATGCCGTCAACACTTTTAGAAAAAGGACAACATTTCGAGAAAAATGTTGAAATTTCTAGAAAATATCCAAAATTTTCAGGACAAAGTCCAGTTTTAAGAGAAAAAGTGGAGTTTTAGGTGTAAAATTCCTAATTTTGGTGGAACGGAATGGTCCTTGGTTATCTTCAAAAATTGAAATACAAATGTTGTCTCCTGAATCCAAGAAAGAATAATGTTTTTTTTAATCTTTCTTGGTTTTAGGCGACAAGATTTGTATTTCAATAAAATTCCTAATTTAAAAAAAAGACTTATTTCGAGACAAAGACCCATTTGTGGAAAAAGATCGAAATGTTCAGAAAATCAAATTTAAAATAAAAATTTAACCTTCCAAAAAAACTGGAAAAATGTCGTAAATTCCAAGGAATCAAAACTTATGAAGGTCGAATGTTCACCAAATTTTGAAATTTGATTGTGAGAAAATAAATCGCAATTTCCAAAACTAATTTTCTGGAAATTATAAACCTAATTTTCACATTAAATTTAAATTTCTCTCAGCATTTTTTTTCTCAAGAGTTTAATTTATTTCTCAACAGACAAAGTCCAGTTTTGAGAGAAAAAGGTGGAGTTTTAGGTGTAAAATTCCTAATTTTGGTGGAACGGACTGGTCCTTTGTTATCTTCAAAAATTGAAATACAAATGTTGTCTCCTGAATCCAAGAAGGAGTAATGTTTTTTTTTAAATCTTTCTTGGTTTCAGGCGACAAGATTTGTATTTCAATAAAATTCCTAATTTAAAAAAAAGACTTATTTCGAGTCAAAGACCCATTTGTGGAAAAATATCGAAATGTTCAGAAAATCAAATTTAAAATAAAAATTTAACCTTCCAAAAAAACTGGAAAAATGTCATAAATTCCAAGGAATCAAAACTTATAAAGGTCGAAAGTTCACCAAATTTTGAAATTTGATTGTGAGAAAATAAATCGCAATTTCCAAAACCAATTTTCTGGAAATTATAAACCTAATTTTCACATTAAATTTAAATTCCTCTCAGCATTTTTTTTTCAAGAGTTTAATTTATTTCTCAACAGTCTGATTTAATTTAGCGAAAATAAACGAAATTTTAAGGAAAAGCCATATTCAAGGAAAAAGTCAACAATTCTACAAAGATTAGCATTGCATTTCAAGATGAATATCAAACGTTCTAAAATAAAAAACAAGACGAAATTGCAGAAAAGCCAAATTTAAAAAAGTCGAAGTTTTCCGGAAGTGAAGAATTCAGAAGTATCGAAATTTTAAGAAAAAGCCACCTTCAAGGAAAAGTCTACAAATCTAGAAAATAAGCATCCTATTTGGAGATATGTCAAATTCAAAAAAGTTTTCAGGAAAAGACGAGTATTTAGAGAAATGGCATAAATTTAAAAAAAAGTTTTTGAAAAAAAAAAGTTGAATTTTTAAAAAGGCTAATTGAAAAAATCGACATATAAGGCAAATTTTAGGAAAAAGACTGATTTTAGGCGGAAAAGTCAAAACTTCGAAAAAAGACGAATGTTAAAAAAGTCGAAGTATCCAGAAATAGTAAATATCTAGTTGTGAAATAAAAATCATAATTTAGAAAAAAAGCAAACTGTAAAAAGTCAGTCAAAATTTCTGGAAAATTGGTTTCTAAAAGGTCGAAGTTTTTCGAAAAAGCTCAAGCTTAACAAAAATTACGGAATTTAGAAAAAAGTCGAAATTTCGAAAAACACGATCCAAATTTTTCTGGAGGAAGTTAAATCTTAAAAAAAGTAGAATTTTCCAAATAGACTCTAAATGAAAAAAAGAAAAACGAATTTTTCGAATAAAGTCCAAATAAAAAAGACCAATTTTAAAAAAATAGTCGAACTTCCAACAAAAAGATGAATTTCGAGGAGTAAGTTTCTCTGAGAAAACAAATTTTAAGAAAACAGTTAATTTTTGAGGGAAAACCTGAGAGTTATAGATATATTAATAAAGGATCGGATTTTGAATAAATTGAAATTTAGAAAAAATACGGATATTGAGAAAAATGTCGAAATTTCCAGAAAAAGACGAATTTCGAGGTAAACATCGAAAGTTCTAAAAACTCAAACAAATTTTAAAAAATTCAAAATTTCGAACAAGAGATTAAAATTGTGAAAAAAATAATGAAGTTTTTAAAAAAGGTCGAATATAGTAAAAATAGAACTTTTTCGGAGGAGTCAAATTTTATCGAAGTTTCAACAAAAGGGCGAATTTGGAGAAAAGTCAAAATTACAGGAAACAGGTAAAAGTTTTTGAAAAAAAAATTGGGCTAAAATTTTAATTTTTTATGACTGCCTGAGTCAAAGGAGATACAAACTCCCACTCTACTCCACCGCGACGTCAGAAAATGTCTTGCATTGAGATAATTTCACAATTTTGAGAAACAAAATACAATTTCCAGAAGGTTAAATTAAAAAAAAACAGTTGAATCTTTCAAAGGATCCCGAAGTTTTTCATCTTTTTAGAGAAATTCAAAATTTACAGATAAATATTAATCTCAAAATTTCTACTTATTTGTCAAAAAGGCGAGAAAAGGCGAAGTTTGATAAACAACCAAATTTAATAGAAAGCCTAATCTTTAAAAAGCCGTTTTTTTTGGGAAAATCAGTTTTCAATAAAATGTCAAAATTTCAACAAATTTTGATGAAAAAATGTATATTTCTGAAAAAGCTCAGTTGAGAAACTTGGGCGTTAGTTTTCGACTCTCATACCTGTAAGGGAAAAATACAAAAACCTCCTTAAGAAGTGAAAAAATTTAAACAAAAATCAATCTGCTTTACAAATTTTGGCAGAAAAATTTTGGATTCAGTTTTATTGAATTTATCTCCATTAAAAAATTGAAAAACAAATCTTATCCCTTGAAACCAAGCAAGATTAAAAAACACAACAAAGGTCGCCCTTTCTTGGTTTTAGGAGACAAGATTTGTTTTTCAATTTTTAAAGATAACCAAGGATTAGTCCGTTCCACCAAAAAAAAATTCAATTAAAGCTTCCTGTATTCCCTGTTCCCGGTATTACTACAGACATATTTTCAGTTCTGCAACACGATAATGTCAGACCTAATGTTTTAATAACTATTTGTGAAAAATATGTTGAACTTGACTGGCAAGCCATTTTACGTCATGTTGAAGTTGTATGCAGAGATGTTTCGATTCAAAAAGGAATCCTGTTCAAGGTACATTAAAATGCACTCCAGAAGACGGTCAAAAGTAATCGAAAAAGACGAAAATTATTTTCACCATTAAATTTTTGTTGCTTATACAATCGAATGACAATTTTCCATACAGAACATGACATTTCTTCTAACCAATACAATAAAATTCAATTTAATATGTGAAAATTCTTCTTTCAGGGGTCGAATCCTCTGGAGGTGCAGCTGGCGCCGACAGGTCGTGAGATGGTTACGGCTTTGAGGGAGCTCCTACTGCAGGCCCACTGGCACACATTTACCCTGCTGGCCGATCCGACATCTGCCGCGGCCCTGCGGCGGCCCGACCTTTGGGGCGCACTCAACTCGCAACCCTTGCATCCCACGCTTATCGCTCTGCCATCGCCGCTGCGGGCGCAAGCCTTATTCAGGTGAGGATGCCATCGACGATCTCGCGTTTTATACATGTTGCGATGTGATTTATAACGCCCGTTATCCCATTCGATTCAGTCGATTTAATATCTTTCTTAGCGCAACGAGTCGAGGGAACTGCCAAAAACGTGTACATATTTTTGTAGTCAGGATTAAGGTTCTAGTGACTAAGTTATGAATTGCTGAAAAATATGACCGAAGACTTAATATAATAGTACTAGGATTACATTTTGAAAAGATTCTCTTAGTTTTAATATCATCCTTTACAAGCTATCATCTTTCTGGGCTTAGACCGTGTCAAAGAGCTACGGAAAGTGATTTTTTTTTAGTATTTCCTTGACGCGGTTCAATCCCCGAAGAAGTATATCTTGTATCATCCTTTTTCTCTGACGCAGTGTTATCCATCACTGTTTCATGTAGGCTAAGGAAACAACAAATACAGATTGGTTGTGATTTTGAGGTCATTTTTGAATAGAGATCGGAAATCTGCCTTAAAAGCTAAGCCTGCTGTTTTATTCTAAAATGCAGCCACATCCTCATGGGCGGTAAATAAAAGCTAATATGGTTATTAGGGGGAGATGGAGTTACTAAGTAAGTTTCTCAGAATGACCATTGGTGCGCTTGCAAATCAAAATCTAAGCTAAGAAATACTTTATAGTTACTCTCGCTCTCCAAGACAGGATAAATGAATAACGCTTGAGTACTTTTGATGTGTCTGAAGGTCAGCTACGAAATACATATTAACTCTTTTGAATCCCATTAAGAAGAACAATTGGACGACTATTTACAAAATGAAACCAAACTTTAAAAAATAACATATTTTGAGTTGGGATGTATTTATTTATACCTCCTTTATTAAATAGAACATATATCTACTGAAATTTAACGTTTTTGTGGTTGGTTTCTTTTTGTAAAATAATTTTTTGTACATCACTGTATAAAAAGAAAAACCAATTTCAAGAAAAAGTCGACTTTTCAACAATAATAACAAACTATCACAATTTGAGAGAAAAGTTGAAATTTCGCATTTTTTTATTATTTTTGCGATTTTTTTTACGTCAAGCGCCGCCTCTTGCATCGCATTTTCCACTGCCGTCAGTTGAGGCATTCATGCTCCGCGAGATTTCTCGCTTCCATAGCCTCCTGCACATCAAGGAGTGCTTTGGTCTTCCCCTTCTTCGTCGATTAGGCAGACTCTATTTCCATATCCATTTGGGCCATCTTTCATAGACATTCGTTTCAGATGCCCATGCCATTTCAGCCGTTTGACAATAGAACTCAAACAACTGAAGTGGTATGGGCATCTGAAACGAATGTCTATGGAAAGATGGCCCAAAAATTTTGAAAATAAGGCAAATTTTGAGACACAGCTTGAAATTAACGGAAAGTCGAATTTACAGACGAAATTTTTAGAAAAAGATAAATTTTAATGAAATTGGCTGAATTTAAAAAAAATACGATACTTGAAAGAAAAGTCCAAAAAGTAGAATCTTTAAAATCAACTCGAAATTTTTAAAAAACTACTGAATATCGAAACTTGAGATAAAAATCAAAGTTTTGAGAAAAAACCAAATTTTAAGGAATATTTGGAAATTCAGATTCTAAAAGAAATTTGCAGAATAAATTCCACTCCTAAGAAAAATAACGGAATTTCAAAAAACAGTATAATTTCGAGAAATGCCTGAAATTTTGAGAAAATGCCTGAAATTTCGAGAAAAACTTCGAAATTGAGAAAACAAAATCGAAATTTAAGAGACAAAATCGAATTTTAGCAAACAAAGTCAAAATTAAAAAAAGACGAATCTTGAAAAAATTAGTCGAAAGTCCAAGAAATAGACGAAGTTTGCGGAAAACGGCGATTTTTGGGAAAAAAGTTAAAATTTAAGAAGTCAATTATGAGAAAAACGAATTTTAAATAAAGTTAAAATTAAGTAAAGGCGGACTGAAAAAATTCAGATTTTCAAGAAATCACAATTTCGAAAAAAAAAAACGAATTTTGACAAAAATATGGAAATTTCTGGAAAAAACAAATTTCGAAGAAGTTTCCATTTTCAGAAAAATTAAATGTAAATATAAAATTTTGGGGAAAAGTGAAACTTTAGGAAAAGTCAGATTTCAAAAGGTAAACATTTTTACAAAAAGGCCAATGATTATTAATTTTATTTGACATTTCTGCGACCCAGTTTGGAAATTATTTAAATATTTCCAAACTGGGTCGAAGAAATGTTAAATTAAATTACTAAACATAATGTTTCGGACAAATAAGGGTCCATCGTGAAGAAAAAGGCCAATGTTAAGAAAAATAACGTCACTAAAAAAACGCTAATTTTGACAAAGAAGTAAATTTGAAGAAAAACCTTGAAATTGAGAGAAAAACCGAAATTTTGCAGAAAAAGTTACATTTTAAGAAAAAATTCGAAGTTTGCAAGTAAAGTTAAAATTAAAAAAATGTTGAAAAAACAGTCTAGTTTCCGAGAATGTGATGAATATTTCGAAGAAAAGACGTTTCGAAAAAAAATGGTGAAAGAATGTAAATTCTGCGATAGACAAATTTTGAGGGAAAAGGTAAAATTTCCAGTAATATAAAGGGTCGGATTTGAAGATAAAAACAAAATTTCGAAAGTAGAAGGATTTTGAAAAAAATATGGAAATTTGTTCGAATTTCGAGGAATAAAATCGAATTTTGCAAAAACAAAAACGAATTGTGAAAAAAAATCGAAATTTAGAGAGAAAGATCTAAACTTTTGAAAAAGTTCCAAAAAAGTTTGAATTTTAAGGAAAAAATGAAAATTGTGGAATTTCTTAAGGGTCAAATTTTGTCGAAATTTCAAAAAATTGGCGAATTTTGAGAAAAAGTCGAAATATCCCGGCTAAGTATTTATTTTCTTTCCCTTGACTGCTTAAGTCATAGAGAGGCAAGCACCCCACTCTGTCAAAATTTTGAGAAGTAAGTTGCATTTTTTAGAAAGTTAGATTTAAAAAAAACGGTTAAAATTTCCAAAGAAAACTTTCTAGAGATTTAGGCTTTTTTATATACATTAAAAAATTGTCAAACATTATTTTTTGTAATCAAAAGATCGACCAAATTTTAAGGAATATGCAAATTTTGATAAACAAATTGAAATCTAATTTTGAGAAATGGGAAAATTTCCCCCGCCCAAAAGTTGGGATAAAAATTTTAAATTTTGAGAAAGTTTTTTTTTTATAAAAGAAGTCAAATTTTAAGAATAAACTAGTAATTTAAAAGGAAAAAGAAAACATTTGTGAAAAAAGACAAGTTTTGTGAAAACAGTAGATATTTCGAAAAAATATATCAGTTTCAAAGAAAGAACGAATTTAAAAAAAAAATGAAATTTTTGGACGGAGTGCCCCTGGCTAAATATAAATTTACCTGCTTGAGCCAAGGGGGTTAGGGGTCCTGTCCTACTCTATCCCTTTTTGTTTTGCAAAACAGAACCAAAGCATTTGGGTTCCTTCAGCAAGTTAGCTGCCCACCCAAGTTTGTCTGATTGGTTCTTAGGTTAATAGATAGTACTAGATTTTAAAATGAAACCTGGTTCTTTTTAGCAGCAATGTTTATGACTTCTGCTAAGCTATTTGTTAAAAGTATATTATTTAGGAATTTGTGGTTTGATTCCTTTCTGCATAAAGCAGTCCAATTTATCTAAGCCCAGTTACTGCAGGACAAAGGGATGGTTGGAGTCTTGACTCTTATAAGGTCTTTTTATGGAATATGTTTGCAAGAGATAATAGCCCATATTTATTAAAAGAAGTACCAGCTTTTCTTTGCAAAAGTAAAGGAAATACTTTAGACGTTATCCATAAAAAAATAAAGGAAAAGGTTTTGCTTCGCCGCTGAAAGTTTTGCTTCAAAGTAAAAGGTTTTCGTATTCGTAAAAAAAGATTTACTTTAAAAATCAAAGGATTTGCTATACCAAAAATGCATCTACTATGAAGCTAACTTTTTTCTGAAGACCAAGTTATTTGTCTGTTTATTAGTTGTATAAATTTTGGTCAGTCTAAGGTTATGGTTGTAATTGAGCGTTTACAATGACTAACGTGGTGAATCTACGCGCAAGAAAATATTATAAACTAAAAACTATTTTTTTTTTGTGGAATGGACTAGTCCTTGGTTATCTTTAAAAATTGATGTACAAATCCTGTCTCCTGAAACCAACAAAAATTAAAAAATATATTTGTTTTCCAAGAATAGAAAATGATGACCAAAGAGAAAGGTCTTGGCAAATTTCCTTTTTCAAGTGCTATTGAAGATCCTGACGGCCAAGTTTGTATCATATATTGAGAAATTAGGTAGTGTGGGAAGTTATCAAGAGGCTAAGAAACACAGTTTTACTAGAAGACAGTGGATGAGGAATAATGCCATACCTGATAACTAAGCCTGCCGACAGTCCTGGGGCTATTATAAAATTCTGACCCTTAGTTGGGTACTAAAGACTCGCATGAAGCCTAGCCTCAAGGGCATTTGCCCCCTTTACCCCACACCTCTATGGATGGGCCTATTGATGACTCCCTACGTCAACCTCGAGGACGAATATTAGAAACTGTATCATGTTTGAAATAGCAAATTTTTCATAGGATTTGCTTGCAAAGAAAAGGTAAAGATACGAATTAATATAAAATCTTTCTAAGTTTTACTTCTCATTTTTGGTGGAACGAACTGGTCCTTGGTTATATTCAAAAAGAAATACAGGGGACAAGTTCTGTGTTTCAATTTTTACCTTTCTTCTTTCGTTTGCTTTTGCCTGTTTTTTTACTTCAAGGTAAATCCTTTAATTTTATAAATATCTCCTAATAACTCCGATCCCCTACAGAAGCATTCTTAAAAGATTCAAGGGACTAGGAGACAGCAAAATGCTGTGTATTCCAGCTTAATAAAATGAAAAGTTAATGGAGACTCTTTTTTTCTATAGAAGTTCTAAATTCTTCAATTTCAATTCAATTTTTTTCCTTATAATTATAATTTATTCGTATTTAAAAATGGATTTGATAGCCTTATATATTCAAGAATTTACTTTAGGACAAAGTTTTTTTAATACAATAGATTCCCAAAGGGTAAAAATATTATTATTACTTGTTATTATTACTTAAAAAGAACATTTCTTCGAAATAATGCTGGCTTCACAAGAATTTTGAAACTTGACATCTCCTACCATAGCAGGAAAATAAAAAATGCAGTGCTGCCATCTTGCTTTATTTGTCGCAGTTGTATATGATTTATCTAAATGTGAAACACGAAAGCTGCTTTAAGCATAAATTCAAGTTTTTCTCCCATTACTTTTGATTCCATTAGAACTAAATACCCAAGAAGAGATAATCGTTATTGGTCCAGAAATTTAAATTTTGAACACGGGGTAGTTAAAGGAAGAATGTTTTTAAAGACAATTAAAATATAGATAATATTGCATAAAATTTAAATGAAAGTAGAGGTATAATATTAAAACCACAAAATATTTTAACTGAAATGGGAAAATCACCATTTTTACCAAAGGCGAACTCGAAACAACAACATTCTAGCTCTTTATTACTGCTTTCGATGGGCGTTAAACTTCCACGATTATAAAACTGGATAAACTTAAAGTTGTTAGCCGAATAACCTCAGACCTCGCTCTTAACTGCTGTTTTTTTCTTCTTCGCTTTACCCCGCTATCCATTAGACCGTCTAAGAACGTTAATACATCAACGTCTTTGCCGAGCTTTTGCATGGTTCACTTAAAATCCGAGATGAATTGGCAACCTTCGAAATTCTGACGAGATAATTTTATTTTGAAGCGTGAGTAGTTTTCCTCGCAGCGATAATAGAATCAGCCGGATCCGAAGAGAGATATCGATTTCGGAATTAATTAGTGAAGGAATGAAGACGACGCCGTGACCAAATGCAAATCACCCCAATTTTCTAATCGTAATCACATATTGTCTTTCAAAGTTCTTAATGCTGAGTGGGATCGGAACTGTCTGAAATATTATAATTCGACGGCAATCGATGACCTTTAAGCGGCAAGCAGCGACGGATCATCCTTTCGGATGCAAAAAGGACGCGATTCTGGCCGTCGTCTTTGTCTCCATGGTAACTCGTCTTATAGGGAATGCGGGGATATTTATTAAATCCCGAAAGGGTCGACTTTTTGTACGCCAATTTGCGTCGATGCTCGACGGCACAACAGACGTAATTTTGTCACAATTTCTTGTTAAGCAAACTCTTCCGTCCATTTTCTCGAGCTTGAAAGGTTTTTTGGAAGAACGTCGACCCCGACAATTAATTAGACGATTAGAGTCAATTCAATTTGTCTCTGGCCTCTTTATTAATAAACTAGGTGGCAGGTTGCTCCTCTTATAAAATTGATCTGTTTATTAGATGTGAAAAAGGGCATAAATAAGTGGAAACGATTGTTATCTTATACAAGAGTGAAGAATGTAAGGAATGTTCGTATTTTCAGCTTGAAATGCGACGTATTTCACCCTTCAGGGAATGTTAATATAACGTCAAACAGACTGTTATGAATTCGTGGAATTAATGCTATGGTGCGGTTGTATCTAGATCAATTTATACAATATATGAGACATATCATTTTCATTTGAATATCGCAACATGAATAGAGGCAATAATACCAATTTCGCAGTAACACGCCTTATCGATAACAAATCTCCCTTTGGTTTGGATGATAAAGCCGAAACGTTTTAACATCAAACTTTTATCGGTTGCATTGGTGGTTCAAATTCTTGTGTTATCGCTTTATTTGAATGTCTGCGAGAGTTATTGATAGAAAAATCACTTTCAACTTTCTTCGCGTTCTCTGATATCCTTTCACATATTTTATTGAATTTAAAGCAATTCCTCTATATTTGTATAGTTAGTTATTTGCTTATGCAATTAACCACTTTAACTGGTTATGAACACTATGAAACTTACATTTATGTGATTAATTAAATTTAATTTTCCGTTTTCAGTTCTTCTTAATGGCGCTTTTAGTGGATCATGATAATCGCATTACGAAGTCACCCTTTTTATTTGTCTTGCTCTCGCTTTTCACTCTTTTTTTCTCCCTCCTTCATCTCATTATCTCCTCTTGCTCTCTTTAGTTCTTTTTACTTTGTTTCTTTCCTTGTCTTCCTTTTTTTCTTGTCTCCTTTCTTTTCTCATTTCTTCCCATTTTCTTTTTCCCTTTTCCCTCTTTCTTTCTATTTCTCTCTTCCTTTTTATTTATTTGTTCGTGTGCTTCCCTTTTCGTCTCACTTTTTCTTTATTTCTTTTTACTTTAATTTTATCTTTTTCCTGGCTTTGTCTTTTTTTTCTCTTCTTTTCCCCAAATACATCTTCCTATTTTTCCCTCTTCTTTTCCTTTATTAAATTAGATTTCTTTCTAGCCTTCCACTTGGTCTATTTTCATTTCCATCCCTTCACATTCTCTTAACTTTATCTAAAGTGTTTTATTTCAATAATTTTTTCTCCATGATTTTTCTGTTGCTTTTAATCTAAGTTTAACTCTATTTGTTGATGTTTTTTTCTTTTTTCGTCATTTTCATTTTAGGGTAGTTTTATTGCTTTGCAATACCGGGCGTATAGGTGGCAGCAAGGGCCATCTACCGAGACGCCAGTTTCAAGGGGAGCCGCGTCGTGCGCCAGCCCGATGCTTTTACTGTGAATTAATCAGCTAAGATTAATGATGCCAATACAAAAATAACAAAAAAATTCACATAAATATTCTTAAAAAAAACCTTTCTGAATCTGAAACTCGTGGTAATTTTTATTATTTTTTTTAATAAATAATTATTTTAAAATCAGTTTTTCTCTAATTTTGATTAAAGTTATTCAATATTTTTTAAATGAATTAAGGCTTTTTTCTATTTTTGACCAAAAATTTTTAACAGATTATTGACGAGGCAAAAAATGATTTCGACCGTAAAAGGCGCCAGAAGCTTATCAACTCTCCGACCGGTACCAAGTCCTTTTGGGGATTTGCAAAGTCAATGGAAAGAATTTTACATCTTCAAATTTTCCACCATTACTTAATGACAATAACAATATTGCTACTACTTCCAAGGAAAAGGCTGACATGCTAGATTTAATATTTGATGAAAATTCCAATCTTAATTCTCGAAACGCAGTACCTCCCATTCTTCCTAAGGTTCTCACTTCGATGCCTGAAGTTGTTTTCAGACAACGCACAATTAGGAAGATTCTCCTCGAGCAAGACACTTCGAAAGCTTCTGGCCTTGATGGTACCTTCGCTGTTGTTCTTAAGAAGTGCGCCCCAGATTTGACTCCTGTCCTAAGCAAATTGTTCACACTCTCTTACAACAAAGGTGTATTCCCTATCATCTGGAAATTTGTTAGGGTGCAGCCTGCCCCTCAAATGGGAAAAGGGATTCTGGCTAACAACTATCGCCCTATATCTTTGTTATCCGTTATACATAAAATAATGGAAAAGGTTATCAACATCGAGATTTTCAAATATCTAGAGAAGAATAGAATCATCTCGGACAGGCAATACGGTTTTAGACAATAACGCTCCACTTGCGATCTTCTGGCATATATTATTCATATCTGTAACTCAGCTATGGAAAAACATGGTGAGGCTAGGATTGTGGCACTGGATATCTCAAAGGCCTCTTTGACATAGTCTGGCACCGATCTCTTCTCACCAAATTAACATCTTATGGTCTTCCTCCTGGACTCTGTCATTTGATATCCAATTTTCTCGCTGACAAATCTTTTCAGGTCGTCGACGATGGCATCTCATCCGAGACATTTGCAATTAACGCAGGGGGGCTTTAGGGGTCTGTTCTGTCTCCTACTTTGTTTCTGTTACACATAAACCATCTCTTAGCTTTACCTTCCAATCCTATATGCAGCTACGCAGATGATAGTAATATTAACTAAGGAAACAGCAGATACAGATAATTAATCGGGATCTCGAAATTATTCTGGAATGGGGTAAGAAAAATCTGCTCGACTTCAACGCTTCAAAAAACTTAGTCCGTGGTTTTCTCTAAGAAAACATTAAGGGATAATGCAAAAAACATACTAACGAACGGTAAAATCATTCCGATGGGATTTAATCTGCCTATCTTAGGAGTGAATGCAAGCACTAACTTCTCTTGGGACGCTCATGTGCCTCTCCGAAGCTGGGCTTTCTTTTTAGAGTTAAAAAGTACTTCACATATCATCAGATACACTATATAAAGCCCAAGTTAGACCAACACTGTTCTCATGTTTGGAGTTCAGCCCCAAAGCACACTTTAACTCTTTTGGGTTTAATTCAAAGAAGAGAGATTCGCCTAATTGATGACAAGAGTTTGACCGATTCTCTCAAAGCACTAGAGTACAGGGGGACGGTTGGTGATTTGTCTCTTTTCTAGAAGTACTATCATGGAAGATGCTTGCAGGAACTAATAGGATTGATCTCCCCAAGGGTATGATTCTTGAGGCATACAAGACGGTCGGAGACAGCAAATTCCTGTGCTGTCCAGCTTGACACAGTGAGGACTTCTGTCTACGGGGACTTTTTTTTTCTATAGAACTTCCAAGCTATGGAAGTCGTGACTGAAAGAAATTTGCCCCAAAAATTACAAGTTTTCCTTGTTTAAAAAGGCGCTTCATCGCCATCTATCCTTGTTTCCGTATCCTACTCGCAGTGCTTTGAAGGCATAATGGGTCTACCCTTTACGAGTGGATTAAACTTAAAAAATAATATAGATTTTAACCAGTTTTGTAAGCCATTATCCCTTTCAGAAAATCTCAAGTTTACGCGTCGATTTTTACTAGAAAGATTAACTTTCAAAGTTGATATAAATTGACGACATTTTTATTATTGACAAATTTTAATGTTTTTTCCGAATTTCCCCGTTAGTTTCAAGATTTCAGTTTGTTTTCTCGAAATGTCAAATTCCTGATTTGGAGTCATTATTTTTAATACATTTTGCATTTTTTTAAGATTCTTATATCAAAATCGAAACTGTTTACAATTTAAACACAAAAATTCAGAAACTGCTTCTAATAAATTTCAAACCTTTTTATCGATATTGCAACTTTTTCCTTCAAAATTCCGATTTAAAAATAAAAAGGGAACATTTCACCTTTAAAATTAATTTATAAGAAACAATTTACCAATATAGGATAATTTTTATACAATGGACGCCTTTTTCTAAACTGAAAAATCAGTGTTGTATATATGTATACATTTTATAAATGGGGAATCTGTTAGAAACAGAAAGCTTAGAAATCTGGAGTTTCATCTTTTTAAGAGTGTCAAATTAAAAATTGTTCAGTTGAAGTTCAAACTTCACCTTCTCAAAAATTAGAATCTTGAAAGAAATTTTAAATTTTGGAAAAATATAGAAATTTATGAGTCTGAAGTCTAAATTTTGAAATTAAATTTGAAACAAAACATTAAAAAAAATGTGAAACTAAAAAATCTCGCAATTTTCCTACATTTCTTTGACTTTTTTTTTTAAAGAACTTGATTTCCGAAATTCCAACTTTGGAATTAAAATTTTGTGATTAAAATTCTAATTTCAAATAGGTAATAGAAATGTGAAAACTTCGATTTTAAAATTTAAAGATTACAATTGAAAATTCGGAAAAAAGTTTTACAAATCATTGATATTTTGCATTTACTTATTTCAGAATTTCAAATTTAAAGTTTTTTTTAATTTCAACTTTTTTGTCGAACTGTCAAGAATAAAGCCGAGATCTTAAAACCAAAGTCGAAATTTTATAAATTCGACTTTAACAAGGAATTGTAAGATGTCCGAAATTTTGGGTTTAAACTCCAAAGTTTAATATTTTAAAGTCTACGTTTCGAAAAAACGTCGAAATTTTATAACGTTTGTACTTTTAAAGTAAAAATTTTGTGCAGTCGGAAACTAAAACCATCTATAAAACAATATGTAGGATAATGGCACCAATAATTGTCATCATCCCAGTGTAGTTGTCATCAAACATATTTTTGGAAAAAAATTAAGATAATGCTTCGTTACTTTGATTTTCTTACGGTCTCGGTCAATTTCCATATGTACTAGCAATAATTTTAAATAAAGCTTTTAATGGTAGTAGCCCATACAAATGCATTTTCAAACTAACCAGTACCTCAGCTCCTTGTCTAAAATATTTTGTTGCGATTCTTAGGGGATTTGTTAAGGTAGTTTGACTAAAGCACTGAACTAAACAGTGTGGCTTGTGATTAAATCCAAAGAAGTTTTCACCCCTTTACCACATCGGCAATTAAATAAATAATAACGCGTAATTATTTATTTAATTGCCGATATGGTAAAGGGGTGAAACCTTCTTTGGAAGGTAGTGTGAAATAATTTAGCTTAAATTTCAGCAGTTTTCTTGTAATGAATGCAATTTTTTTACATGGATAATATTTGATAGACTTTTAATTAAAATGTTTTTAGGTTTGTAATTCGATTTTAGTTATTAAAAATTTGTTTGTGTCAATTGCTGGATACAAAAAAACTAAAATAATCCAGTAATCGTCACAATGCGGATAACTGACTATTAGTAGATCTGTCAGTGACAATTCTTGTTTTAATATATAGCAGAATCAGTTTTGGTTGCAACTAAAGTACCCAGTGCGGTACCTAAATATAAAGTTTTTGAGAAAAATAAAAAAAAAGATTGCAATGGATTAAAAATATTACAAAAAAGGGTTTTTTACCTAAAAGAGACTATTTTACACTGACAATTTCGTGAATTATAAGGAACTCAGGATGGCCAAAATGATTAACTACACAAATTTTACTCGTGAGAATACGAATTCCTATTTGGATGTAAAGACAGTTCCGAAAATAAAGCGACGAAAAATCGACTCGACTCGAGAGAAGCACAATCACATTTTAAGAATCGATATTAGTTTTAGATACCAGTGTCCAAAATTTTGTGGGTAAAAAACAATTACCACGACGGGAATTATTAAAACAACATACCTAATACCTATACATACACAATCCCAAATTACCATGTGACACCTTTATTCAGCATAAAAGCTTATTAAAATGCAGCAAAAATCCTGACAGAAATAGAAAATAGGAAATGAGGATAATTCTAGCTGGATGGAAAACCTTTCCACATTTCCACCGATTTTGGCTGAATCCTCAAAAAAGCGATAACGAATAAGTAAAAATTATATTTTTCAAGAAAAAAACATTAAAAAAACATAGCAAGAAAAAGAAGAGAACACAAAACAAAAGAACTAAAGGACCTTGAAAAATTAAAAGAAAAGACATAAAAATAGAAAAAGTCAAACATAAATAAATACATATTCTACATATTTGGGTATCTTGGAAACATTTTCATGTATGTCTAAACAATAAATAAACCTTCATATTGTTGAACTTTTTTTTCAAAAGCAACTTAACGATTCAAGTTTAATGACAAATATTGGAAAAGTTAATGACAATTATTGGTTATTGCACGACAATTACTGATAAAATGACACTCACAATGAAATTGCTGATATTAAAAATGCAACCAATTTTTTCGATATCAGTAATAAGTTAGAGGTACGTCTAATAATGACAATTACTAGTGCCACTATGCTATGCAGTATTTAACCTTGCGAGCCGTATATGGCTTGGTTAAAGCACTGCTGATGATTATGTAGCATGTGAGATAAAAAATATATGATTTTTATAGTATTTCTAGATAAATGAATGTTTCCCTCCCTTCAAATGTTCACAAATTTATTCTAAGGTAAAATTACCCGACGAATCGATTTTATTTGTTTTTGTTTTAGAAAATTAGCCGATATCTCCAGATCGACCAGAGGTGTGGTGGTTTTACTAAGCGACAAATCGTCAGCTGTGAGAATTCTCGACGACGCCACCAGACTCAATATGATGGATGGGCACTTCGTTTGGCTGTGGATAGACACGTCGGCAAATATTAGCATCAGGTAAATAAAGTTAGTAGATGGCGACGAGCAGGGTCTGGAAAAAGTTGAACGATTA
Source organism: Dastarcus helophoroides (assembly GCA_028583605.1). Lineage (NCBI taxonomy): Eukaryota > Metazoa > Arthropoda > Insecta > Coleoptera > Bothrideridae > Dastarcus > Dastarcus helophoroides. The sequence continues at coordinate 22,230,973 of CM053325.1, read as the reverse complement.
AGCGAGGTTTCGCTTCTGTTCATCTACCGCAGCAAGTTTAATCGCGATAAATTGGCGGATGCGCCGGAAATTTGCTATTTTCCTCCTCTTAACTGAGGGTGTTCATGTTGGGAAATCTGGTTAAAATTAGAATGTTGTTAATTATTACGTTTGCTGAAATACAAATCTTGTCCCCTGATATTAAGAAAGATTAAAAAACCCAACAAAGGTTACTCTAACGCCTTTCAATACCCAAGCTATCATCTTCAGAGAGATACTGCAACCTTTGCTTTAATCTTTCTTGGATCCAGAGGACAAGATGTGTATTTCAGTTTTTAAAGAGAAGCAAGGATCAATATGTTCCACCAAAATTATGTTTGTTAAGTATTATTTAACGATTTGTTATTAATATACAATGCGCCCCACTTATTATTAGGAATAGAATATCGATTGAAAGAGTAAGTTAAAGCGGAATTTTAGGTATAAGTTCTGTTGAGAAAACAATAATCGGCTTGCTTAGATTTTATCTCTGGTTTCTCATATGGCTCAATCTTAAAACCCTGAAATTTCAAATATAAATAACTTTTTATTGGTTCTCTGTAGCTCTTTAAAAATTTAACTGGATAATTATCTTACTATAATCTACCAATATGCCAAATTTCGTTACATTCTGAACCGTAATTCTAAAACCGATACTACCTCTTTAAGGAGGCTATATTTTGTTTTCTTATTTAAGAATTTAGCAAATATTTCTGATTTTCAAATGCCCAAAACACACCCAAGAAAACTAAATACATTTAAAAATATTTTTAACATTACAATTATTCTGCTAAAATTTGAGAATTTGGGAGTTTATAAGAATAAATTTAGTGTAATTCTTGATATTTTAACTATTTTCTTAAAATGTCATGTTTAAGTAAGTTTTCAGTTTTTTTGTCTAAAATTTTGATTGTAATAGATTTCAAATTTTAACTTTTTCTAGAATTTTGCCCCTTCAAATTTCGTTTTTCATATTCAAATTACCCTCATACTTGGAATGCAATATTTTTTTATCCTGGAATTTTCATCCTTTTTTTCCCAATTTTTTATCAATTTCAAGTGTTTTTGAAATTTTGTCATTTAAAGTTTTTTTCTTAAATTTTGCCTGCAAGTTAAAAACTTCGAGGAAATTTTGACCATCACAAACTAGATGTTATTTTGAAAATTTGGCTTTTTTTCCAAAATTACTGGTTACATTTCCAAGTTTTGTAAAACTTAGAGTACAAACAAAATTTAGATTGCTTCTAGAAAAAGATTACTTTTTAAAAATTTGATAAAAATTCAGTCGTCAGGTATAAATAAAAACATTTATGGTAGTTTTAGTTGTCAATCCAACTAAATTTTGCCCAACTTTATTGTTTATTCTTGGTTGTTGTTACGATAAATTGATGGAGGCATCGGAAATTACTGCCTCATTCGTTCGCCGTTAAAGTAAAGTAAAAATTGAGTTTGAATGAATACCTACATCCAAAAGGCAATTTTTCCACGGGCTTGCCTAATATTCGTTTCAACTTTTTAACTTATTTATAGGGATCGCCGGCGTTCTTCGTTTAACTTGGCACTTTTTTAATTTTCTTCCGATTCTTTTGCTTTTGTTACTGGTTTTATAAAAAAAGTTAATTATTTCCATTTAATTAGTTTTTGATTTCAGTTTGTTTAACTTGGTTTGTTTTCAATTACCTTGGAGTTCGCTCATTTTGTCGTTTTACTTGGGAACAGTTAATTCTGATTTGCTTGTTTAATTGGGAATGTCGTTTAATCCTCCCACCCCTCTTCTTTTAACTTACCAATTGTAGGATGTTCCTTTCTTTTAAATTAATCGCTCCTCATATTGCAATTTAAGTTGTTTTAAATTTCTTTAGGAATACAACAGATGAGGAAAAAGAGAGGGACAAGGAGAAAAAGGACGTTTTGGAAGATCGCGATCGTTTTAAGCGGGAAGTGTTAAAGAGTGATTTGAGTGATCTGCACATAAATTACCTTTTAAAAAATGACGAATATCTTTTGTTCAATCGTAATAGCGGCTTTGATAGTTCTAAATACAGAGTGCGCGCCAATATCGGGCCTACGTCGAGTCGAAAACACCAAAAAGGATCTCAAAGTGACGGAAGAGCGGAACTTCCGGCGGGACTGCTCTACATTAGACCGCTTCCGGTAAAAGTGGACAGGCATCTCGTTAAAGGTGCCGTGAGGTTGCTAGCTACCACGCTCAAAGCGGTGATGGAGAGGTCACCAGAGTGGGTCCTACAGAGCGTAGCGAGGCAACATTTATCGACCAGTTGCTGGAAACCCTTAGGGAACATTGAATTCAATATCTCCAGTCAATTTGCAAGGTAAGTTTCATATCGCTGTAACGTGTACCGTATCCTGCATTTATTTGATTTGTTGAAGTAGTAATGCGTTGCAATTTTAATTGTGTTCCACATCTTGATTTCGAAGAATTGAGGATGGCTCCCAAAGTATGTTTCCAGGGAATATGGTAATAGAGTAACATTTTGTTCTAGTACTACATTCATATACCTGACTAGAAAAGGCTTGCTAAGGGAACCAGACTTGTAAATTCTAGTTTCGTTGTCCAGGTTATAGAAAAAAACCAGGGCGGCTCAATTTAAACCATCCAGGGTTAAAACAATTGATGATAGATCTGGTTTAAATCGATTCTCAATCAACGCGAATAAACTGAGTAAGGTACAGAGTGAGAACTAATAACATGGAATTTCGAGTCGATTGCAATAGGGATTATAGCTTAACCACTGATGGTTAATAAAGTTTGAATATTGCGGTAGAATCTGTATTCTATGGTGCTCTAATATTCATTTGTCCCAAGCATCGAGAAGCCTAATTGAGACTATTAGCTGAAATTGAACCTTCTCTTAGTTGCCGAGCTCGACACGATTAACGGCCATTCAGAGAGCTACCAAATAGTCCCTGATTATAATAATTTCTTTGTTTGGAAGCTCCAAGTGTACGCACTTGGGCCTCGGCATACTTTGAAACTAATAATCCTCTAATCTTTAGCTAATGGGCAAAAAGATAATTAAAATTGAACGGGATTACGACGTTTGCTTCTCAAAATGGTGCGTATATAGAGCGAATCAAATAAAAGTGGTATTTTATTTATTGAAACGAATTAAAGTACAAGAAGCTATAGAGATAAACCTAAAATTTCCAAAAATGGAATTTGAATTTGCCAAAATAAGTCAAGATTTTGAAAAAAAATCGAGTTTAAAAATTTTATGTTCATAAATTCGAATTTTCAAAGAGTTGTTTTTCCTTTTAAAATTATCACTTTAACAAGTAGGATAGACCGGGGACGGTCAAAACATTTTTGACAAAATCACTCTCTGCGACAGCATGTGTATCTCAGCGCATTTGGTGATATGCCTCAAATAAACCTTCATTATTTGACTATAAACAAATCAAGTTATAATGGCGCTATTTGCATTAGAAATATATCTGCAGGCGTTCTCAAAGAGAGATATTTTAACCGACCATGATACATGGGGCGGTTGTAACAGTGAATGGGGTGGGTTGTAATAGTGAATGGGGTCACTTGTAAATGGAAAATTTAGGAAAATGATGTTGTATAATTAATTATAATAAAAATAATAAATAGCACAATGTAAAGTCATTCATCAATATTAATAAAGACAAGACCTAACATCAATATTTTGTTTAAGAATCAATTTGATTAACATTCGAAGAACTATCAGACTAAAAATGTAATAAATCTAAAATTAAAATCTAACCTAACTAATCTAAAACTAGTTATGTTAGATTTAATTTCAAAAAAGGCTCCAGATTTATGTAAGAAAAAGTTCTCAAAATTTCCACTTTAATTTTGAAATATTATAAATAGTAAATATATTAAATAGTCTTCGTTCTGATGTTCTAGAGTTCGAATATTCTTCTAGAAATGTCGCCTAAAAATTCAAACTTTCTTTCTAGAAATTTTGAAGTTTTAAAGTTTCGGACAAATTATAATCTTTTTGACTTTCTAATAAAAGAATAAAGTGTTTCATTTAATCATTTAATGTCTTTAGACATATATCAACTGAGATCAATAGTATAATTAATTCTGCTCCAAATGGAGCTTTGTGGCTGCACAAGAAAGAATATGCTTGAAGTATTCGTAACCCGGAGGTCGTAGCTCATCATCCAGACTGCCAGTATATCTTTATGACGTAATAATAATAATAAAATGTCCGTGGGGCTATACGAATAGCTCCATATTTCAAGCCGACATCCCTTTCCGGATTTGCGCGAAATAAATGTCCCCTTCATCCGATATATATAGACAGAAACAGATTAATTATTGGAAGTATCCCGTAACGCCATGAAAAACCGCCCACAGTTGAACCTTATATAAGGCGCTAAACAAGCCCCACGATTCTCTTATTTATCATGGCGGCAAGCCGTTTTTATCTGACCTAATTCCAAAGAACGTTTATTGGGGTCGACAAGAGAGCCCGACCAAACCAAATCCTGCTACTTACAAATTTTTCTTGTTGCCTGAATGTGGTGAAATGGGTCACACCTGGTATTACATTGGGGCTGTGGCGGTGATGGAGACATGAAAAGTCGCATTTCTCTAATTTAGATTGCCGTCTCGGATTTATCGGGTTTCATCGAGTGGCGAATAATTCGATTGCGTTTTGGCATTGAAAACAGAGTGGAAGCCAATTTACTTTAATCGGCCCTTTCTCCTGTGCGACTCAGAGGATTTCCTTCGGTTTGAACCTTCATCATACTGTGGAGAAAGTCAATAGAAAACGATATTGTCGGGAAATTGCCAACGCCTCCACGAAAATGTACAAGGATTTGCAGCTTAGCGTGTTAAGACGTTTGAAATGGACCTTAGGTTCAACCAATAGTAAACTCAATTTTAACATGCTGGAGCACTCCTAAATCTTCAAGTTGGGATTACAATTTTTCATTGTTCTAACCAAAATATATTAGGCAATTAAAAAGTTCTAAGCTTTAAGGTCAGTGATTTCCAAATATTGTCCTTTCCTATTAGTAAATTCAGATTTTCCCAATGAATTCTATGAAATATCGGTGTTGAAAAAAATCTGAATTGAAGTTTAAACTTATAATCAACCAAAAAACGAAAAACCATTTTTCACCAAAACAATCGCTTTTTTTATGTTTAATCCACTCATGCCTTCAAAGCACCACAAGTAGGATACGATAACAAGGCACTTTTGTTAACCATTTTTCAACATAATAATTGCATTTTTTATGTTCAATCCACTCGTGCCTTCAAAGCACCACCGCCTTCTTAAACAAGGATAGGTTGTAATTTTTAGGAAAAACTCCGTTCGGTAAAGAGTTCCATAGCTTGAAAGTTCTATAGAAAAGAGAGTCTTCGTACACAGAAGTCCTCACTATGTCAAGCTGGACCGCACAAGACAGCAGGAATTTGCTGTCTCCGACTGTCTTGTATGTCTCAAAAATCTTGCCCTTGGGGAAATCAATCCTATTAGTTCCTGTGAGCATCTCCCATAATAGTATTTGTAGAAAAGAGATAAGTCACCAACCATCCGCCTGCGCTCTAATGTTTCGAGAGAATCGGTTAACCTCTCATCATCAATTAGGCGAATCGCTCTTCTTTGAATTGAATCCAAAATAGCTAAAGTGTGCTTTGGGGCTGAACTCCCAAACATGAGAACAGTATTCTAGTGTTGGCCTAGCCAGAGCTTTGTATAGTATAAGTAGCTGATGAGATGTGAAGTACTTTTTAGCTCTAAAAAGAAAGCCTAGCTTCTGAGAGGCGTACATGATCGTTCCAAGGAAAGTTAGTGCTCGCATTCACTCCTAGGATGGACAGATTAGAACCCATCGGAAGGATTTTACCGTCCATTAATATATTTGTTGCATTATCCCTTGATGTTTCTTTTAGAAAACCGCGACCTGAGTTTTTGAGGTGTTGAAGTCGACCAGATTTTTCTAACTTCATTTCAGAATGATTTTGAGATCCCAATTGATCATCTGTATCTGCTGTTTCCTTAGTCAATCTGAACCAGCAACGGATAATGGTTTGTCGAAGAAAAAAGGTGTCATTAGGCTACTATCATCTGCGTAACTATATATTGGATTAAAAGTTAAAGCTAAGAGGTCATTTAGGTGTAACAGAAACATAGTAGGAGATAGGACAGACCCCTGAGGCATTCCTGTATTAATCGTAAATGTCTCGGATGAGATACCATCAACGACGACCTGAAGAGATCTGTCAGCCAGAAAACTGGATATTAAATGATAGAGTCCAGGAAGAAAACCATAAGATATTAATTTGACGAGAAGAGATCGATGCTAGACTCTGTCAAAGGCTTTTGAGATATTCAATGCTCCAATCCTAGCCTCACCATGTTTTTCCATAGCTGAGTTACAGATATGAGTAACAGATGCCAGTAGATCGCCAGTCGAGCGTTGTTGTCTGAAACCGTATTGCCTATTCGAGACGATTCTATTCTCCTCCAGATATTTGAGAATCTTGATGTTGATTACCTTTTCCAAAAATATTCCTATTTTTGTGGGACAAAATATTCCAGATTTAGAAACGTTTTATTTTGAACCTTATACATCAAACAATAAAAAAGTTTTCGTCTCAAAATAAATATCTGGAAAATGTAGAGGATAAGGCACCTCAACTCTCTGTGCTATGGAAGTTGTGCATCATCAGGAAATAGAATAAAACGTAACTGCGTGGATATACGACGGCTGTCTTTTTGGTTTTGCATATAGCATATAGAGGGCACAAGTTAAAAAATGCATAGTTCCAAAATTTACCTTAACATTACATTAATAGGTGTTGAAAATTTCGTCAAAATAGAAGTGCTTTACTCACAGTAAATTTTGAAAGTTAATAAGCCGTTTAGAAACATGGAATTTAATCGACAGCATCTTCAGGTGATTGAAACCGTTTTCCATGTAATACATTTTTGGTAGCTGAAAATGTAAAAAAATCGTTGGGACTTGGGCCAGGGCGGTACGAAGGATGATCACGCAAATTTCTGTAACAGAGATATCGGACCTCCACGTACTAGTGGGACAGGCTGCATATGGAAACTAATTTGGAAGTTCCCCACCCCTGATATCAAGCTAAGTTGATAACCTGATTTGAGTCAGCTGGGACATAAAGTAGTTTATTTTGAATCATTAATTTTAGACCAATTAAACAGTCGACATTTCACATTGCACATCAAAATAAACAATGAATCACGATATTTCGTTGAAGGGAGTCAAGGGGAGCGTTCACCGTCAAATTAGCGGAAAGCGCTTAATTTCGCATGCCATGCCGCCTGAAAGAAGGACATTCCAAAATTAAAATGACAATCCGTGGAACGTGACGAACTTTTCAACAATCTTCGTCGACCGAATAGTCGGGGGAGAAAGTCGTCTTGAACTTTTGATTTCGTAATGAAGCAAAGTCGAGAAGTGAATTGGCGTTATTAAAATTCCAAACTTTTCCAACTTTTCACCAGTTTATTTACAATTTATAAATATTAAAGTATAATGTCGTAGGATGGAGCGCTTCCGGGTTAATTTAAATGTTTGCGTTATCTAAGCTTTAAAATAAGGATAAAAAAACAGGATTTTGTATATTGTATAGGGTCTGTTCAGAAAATGACAAAGCCTTTTTAATTTTTAATTATGCCAATGATGACTAGGAGTCATATTGTTATTGTCATAGGCATAGTTAGAATAGGGCAGGGTGGAGCGCTTCCCCCCTGACTCCTGAAGCTGCCGAAACTTTACATTCAATTTTCCATTTTTTCTTCAAAAGTCGTACTTTTCTTGGAATTCTAACATTTTTTGGTGATCATAATTTTTTCAGATTTCGTCATTTTACACAAAATTTGCCTTTTTTATTTATGGATGGCAAATGTAGGCTTTCTCTTGAAAATTTCGAATTTTTTTCCAAATTTTGTTTTTTTTTTGAAATTGCGATCTTTTTCTCAAAATTTCAAATTTTTTCAAAATCTATTTTTGCTTTTGCAATTTTTCTAGATTAAACTTTTTATCGAAATGTCACTAGTTTTTTCAAAATCGGGCTTTTTTGAGAAATTTTGACTTCATTTAAAATCCAATACTTTATGTTCCTGACAATATTAATTTTTTCGTTTGTCAAAGTTTCTCTATCTCCAAATTTCAATATTTTTAAATATTTGTGTTTTGTAAGCAATTTTGATTTTTTTCGCTAGGTTTCGTCTTTCTCCTCGACATTCATCCTTTTTCTTAAGATTTCCATGACTATTTTTCTAAAACTTTTAATTTTGACTTAATTAGCAAAATTCGACTGTGTTTTTAACATTCTTTGAAATATTTCGAATCTCCTCTCCATTTCGAAGTTTCACTTAAAATGGAAAACCGATAACTCAAAATTTCATCTATTTCTCTAAATTTTTTCATTTTTCCTAATATTCGAATTTTTCTACAAATTTCAATCTTCTAGAATCTAACTTTCCAAATATTTTGATTGGCTTCTTATAGTTTACTTTTTTCTCAAAATTTTGATTTTTATCTTAAAATTCGATATTTAATATGTCTGGAAGTTTCGACTTTTCGCTTGAAATTGGCCTTTTTACTGAAATCTTGACTTTATTTTTTAAAATTAGTCTCTTTCTTAATATTCTACTTTGTATCAAAAATTCGAAATTTTGTCTTTATTCTCAAAATTCTTTATTTTTGGAATGATCTCTCAGAAGCAGCTATTTTTTTTAATATTTGTCTTTTCTCTAAATTCAGCTATTTTTCTTTTTACAAATATTTCGACTTTTGTAAATGAAACTTTCAAGAACTTTCAACTTGTTATTTTAACATTCGCCTTATTTTCGAAATTTTGACTTTTATGTAGCAATATTTTATATTTCTGGACTTTTTCCTTGAAACTAGTTTTTCCTTGAAACTTCCACTTTCTTAAAATTCGGTTATGTTCTCTAAATTCGATCGAAATGTTAATAAAAAAGCGAAAATGTTGAGAAAAATATTTCTGTGTTTGGAGAAAAATTTCGTACTTTTTTATCGAAAGTTAAATGTCAACATTATAAAATAAAACTAAACATTCCGAAAAAACTATTTTTGGCAAAGTGGAATTTTTTTCAAACTAGGCTTTTTCCGAAAACTTTGACCTTTGAAAATTTTGACTTTTCTCATTTGTTGATATTTTTCAATTTTTTCCAAAACTAAATGTGATTTTCTGAAAATTCTGATTTTTTTTCTCCAAATTCATCTTTTTTGAAATTAGGACTTTATTTCCTGAGTCTTATTTTTTTAATTTCCTTCTCTTGGAAATTCGGATATTTAGAAATTTTGATCATTTTCTCGAAATTTTGACGGTATTTTTCAAAATTCATTTTTCTAAATGTTCGGCTTTAACTGAACTTTTTTATTTGACTTTTTGGATTTCCACGTGTTTCCTCAAATTTATCTTATTCTGGGAACAACATGTATCTCAAAATTCGACGTTTTTTTTTGTAAACATTTCTTTATCCTTAATTTTGGCTTTTCCTCAAAATTCATTTACTTTTTCAAAATTGAAAGGAAATTTTAATAGGAAATTTTAATAAAATATTATAATTCTGAGAATAATATTTTTAGAATATTTTAAAAAAAGCTCTCTTTTGATTACATTAAAATTTAAATAAAGTAATATTCCGAAAGAAATATTTTTGATTAAATCAATTTTTTTCACAACATTTTTCTTTGCAAATTTCGCTTTTTTTTTCGAAATATTCCGAAAGGCTCGGGTTTTATTTCAAATTCAATGTTCTGACTTTTTTTATGGAAATTAGGCTCTTTTTCGAAATTTAGACTTTAATTTGGAAATTCGATTTCCCAAGTTTGTACAATTTAGTTTTAGTGAAAAAGTATGTTTGTATGTTTATTTGTCCGCTTTAGTGTTGTCAGATTTCGCGCACTTTCTCGATGTTTTACTCTCGCGCATATGGTACTACTCATTTTCTATGAAAATAAATGCAAAACTTAGCAATGACAACTCGACGACAGCGTCATCTAACGATGAGGGTCCAAGCTTAATGAACTTTGCAGGTCAGATTTGGAAGAAATTTAACGTCATAACACGATAGGACGCAGCTTCTTCTCTTCTTGGCTTCTCCGAGGTTATAGTTGTCAGTTCTCCTATATTTTACGGGTTCTTACATATTTTGGTAAATCCGTATTTGGAAAGAAATCTCCCATATTTTAAAGAGTGCAATGGTTACTCAAATTTCAGAAATAAGAAAGCATATTTGATTGGCAGCACAATTAATTGCAGAGACAGATAAAAACAATAAAACAAATAAATTGGTCCTCCGTCAATTAAAAAAATTTAAAAATTCTCTTCAATTTTTGAGAGTTTTTCTTTTCAATTCTAATTATTCACCTAAATCCGTAGACGAAATTGCCGGTAATAACTAGTATAAAATATACTGAGGAGCAACATTCTCTAGTTTTGTTTTTCTTTGTCAATCAATTGTCAAAATAATTGCTGCTCCCCTTTAAACGAAATCCTGTCTACGCCCATTGTCATTGTGAACACAATCTTATTTCTTGTAACCAGAGCCTAACATCCAAACTCTGAAATTTATCGTATTGAAAGAAATTTAAAAACAGGACTTATAAAATGTGTTTATTTTTTATCTTAAAAACATTATAAAAAGCGAAACGAAGTAATTAACACATAGAAATGAAACAGAATGGCAAAATGCCGAAAAATTAAAAATTATTTCAAGTTACGGCTGTGAGCATAATTTCCGTTACTGATCAATTGAAAACCTTCATTGTATAGTATATGTAAGAGGAAATCTTCAGCATTTTATAAAAGTTGATGCTTCAGCTGCTAAACGTAATAGGGCTACCTTTTATATGAGAAATTATTTATTAAGAACAGATATCATGCAAACTTTTTTTTTTAACCATACAGATTAAAATGTCTGGTTCCAACAAAATGAATCCGGCATATTAGGTTAGCAATTTTCACGATTATTTGAACGAAATATTTCTTGCAGGCAGGGCTGGAGAGGACGCAGAGAAAAATATATCATTGCCAAGTTTTAAGCAGAGCTCACTTGAACATTTGTGGATGGCTAGACAGATTGACACATTATATTGGTTCCATTTTTCCACTGATAACACCGACAAATCTCGAATTGTATAAATAATATCAATATTTTGAGTTTTAAGTCATAATTTTAAACAGAATACTCGAAATTTATATAAAAAAAGCTGCACACCTATAAGGAAGATATATACAAACATTTTTGATTAAATTTTTGGCTATAACAATGAAAAATTATACTTAGGTACCCACATTGTGCAGAAATTTAATAACAAATGTACTTAAATGGGTAATCCAATGAATTTGATGTTTTCCCCCGTTTGGCCTCGTAGGATTTTTGTGTTCTCTCTTAAGAATTAAAGAAGTTGACAAACTATACGTCATCCGGATTTCCTTTATTCTTATTCCGTCGTAATAAGGTAGATTCTCCCCACTTACCGAACAACAGCTGTTATAAATTGCCTCACTACTTTCTAGTGTCGCGTTAAATTTTTGCTCGGCCAGAATTTACAATACCCTCGTCTAGTGCTTGTAAGCCTCGATGATAAATTATACCAATGTGCGGAAAAACACATTCTGAGCAAAAAGTCCACGGTTGGAAGGAAATTTAACGGGACCGCGTTAATTTTTTCCCACATTTCGCCTCTTTAAAACGTAATAATCCACTTTTCATGCGAATAAAAAATATCTAAACATTATTAACCAAACCAAACTAGAATAACACTTAAGATATACTAACAATGGACATTTTATACCAATAAGAATGATATATGAATTAAATTAAATGGGAAAATAAAAGATTTCGAAAAAATGTTCCATTTAAAAAAATTAACCTTCATATAATTCCACCATATTGCGACATTTTTCTTTGTATTATTTACAGTTTATTAAAATTTAGGATGAACCCTGCAACTTTTCTCTACTTTATCAATAAACTTTTTAGAGGGTGCTAAATTACATCCCGTATTTTTCCTGCAAAAACGACAGAATACACATTATTTTTGCTGACGCTTCCCTTTAGCGTTAAAAATCACCGTGGCTTTGTGTACTTTTTGGCAACCTAATTGAATTTTTTGGATGGTTTAAGTAGTTGTAAAAGTGAATAATTGGGAATATTGCGAACCAATTAATCACGATAGGATTACAAATCGTTCAGGGGTTATTATCGTTTCAATTGATAACGCTCCGGAATACATTCTCGTAATAGAAACTTTGACTTCAAAACATTCGCAAATTGCGGGAAATCGATCCCATTATTTGACTCGCTCTGGATTACGGAAGACGTACTAGGGAAAATGATAAAAATTCCTCAGTCGAGGAAGGCGAAACTATTTTGTTTTACAACATTATTTTTTATTTGGAAAAACTCTGGACACTATTCTTGTGTTTTACATCACTGTTTTCCAGCTTTTTTTATAAGTGACACACTGCCGCATTGAATAAAAAAGAGCAACACACATCATGCACAAAATTAAATTAGTAGATAACTAAAAAAAAAGTATTCATAATCGCCTAACAAATTTTAAAAACCAAAAAAAGACGTCCTCACAAAGGACTCATTAACCACAAAAAAATAATGATCTCCAAAAATGAGCCCAACAAATTTTGACACCGGAAAAAAAGATTATTATACGCGATTTTTTATTAGGAAGTTAATATTTTAAAATTAAATATTTTGGTGACACCTGGGAACCTCCGACGACACACTAGTTGAGAAACACTGCTCTAGATAATTGAATATACAGTAAGGTCCAAAAGTAACGCATAAATTTATTATCTACGTAATTTACAATTTATAAGTAAAATCCTGGATTTTTAATTCCAATTCTCTTGGAGTGATAGCTATCCTTTAAACTTTTTAAATTAAATGAGAGTACGTGTATGGGTTTTTAAAAGGGTTAAATTTAATTTAGTTTAATTCTCTATCCAGCAATATGAGCTTGTTTGAATTTTATTAGTGTTCGTCAAGAAAATTAAATTTGAAAATTTTAAATTGTGTTAGAATTGTATATGTTAGGATCAAACACCGATTTCGGCCAATGGCCGAAGAAAACGGCCAAAACGCGTTCTGGCCACCAGCAAATTGCCAATGTCCGAAATATCGCTTTCTGGCCGTTTGATATAGACCAGGACGCGTTCTGGATCTCTCACGACTGCCAGAAAGCGAAGCTGTTGAATAATTCGCGTACTGGCTTTCTGAAAATAGCCAGAACGCGTTCTGGCATTCGCAGCTCTACCAGAACACGTCGAGCACATAAACGAAACGTACGAAAGCCGATTTTGTACTTGTCTCAATATGTACACTGGCTAAATCTATCTTCATTCGAGTGTGTAGTGGGTAGTAAGGACTTTGGTGCAACTATGATAGGTGGTAGGTTAAAAATGTGTACTAGTGCCATAGAAGATCTTAAATTGCGTTTCAATAATAATTTGCAAAAAGTCATAAGTAATAGCAATGTTCGTAGCAACATTTTTACAAGAGAAAGATACGATCAAATACTTGCAGATGTAAAATTAGCAAAAGCATGTAAGAGTAACGGTGAAACAATTACTTCAAAACAACGGCGACGATTAAAAAGGTACGATATTTTGAAAATTGGTGAAACCGAAAAGCTAATACAGAGCAGGACGGAGGAAACTGCTGAGTTGTGTTACTTTTGCACGACCGACGAATTATTTGACATCATTCATTCTGCGCATATAAGGACAGGACACAAGATGTTACGAGGTTTGTTATTTTTTTTTCTACTGTTTTTCGCTGGGATATAAATCTATTTATTTCTTTATTTTCAGTTAAGGAATGTGAGCTGAAAAGAAAATATTGCAACATAACGCGGCAAATAATTGAGGTTTATTTATCACTTTGCGAACAATGCCAATTAAAAAAGAAAGTGAAAAGAAAAGGTTTAGTTAAAGTCAATTGTAACAGATGAAATGAACTCTCGCTGTCAAGTAGATTTAATTGATATGCAAAGTGAACCAGATGGTGATTTTCGTTTTATCCTCAATTACCAAGACCACTTAACAAAATTCACGGTACTAAGGGCATTAAAATCAAAAACAGCCGAAGAAGTTGCTTATCATTTAGTGCTCGACGCGTTCTAGTATTGCTGCGAATGCCAGAACGCGTTTTAGCTATTTTTAGAAAGCCAATTCGCGAATTATTCAACAGCTTCGCTTTCTGGCAGTCGTGAGAGATCCAGAACGCATCCTGGTCTATATCAAACGGCCAGAAAGTGATATTTCGGACATTGGCAATTTGCTAGTGGCCAGAACGCGTTTTGACAGTTTTCTTCGGCCATTGGCCGAAATCGGCGTTTGATCCTAACATATACAATTAGATAAATAAAATCTTATCATATGATTATGTGCTAAATATTCGTCAAATCTAATTTTTCTAATTGAATTTGTGTAATAATTATTCAATTCAAATATGTCTTTTTTTCTGATAGGTAGGTGGCAACAACCAAATAAGAGGAAAGAAGCTTCCTTTTCAAGGTTTTATAAAAATTAATAATTGTCAATTAAAAAAAAATTTTAAAAATCAGAAATTCTTAATTGCTGGATAGAGAATTAAAAACCCTTTGAAATAAGCTATTACACGCACCCTTATCCCATTTAAAAAATTTAAAAGGGTAGCTGTCACTTCAAGGTGATTGGAGAGCGAGGTTTTAGATTATGCTTAAAAATGTGACAATATAATTAAAATTTGACATGTTTCAGGATTTTACTCATAAATTGCAAATAAAAAGAAATGTATATTTTTTTCTGATATGTAAAAAGAAACCCATTTTACTTTTTTCTTTCTGTCAGGAATTTTGCAGCCGTACTTGAAAAAAATGGATATATTTAAATTGAACAATTGTGATACAAAGTCCGATTTGAGAGATACTTAGCACATTAGAATATATTCGGTTGTATGCAGATCAGGAAAGTTGAACCCTATCTATAGGGAGAAGATAATGGCAGATTTAACACTGAGACCGTATCGATGGGATAGATGGGCAGACTTTGCATTCTCCTACACCGGCCGAGCCAATTGAACGGAAAGTGAAAAGATCAGTATCTTTTCGCGGTCCGCGGCGACAATCAGTGCCAGTGGAAATTTCAGTACTAAATTGTCACTCTTAGATGTGTTGTTAATGGTACTAGCACACAACAGTCTTACTACATTTGCATTATCTATCATTGGCAAACAAATTAAATAGAGAAATGAGCTTGTTTCGGTAAAGTAGAGGAGTATGTTCAGCGGACCTGCAGGCGAAGCGACCAATTTAGGAAGGGATGTTCTTTAGCGTTCTACATGAACAGTTAATCATTTTTCTTGTCTGTATACATTTCAAACACTGTATTAAAAGCATTTACTAGGTGTCCCAATAGTTTCTGTAGCTTTTTAAACATCTCTCAGCATCGTATTTCACTTGAAAAATTCGTATTCGTTCGTGAATTCATCACCTAATTTAACTTGACGTTTCTCCGAAGTCACTCTGCCGCCACTGGCTGTAGAGCCCTGAAGAATTCGAATGTCAGTTTAAATCTGAAACTTTTGAAGTTTTGATAATAAACCGTCCCATTGGCGTTGGCCTGTTTTGGACCGAGATGCGGCACTGGCGGCGTGTGCTTCGCTTCCAACCTGAAGTTTCCAAACTGAAAGAGAAATATCTCGCGGTGAGTTTAAACAAAGTTCGATGGAAAAGTTTTCAACTTGTTTATCCCGCGTAATGTTACCAGATCATCGGATCGATTCTACTTGAAAAAACAAAATATGAAGCCTAAGAGTTTAGAAAAGCCTCATTCGCGTTTACGCCCTTACGAGCAGAATAATTAAGAATAAGTCCAAGATTTTGTATTTGAAGACTGTTTTTTTTTAATTGAGCTGCTTAATTTATACAGGAGTAGGGCGTGGCATTCGTGGTGTATATTTTACTTTGGTGGAATAAACGCAAAGCGTTATAAATTAGTGTTATTGAGACTTTTCGGATAGAATTCTTGAAAATATCACGTAGCAACCTTATTTTAGCGTGCATTTTAAAATTGAATAATTTTTCAGTCAGTTTGGGTTTATAAATTTAAATATTCATTTTTTTCCATCAAGCTTGAAATCTCAAACACTTTATTTTGAGCAGGAGCTTTGAAATTTCGATCAGAAAAACAAATTTCATATACGAGCGTATATCAAATATGAACCGGAATTTGTTTTTAAAAATTTATTGGTACAAGATAAATATATGAAAGTTATTAATTATTTTTCTACAAATTTCCTGATTGGGAGTTTTTTAATGCCATTAGGATAAAAGGAAGGCAGACGTGTTTGCTGCCAATTGCGTATAAATGTCTCAACAGCAGCATCATTATGGAACCGCTCACTTCCTAGAGCTTCTTTCAGAAGCCCAAACATATCATAATCGCATGGGATAAGTTGAGACTATAAGGAGGGTGCTCTAATATTGCCTAATGCATTTCCTCTAATTTTGGATGTGTCAAATTGGCTGAGTGGGAGCGGGCACATTTCTGACCGAAAATTCGCGCCTCTTCCACTAATATGCACGTTTTGTTTCATCCAATAGCTGGCAGTAGTAGGCAGCATTAATCGTTCGACGTTCATGCAGAAAATCGACGTGCACAACTCCTTTAAAACCCCAAAACACTGCCGCAAGAACCTTTCCCGCTGAGAACCGAGTTTTTGCACCTTCCCCCTTTATTTTCCACTCCATGCTTGCTTGTTTAGATTCATGGCTGTAATGTTGGACTCTAGTCACATCACACGTAACGATACGTTGCAAAAAACCATTACCTTCACGTTGAAAACGTCGAAGATGGCGCTGACAAATCTCCAGACGTTGTTGTTTCTGTTATTCAGTCAAAGGACGAGGTACCCACCTGACAGAAATTTTTGGAAACCCCAGCTGATCTGTAATGATGGACTGAGCACTCCCAAAACTTATCCTTATCTGAGCTGCAATTTCACCAACAGTTAAACGGCGATCATCTTCCAAAAGGCGTTGAAGAGCGTTAATCTTGTCCGCAGTCACGCTGGTCCGAGGACGATTGGCATAGGAATCATTTTCAATTTGGGTTCGTCTTTCCAAAAATTTTTTGTACCATTCATACACTTGAGTTTTCTTCAAACAAGTATCCCCAAACTGTGTTTCTAGTCTACGAAGATCTTCGGCGGGCTTTACACTTTCAACGGCAAGAAATTTAATAATAATGTGCTGCGCAACGTGCGGACGAACCTCTTGCTCACTCATTGTATTTACAACTGACGAACGGCGTGAACGGAATTCGCTTGACTGCAGGAAGTCACGTGATAGTCCCACCTAACATGTCTAAGTGTATGCTTACACTTCCGATGTTCTCATTGCGACATGATAGAAATTGATTTACCCTCGTAATTCGTATTTAAATAAAATTAAAGCTAATACGAAAATCAATCGGTCTAGCAACAATTAAAAGGGAAATTCTAAAAAATAAGAGATGTAAAAATGTGTACGAAATAATTAAGTAATCAGTCTAACAAAACTAGGAGGAATACTGTGTTAAAATTTCGCTTCCGTATGATTTCATTCAGTTTTCCCCCTTTTTCTGTTGATTTATCGAAGAATTTTGTCGACACTTCATTTTGTTCCACTTATACGTCATAAATTCAGGAGCCAGAGGATGCTTTTACCGCCGAGCGAATCCAACTAATTGATTTATTAATAGCTACTAGAGCGAAAATTATTAATTACAATGCTAAATTATGCTCCTGGATGATCAATACCGCGTCCACTTTGCGCCTCGAACTTCCGCCCGGATAGGTGGAGGGATTATTAGCAGGCACACTCACATGTCCAACATCCGGAAGCGAATTTTATTAGCGCGAAACAACGCACGATAATTGAGAACGTAACGCTGAAACTGATTTTTTTCGGCCTTCCCAATTTTCTGTTTTGGTATATAGCGTACATTAACTATGATCATTAATTGATAAATTAGTAGATAGCAATTCTTTGATGTTTTTGATTAAAGTTCAAACATTACTTAGCTAACTTCTTCGTATACAAAATAGCAGGGGTGGCCAACTTCATTACATATGTGATCGACTACTTTTCTTAAAAATGTGTCACGATCTACTTACTAAAATTTTGATATTTAAAGTACACAAAATAGGCTTTAATTCAGGATGTTTTTATATTTCCTGAAGAGGTAAATTGCTGAAGTAATATTTTTTAGGATTTTTCAGCTTTCTTTAGAAATCTCGACTTTTTTATTAGAACCACGCACATTATCGACGATGTATATACTTCTCAAAAAGTATAAACTTACAATTTTTAATTTTTTTGACAATTTTGAGTTTAAATGTTAATTTAGACTTTTCCAAAGATTTTCACTTTTTTTTCTTGAAATTGTGACTTTACAAACGAAATGTAGACTTCTTTCTCAAAATTTTTTATTTCTGCGAACTCTTTTATAAACATCTATCTTTTTTTCGAAATTTTTTGGGGTTATTTAGAAATTTTGAATGTTAAACCTTGATTGTAAGTTATAAATTTCTTTTTTAAAACTTTGAAAAATCTTTTCTTGAAATTTAGAATCTTTTTTAAATTCTGGCTTTGAACTTAAAATCATTTTTTCCCCAAAATTGGAATTTTAAGGTCGAAATCAAGTTAAAAAGTATTCTTAAATTCATGATGTTGATAAATAACACATAATAAACAGTCAATTTTTGTTTCTAAAATTTTCATGATTAAACTTACGATTTTTACTTTTTTCTTTTCAAAACATTTGGTTTTAATTTCGACTTTTTCTGAAGTTTTTCACTCTTATTTTCAAAATCTTGATTTCAAAATTTAAAAACTTTGCTTCAAAATTCCGAGTTTACATTTTCATTTATCAGTTTTTTATTTCTTATCTTTGATTAGAAAATCAAAATTGAATTTATACAAATTCTTATTTTCCTCGCGGAATTTAATTTTTTATGTGAAATACTGAAAGACATTTAAAATTTTTTTAACATGCCAACCTTTTTTTTTAAATTTCAACTTTGTTAGAGCTATTCACGTACTTTTTGAAATACGAGGGTAAATCAAACATGAACTGAAATTTGTTTTTAAAAAATTGTTGGTACAAGATACATATATGAAAGTTATTAACTGTTTTTTTACATAATATCCTGACTTTGTTATGCATTTTTTCCCAACGGATTGGGTATTTTTTAATGCCATCATCATAAAAAGAAGGGAGGCGTGTTCGCAGCCAATTGCGCACAAATGCGTCAAGATCATTATCATCATGGATTTGTTCACCTCCTAAAGCTTCTTTCAGTGGAACAAACATATGATAATCGCTTGGTGATAACTCGGGACTATAAGGAGGATGTTCTAATGTTGCCCGCTGCATTTCCTCTAATTTGTGATGTATCAGGTTGGCTGAGTGAGAGAGGACATTGTCGTGAAGCAAAATCACATTTCTGATTGAAAATTCGCGGCTCTTCCACCGATATGCACGTTTTGTTTCATCGAATAGCTGGCAGTAGTAGGCAGCATTAACCGTACGACGTTTATGCAGAAAATCGATGTGCACACCTTTACAATCCTAAAACACTGACGCAAGGACCTTTCCAGCTGTGAGGTGAGTTTTTGCCTTAACGAGTGCATCTTCCGTTTTCTTCTCCACTCCATGGTTGCTTGTTTAGATTCAGGAGTGTAATGGTGGATCCAAGTCTTATCACACGTAACGATACGTGGCCAAAAACCATCACCTTCACGTTGAAAATGTCCCAGATGGCGCTGACAAATTTCCAGACATTGTAGTTTATATTCTTCAGTCAAAGGACGAGGTACCCACCTGGCAGAATTTTCAAAACTCCTGCTCATCTGTAATGATGGATTGAGCACTTCTAAAGCTTATCCGCATCTTAGCTGCAATTTCACCAATAGTTAAACGGCGATCCCTTCCAAAAGGCGTTGAACAGAGTTAAACTTGTCCGCAGTCACACTGGTCCGAGGACGATGGATATCGGGTTTATTTTCGACTTGAGTTCGTCATTCCAAAAATTTTTTGTGCCATCATACACTTAAGTTTTTTTCAAACAAGTATCCTCAAACTGTGCTTCTAATCTACGAAGAATTTCGGCGGACTTTACACTTTCAACGGCAAGAAACTTATTAATAATGCGCTGCGCAACGTGCGGACGAACCTCTTGCTCATTCATTGTATTTACAACTGACGAACGGCGAGAACGGAATTCGCTTGAGCACAGGAAGTTACCTGATATCCCCACCTAACATGTCTAGGTGTATGCTTACACTTCCGATGCTCTCATGGCGACATGATAGAAATTCCGGTTCATATTTGATTTACCCTCGTACGAACTTCTTCTTCTTAAACCCGTCAAATTTTAACTTTATCAGAATTCTAATATTTTTTAAAGTTCTTTCTTCTCGAGACCTACAGTTTCAAATGGAAATTTTCCTTAAAATTCCACATTATTTCGAAACCTGCAATATTTCGACTTATAATTAAAATTAAAGATTTTTTCGAAATGTTTATTTTAATTTTAAACTTTACACTTTTTTTCATAAAACTCAACTTTTAATTTTTCATTTTTTAAATAAAATCAACTTAATAGCAAAATTTATATTTCAGAGACATTATATTTTACATTTTTTAAATTCGAAGTTTAAAATTTTAAAAGATCAATTTAAATTTCATCTGTTTTAAATTTACCTTTTTCTCTTGAATTCATCTCAGATTACACTCGTCAACATTGATTTTGTCACAGGAACTCTGGTAGGTAATTGTGCTTGGACTACTTACCTCGACCATGAAACCGTACTTCTTTTTTTTATCACCCCCAGTTTTCGTGTGACAAGGTAAAATTTATTTTTGGAAATGTAGTCTTTTGAAAGAAGTAATAAAACATAATATCATGGTTATATTAAATCTTTATTTAAAGTCCTTTTTATCATTAAAATTTGGGTACTTTTTATGTGAATGGGACACCAAGGATCGAAAAAATCACAATTAGAAAAAAATTTGTCCTACACGTAGATCTTTAAATTCTAAATAGAAAACCGTAAAGCATTTACACTTGTAAGGCTCTGTGGCATATTTCTACCATCACTTTATATTAAATTAGACTTACCAAAAATTTTATAGACAGATGAGTCCCAATAAGAATGGATTTTTATATTTCAAAGAGAAATTCCCCAGAATGAGCGAAATAGTAGCAGTAGTAGAACCTCATATTAAGAAAATTAATAAAAGACTCGTTGTTTAAAGAAAAATAAAAGGTTTTAAAAAAATCAACATGAAGACGCTTTAATAGTTTAATTGGAGATTTTTTGGTTTACCATAAAAGTAATACCTGAAGATATTTGGTTAAAAAACTTTTGTTGGAGTATAAAACTTTGGGTTGCAATATGGGGATCAAGATTCATTTTTTAGACACATATCTTGACTTAATTCGTACAAATTAGGGGGCTCTGGGGGGCGCTAAGTGATAAGAACTGACAAAAGTTTCATGCGGACATTCCAATGATGGAAAAACTTTATCAGGGCAGATTAAACTCAAGGGTGTTGACTGACTACTACTGCTTGATCAAACATCAAAATGCTAAATAATCTAGAAAAACAAAGATTATAAGTTCCTAAGGTACATTTTTTATGTTATATTTCTGGAGATCCATCATTTTTAAACATTTAACATCGTCGTGGATGATAAAAATTTAAAACTGTTTATTTTAAATCACAACAACTAACACTATTAGAAAATATAAAAGAAATTCATGTGACATGACAAAACTTCAATTTTGTTGACCAGTGCTGTTTACCTTTTATTCTCGACCTTAGACACTAAACTCAGTATGTCAAGAAAATGCCGTGGAAAAACCTTCTATGTGCTGAAATTTAAATTTTACAGAATATAAGAAAAACATATTTATTTGGAAGGGAAGAGACATTAAATCCCTATCAGATTACGAAAAAAAACCTATTTTCATAAACAGGTCCGCATAGAAAATTTTTCCACTGCAGCGATATATTTTCAGCTCTCCTTTAAAATTGCTATTTCAACATGTAGAAGATTTTTCCTCGGCAAGGACAAATTTAAAAAAAAGGAAAGATTGAGAGTTATTGCGCACCTCCCTCGATCATGGTTTGCTCTATTTATAAATGAAATGAATAAAGGATCTGTTCATCTTTTGAAGGACACATGGCGGTCTATGTATTTCCAGATCCAATATTGCCACTAGGATTTTGGTAGAATTTTAAATAATTGTTCTGTGTCGGTCAACTAGTCAGTCGATCGTAATCGACTTGTTGGCCATTCCTGCAATATAGTATTGGAAAGTTTATCAGTTCGGTCTGCTTTGCAATAAAAGATTCCGGCTAGTATTAATTTTGTGGATGTGTAGCTTTTATTCCTTAGAAAACTACGTTTCAATTTTCGTCAGATTAGTCATTATTTTCGTATACTTTTTAAATTATTTAAATTTCCTGTTTTATTTTCCATCAGGCACTCTGATTAGAGAAAATAAAAGCTTAAAATAGATGAAATAATTGTCATACCTGATTTAACCGTATGAAAGTAACTGTTCCATGCAGTGAAGTAACGTGTAAAAAATATGTCCCATTAGTTACGCGATATTCACTCCAGACCTCTCGAACGGGCCTGCACTGTAAGGAGGGCGTGGTCACAATATGATAAATGTCTCGATCGAGACATTAACTCCTGAAACAACTTCCATTATAACTGAGAAAATAAAATTTTAAAATAGATGAAATAATTGTCATACCTGATTCAACCTATTGAAATAACTGCTTTATCCAGTCAAGTAATGCGTAAGGGATATTTCCCATTAGTTACGCGATATTCCCTCGAAACGTGCCTGCACTATAAGACAGGCATGGTCTATGATAAATGTCTCTATCGAGTCATGTCTTGAAACAACTTCTATTATAACTGTTTTTGAACTAGCAGATTTTCCAATGCTGTACCTAAGAAACATGGGTTACCATGCCAACATATGACGGCAACACGCTGGAGGGGAAAATTTTTTGTACACTTGTTATAAAAACTCTAAAAAAAAGAATATAGTTTGCAGACAATCTAACAGAAATTACCTCAAATTTCCTGAAACACAAATGGGCAATTGATGCTCCGCGTCTCCAATTAAGCAGCGCATCGGTGCAATCGAATGTTCAATTTTCTCGATATCCGATGTGGTTATCGGGCGACAGCTTCTGCTTTGTATGCAAATGAGCGGCGTGGACTTCCAGAACATCGTTTTGCTTTAACGCTCCGCAACTGGAGACGAAAATTGGGCCGAATTCAGCCCCATTTTTCTCGAGTGGGTGATGTAGGGTTTACGTGATTTTATTAGGTTCGATTTTACGAGATCGCTAGGGATGGCAAAGGTATTTGGGGTAAATATTTTACGATTCAGATTTATGACTGGCCGCTGTATTGATGAAATCTTTCAGTGCTGTCTCGTCAAAGATAGGCTGATTCCCCCGTGTTGTCTACCGGTGACTTCTAATTTTTTATCTCGTGATATTTTTCTTTAAATGTTGGTAATTATTTGTAGCTTTCTGATAATAATTCACTGGTGTAACTCACTAGTGAGAGGACCTTAAATATTTTTATATTATTAAAATGTTGAAATACGAATCGTGTCCTCTGAAACCAAGAAAGATTAAAAAACATAACAAAGGTTGCTCTAACGCTTTTTGATAGCCAAGCTATCATCTTCAGAGGGATACCATTCCACCAAAATTACTAAAATTTAACAAACCATCTAAAAAAAACCTCCATAATCAAAACTTACTTTGTCGTGTTTAAAAGGAAGCCACTTATGGTTAGTTGGGTAGGGGCCCTTACCACCATTACAGCATTTTATCCATGAATCCTTTAAATTTAAACCTTTCAGAGCGGTAGCTAGGTTTTAAGGAGCCATGTGCCTGATGTTAAATTTGGCCCCCGGAAAAAAAGCGTGACACCCGAAATTATTTTTGACCACTAAAAAATAGATCGCCATTTATGTGCGGTTGCACCTGCCTCCAGGGCTTCGACTCGCTATTTCTTTCGTTCCGGTTTTCGGTTATCGTTCCGCCAAAAAAATGGTATCGGTTCAGTTTTGGTTTTCGGTTTTCGGTTCAGTTTTGGGTGACTCATTTTTTTTTATTTTTCCAAACGTTTAAAAATTGTTTTTCGAACATGATTTAGAAAATATTGTATGTTTTTTTTATTATTTAATATTACAACACGTAACTCCTCTAATCCTTCCTAAAATTTAAGAAAAATATTTTTCAAGATTAAAAATTTCAAAAAAAAAACCTGAACTTCATAAAAAACTAAATCGGAATTTCGGGTTTAGAAATTTCAAATTTAAATTATTCTTTATTGTAGACTTCTATTGGTTGGAACTATTATCATTATTAATTTTATGTTATTACGAAAATCCTAAATTATATACATAACAGTTGAAAACTTCTAGAATATAGGAAATTTGGCGATTGAACTCGAAAATTTCGGTTTTCTATCGAAATTTTGATTTTAATTTGCTTTTTTAACAAAAGTTTAAATTAAAAAAATAAATGAAAATTAAAAAGACTAGAAAATATAAAATGAAAACTTTAAATTTAAGATTTTCAAATTTCGAAAAAAGAACTTGAAAAGTTAATAGAAAGGTTTTCAAAATTAAAAAAAAAGTAAAATTTTTCAAAATGTTTTTGAATTTTAACTTTTTCTATTTTTGAAGTTTCAAATTTAAACTTGTATGTACATTTTATTTATTTTTTCTAAATATTCGACTTCTAACAAAATTTAGTCCCTCTTTAGCAAGTTTAACCCTTTTTATCGACATGTTGACATTTATCTTTTAATTATATATGTTAGGATCAAACACCGATTTCGGGCAATGGCCGAAGAAAACGGCCAAAATGCGTTCTGGCCACTAGCAAATTGCCAGTGTCCGAAATATCGCTTTCTGGCCGTTTGATATAGACCAGGACGCGTTCTGGATCTCTCACGACTACCAGAAAGCGAAGCTGTTGAATAATTCGCGAACTGGCTTTCTAAAAATAGCTAGAACGCGTTCTCGCATTCGCAACAATACCAGAACGCGTCGAGCACAAAGAACAAAAGGTCCAAAAACAAAATATTTTTATTCTTTATGAATAACATAATGAAGGAACGATTTCAACATAAAATACATTTTCCGCATATAAGTACTTTTTCAATATACATCAATGGGTGGCAAGTTCGAGTTGGACAGAGAAACCATTTTCTCGGCTTGCTTTTTAAGTCCACTTTTGGCCTGCTCCCGTACATCATTTATTTTTTCACTTCTCAAACATCGGTTACATTTAATGTTCTGTTCACCTCCTCCATTTCCTTCGTTAGTTGTCCCGCAAATATTGTGAACGGGTAAGGAACACACTAAACATTTATGACTGTCTAAAACTTTATTTGTGCAAATTGTACACACATCTTTTCCTTGTTCTTCATTTTCAGTGTTCCTTCTGTTTGTCAAATTATCTTCCTCCTCTAAGCACAAATGTCCGTCCTCACGCATGCGTGGGTTTGTTTGGTCAAACAACTTTTGCAGCTCTTCTTCTGTTTCAATGTTTGCCAAGAGTTCCTTTGGAAGTGATGAATCTTTTAGCTTAATCCTCTGAGGCGTGCCAAACATAGCTTCATAAGGACTTTTAGTTATTCCTGTGTGCAGGGAAGGATTTTTATTACTTTGCGCAAATCGCAGCCCTTCAGACCATTCCTTTGTGTTTTCATCTGCCATCCATGTAACTAGCATATCTCTTACATCCTGGTTCGATCTCTCCATGGACCCTTAACTTTGGGAATGGCGAGGTTTTCTATGCACCAGCTTCAAACTGGGCCACATTTCAGAAAGATTTTGTACTATGTGGTTTGCAAATTCTCTGGCATCTCTGTAGAATCATGGGTGCGCCAAACAAACAGAAAATGTCTACTAAATGATAAGCAACTTCTTCGGCTGTTTTTGATTTTAATGCCCTTAGTACCGTAAATTTTGTTAAGTGGTCTTGGTAATTGAGGATAAAACGAAAAACACCATCTGGTTTACTTTGAATGTCAATTAAATCTACTTGACAGCGAGAGTTCATTTCATCTGTTACAATTGGCTTTACAACTAAACCTTTTCTTTTCACTTTCTTTTTTAATTGGTATTGTTCGCAAAGTGATAAATAAACCTCAATAATTTGCCGCGTCATGTTACAATATTTTCTTTTCAGCTCACAATCCATAACTGAAATTAAAGAAATAAATAGATTTATATCCCAGCGAAAAACTGTAGAATAAAAAATAACAAACCTCGTAATCTCCCGTGTCCTGTCCCTATATGCGCCGAATGAATGATGTCAAATAATACGTCGGTCGTGCAAAAGTAACGCAACTCAGCAGTTTCCTCCGTCCTGCTCTCTATTAGCTTTTCGGTTTCACTAATTTTCAAAATATCGTACCTTTTTAATCGTCGCCGTTGTTTTAAAGTAATTGTTTCACCGTTACTCTTACATGCTTTTGCTAATTTTACATCTGCAAGTATTTCATCGTATTTTTCTCTTCTAAAAATGTTGCTACGATCATTGCTATCACTTATGACTTTTTGCAAATCATTATTGAAACGCAACTTAAGATCTTCTATGGCACTAGTACACATTTTTAACCTACCACCTATCACAGTTACACCAAACTGCTTACTACCCACTACACACTCGAATAAAGATAGATTTAGCCAGTGTACATGTTGAGACAAGTACAAAATCGGCTTTTGTAAGTTTCGTTTATGTGCTTTACGCGTTCTGGTATAGCTGCGAATGGCTATTTTCAGAAAGCCAGTACGCGAATGATTCAACAGCTTCGCTTTCTGGCAGTCGTGAGAGATCCAGAACGCGTCCTGGTCTATATCAAACGGCCAGAAAGCGATATTTCGGACATTGGCAATTTGCTGATGGCCAGAACGCGTTTTGGGGGTTTTCTTCGGCCATTGGCCGAAATCGGTGTTTGATCCTAACATATACATCTTTCTCGAAATTATGAGGTAAGACTGCGACTATAAGAAATTGACAATTATAAGTTTAAATTGGGAATTTTCGAATGTTCGACTTTTAGCTCAAAAGCTCAAAATTTCCAGGACTGAGATTATTTTTGAAAAATTTTTATTTATAAATTTAGTAATAAATTTAGTTTTTTTTTCCTCAAAATTTAGACTATTTCCAAAAATGTTGTCTTTTTTCTTGAAATTTGGATATTCTTTCTAGATTTTGAACTAAGATTTAAATTCAAATTAGTACTTTTGCATTTGAAATCTAACTTCTGCTAACATTTTTAGCAAAACTTTAAAATTTTTAATAAATATGTAAAATTTAAGAATAAAATTTTTAATTATTTCTAAACTGAAATTGTTCTATGGAAAAATTAAAATTTTAAGATCAACGACACATTTTCTGAAAATAAAAAAACAATTTCAATTTTAAAGTCTAGCTAGAAAGTTTGTGCAGAAATTTAACATTTTGAGAATCGATTTTTGACACAAAAGTTCAAGGAACAAAGGGCCAAACTTTGAGTTTATACCAGAAGTTTCGCGAAAATGATTAATATTTAAAAAAAATACACAATCTGAAAAAAATATCACAATTTTGAGGCTAAGGCCCAATGAAAACTACTATTTTAGCTTAAATTATTGAAAGTTTAAATTACACATTTTCTAACATGTCACCATTTCATGTTTATTTTAAAAATGTTGGCCCCAATTTCAAGATTCAAGCTTTAAATTGGAATATAATGTTATATTTTTCCTGAAATTTTGACTTCAAATTTAAAAATGTTTAAACTAAATTTGAAGTTGCGAAAGGAAGGCGGCAGCGTAAAAGAAACATTAGAATTTTGATTTGGCATTTCGAAAAAAAAATGGAATACTAAAATCAAAGTGGAATTTGAAGGAAAAAATTGACGAAAAATCGAAAATTTAACTTGCAACTTCAAAAAATAAGGATATCAAATTAAGAAAGGAAAATCGAAGTTTAGGAAAAAAAGTAAATTTGGAGTTTTCTAAAAAACATTCAAATATCCAGAAAAACTCGAATTTGTAAATAAATATTAGGGAAAGCCGAATTTCCCTAGCTTGAATGAAAAATATGCTACTGATTTATTCCAAAGTTGACAGAAGATAATTTTTTATTTTAAACTCGAAATTTTAAGAGAAGGAAAGAGAAATTTTGAGTAATTTTCAGATAAAGGTTCAAATTTCAAGGTCAAAAATTTTGAAAAAAAGATTCAGGTTAAAACCTAAAATTTTAATTTGGGTTGAAATTTTCAGAATAAGGTCAATATTTTCTAAAAAATATGGACATTGTGAGTTTACATTCTAATTTTTAGAGAGAAATGGGAGACTGAAAGTAAATTTCCAATTTTCGGATTAAAGTGGCAGGGATTTGCGTAACATCTTGAAAAAGAAATTGAAATTTCTAAAAACAAATCCCAAACTTAGGGGTAAAGTAAAAACCAATTTTAAGTATATAAATTCAACGAACCGAAATAAACCGATATTTTTTCCAGTTCCAGCCCTTTTAAATTGTAACTTCGTCCCAATTTCGACTATTTCTTCAAAATTGCTACTCTTTTCAAAATTTATATTTTTTGAAAAATATGTAGTTTTGTAAAAATCGAAAATTTTGATTTTTTTAAAATGTTTACTTTTAGCAAGCATATTTTTGAAAGGTTAAAATTTTTTATAATTTCGATTTTTTTTTGAAAACTTTTCTGAATTAAGAATTTTCGAGTAAATTTCGATTTGCTCTAAATATTTTAATTCTTTTTTCAAAATTTTGGTTTTTTTAAATTTTATTTTTTTTGAAAATGTACAATATTTTGACAGGTTAACATTTTTTCCAAATTCGATTTTATTTTAAAATTTAGATTTCTTACTAAAATTTGAAATTTATTTCTATTTCTTTAGAAATTTCGACTCCAAAATTAAAATTTTTTCTAATTTACCTACTTTTTAAATGATTCGGACATATTTTCAAAATTTCCATAGTTTTTTAAAATTCCAGATATTTTTGAAAATGTTGGAATTATTTCGGGAGCTCGTCTTTTGCTTATTTTCATCTTCTAAAAATTAAGACTTCTTAAAAAATTTTGACATTTCTGAAAATTTTCACTTTGTTTAGATGTTTCGAAGTTTTCTTAGGGCCTATTTAAAATTTCGGGTTTTTTAAAATAAATTTTCGTTTTTTTTTGAAAATGTTGTTTAGGTTTTAGAACTTCATTTTCTAAAAATTTTAATTTTTTGGGAAAAGTTTGGATATTTTTTATACTTTCCACACCTTTTAAATTTTAATTATTTATGAACTTCCTACTTTTTGCGAACTTTTTGTTTAACATCAACTTATTTCAAAATTTCATTTTTTTTATTTTCGATTTTTGATTTTTTCAAACTTTCCATTTTTTTTTCGAAAATTTGACTTTTTCAACAAATTTTTTTTGAAAATCAATATAACTCAATAATTATGATTTTTTTTTGAAAACTTCGATATTTTCAAATACGAGCGTTATTTATTTCTCTTAAAACTAGTTTTTTAAATTCTCGACTTTTGCAAATATTGACTTTGGTAAATTCATTTTTACCAGGAGTGGGACTTCAAAAATTCCTTTTTGAAAATTTTCTTAGAGCCTATTTAAAATATCGGAATTTTTTTATAAATTTTCGATTTCTTTCTGAAAATGTCGACATTTTTTTCAAAAACTTAGGTTTGGGAACTTCATTTTCTAAAAATTTTAACTTTTTGGGAAAAGTTTGGATGTTTTTTATAATTTCCACATCTTTTACATTCCAACCATTTTTTAATTTTCGATTTTTGATTTTTTCAAAGTTCCTATTTTTTATTCGAAAATTTGACTTCTTCACAATTTTTTTTGCAAATAAATATGATTTCAATAATTTTGACTTTTTTTTGAAAATTTCGATATTTTCAAATATCAGCGTTTTTCCCTTTCTTAGCACTGGTTTTTTAAAATTTCAGCTTTTGCAAATATTGCTTTGTTAAATTTTTTTTAATAGGAGTGGGACTTAAAAAAATTTTTTTTGAACATTTTCAGTGTCGATACTTTTTCGAAATTTCTGATTTTTTTATAAATTTTGACTTTTAAAATCTTAACGTTTGTAAACCTGCAACTTTTTAAAAATATTTCCTCATTTTTAAAAATTTTAACTTTTTCAACAAATCCCGACACTTTTCATAATTTTAATTTACCATTTTGAAATTTACTACGACTTCAAAAATTTTGGCTTTTCTGGAAATTTAAATTATTATTTTTTACTTCCAGACATTTTTCGAAATCTCTTTTATTTTCAAATTTTCATCTACAATTTTTTTTCAAAATTTCTTCATTTTAAATTTTTTATTTTGAATTTTTTGATTGATTAAAATTTCAGATTAAAGTTTTCACATTTTTCATAATATCGAACATTTTTAAATATTTCGATTTTATTAAATCTCTACTTTTGTTTCAAAGTTTTGCTTTATTTGAAGATTTTTGATTTTTTCAAATATTTTTGACTGGCGCCCCAAAAAAAAATCATCGTTATTTATGGGCCTGTTTATAGACTCTGTACGGTTACATTTGTTGCACTGCCTCGTTACGACTTTAAATCCTTTATACAGTTTATTATCTAATTTAATGAGATAAATATTGGCTTGAGACATGACATTATTAAAACTTCGCGCAATAGAAACGTTAACATCGTACCTACGTAACTACATACATTTGTGTAAAATACAAAGAAAGTAAAACGTCTTTTCATGTGAAAAATATAGACTCAACTTCCGCGGCATGTTTGCTTCGGAGGAAGTGCAATTTTTCGTGTAAAATGTACTCAATATGGCTTGAGTGAAAATTTATTTGATAACTTTTAAAAGCCTTACAATGTTGTGTATATCAAATTTCAAATTTTCCAAGAAAATGAACATCTGAACATCTCGACTCATCCAACAGTGATGGTTGTAAACAACTTAGAAAGTGTCAGGAAAGATTAGAGGAAAGTTAGGGGTAAAATGGATAAAAGGATATAGAATAATTCTGAGTTGAAATAATCGCCTTAAATCAGCCGAAATTGTAACCTCCTGAGAAATAAAAGGAGACATAATTTAAATAAAAAAGTGGGAAATTTATTTTAGTAGCTAGACATTTGTTGTGAAAGCATCACTTATCAACGGAAAAATATCGCTAGGCGCTCTATTAAGAAAAACAGAAGAAGGGGGTCAATATTTTCTAAAAGCTTTTACTTTCATGATTTTCTTTATTTGTGTTCTAAAATATTTTTCAAGCCGGAATCAAGAGCACAAAATAGCCCAAATATAGATCGATAAAGATTAAAATCTTACAAATTCAGAGAAAGTCTCATCCAATTCGTTATACAAACCCTTCAAATTTTCAAAAAGAGCGAAACATCTTCAATATCGACCGTATAGTTTCCTCGAATTTAATATTTTTCTTATTTTACTCATAAAGACTCCAAATATTTTGGGGGTCTAGGATTACAATTTGGCCTTTAGATGCCCTATTTCAACGTCAAAATTCAACATTTACAGTTTGCGTCAGTTACATTTAAATATTTTTATTATCTTCCCCCATTTCAGTAGAGATTTAAGCCGCATAAAAATCGATCAAAACGGAAAAGATACTGAATTCGAATTGACCTTTTGTACACGAAGCGGCACTTTGCGGCGTCTACCGGTTCGTTTTCCTCCCGGAAAGAAACAATGAAAGTCAATTAATTCGCCCTGGTGTCGTTACGCGGCCAATTCATCGCCCGAAATGACATCGATTAAACAATCAGCAAAGTATAACGGCGAACTTTTTCGCTAATGTCCTATTTTTCACTTTAATTTATAGTTCGTGTCTGACCCAGTTTAAAGGGAAAACCGCAGCTTCGCCCAGGGGCAGGCTTCGTTCTGAAATACGGACTTTCGTTCATTCCATTGGAGCTTTTGTGCTCGTTAAAAAAATATACTTTCCTCGTATTAAATATCATGTATTTAAAAGTTATTATCTCGTTTCGTATTAATTTGATGGGTATATCAATTTTTTTTCAACATTTTAATTATTTTAGAACAGGAGACAGTTAAGCCCGAAGCAGTTGTAAATTCAGATTGGGATTCCTCTCATATCTGATCACAAGTTGGGGTTGCTAAACCAGAGGTTAAGAAAAGATGCTCCAAAGTAATCAAAGCTTCAGATATTCGAAATAAAAAATATCCGAATCCGTAACCGAAATCGATATAAATATTTCGGATAATTTCGTATGTTATTTGAAATAATTTTGATAATTCCAGACGACGACTTAATTTTTGGACGATTAAAATTATCAGACAAACTTGTTGGTATGTCAACTGACCTCACTCTCTATTACCACGGCTACTACTTTTTTTAACGTGATAAATGAATCGGTTAAATTTTTTGACTATTTCTCTAAATTTCGATTTTTTTGGAATTCCCACCTTTTTTTGATTTTGTTTTTTTGTGAAAATATGAATTTTTTACAAAATTTCGACTTAATTTCAAAATATTTTTTTTTTATAAAAATTTTTTTTTATCATATTTTCGTTTTTTTAAATATTTGATTTTTGAAAATAATTAACTTTTCAATAATTTCGCCTTTTTGAAAATGTCGACCTTTTTCAACATTTTCACTTTTCGAATTTTTGATATAATGTCGAGTCTTTTTGAAGGATTGATTTTCTTTAAATCTTGATTTTATTTCAAAGTTTAGACATTTTTTTCAATATTTCGACTTTTTGTCAAAATTTGAGCTCTTTGTAAAAGTATAACCTTTTATTCAAAATTTGACTTTTCAAATGTTAACTATTTTAGAAATTTAAAAATTGTTTTATTTCTCATTTTTTGAGAATTTCAATATTTTTCTATTTCGATTTTTAAGGGGTTAGTTTTTTTGAAAAATTTGTAGTACTCTTCAAAAATCCGTACTTTTTTGAAAATGTAGTTTTTTAAAGGCTCGACTGTTTTAAAAACTTCGACTTTTTTAAATTTTCGACTTTTTTAAAATTTACCTTGTTTTTTAAAATTTTAATTTCTTGATAATTTTCATAACCATAAAATATAATTAACGATAAAAACGCAACAAAATTTAAAAATACCACAACGTTTTCGATAAATATTTGCTAACACCTGACCAGGTTTAGCATTACTGGTCCGGTGTTAGCAAATATTTATCGAAAAACTTGTGGAACTTTTAAATTTTGTTGGGTTTTTATCGCTAATAAGGTTTAATAGTTATGAATATTAAAGAATTCCAGGAAGTAAGGGTTGGAAATATCAACTATTTTCCTGATAATTATATTTGCATCTTCAAAATCTTAATTACTTTTTGAAATTCCAACTATTTCTAAATTATGATTTTATTTAAAAATTTCATTTTTGGAAATGTAGATTTCTTTGAAATGTTTTTGCTATAATTTTGTAATTTTTTTATTGATTTTGAAAATTTCGAATTTTTTAAAATGGCATTTTTTTTTAAAAGTTTAATTTTTTTGAAAATTTTTGACTACAACATTTTAAAAATCCCAAATTTTAACTTTTCAAAATTTCGACTGCTTTTGAAAATTTCGACTTTACTGATCATTTTGAATTTTCTTCTATATTACGACGCGTTATCGATTTTTAGGTTTGAAAATTAAACTTCGTGAATTGTAAATCCTTTATTTTAAACTTATTTCGGAACACTACAATTATGATTCACAGACTATCGAACTATCTGACTATCCGACTAACTGACTGACTACTGAAGAAAAGACGACCGCGTATTTATAGCATTCCGGTTTTCTAGAAGGGATTTCCGTACACATAAGATTATAGCTTGCGGGAACGTCTGGAGCGCTTATCTGTCGTATGATTCATTCTCGCGGCCGCTTCTCATTATCAAATCTTGCCAGAGAGTTCATTACACTATACACATTTTTAAACTACATTTTGTTACACTATTTTGAAATGTTAGAGTATTTTAAAAAATTTTAACTACTTACAATTTTTGAATTGTATTTGAAATGTCTCATTTTTCTAATTCCCAAATGTCGATTTTACGACATTTGGTTTTTTTTCTGAAAACAGAAATTTTTTAAAAATTTTAACCTTCTATGGAAATTTCACCTTTTTCTTTTTTCCTTGAAAATTATGACTTAAAAATTTTGGAATTTTATTGAAATTTTAATATTTTTTAATATTTTTGAGTTTTTCGGAAATTTTGCCTTATTTTTAAATTTTCATTTATTTTGAAAATACCATTTGACTTAAAATGTCACCATTTGGATAATTTCAAACTTTTTAAAAGTATTTGTATTTCAAAATAGAGATTTTAACTAATTTTTAAGTTTTTGAGAATTTGTGTCTTTAAATGCCGACTTTTTCAAATTTTCAACTTTTTCCAAGTCCCAATTTTTTGAAAATTTTAACTTCAAATTTTTGATTTTTTTTAATTTCCCGGTTATCTTTCAACATTTTACATGTGTATTTAGATAAATACTTAAGTGTCAGCACTGGTTTAAAAAAATTCCGATAGCATTACCTGTTTTCCTCATTAGTAATTAATCATCGTTTCTTTTCAAAATATTCCTCACCGTTCGCAAAATTAGGTTTCTTCTGAAAATCTATATCGGTATCGCAGAAGGGGATAAATTGCCAAGGTCACTAATACAACTAACTGTTATTTATAAACTGAAATCTAAACACCAATGTTTATATTTCCAACACCAAAAATAAGAAACTTCCATACAAATTTTTATTCCCTATTTAACACCCCCGAGGAAAGAATTTTCGAAAATCCTTCCTTAGTGGTCACCTACGTTATATAAAGAACTCATGTGTGAAATCTTATGCTTCTAAACAGATCGAAATAGGTATAGGGATAGGGTTGTCATTCATTCAGTGTTTAGAGTTTTACTAAGTAAGATATAACTTGAGGGCTTTTTTTTTGGTCAACAAAAGTAACTTAAAGTTATCTGTAATCGAAATAATATTCGAAACGATCGAATATTCTAAGTAATTTCATATTCGTATCCGTAACTGAAACCAAATATATCCGTATTCTTATCCAGATCCGAAATATATTCCTAACCTAACTCCAGACTCTTGAGTCTAGAGTCTTCATTTAATCTGTTGCCGGGCATTTTGCAAAGATGGTTTTGTCGCATTACACGAAAAGTGCAGCAGTAAATAAATATTTAACATAAATTATGTCACAAATGACATAATTAAACACAATTTGCTTGATAACTTCGAAATTGAAGAATATTCAAAATTGACACCTCAAACACTAAAATAACTCTCTATCCGATGGACACACGGTATTGGAATTACATCGATGATTTAAAATGCCAAATTTAAACACATCTTCGTTTAACTTGTAATTTTGTAGTTATAACGTACGCTTGGGAAACACACTCCAGGTAGTTTAACATTCGACTCTAAATTGTGACGATCATCAATTGCCATAGTATCCAAATAAGAAACGTTTGAACACAATATTTATATTTTACCCCAAACTGCAAAGTGTAAGTTTGTACCAATCTGATACTGCTGAATTTAATTATGTCAAAGAGAAAGTCTTAAGCTATAAAGTCTGCGAGTTACGACGACTTAAATTGTAAATGATTATTCAGCGATTTTATAGTTGCTTGAGCGCTTAACATTGTAGGAGTTCTGAGCGTGTGCATAGTTTTACCAACTATTTTCAAGAGGGGAATAAGTAAATTAATGTAAAATTGGTTAATTTCATAATCTACTTACATGTGTTTTCTGACATAAACGTAAATTTTTCACATCAGTATAAACTTTCGCAGCATCTGTCATCAACTTGAACGATATAACAAATAAAACAAATTAAAAACAACCAGACATGCAAATTAGATAAAAAGGAAGAATAAACTATTTTGGATTTTCCTATAATGTTCAACAATAAATCTGTGACGAAAACCATTGCCTATCAGCGTTTCTATTAGTAAGGTTGGAATTTCATACACCACAGTGGCAAACTAATCCCATTAGAAGTACTTAACAAATAGCTGTAGGCTCTAATTTTCCATGCAGTAACTTGATGCTGACAAACAAGAGACACCTAATTACATTAAGGCCAGTATATAATGGTGTCATCATGCCAGAGCGAATTGCAACGTGCGGAAACCCTTAAGAGCCACATCTTCACTTTCCCATTCACATCTTTAATTAACTTAAATTTTGACAAAGAGAGGGAGAATGAACGAAGCCGCATTGATCTGGGGCGCAAAAAGACCGCTTCCCCCCCTTTTTTTTGCTTTACTAGAATTAGCGGCGCCCAGTTTTAAATTCATCTCCGGCCATTTAAACAAAAAACTCTGAATGAGAATCAAACTGAAAAGCTACGTTTCTATCGACGATGTGTTTGCATTCAAACGGCGATTTTCACTATAGATTGAAATTCAATTCCAAAAAAGTGGGGGCCTTTTTTGGGAAAGTGTTTTATGTATAGGGAGAGCGCCGATCCTTGGGATGCTAAATCGCATTTGAGCACCTTAGTTTCCTTGCATGCTAATATTCTGTCACTTTCCATTCCTGTGAGGTTTAGTCTTGCAAACGTATTGATCGAGGTGTAACACAATTCGAGATAACTGGTGGTAATTTCGTTATAGTAGATAGTGCACATCTTTTATAGAAAAGGAGCTAACTTATTTGTTCAGAGAAATCTTTTGACGAAACTAACAAACACAAACAAGCAAGGAATGGAGATTTAAATAATGGACCCTTTTATTTTGGTAACTTAAGACTATTTAATAAGCAAAAGTAATGAATAAAACAGGGCATCGAACCACTATTTTTCTCGTTCCGGTTTTCGATTTTCGTTCCGGGAAAAAAATCATATCGGTTCCGTTCCAGTTTTCGTTCCGACAAAAATAGCGGTTTTTTCCGGTTTTCGTTCAGTACCGGGTGACTTTTTTAAGGTTTTAAAAGTTTTTATTTAAATTGATTTTCTAACATAATTTAGGAAATGTTCTCTTTCTCTCTCTTTTTAAATATTACAGCATATAACTACTCTGGTAATGCTTGAAATTTAAAGAAAATATTTCTCAATTTTTCGAGTTTAAAAATTTTAGGCTCTTGATTCTGGGTTCATTTTGAGTTCAAACTTCAAAATAACCTCCAACTTTATAAAAAAAAAATTAGCTGATACCTGCGCTTTCGCCTAGGTGAAAAAAGAGAAAGGATCCTTTGGTTATATACTTTTTGAAAGTTTCAGCTTTTCTGAAGAATTCAATTTTTATTGAAAATTTTGACTTAATTCGAAAATTTAGATAATAAAAACCCACTTTTTCACAAAGTCGATCTTTTCTCGTTCGCCTTCCAAATTTTCAAAATTTTAACTTGATTCTGAAAATTTGACTCTTCAAAATTTTGATTTTTTGAATATTCCAAATTCCTTAAAATTCTGTCTTATTTGGTTGCTTTTGATTTTTTTGAACATTTTGCTTTTATAACTTTTGTTCTTGTTAAAGATTTTATTTTTTGAAAATTTCACCTTTTTTTGAATATTTCAAATTGACCTCGAAGTTTGAATGTTTGACCTTATTTTTGTATCAGAAACTTCAGACTCGAAATTTCATCTTTTTTTGCAAATTTAACTAATTTTAAATTCGATTTTTTCCAAACATTTCAATTCTTCTTAAAAATTTGAATTTTTTCAAAGTTTTAACATTTATCTACTACAAATATCTACTCTCTCAAGTATTTTTTTATTCAACTTTTTTTCAGTTTTTGACTTTTTCGCAAAATAGTGACTTTCTAAAAATTATTACTTTTTGAAAAGTCTGCCCTCGATTTTTATTGAAAATTCTTAAACATTTTTCGATTTCTTTAAAGCATTTCGTCTTTATATTTTGAAAACTTTGAAATTCAAATGTTCTTTTTTTTAGCTTCCACTTTTTTCATAGTTTGTTTATTTTATTAATCGCAAGACTTTCTCAGTTTAACCTTTCTTTAGGATTTTAATTTATTTTGCAAATTCTGCATTTTTTGAAAATCTTTACACGTAATTTCGATCTTTACTACAAATTGTTATTTTTTTCAAAGTTTTGATTTTTTCTGTAAATTTAATGATGTTGAAAACTGACTTTTAAAAACTTCTCTCCTGTTTTTTTTTTTAAATTTTTGACCTTGGTCTAACTTTTGACAATTTCTCAGAACTTTGATCTTTTTTGAATACTGAAATTTTTTTTTAATTTCGACTTTTTCTCGAGGTTTCAGCTTTTATGTAGTAGTAGCGTCCTTTAATTTTTGTTTCTTGAAAAATTAAATTTTTCTAAAAATTTCGACAATTTTAATATTTTCGAATCTTTTTCAGAATTTAGACACTTTTTTTGAAAATTTCGACCTTTTATCATCAAAATTTCGACTTTTTTTGGAAGCTGTAACTTTTTCAGAATTTGAATTTTTTGGAAAATTTCTCATTTTTTTTAAATTTTGGATTTTTTATAATATGATTATGTTGAAACATTTTTTTTAAAAACCTTTACCTTTTTTTTTGAAAATTTCCACTTAAGTTCAAATTTTTTACTATTTCTCGAACTTTTAACTTCTTTTTTTGATAATTCCGACTTTTTCCCGAAAATTTTTACTTTTTTCTAAATTGCAACTTTTTGAAATATTTGAATTTTTTCAGGATTTTAATCTTTTTTGAAAATTTTTACCTTTTATCATCAAAATTGGGACTTTTTTGCGAAGTTAAATATAGCTTCACTTAAAATTTCAAGTTTTTTTCGAAATTTCCATTTTTTTTAAGGTTCGAGTTTTTATGATAACTTCGACATTTTTTCAAAATTCGCCCACTCCAGAAATTTTTTAATTTTGCTGAAGAATCTAATTTTCCAAATTACCAATTTTTAAATATTGAACGAATTCTACAAAACGAATTCAAGACTTAGCTAAATTTCGATTTTAAAGCTGCCTAAATTCAAAACAATCTTAAAAAAAATCGCAGCTTCGAGACTAAAGTCGAAATTTTAAGAAAAAAGCGTAAACAAAACCAGATAAAAACTGCAAATTTAAATTAGACATTTTTTAACATGTCATCGTTTCAAGTTTACCCTCAAAATTTCGACTTCAATTTTAGGATCCCGGCATTAATTGAAATATAAATGTTGCATTTTTCTCTTAAATTTTAAATGAAATTGCCAATTTCTAGGAAAAATTAGAAATAGCGAGATTTTATCGCAAATTTTAAGAAAAAAAAAGCCAAATCCAGGAATCTTGGAAAGTTTTATGAAGCCGGCATCGTAAAAAATCATTAGAATTTGAAATTTCGAGAAAAAATTAAATCAAAGTGAAATTTGAAGGAAAAAATTTCAAGAAAACTTGAAATTTCTATTAATAACTTCAAAAAATAGGGGTATTAGATTATAAATAGGGAAAATCCAAGTTTGAGAAAAAAAAAACAAATTTTGAGTGTTTGTTCTGAAGAAAAAGTTGGAATTTTCGGAAAAATTCAAATTTGCAAATAAAATTGCCAGGAAGCCTGGGCTTCACTGAAAAAGACTCCACTGCTTGAGTCCATATTTACAATAGTACATAAAATTTTTATTTTAAACTCGAAATTTTAGGAAAGGAAAAAGAAATATTTCGAGAAAAAGGTCCAAATTTCAAAAAAAGTCAAAAATTTTGAAAAAAGAATATTCAAATTATACAACCCAAAATTCAATTCCCCTTGAAATGTTGAAAATAAAATCAACATTTTCTTAGAAAGAGTAGAAATTGTAAACTAATTGAACTTTCAAACAAATGTTCTTTAAAGTAAACTCGTAATTTTGAGATGAAAGTTGCATAAATTTGTGTAAAAGTTTGAAAAGGAAATTTCTAAAAAAAAATCCCTAACTTTGGGGTAAAGTAAAAATTATTTTAAGAACATACACAAATTCAACGAACCGAAATAAATCCGTTATTTTTTTTTCGGTTCTGATTCCGGTTTTCGTTCCTACAAAAATAACGTTTTTTTTTTTTCGGTTTCCGGTTTTCAGTTCAGTTCCGTTCGATGCTCTGGAATAAAAAATAGCGAATATATATTTTGATGGGTAATCATCTGCGAAAAGCCTTTGAGGGCAAGTCGAGATAAATTAAAACTTAATAATTTCCTTGTTTTAGAGAGCTCAGGTCTGCCTGTACGGATGCCTTAGGCGGGAAGAGAACCATACAAGATATTGGCGTTGACAAAGTGGACAAATCATTAGTGGCGAATTTCGAGATACTCAATTTAGTTCCTGAACGTAGCATTAAGGAATCGGATCAATTTTCTACGAATAGAAGCGAAACAGGTAAGACGTTAAAGCTGTCGAGTCAATTCTAAAAATATCGTGCAAACTAAATTTGCTAATGAATTTCATAAACTGTTTACTGTTGACGTGTGTTTCTTTTAACAAGGAATAATAATTTGTTTTATAATTTTTATTTCTGAAAAAACACCCTACGATAGTGGGAAAAACATCCTACATCTTAGGTTGTTTCGTGACACAATCCAATACCAATTTCATAGTAGCCCTTCTAGCAATAAAAACTTTTGTTTTGCATTATTACTGATAATTAACCCCTTTGACACTATTTTATGTACTATTTAAGCATACATTCAACCTTTTTTAAGTTAATTCAGTAAGTAATAATCTTACAATTCTTTATTTGTTGCGATTTCAACTTACAATAGTAACTACAAACGTTACCGAGATATGGATAAATTTTAATTACATAGTGAATGCGCTATATCTTTCTTCTGCAAAATCATTACTTTTAATCAATTTAGTCTAACCGCGCCTAGTCTATTAATATGAAAAACATATTTTAGAACTGAAAAATTTCCGTGTTTCTCAACGATTTATTTTATTCGCCTTCGTTAATTTAATTTCGCTATTTTATATCCCTTAGCACTCATCCTCGCTCATGAAAATATTTCCATTTCATTAATTTTTTGCCCCCACTTTGGAATTAAACTCCCAGGCAATAAAACAAAACCCAATTTTATTAATCCCACTTTCAGGCGATATCCTTCAGCATGGCCTTAAATGGAAACGGGTGGGTATGGTGTCGGGTAGATCGGTACGCTTGGACACAATCGTTTGGCCTGGGGGCGATTTGTCAGTGGCGGCGGTCTCGACGAGGGCGAGGACGGCATTCAGGGTAGTGACGGCGCTGGCGCCACCTTTCGTCATGGAGAGTGAACTGGACGAAGACGGACAATGCCTTAGAGGTATATAGTTCTGGTCGGTGATTAAACGGTTTAATCGATATTGAAGCGGCGGCGGATTAGCCAAAAGTCGAGCAGTTTATTTTCCGGAATT
Organism: Dastarcus helophoroides; assembly: GCA_028583605.1. Lineage (NCBI taxonomy): Eukaryota > Metazoa > Arthropoda > Insecta > Coleoptera > Bothrideridae > Dastarcus > Dastarcus helophoroides. The sequence goes on along the minus strand of CM053325.1, from coordinate 22,189,509 downwards.
ACATGGCTAGGGAGGGGGTTAAATCAGACTTTTAAAAGCCTAAAAATGAGAAGGAGAAACACTCGATTAATTTATTGAGATTTTGTGGCTCTAGCAGTTAAATTATGAGCTTATAATGCTCTTTTTTCATTAGGTTGATTTTTTTAAGTCGTGACCCCACTTTTATTAGCGGTAGAACAAATTTTATATCTTTAGGTGTTAGTAAGCATTAAAAAGAAACTTTAATAATGCCGTAAAATTTTAAGCACAGTTTTATGGAGGGAAACATTGGAAATAACATGAAAACTCTCTTTGATACTTAATTACCTAACATTAGAACTTATACTATACTACTAGACAATTAAATATCAAAGTGCACTTTTTTGTCATGTATATTTGCAGCTTTCAGGCCCGTAACCAGGGGGGATGGCTAGGGGGCTGCAGCCCCCCCCCCCCCCCCGAAATTTTTTGGCTTCACACTAGATAGAACTGAACTTTCCAGATGTGCGACCTTTTTAAAAACCATTTTTAATGGATCATTTTGTTTTCGTACTGAAATCCAAGAATGTTTTTTTTTTTTTCAAATTTGGTGCCATTTCTTATTATTAGAGCCGGATTTTAATCACAATCAAGCAAGGTAAAAAGGTGAGCAAAATGTTATATTAGGCAAAAACAAGAAACTAAAGAAGGCACCAGAAAGGTAAAATACTCTTAAAAAAAGGCATTAACAAGCCAAAACTCACAATTTACAAAAAAACATTTTAAAATCTGTCGAACTTAAAAAAAAATAGATTTAATGTTATACTTAGGATATTCAGAAGGGTATAACATTTTCAAATGAAGAAGTTCTTAAGATTTCGAAGTTCATTCTCGAATTTTCACCCTAAATCTTAAAATTTTTACCTTAAACTCATTCAAATTTTTTCCAAAAGTTTGACCTTTAAATCTGAGATTTCGTTTCTAAAAAAATTTAAACTTTTCTTCAAATTTCTTTTTTTTTTATTTGAAATTTCAATCGTACGTTTTAAATTTTATTAAAATAATGTTGAATTTCGCAAGTTTTTCAAGCTTAAACTCCCCATTTTGAAAAAAAATTCAAATTTTGAGAAGAACTGAAAATTTATACAAGTGATTTTGCGAGATTTAACACCAAATTTTAAGAAAAACTTGGATTTTGTGATAATAGCTTTACAGTTTTGGAATTTAAAAATTTAAATTTTAAATTCGGTATTTAAATAAAATTTTGAATATTAAGCCCTTTACTAAATAATCAAAATCTCTTATAAGCCATTATTGTGAAAAGACTTTTTTGAATAAGTTATTTGTATAAATTTGTTTTATAATTTTTCTAACAGGGTGATTAAACTTTAAAAAAAATATCTAAAATATCGATTCTTTTATAAATTTCGAGTTTTACACAAAACTTGAGTATTTTTAAGTTGGAAAATTCAGGATTTTTTAATAAGTTTAATCCATCAGCTTAATTCGAAATGTTTAACTTTTTCAAAAAGTTTTAACTTCATAATAAAAAATTTCGACATTTTTTGTTATGTTGTTGATATTTTGATTAAGATTTCGAAAATTCGACTTTTTTCTCCAAAATCCGACTTGCAAGTGAAAACTTCCAAAAAAATATTGATATTTTTATCTTAGTTATCAAAATTTAACTTTAATTAGGAAATTTTTTACTTTTAATCACGACATTTCAACTTTAAATTCATATTTTTAAAATGTTTATAAAATGTTTACAACTTTTTACGACGAGTTTAAAAATGTCAAGATTAAATTTGAAATTAAAAAAAAATGAGCTTAATGACTATACTTTATTTTTCAAAATTTTTACATTAGCACTGGTTCAAAATTCAGACTTCTTCAAAATATTCTGACTCTTTCTAGACATTTAATTTAAAAAAAAAATCCCTGACCATTTTGAGAAAACACTAAAAGTTCAGGAAGTATCAAAGTTTATTTTTAAAATTTTGCTTTCAAGACAAAATGTTGAGTGTTAATTAGCTTTTGTTAATAGTTTTATTTTTTGGAAATTAGAATTTTTTTTTAGAAAATATTGACTTCAATCCTTTTTTTTTAATTATGTCTTCTTTTTTCTTCGGATTTAGAGAGTAATTCTAAATGTTAACTTATTTCTAAAATTTCGAAGTTGGAACGTTGGTAAGAATTAACATATCCTAATTTTTGTTCGGAAATTCAAAATTTCTAAAAAAGTTAATATTTTCGGAAATGTTTATTAATGAATTCTGGTTATTTTTGAGTATAAACACGGTCGTAATTAAACATTTTCTAGAACGAATTTGTCCACATCTAAATGTAGACTCTTCTAGACATTTCGAATTAAAATTTCAAATTCAAAAAACTCAAGATTAAGTTCAGAATTTAGATGTCTAACATTTTTCACAAAAATGTTGGCGAAATTTCCAGGTTTCAAGAAAGAATCGAAGCTTAAAAAAATATTTTTGGGTTTGAAGTAAATACCAAGATTTTAAACTTTGAATTTTGAGAAAAAAAAGTAAAAGTATTAACATACTTGGCATTTAACAAAAAATCTAATTCAAATTGAAAATTTCCAAAAAAGGTCGAAATTTTAAGATTAAAGGTAAAACTTAAAAAAAACGATAATTAACTTTATGGGAAAAACCTTTTTTCGAAATTCGGAAAAATCAAATGCACATCATTGCAAATTCAGATAGCAACAATAATTCCCAAAATAGCCCAAAATAACAAACGTAAGAATTAAAGTTGTTTCCAGTTAGAAAAAGAGCTGGACTCTAAGAGGAAACTTGAATTTAAAAAAAAAACATCTAGTCTTCCAGAATTTAAAAAGAATATCCAAATTCTAAATGTTCGGGTGCAAACTTTAAATTTAAGATGAAAGTTAAAATTATGAACTTAATCGAAATTTGAAAAAAAATAAAAAAAAAGATGTTTGTTCAGCTGACTTCAAGCTATGTCTTTAAAGACATGCCCCTAGAAAGTGCTCTATTTAAATAGAGCACTTTCTAGGGGCATTTTTCATACACAAGTGCAGGTTATAGAAGACAGTTCAAACATAAATTTTAGAAAAGGAATATATTTCGAGTAATTTTATCATCTTACCCACACATCTGTTTTTATTTAGAAATTAAATTAAGATTAATAGGCAACGTCGTTGTTAAATTAACTTTGTCAGAATGTTAGAAGAGTTAGACTCTAGAAATGTTTTTAGTGTATTTTTTTATATTTTAGTATACTTATATACAGTAATAATATTAATAGCAAAGTAGTATTGGAACGTGGCTTCTTAGCTCTAACCTAAACGCAAACAAAGACTAGGTAGTATTAGCAGAAGGATCGCAGCCCCCTCCGAAAAAAGATCATGGTTACGGGCCTGGCAGCTTTTATTAGTAATTAGGAGAAGTTGAGTTACATCAGTGGCTGTAATTAAATATCCAGATTTCCAGTTTTCACATTCTGAGTTTAAATTTTTTAGCGTTACCTGTTTTCGAGTAATTATAGGAGAACTCTTGGTCAAAAATGTTTTCAAATTATTCGTTACCTTTAAAAAGATCCACGGGCATAAACTATGCTAGTGTTCCCATTATAAAGCTCTTCTAGATAATTTGGTCCCCTTTAATTTTTGACAGATTTCTGGGACTTGTGCGATGTTTTTTTAATTGATTGTTGTCGTTAAAAACACACGTAGGTCTTTTTCGAATTAGGCAATCAATAACTCGAGCAACAATAGCCGCACAGAAAATGTGAGTAGGGTTTTGAAAATCACAAAGAATTCTCTACAAGTCCTAAATATTAGTTTTAATTTAAAAAAACTTTAGTACAAAAAAGTGATCAAAAAAACAGATCAAAAATTCGATAATTAGGGATATTCGCTTATCTTAGAATAATTTTGCAAATAATGTATTGACCAAGAATATTGACTGCAACTTCTTAACTTCAAAGAATGCCAAAGAACTCCTAAAATTTCCAAGCGTTGCGAAGAGAGTCATATGTAAAATGTTTTATGATAAATGCAGTACGATTCACACCGATAATCTTGAAAATGAAATGAAAATGTCAATTTATTGAGTCGTTTTAATCATTATCTAAAAGAAAAATATCTACATGTAGTGAAGAAAGAATCATTTTCCATCCGTTAAAATAATACGCATGTGCGTGGTTGTAGAGTTGTACGAATTGCTTTCCCATTCACCAAATTTCATCAGATTTATGACCCAGTAATTATTTTTTCTTTTAAAATAAAAATAGCTCGGCGGAAAAATATTTGATCGTAATAACGGCCTCATTGCTAAAACAAAAAATCATTTTGAAGGGTTGGTCGAAAGAGAGGATGCAATAGATAGACAAACGTAGAATAAAGGTACATAAAACTGAAAAATAAACGATATTTGCCCTTGTTAGCCTCAGGCACCCATGCATCCCTCGTAGAAATTAAAAAACACAACAAATTCAATTCCTTAACTGTAGTTTGCATTAAACAGCAACATTAAATAATTTTCTTATCACGATTTTACTAAACAAAATTTACAATTTCATAAACTTATATTTTGCTTCAAATTCGAAAAACATTGTACATTTCTATTGCTTCTTAGATTAATCAGCATTATTTTTCCCATTTAAGGTCTTCCATGCCATCGGGTCTTGACATCGGATAAAGACAATCTCACCCTCGTATTCAACGAAATGCGTCGTTTGGAGGACGAAGAGGAAGATGAGAAAGAAGCTGACAGCGAATCAACCAATCACGCCAAAGTCGACTACGAAGACGAAGACGACGACAAATTTTTTCCGTTCCAAAAGTTCAAATATCGCACAAATTGTTGTTATGGCCTTTCCATGGACCTCTTAGAGAATATAGCCCAAGAGCTTGAATTCGATTTTCGTCTCTATATAGTTGCCGATGGACTCTTTGGCTCTAAGACTTACGTTAGGAAGAAGGACAGGAAAAAACGCGACGTCGGAAAGAAGTTTCTCAGTTCACAGTTCAAAGGCGGTTATGGGAAGTCCCCCGGAGTTATCAATGAGTATGATAGCGATGAATATGACGTGAAATGGAATGGAGTCGTGGGTGATATCGTATCAGGGGCGGCTCATATGAGTTTCGCAGCTTTGAGCGTCTCCAGCGCTAGGAGCGAAGTCATGGACTTTAGTGTACCTTATTTTTTTAGTGGCGTATCGTTTTTAGCCGCCCCTCAGCAGAAATCCGAAATACCCCTTCTGGCTTTTCTTCTGCCATTCTCGCCGGAGCTGTGGATTGCCATCTTCACCAGTTTGAACATAACGGCTATAGCAGTCGCCATATATGAGTGGTTATCTCCCTTCGGACTCAATCCTTGGGGCAGACAACGATCAAAGAACTTCAGCATGAGTTCCGCCTTGTGGGTGATGTGGGGGCTTCTATGCGGGCACTTAGTGGCCTTCAAAGCACCTAAGAGCTGGCCTAATAAGTTTCTCATCAACGTATGGGGCGGCTTCTCCGTTATATTTGTCGCCAGCTACACCGCCAACATCGCAGCGTTGATAGCTGGGCTTTTCTTCCACAACACTGTGAACAATTACCACGATCGAAGCGTAAGTTATTTGGTTTTTTGTTCATCTTTTGTGTTGAAAAAATAAGCAGTTGCATTCGTAGTTTTCCAAAATTCTATGGAAACGTTATCTGTTTTTAGAGAGGCCAGCTTAACTAAAACTTTTTTTAATTTCTAAGAGCATGTTCTGAGTTTATATTTTCTAATTTCGCAAATTAAATCAATTTATTCATCTTTAGGAGGCTGAATTGTCCCTCAATTTTACTTTAGGATCCGATTCGGTAATTCATGTTCCGGCTCTATTGGTTGAGAATTTTGATTTGTGGCTATTGACTTAATTTACACATTTAAATACGCCTGGATAAGCTCGATGTTTCGAAGTTACAAAATTTCCTGCTGTTCTCGTATCTTTTGAATAGGATTTCTGTGGTATATGCCGATTCAATTTATACACTCTCCTTCGTAGAAGCCTAGATACTTCTCTAACATTGCACAATGTTTAAAAAATTGACAATATGATGTAAAATAGTGTTTATATTTTAATTATTTAAGACGTCTCAACTTTTACATCCGCATTAGTCTCTACTGCTGCGTTATGAATTTTTTCTTGCCTTTTTAGCTGTTGAGTCAGAAAGTGGGGGCACCGAAGTCGTCGGCGGCAGAATACTACGTGCAAAGGGCAAACCAGCAGCTTTGGCAGCACATGCACCGCTACGCTTTGGAAAACGTAGAAGATGGCATCACGAGGCTGCGAAACGGCTCCTTGGACATATTAATAGCCGATACACCCATTTTGGACTATTACAGAGCGACGGATCACGGGTGCAAGTTGCAGAAAATAGGTGACACGATCAACGAGGATACCTACGCCATCGGCATGACTAAGGGTTTTCCACTGAAGGTAAGTTTGCGATGAATGTGTATTGAGTACAAACTGCAAGCGTATTTTATTAAGATGATATCTCAAGGGGTAACGAGTAATACGTAGATGTTGGATATTTCGATAAGTCTTTTATATTCTTTGGCGATTGATTAAACTATTTTCGCTTGCCTTTCATTTGAATTATTTTTCCAGAAAATTTCATTGGCTTTATTGCCCGATTATAGAATTTTGTCAACTCTTGGCTTTTGGTGATACCAATTAGTGGTTCAGGCCTACTTGGACCCTTCTCATTTCGAGAGAGTATCAACTAATTCTCTTCGCTTTTTCTTTGACTTGGTATTTACATCTAATATCTAGGTCAGCCTCTTACTTATTGTTAGATCCTATGAATATGGTTCGAACTCCCAGATAGTTTTGGAGCAATAACGAACACTTTAATAGCTCTATGAGCTGGTTAAATGATAACATAAATATTCTGGTGTCCTCTAATGAATTCTCAAGTCCACTTCTTTATGGTATGTACTTCAGTCTAGAAATTGGTTGAAACCCAAAGCTTGTAATGCCCTAAAATAAATTTTCCAAAAGAACTTTTTTCTAGAATTGCTATTGAACTCATTATAAGTGCACGCACAAAAAAATACACATTTTTATTTTGTATCCATAGCTTTTATATCTGTAATCAAATGAGTTTGTTCTGTAGGACAGTATATCTGCCGTAATCGCGAAATATTCAAGCAATGGATATATGGATATCCTTCAGGAGAAATGGTATGGTGGCCTGCCGTGTTTTAAGTTAGCCACCGATATAGTTCAACCGAGACCACTTGGTGTCGCTGCCGTTACCGGAGTTTTTATTTTATTGGGAGTGGGGATAGCTCTCGGTTTGCTCATTCTCCTGTTGGAGCATCTCTTCTTTCGATATACGCTGCCAAGACTGAGAGATAAGCCCAAGGGATCCGTCTGGAGGAGCAGAAACATCATGTTTTTTAGTCAGGTGAGTAATGAGAACCCTATCAATAAGTTTCAGTGAAATTGCATAATTATTTAATTATTATATTATTAATTTACATCAACGGATTTTACTCAAATAGAAAATTTACTTTTCCAAAATAAGATTATCTGGCTGTTTTGCAACCAATATGTCTATGAAAGCACTGATGGTGGCGTTTTCTTGCGTTATTTGCAGAAACTTTACCGGTTTATCAACTGCGTGGAGTTGGTGTCACCTCATCACGCTGCAAGAGAATTAGTCCATACTATACGACAAGGACAAATCACCAGCTTATTCCAGAAAAGTATAAAAAGGGTTCGTATTGTGCAGATTATTTTCTTTGACGTCTAACCATTCGAGAGACCTCGTTCCTGCTTTGTAGCATCTTGTTCCATCTTTTTATTTCTAAGATATCATTACTTTATGGAATATTGACTTTTAAATTAGTTAGCCAAATGTTGTGCAAGTAATCAAATTGCTTATAATCGTGCTTCTTCTTGATGATATTTGTTTCAGAAGGAACACGAGCAACGTAGGAGAAGGAAAAGTAAAGCACAATTTTTTGAAATGATACAAGAAATACGCAGGTAGGTTCTAAACTTCACAACTTTTCGTATGAATATCCACTACACTAAACATGGAAATTTTAAGATACTTTCTGCAACACATTACACAAGCGGAAGTTTTTCCAAATACCACAAAGATGAAAACTGTAAGATCTTGTAATTTAGAAGACAGTTATTAAAATTTGACTTAGCATAGCACATTTTCAAAACAATACCAATATCAAATATACACTACCAGTAATACTCTCTCTTAAATTTCAGACTTTGTTTTAACTTCACACCACGTTCTGCTTTAAGTACAATAAACATTACACAGCTACAAATAAGAACTTTTTTAACTTAATCGCTAGTAAAAGTTTTAACTTAATTAATTTTCGATGTGAACGAAGTGTGACAATGAAACAAAGTGAAAACATCTCTTCTCTTTTTGGTCTTCTCATAAGTTCCGGCGTTTTTTCAGCACGATTCGCAGACAGCAGCAGGAGGAGCGCCAAATTTCCTTACAATCCGTGGAAGAGGTCGACGCCGAGGACCAGCTCTCCCCCGAAGCGAAAAAATCCAAGCTGAGCCCCAGCATCATTAAACGCACTTTCATGAGGACCAGTCCGAAGTCGGAAACTGCCGGCAAAATCCGCTCCCCGAACTCCTATTTGAACAGATCTTTATTCAGTCCCAGGTCGAAAGCGAAAACGAAGTCTTCCGGTAATCTAAACGTGAGAAGATTCAGCACTGACAGCGTATTCAACTCGTCGAATGTCAAGTTGGATCGAAGTGCTATCGTTGGTAGAAGATTGAGCAAAGATGCTTCGTCGTTTCTTACTAGCAGTCCACCGGATATCAACAGTAGAAGATCTAGTTATTTGGATATAATAACCTCTGGGAATAAGCTTTCCGGCAAAAGTCCAGTTTTATCAATCGAGAACGTTTCGGATAGCAGTTCGAAGTCTATGGAGCCGATACGGAAGTTATCCGACTCTGAATGCATCGGAAGAAAGCTGGCGACTCTTCCAAAAATGGGCGATTCTATCGATAGAAACCGTCTGCAGCCGCAATACAGCCTAACGATGGGCAAAAGCGACGAAACTTTAACAACTTCTGATCGGCCGAAGTTCATCACGGCGGCGAGCTTCAGTAGCATAACAGAGGGGGAGAAAAGTCGGTTGTCCGATGACGATCATGCTAGAAAGAGCCGGGAGGCGTTTAAGCAGATGCACAAGGAAATGAAAGGAAAGAAACTAAAGAAGAAGGGGTCACAGGAGAATAACACGAGCAAGAGCGGCCAATCCGCAGATTACAATTCAGATAGAAGATACGTCAAGGGATAGGGAAGATAAAGACAAGGAAAAGGCGCCGACGTCATCTAAAAGGAATAAAACAAGACATCAAAGTTTAGGAGATGCAATTCAAGCGCCAGATTTAAATAAGAGGAAAAAATTGCCAGAGCAGTCAAAATCATTAGATAGTAATCCACCTAAAGCGCGAACGAGGAGGAGGGACGACCCGCTACCACCTCTGCCGCCAGCACCGCCACCGCCAAATTGCTCCCCTAGAAATTCTGATGGTAAGTATGAAGTATTCTATAGGGTGCAAGTCTTTAAGTAAACTTTGCGGTAAGTATAAGTTAAGTTAATTTTAGTGGGTACAAACTTTTAGGCAAATTTTGTCGTGGCCCTAATACTTAAACAGAGTTTTAAGTGACTTTAAACCTTCAATTAAGCTTTATCATAGGCAAAAGCTGTCAAGCACATTTTCCTTTGCTCACAAGTTTTTAAAAAAACTTTAATGGATACTTGGTTTTAGCTAAACTTTGTTATATTTATTTGTTGGATAGAAATACATAAAATCGAATTTTAGGATGATTTTGACATCTCAACAAATGTTCGGAATTCAATTTATTGACCAATTTGAAATGGACTCATAGAATAATATAAAGCTATAAACTGATAAAGAAACTTTTTAGTGAAACAGCTCCAACTAAATTTTGCTTCGAGAACCTGATATATGTTCAATAAGGTCAAAAATATGTATTAGAATACATTTAACATTTTAGAGCGAGTTTTTGTGAATAGATGAGTTTAATTCAATTTCTTACAACACATAATAGAGCCCGCGGTGGCTGTAAAAAAGCAGATTTCAAGAGTTGGCTTGGCATGACCTCACAGTAGACTTTTTTAGGGAGGTCGCCATTAGAACGCCTATCCAAGGACGAGCTGGTGCATCTCTGGCGAAGTTCCGAGTCTGAGCTGCGTAGCCACCTGCTGAAGGCCATTAGAGAAAAAGGAGACCAAGTGGAGCCTCCTTGAGACTGTTAAGGACGCCCATGGTGATCGTTGTTTCGAAATTCGACCATTTCGTATTTTACGCGCGAGGAGACTTTTGCGAGAGAAAAACAAAAACGAGTCGTTGATTCCATGTTGAGGGCGCCCATCCGAACGGTGCCTATTTTTTTTGGAGAAACGGCCTTAGATTACGTAGAGTGATATACAAAACGACCACTAAGTGTTACTAGGAGCCTTCATCCGTGAGGCGCTGCGCCGCCGGCGTCTCACAGCCTTTATCTTCGGACTGGTTTGTTTCGTTTGATTTTCAGGGGGACCCAGATTTATCGATATTGCATCAGACTTACAAAAAATGTTAAGCAGATGTTGAAAAAGATTAATTTTAAGGGCAGTGTTTTATGTATTTATTTTAAAGGCAGGTTTCCCATTTTACTAGTAAAGAAAAGCAAATTAATTATCAAATTTAACAATGTTTCAAGTTTATAACTAAAATTTTTATCAGGGTGAATTTATAGTAGCTCAAAGTGAACATTTCACAAAAGCTATAGAAATTCACCGAAATTAGCAACAGCTCAATGGAGTAGATTGTCTTTCATTTAAACTTTACCAAAATCAAAAATTATTTCTGAAGGGTAAATTTACATTTATAGGTTATACCCAAACTTAATAAATATTCGTCAATTTTTAGATTTTTCACTTTCAAAACGTAAATTTCTATTTATTCATTCGTTTAACCTTCAGAGAGTTCGATACATTTCCAACAGCTTGAATGTTATTTCTTCTGTAACTTTGCTAAATTAACCTATAAAGTCTAAAACATTTATATTTATAAATTAAAATAATCTAATATTGTAAATTTCTATTCATAAATTTATTGTAAGTCCACTCCTCTAAAATATTCGCTCAAGAGTCTGATATGGTAAACATACATTATGTATATTTATTCTCAAAATTAAAATAAAATTTAATAATCCTGCGCAAGATTACGTAATTAATCTGTTTTCATAATTAATATGGCATATATAAAGCGAATTTACAAAATATTAGGTTGTAAATTTGCATCCATAAAAAAAAGTTGATGAAGGGGAAAGTTTCTCATTTATCCTAAAAGTTATTTAAGTTCAAACATCTTTTAGTTTGGAAAAAGGGGTTGAAAGTTTTACGTTCTGCTTCCTAGTAATTTTGGTTCACTGCTGGTTTATAAATTAAGACAATGAATGAGAAAAACCTGCCTCGCCTTTTCTTCGTCCTTAGTATGGTCCCTTCTAGTTATCTTCGCGTAGTTAACATTGTGGCGCATAAATTTCACACACAAGAAAACGTATAATCAAACTGAGTTTTATAAAATTAAAGAGAAATAAATATATACTGCCAATTAATTATATTTAGAATTTTTAAGTAGATTGGTGATATAAAAGTCTTATGCGAGAACAAATTAAGCGCCAGATGGCGCAATATTAGATCGAAAAAAATATTAGTAATCGTTGTTAACACAAAACGGACGGTGTTGCATTAAATATTCGACTCAATTAGTTAAGTCTTTGACAATTTTCACAGCTTTAACCGTTTTTAGTGTAACACGGTCCATTTTTGAAAAGCTTGGTATTTCTAAAGTAATGAACTTTTAACATGTTGCGCTTAACAAATAAGTTTGATAAGTTGATTCAGAACTCTTATTTTCGCGTCGTAATAATGGAAGAGAAATGCCAAGTAGTTATGAATTTTCCGTCTACATCTACTTAGACCTAAGCAATTTCTCTATCCTATTGTTGATACTTTAAAAGTTTATTGGAATTGAAGGAGTCTAATTTAAAAAAGAATTATATGACAAAAGAACATATGTCGTGTGATGTTTTAGAAAACAATTTGTTTAGAATATTTTCCTAATTAATACAAAGAGATTTTTAACACGTTTTAAATAAAGATAGCGAATAAATTATTAATATCTAAGAATTTTAAAAACATATATATGTCTAAATAATAATCGAAATTTTTAGACTATCGTCATCAGTGTCATCATTTTAGGAAAAAAAATGTGTTATAGCGTCATAGAAAAATGGAGTACAATAGAACAAAATAAAAATAGATAGCATACAAATTTCGATTAGTGTCTTAATACTCGTATAACTTTAAGAAGCGACGTTTAGAAAATATTTTAAACAAAATCCGTTGTATATAATGTACATAGAGATGGGATAAATTTGTAATATATAGCTAATTTAATTTAAAACTCTATTGTTGAAAAATATATGATCTTAGATTACGTTAGTGTGGTTATTTTTTTTCTAAAAGAAGTACCCAGACCCCCATCCTATGGATATACTGTCTCTGCTTTTTTTTTTATAGGATATAAAAGAATCGAACAAATTACTACTCTGTGTAATATCTTTTCAACATTTAGAATCTTCGTTACTGTTTTTGAAATTGTTGCTCTCATAGCTCACTTCCGATCTGAAAAAATTCTCCTTCCCGGTTTATGTAAAACCGATACCTGCTCATCGACTCGTAGAAATATTCGTGCTTGTGGGAATCTTCTGCTTAGTTTCAATTAATGAACCTTCCCGTTGAAAAAATTTCATTCTGAGAGAATTCTGTTCCTAGGTAAACTTCTGGATATTTCTCGTTAATGCTTGAAGAATCTCTATTCTAACTTGAATTATTTTCCAGAGTAATCTCATTCCTCTTTTGTTCTGAACGAATCTCACTTCTGCACCATCAACCTTAAAGCTACTTGAAAAAAACCCGTTCAGCGAGAATCAAAGAAATTTCGCTCTGGAGGAAACTTCATCCCGCTTCCCTGAATCTTATTTCGGCTGTAAATGTTTGGAGAAATTTTGACTTTCCAGGGAATTTTACTTTTGCTTGCAGGTATCTTGTATCTGTTGAAATAAATTGTTTCGTATACACCATTTGAGATGTTTAAATAATAATAACCTGGCACTACAGATAAATAATATCAAAATTATGGAGGCAGATGACGTCGAAGATGCCTGGGAAAAACTGAAGATGAACATAATCACAGCTGCAGAAAAAGCCCTGCGACGAAGGAAAACCATTCTAAACAAGAAAATACAGTCAAAACCCTGGTTTACACAGTTGTGAAAACGCTTGCAGAAGAAAAGCGAGCTGCATACCTTCAATTCAGAAGCAGGAATCTAACGTACGAAGAATATTAGATAGTACAAATGGAGTAAATGAACAAATACAAGCAATAAAGCGCAGCTTCTGGGAAAAATTCTCCTCAGATCTAGAACTCGATCTATACGGGACGCAAAAGAAGGATGGAACATATTGAGAAACAGGAAAAACCTATTAACGAACATATTGTTGCGCGTTATCGGTTCGAATGCTTAATACGCCGTGGATTGTAACCACTTTATTTCCAAACTGATACCGGAACACTACAATTGTAATTCACTTAATATTACCGCGGCCGCTTCTCCTTATCAATTTTCTAGAAAATTCCCAACTAAACTTTGTAATTACTTTTGTTACAATATAAAAACAACGAAAATATCATCAGAAACCTGGGAAAAACACTTCTATCAATTATATGGCAGGGACTAACAGAATCGAAAGTGAAAGATGAGTCTGCAAACGAACATGGAAACTGGTCAATAACACAAGAGAAAATAGGACAAACACTCAGTGCACTAAAGAATAGAAAATCACCTGGGTTAGACGAGATAACCAATGAAATGCTAAAATACGGAGGGGATAACTTAACCTAGGAACTGCATACCTTGTTCAACAGAATAGTCACACCAGTCAGATGAGATAGCATTAGCAGGAATATTCGAGGAAGAGCAAGGTTTCAGAAAAATCAGATTGACGATTCACGCGATATCTACCATCAGGCAGATCACTCAAAAAGCCATAGAATTTAACAAAACCGCATATATCTGCTTCATTGATCTCACTCAGGCATTCGATAGAGCACGTCTAACTGACATAGTGCTGTTAAAGAAATAACGAAAAGTAGACCCAAACATAATAAGAATCGTTAGTGAAATAAATTCGAACATTCCAACATTCATAAGGAATGACTCAGGAATAACGAAGAAAATACCAATCACGACAGGGATATGACTAATTCCAATACTATTTAACGCCATCATGGACGAAATCATAAGAAAGGTTAAGAGCAAGGGACGAGGATATAGAATGGAAAATAAAGAAATCAAAATACTGTGCTATGCGAACGACGCCGTAATAATTTTCAAAGTGAAGATACCATCCGGAGACTTCTTTATGATTTCGAAAGAGCATCTGTACCCTTTCAATATGATTATTTCCATCCAAAAAACCCAATTCCTAGCTATATCTAGGGAACCGAGAAGATGCAAGTCTAGCAGTATACAATAGGAGCATAGAGCAAGTTATGTCGTACACATACATTGGCACCAAAATAACAAATAGACAAAAACTAAAGGAGGAGGTGCAGAACTAAACAACAAAAGCTTTCTCTAATATCAGGATACCTACTGCAACATAATATTGTAACGCAATGTAAATAGATGGAATAGAATTTAGAATAGAATTGTAGAATTTAGTATATAAGAAAAGTTTCTAGAATGATCTGATAAGGGGAAAAGCGACCGCGATAACCGACGCAAACGGCAGATAAGCGTTCCCGAAATTTTGGCAAACGATAAGCCTTATCTGCCGGATTGTTCTGGAACCTGGACGCCAAAACTATATAAGGCGGTCAGCTTTCCTCGAATCAGTCAGTTAAAGTCAGTGTAATTAGTGAGTTAGTAGAAGTCAATAATAAGTGAGTTAATTGTTCAATTGTGGTGATCCAAGTTTAGTTTAGTAATAAAGAGGGTATTATTTTCAATTCACGTGTGAATCAATTCGAACCGATAAGCCCGTAACATCTGGTGTCAGAAGCGGAATCATTGTTGCGCTTTATTACGGAGAAATTCACAAAGTGTTCCCTACATTTGCCTTTATCTCGGACGTTTTAAACTGTTAAATAGTTATACGAGGCGCGTCAAATAAAATCTTGAACATTCAAATACGCTTTATGGATACGAGATTAATATCGGCCAAAATGGAACAACAAATGCCAAGCGTTATTAGCAATGTTTAAAGACCAAGGCAGACGAAAGACGACAAGAAAAAAACAGGAGAAAGAACAAAGACGACAAGAAAAAGAACAAGAGGAAGAACGAAGACGACAAGACGAAGAACGAAGACGACAAGAAGAAGAACGAAGACAAGAAAAAGAACAGGAGGAAGAACGAAAAAGACAAGAGGAAGAACGGAAGGCGACAAGAAAGAGAACAGCAGGAAGAACGAAGACGACAAGAAAAACAAGAAGAGCATTAGAAAAGCAATGCAGAAAAACAAGAATTGCATAGTCTATTAGCAAACATAACAGAAAAAATGGGAGTAGAGGCTGCAAAAATGAGAGAAGAAGTGAAAGAACAAATTACAGGAATGAAAGGAGCAATGAAAGAAGAATTTACAGGAATGAGAGAAGAAATTTAGGAAGAGATTGACGAAGTCAAAGAAGAATTCAACAGCAAGCTTCTTGATTTGGAAAATGCAACACAGAAGAAGATCAGCAACATCGAAAATGACGTGAAGAAGTTGCTAAGTGGACAAGTCACACAGAATGAATCCGAAAGTGTTCTCTGCCATTTCTTCCCAAAAGGTGAAACCTCCAAACTATGATAGAAAAATATCGTTCGAGGCCTACACAATACAGTTCGAAGCTGCTGCTAGAGCCAATCGATGGACCGAAGACGAAAAGGCGACCTCATTGGTGGTTTTCCCTGCGCGGAGAAGCTTTGAAACTACTCCGAGCTTTATCTGACTAGTAAACTAACTAACTATGAAGATTTAGTTAGGGCTTTAGAGCTGAGATTTGAAGACCATCATTTGCCACAAGTGGCCCAGTCGTAATTACTAGTAAGGAAGCAGAAAGTGATGAAATGCTGCAAGAATTCGAGGCTGACGTAAAAATACTGGCTCATGCAGCTTATCCAACGGCACCAACTAAATTTTTCGAACTTTACACAACTAGAATTTTCATAGAAGGAAATAAGAGACCCGGAAGTCCAGAGAGTGATGCACTTGTCAAACGTCCGAACGTCAAGGGAGGCATTGATTAGAGCTTTGGAGGTTGAAGCTGCTTACACGGTTTCAGAGCCAGAGGTGTCAAGGAGAATAAGGAAGGCCGACATCGAAGAGGCTGCAAATGACCCTGATCTTGCGAACATAGTGAAGATCAACGCGAATATAAGCGCTAACAAGAAGGAAATGAAGGGAACGAACTGCAAACCTAAACGCTAGCATGAAGGAAATGAACTCAAGCATTCAAGAAGTGCTAGGATCTCTTAAAGGTCTATCCAGCAAAAGCATACGATGTTACAGCTGTGGCAAACCAGGGGCACTTCAAGAAGGACTGCAGATCAACCCCCAAGAAGTCGACAAGCATCATAGTAAGAAAAAAACACGTCGAGAAGAGGAACTCACTAGCTAATGTCAAGAAACCAGTCATCAAAACTCTTCCAATCAAACAGATAAAAAGGACCAAGGAGAGTTTGATGGTGGAAGCCAGCGTGGATGGAAGGAATGTGTAGGCAACAGTGGACACAGGAGTCAAGGTTACTGTGGCACGCGAGACTCAAGCCATCCGTGACTGGCCAAAACCCAAAGATAAACATGAACTGAGGAAGTTCCTTGGGTTATGCACCTATTACAGAAGATTTGTGAAAGGCTTCGCCATCATCAGCTGCGCCGTTAGACCGACTAACTGAAGGAAGAATGCCTTATGTCTGGACTCCCGATTGTGATACCGCTTTTCGAAAACTAAAGTCCGCTTTCTGCACAAATCCTATCTTGGCTTATCCTCAGCAGAATGGGAAGTTCGTGTTGGACAGTGATGCCGGCAACGTCGGCATTGGGGCTGTGCTGTCCCAAGTTCAAGGCGGCGAAGAAAGAGTAATCGAATATTACAGCAAGATCCTGATGAAGCCGAAGAAGAACTATTGCACCACCAGGAAGGAACTTCTTGCGATAGTGAAGGCCTTGGAACACTTTCATAGGTATTTGTACGGGCAACAATTCCTCATCAGAACAGATCATTCGGCACTTTCTTGGTTACTGCGAATGAAGAACGCAGAGGGACAGACGGCTAGATGGTTGGAAAGGCTCCACGAGTATCACCGACCAGGTGCATCATCGACCGGAACGACAGCATAACAACGCTGATGCTTTGTCCAGAAGACCTTGTGGGGATTGCAAATACTGCAGACGAGTTGAGGACCATGAGGAGATGGTAGATATAAGGGTCACTTCTGTCCAGGCAGAAGACGAATGGACTGTTGAAGGTCTTCGGGAGCTACAGAAGAGCAACGCTGATATCGGATGCATATTGGAATGGAAAGAAGCTGGAGATAGACTGGAATGGCAAGAGATTTCCGACAGAAGTCCAGCTCTTAAGAATTTGTGGGCCCCTCCAGGTCGAGGACGAAGTGCTGAAGAGAGCATGAGAAAGCGCGGATGGAAAGCGTGTCAACTAGCAGTTGGTGGTGCCTCAGGAGAAGATTTCACAGGTCTTATGGAAGGTGCACAGTGGGACCTCTGGTGGACATTTAGAGATTAACAAGACCCTGAAGAAGGTTCGGAAACGGTACTATTGGGTTAACTGCAGGGAGAACGTCGAGTGGTGGTGCCGGAAATGTGTCACCTGCTCTGCATCCAAGGGTCCCCGTACAAGAACCAAGGGGGCCCTGAAGCAATATAATGTGGAGGCTCCATTTGAAATAATTGCAATCGATGTCGCAGGACCATTTCCAGCATCAGACGATGGAAACAAGTACATCCTGGTAGCCATGGACTATTTTAGTAAATGGTTCCCTTGGAACTACACTCGGATCAAGGAAGGAACTTTGAATCGGGGGTTTTCCAAGAGGTGTGTCGTCTTCTTGAAATAAAGAAAACCCGAACGACACCTCTTCATCCACAGCCTGATGGAATGGTGGAAAGGTTTAACAGGACTTTGGAAGAACATCTGTCGAAGGTCATTTCCAAGCAGTAGACAGACTGAGACCGACATCTACCACTGTTTCTAATGGCCTATCGCGCGGCAACTCATGAAACTACAGGTCATACTCCGGTAAAAGTGATCTTCGAAAGGGAACTGCGGCTTCCGTGTGACTTGGTGTTTGGATCACCAAGGAAGATCCCCAGAGAGACGATGGGTTTCGTAGACGACTTAAAGGAAGCGATATTGCAGACGCATGCCCTGGTGCGGACGAAGATCAACTTGGCGACGGACCGGATGACGACAAGATATGACGTGAATGCCAACCATGATGGTTTCAGTGAGGGCGAATTGGTATGGCTATGCAACCCTCAGCGAAAGAAAGGAGTTTCGCCGAAGTTTACGCCATCTTGGGAAGGGCCATACAAAGTGCTGAAGAGTATCAACGACTTGGTATACAGGATTCAGCGTAGCTCCAGGAGTAAAATGAAAGTGGTACCCCTGAACAGACTTTGCAAATATGGTGGCGAAGTGACTGATTGGAACCGATCGAGACGATCATTCCTAAGGGGGAGGCAGTGTACCGCAATGTAAATAGATAGAATAGAATTTAGCCTGCCGGATTGTTCTGGAACCTGGATGCCAAAACTATATAACGCGGTCAGATTTCCCTCGAATCAGTCAATTAGAGTCAGTATAATTAGTGAGTTAGTAAAAGTCAATAATAAGTGAGTTAATTGTTCAATTGTGGTGATCCAAGTTTAGTTTAGTAATAAAGTGGGTATTATTTCCAATTCACGTGTGAATTAATTCGAACCGATAAACCCGTAACAATATGGAGGAATGAGTACATGAATATATCTATTAAGGTCAGAATTTATAAATATGTGGCCAATCATGACATATGCCATTGAAACTAGAGCCGAGAATGCCCAAAACAAAGGACAGCTGAGAACAACAGAGATGAGAGTGCTGAGACATAACAGACTACACATTATTCGACCATAAGAAAGAGATATGTGGGCTATAGAAGGTGGTAAGATGGGCCACAATAAGACGAAAACAGTTGAGAGGCCATGTAGATAGGATGCCTGATAACCGGCTACCCAGAATAGCAAAAACGAAAAGGCCTAACACCACGAGACTCCCAAAACACTGGTACGAAAGCTGGACCTCCGCATCCCAAGAGTGAGGAACATTGTAAGAAACACAGGAAGGAAGAAGAAAAAGAAAACAAGTTTACAATATACTCTGTTCACCCAACAGATATAGTTAGACTACTGCCATAAATAAAGTGCCACATTTGAATAAATTGTTTCTATTCGTTGTATTCGAAAATCCCACATCACCTATACCAAAATAAGTTTGATCGGTCACGTCATTAGTAACGTTAACTTTTAAAGTGACAATAATAACCAAATCAGTTTCATTTTTCGTACTATTCAGTTACAAAACAAGTGGCTTGGCATTGTACAAGGAAAGTCGTCTTATAATTCTACATCAAGGATCAGAGAAGAGTTTTGTTGAGGATCGTCTCTCGTTTCTATAATTTTTTTACCACATTTTATTATTATTCCTTAATATTGTGTGAACCTGTCTTTTTTTGAGGGGGAGTGACTTAACTATTTCTGTTGGGTGAACAGTTATAGTGCTCCAGCGATTTGCACCACAGTAAGTTTTTACATTCACAGAACTATATTCAAATAATTGATACGATCAATTGTCAAATTTAAATTTTGTAATGTCAAAATCGAATTTATAAATGAAAACTTGGCTACTCATGTTGCTGATTTCATTAATTTATTTTAAACATTCAAGCAGTGAAGATGAGCTCTCTAAAGAAAATAAACGTAAGCATATGGACCTTGCACGTCGATCTATATAGATTGCTTTCCTTGTAGGTTTTTTCACTAAATGCTACGATAAGTTGGGATGCGTTGAAGTGAATAAAAATTGGTTCAATAGCAAATATCGCCCTGTCAATTTGCAGCCTAACTCCCCAGCTGTCATAAAAACTGAGTTTGTTGTTATCACCAGTACCAGTCTGAATGAGGTAACTTAGTCTTATAGTAAACCGCTTCGACACTTAACTTCTTTTTTAGACTTCCTTAAGTTACGAAAAAGTGACGGGGAATTCGACTGCTTTATATACTGCTGGATTTTTGGAAAACACTCAGACGATAATTGCAATACATGACTTCACGAGTAATGGTTATACTGGTTGGATAAAAGTATAAAAATAGGTCCCATAATCCAGGGTTATTGCAATTTATGTTGCTTTTAGCACTTGTGTCTCGCCTTGGCCCAAAAAGGGCGTAAAAATTTCATATCTGTTGACTGGGAGCATGGAGCGGAGCCTCCTTTCGATCAAGCTGTCGCCAACACTAGAGTGGTAGCCTTGGAAGTCGCTAGCTTCATAGAGCGGCTTGTCGGTATTTTTCGATAACTGCAGGTTTTGAGTTTTCAAATAGATTTTATTCTAGAGGCCACTGGGTGTTTCGCCGAGGTTGGTGCATCTTGTCGGACATGGCCTAGGGGCGCATGTTGCGGCCTATGTCGGGGTACAAGATCAGGCGCATTCAGAAAATCAGTGGTAGGATTCTTAAAGCAGGGGACATTTTTTATATTTTATGAGGTTTTTAGGTTTAGATCCAACTGGAGCAAGATTTGAAAATATGCCGGATGCTGTCAGATTAACTCATTATGCGGCCACGGAAGTTGAAGTTCTTCATACGGATTCTTTTGAAAGTATGTAATAAGTTGTTTGGTTTTGATCAGACCTCTTAAATGGATGGATGGTGTTTCAGTTAAAAGTCAGGGTTCTTTGGAGAAAATGGGTCATTTGGATTTTATTATAAATAATGCGGCTTTGCAACCCGGGTGTGAGAAAAATGTTCATGGCCCTTTGGAAATAAAAAGGGAGCGTGTGGTTTTAGGACAGCCCGTATCAGCTTGTAGTCATAAACGGTCATTTAAGTACTTTATTGAATCGATTGAGAGTAATCGGTGTCAGTTCATTGGATTCCGATGTTCAAATTACACACAGTTCTTAAGGGTAAGCACTTTCTGAGCATTGAGACTTGAAAATATAAAACAATGTTAATTGAGCAATCACAAGCTCTTTCAGCCAGTTTAAGGACCAAGAAAGAATACTTGATTATTGGAATCAACATTATAGATTTAAGAATAGAAAGAATCATTGACGGTAATTTAATAGAAATAATTAATGATTTTTGGCACCAAGAACGGAAAAAAAATTGTTGATCCTTAAAACTAACAGTGAAAAGAACTTTTAATTGGATCAACAGCAGCAATTATTTGTTGATTGTTTTCAAGAACAGGACAAGAGCTTGATCTTTGCCACCAAAACTACAAAAAACTCTTGGTCCTTGAGCTGATTCCTGCCGAGGAACTGATAATAATTTTGCACGAGCGCAATGCCATTCAAGAAATTTCGTAGGGATCTTGTGCCAACTCCTTTGACGCGAAGGATAAATACGCGAGGGCCACATTTGGGTTAACCAAGAAGATTTATCCGGAGGTGAAAGGTGCCTATTTCTTAAATACAGCCCCTGCAAGCCCATTTTGCTGTAGGTACATTGCACAGCACCTAACTCTTGCTGCATTCCTTCAGTTTTTTGTTTCAATTTGTAGGGTATCCATACTCAGTGAGTTTTGTTCTCAAAGGAAAAACGACACATCATGGCTACTTCGAATTGTTCTTGGTGGATATTCACGATAAGGTGGCGAATTTGTCCATTCCAGATCGAAGGTAAATAGGAGGATTTCTCATTTTTGTTTATTGATCGTATTTGGTTGTCTTTTAGTAATTCGGGGGCGAAATACGTTGGAGGTAGAAGGAATACTTTTCTGTTTTACGCCTCCCCTCCAAAATTGGCAGCGGTCAAAAGAGTTAGAATCAGGTGGAATGCCAAAAAAGACTTTGTGCATCTATTCGTCGGCTCAGATACGATAGCAGTAAAGAAGATTTTTCTCAAAGCCATAGAGCTTATTGGAACACCGTATGCCTACACTTCAGCAAATCTAATTTCAAGGCTACAACTTTAAACTTAGAGTTTAAATCTCAGTAGACTTGAGATTAAATTGAGCTGCGTTTGGGCCTAATCTTGAGGGTGCACTTTGGTACAATTTTATAATTTCTAGAGATATAATCAAGCTTTGCCCAATAAAAGGACAGCAGGAAATAAAAAGTGGCACATACACGAACTTTTTCAAATGCAGACACAAGAGAGATTGATTTAAAGGAGTAATAGAAGAATTAAATAAGTGAAACCACCAGTAGGCATGTACACTATTTATTTTATACACTAATTCAGAAAATAACCAATATACAATCCATTTATTAAACGTTAAACCAACAACGAATAAGTAACATCACATTCAAGCTGGTATCTTTAATTTTCGAAAGTGTGCAGCGATCATTCTGTACTTTTTTTGTAATTTTTTGCAACCCTTGAAAGTGAGGCACAATTTTTTTGAAATATGCCTTTGTCGGTGATAAAACACTCGATTTTGTCCTGAAGATGAGTTGCTTTAAGCGTTACTTCAGTTGCGACTCGAAAGAGTTTAACGCCGACCGAAAGTTAGGTTATTGTGTTATGTTATACACAAATATATGTACGTAGGATAAGTAGTTGTTAGATTGGATGCAAAATAAATTATTGTGACAGTTGCATGCTTTTTTTTCGATGATTGGATGAAGAGCCGAGATTTACAAAGCTCCTAAAAAAAAGTCTACTCAAAACAGAAAATCTACTCTAATAACATTTTTTTTTTTAGTTCACACCGTATGTAATACGTTTTGAAAACAATAACAATTTATCCATTTAGTTACGTTTCTAATCAATTATTTTGACTTTAAAAATCAAAATAACCTTAATATTGTCATCTATATTTACATTTTCCAACAGTTGGATTTGTTCTTCGTACTAATGCTTTCTTTATCATTTTAAAGCGAATTCTATAAATTAGTATACACAGAGCAATCGTACAAGCTTGGCCTAAATAATATAATTCTGCCAGGGATATGTGACAAGTTGTTAATGTTTGAATTTTTTATTGTAGTCGTGCCACCTAAGGGACTTTAAGACAAAAAATAAATATAAAACAAAATATTACTCCAATTCAAGATGATATCTATCAACAAGTATTAATAATTCTAATAATAACAAACAAAACATTCGTGACATATTTTCTATAATGATTAAAATTCAGCAATAACAATATAATTTTCAAATTTACTAAAATATAAAACGAAATTTCGCTAAAATGAATGATATTTACATAATAAATTTAGTATTTACAAAAACATATTGTACAACAGTTTTACAACATGGCAAAAGAGTCATAATTCATAAGCAAAGTTTATTTAGGAAGCCAGAATGGTTACGTCATCTAATTATAAAATATATGATATAATTTGAAGTATCTCCAGTTTTGATGCTGAAGTTAAAAATCATGTTTGATCAAAAACTTTGGGTAAAAATAATCCAAATCAGAGAAATATTAAATTTGGTTTTTCGCTTAGATACGTATTTTAAAACAGAAATAAATCTGATTTCTTTGTCACTCTTGATTTGTGTATGAATATTTATTCATTACTTTATAACCGAAGATGAAAGAGAGCCACGCTCGTGAAAGACTGCTGTTTTGTGGCAATTGTCTTAACCGCTCTTCTTATTAATACCCGAATGATTATTTTAGGTGCGATGTTTCCTCCTGTTAAAGAAGGGATCGTTACTTCCGAAATACGTTTCTGTTTTCGATTAGTTTTGTCTAGCAAAGACATAGAAAAGTTTCGAATCATTTTTTATCAATTCTGATTTTAATTTGTATCTTGGAGCAATTATTCACTTTTCTGTTGAAGGACCACCATTTTTTTCGTAATTTGAAGGTGCGTAATTTAAACATCGAACGCACGTCAGAAGCACGGACATATTAAGAACGCAAATGGCTGTGCATTTCAACTTTGAACAATAGGAAACTTCTATTAATGGAGACTATTTTTTTCTACAGAAATTTTAAACTTTGGAATTCATTGCCGAGCAGAGTTGTTCTTGAAAAATTGAAATACAAATCTTGTCTTCCGAAACCAAGAAAAATTAAAGAACACAACAAAGGTTGCTCTAACACGTTTCGATAGCCAAGCTATCATCTTCAGAATATCTCTCTGAATATCAACCTTTGTTGTGTTTTTTAATCTTTCTTGGTTTCAGAGGACAAGATTTCTATTTCAATGTTTGAAGATAACTAAGGATCAGTCCGTTTCACCAAAAAAAAAGAGTTTTCCTTGACAGTTACAACTTATTTTTGTTCGGCTGCCCAAAATCGCTATAATTCGAAGCGCAAGAATCCGAAAACATATTCGAAGATGTGACGTAACTATTCTGGTAAAATGGCTAAAGTTTGTTTTTGATAATTAAATTTCTTTATTTGTAACAGTTTTATTTAAATTACCCTGGAATACCTAATTTGGATCCAACCTAATTATCCCCCCTTTAACGACTTTGTTTCCACTATCAACTTGGTATACTAATTTTTTTTTATATAAATTATGATTTTCCTGACATCAGTTAGAAACATTTAGTTGAGAAATTTGGAAAAACTGCGGCAGCTAGTACATTCGATAAATCAACTTATTTTCTTAATTACACATTTGGATTATGCTACAATTTGATGCTAATATTGACATTTTTCAAGTACTGTTTCAATACTTTTTGTAGTAAAAGATAGGAAAATTCGTACATTTCATTCAGAAATGTATGAAACTTGAAACGTAGAAAAACAGCGGGCTTCTACACCAGAATAAAAAGATTTTATAAAAATTCAACATACTGACGGTTGTTCGGTTGATTTATTTTTCTGTTTGTAGCAAATTTGGTTTTTAGTTGTTTGTTAATTAAAATATGCGACCTATTCAACCTTTGGCAAAACAAATTTTAAAACTTAACCGAACTTCAAGAAACTAATTAACGATTCTAGAATCAGCGTATAGCATGTGAAAATTTTGAGAACGATGTTATCTTTTTCAGATGAAGTATTAATTAGTTATTTTGTTGACAAAGAGAGCATCGTTCTCTTGTTTAGACATTATCTAGACATAAAATTCATTTCGTTATTTTAAAGAGAGTGCTTGTTTCCTAAATCGTTTCAATTTTACTAAGTTCTGAATGAAATATTCACAAGCCCTAACTTCTAGGGGAGATTAATGTGAAGTTTTAACAATTCCATGACATCTACGGATTTTAAGGGACCCCTGTATAAAACGAGATTTGCGAACGCGCCTGTCGACAAATTTCTGTTTATACATATCAAAATGGCGGCGCACGTACGCATTTCAGTCTCTG
Source organism: Dastarcus helophoroides (assembly GCA_028583605.1). Taxonomy (NCBI): domain Eukaryota; kingdom Metazoa; phylum Arthropoda; class Insecta; order Coleoptera; family Bothrideridae; genus Dastarcus; species Dastarcus helophoroides. The sequence continues at coordinate 22,163,908 of CM053325.1, read as the reverse complement.
TAAAATAAAAATAGCATCTGGTCAAGTAATAGTGTGTAGATAAAACTGTACGGCAAGCCCACATAGAGGGGAGTTAGTTATTTGGGTTATTAGCAGTTACAGTTAGCGGCTTGGGGGCCCTGTGGGGCGTCCGTGAGCCGTTGTCCTTTACCGCCACTTATGAGAGTTGGATCTGTATCTAAGCTGTCCGACATTTTGTCACAAATTATGTCGACTAATCTTTCGAAAACAGCCTGTAACAAATTAGGAATTTTGAGGATGAATGGAAAGCAGAAATAGTTATTTACCTTAACATTAATATTTTCTTTAGCGCTAGTTTCAAAGAATTCAACGCCGAGTTGTTCCGCTAGTTGCTTTCCTCTTTCGAAACTGATGACCCTCTCGTCCTCCATATCACATTTGTTACCAACTAAAATTACTTGGGCGTTATCCCATGAGTAGGTTTTAATTTGTGTCACCCTATAACATATGTCAAAATGAAAGAAATTAGTTTAATGGAGAGAAACTGGTTGTTTACCAATCTTGAACACTATTAAATGATTCTTCATTTGTTATGTCGTACATTAGAATAAATCCCATGGCTCCTCTATAATAGGCAGTTGTGATAGTTCTGTATCTTTCCTGTCCTGCAGTATCCTGAAATAATTATTGCTATATTAATAAGAATCTCAAAAAAATTGTGAATATCGTGTCTTTTTTAATCTAGTTCTAAACGAATGGTCACTGACCTCTCCAACTGGAAAATTGTAGTGACCACATACCGTGTGTTAATCGATAAAGTTCCACTTACCCATATCTGTAGTTTAACACGTTTCTCGTGTCTATAGACCGTTTTTACTTTGAAATCGATCCCCACGGTGCTCACGAAGGCCGATGTAAAGCTGTCATCTGCGTATCGGAAAAGGAACGACGTTTTCCCCACTGAACTGTTACCGATTATCAGCAACTTAAACATGTAATCGAAATTTTGATCGGCAGCATCTTTCTGCCATTTAGGATCAGCAGCTCCAGCCATCTAAAAATCAGATCGAAAAATTAAGAAAAATATGACACGAAATGAGCCTTAGTTAGATTCAATGCGAGGAAGACTGTAAAACAGAAGAAAACATGCACTTACGTGGTCTGACAAATAGCCTAGAGGAATTTCCACCCAAGATAATAACCTTGACTGTCTTTTCCGATGCTCAAAAATATGGTTATCTGGGAAATATGAAGTTTATAATGTTTAATTCATAACTGTAATATTTGATTACTACAGTAATTACTACAGTGTTATTGTGACTTGTATATAATTAGATTGAAACATATTACAGTAAATTATCCCTTTAATAACTCATTATATTCCTTGATGTACTCTCTCTGTATACTCCAAGTAATTTCCTAATTCTGATTGAATTCAATCGCAGTGGCTCAAATGCAGCAAAGTTGTTTAAAAAGACAAAATTTTGTGAATCACAAGCTATTGTTCGGTAAGCCATTATTGATCCAATTAAATCTAAAATTCCACTTGGTTTTTAAATATTTCATTCAGGCAAATGATCCAAGAAAGAGGCTAGGCAGCAATTTATTTATTCAGCTACATAGGGGGGTTAATGAAGAGAATTAAACTAGACTTTTGAGATCAAAACCACCTCTATTTAGCAGCAATCTTGAAAATAAGGGGTCTTTTGGCTACGTAGTTTTTTCTCAATTCTGATATTCATAAATCGAATCGATCTCAATGTAATTCTATTCTTAGATACAAAATGTAAAGTTACAAAAGCGGACAAAGTAGACATTTTGCACATTTGGGGCAATGTTCAATTTATGGAAACTACAGATTCATCAATTTGCAGTCGCGGTAATCTACATTTATAAATGAACAGGAGGACCTACCATATACACTTTTAATAAAAGAGTATATCGGAATTCAGATTAAACTGCCTGAAAATAGTTTGCATAATAACGGCCTTATTAGTGATATAATCCGCCGATGTTTCTGTAAAATGAAACCGGTCCTAAATCTCTAAGATTATCTTAAAACAGTGGATTTCTTTCTTTCTTTTATTCTTAAAAATAATTTACCAGCTTCAAATTAACCTCTTTCAATAATAAGTTTGAAGTATTGTTTTCGTTATTTGGAGGTTATTCCTTTGGGAGTTGCGCGTTTTATGTTTAATTTAATCAGACCATTCAAAACGCAAAGTGTTATTACTCCCACTAAGAGTAAACAACGATTAAATAAAGACCAAAAGTGCGTGGGAGCTTAAATAATTTCCCTTGTCAACTGGAGTTCTGTTGACCTAGTTAAAGGGAATTGGGTCAGACTTGTTCACAATATTGTTAAAGTATATAACAATGCTTTAAAGATTCACGTTGGACTGAATAAATCTCAAAAGCTTGCAAATACATAACTTGGCGAATGTGGAAGGAAATTCTCCAAAAAAAGTGTCTACGGGACTTGGGTTTTCGCCAGCTCCTTGGGGTGGTTAGAAATCTCGCCAAAGCCATGCCACTAGCGCGTGTTCGCATTGATGTTTGAAAGTTAATTTTCGGCTCCATCCTTTGGTTTGAGAGAAATTCCTAACTTAATAAAAGTTCTAAATTTAATTTCCTTTATAAATGCGAAGGAGTACAGTTTCTTTCGAAATTATTGATAGGGTATGTGACTGCCGATGTCCTTTTCTTAAGGGAATAGTTTGACGTTATTTGAAGTTTTGTCGGAAATTATAATATAGTTCGATGTTTAAAAAAAATCTGAGCAAGAAAATGCATCAAGTCCAACAATATTTTTACTCATTTATCATGTATACAGTGCTAGTCTGTAACTTGGAATAAATTCAGTAAATCAAAGACAGTTTTGTTTTTTTTTGGAAATATGCTCGGATGCGTCGATTAATATTTTAATTTACCCTCTTTTCGATGTAGCAAAATGTTATACAGCAGGTCCCAAATTTAAGATGTGACGTCATCAATAATTTTTTTAAATAGCAACCCTATTTTTTTCTTGACTACTCTTAAACGATATATCAAGTTACACATACGCACCAAATTTCAATTAATTTAAAAAATCAAGGAATCTGATTCACCTCAATAATCTTTCTTCAATAAATGTTCAAAATGTTGTGCACTTACTAACTGACAATATCCTAAACGAAACTAAAACTCCTTTTGAAGATTTCTAATTACTTCGGAGGAAATTAGTCTACACTACTGTCTTATTCGTCCTTTCAACTCCTCAATATTTGTAGGTTTGTCTTAAAAACTTTGTTCCTCAAATACCCCTATAAGAAATAGTCCATGGGTATTAAATCCGGAGACCTAGATGACCATTCAAAAGGTCCTCTTTTACCAATCCATCTGTCTGGAAATGCATCATCCAGATACTCACGGACAGGTCTTGCAAAATGAGGAGGGACACCGTCTTGTTGAAACCAGATGTTTATATTCGGAACATCAGCTTCGACCGGATCAGGAAACAAAATAGCTAAATCAGGAATCCGCTCTTCCTGCAAGAATTCTAAATATCCTGCCCCATTAAGATTTCCTTGGGAGAAAATTGATCCTATAACTCGATCACCAACAATCCCTGCCCAAACATTCACTTTCTCTTTATGTTGAGTGTGGCCTTCCCTCATCCAGTGCGAGTTGTTGTCTGCCCAATAACGATAGTTTTGACGATTTAGTTCACCATTTAAAATAAACGTTGATTTATCTGAAAACAGGATATTTTCTATGCTTAGAACAGTTCTGTTCAGTAGATCCATCATTTGTTCGTAAAACTGGAGACTTCTATCCGGATCATCTTCTAAGAGTTCATGGAGGATTGCCATTTTACAAGGATGACATTTTTGTATTTTCAGAATTCTTGCAACTAAAGAGTGGCTAATTTCGAGTTCCCTACCTATCTGACTAGTGGGGACACGAGGATTTTCTTGGACAGAGAGAGGTACATTAATTTTGTCATCTTCATTGAGCGCATTCTGATGGGAATAACTTGTATTTCTTTAATGCCCATTTTCCTGAAACTGTTTTTCAATCTTACTTAGGGTATTTTGCGATATGGGTGGTAAATCAGGATACTTCTCTCTGAATAAACGAATAACTTAATTTTGTGTTATTGTTCTATCTCCGTAGCCAATCATTATTAAAATTTCAATCTTGTGGGTTTCAGTTAAGTACGGCATTTTGGTCGATTTTTTAATAAATGGTGTTTCTCACTAAACGCCAAATAGCCTCTTCGATTAATACGATACTACTCTTCTTATTTGTTTTTATTAACTTTTTTATAAGGTTGTGATAAGATGTTAACCCAGTTTGATAAAAAATATCAAAGAATGCCTTCTAATGCGCAGGTTTTTAAATTTTATGAAAATTATATTGAATTGAATCAGATTTCTTGATTTTCGAATTAGTTACTAAATTAGTAAATATGTCTTAAATGGCAAGAAATGACGTCATATCTTAAATTTGGGACATGCTGTATAAAATTCTCCTACACTAAAAAGAGCGCAAATTAAAATATTAATTGACGTGTCCAAACATATTTCCGAAAAAACTGTCTTTGATTTACTGAATTTAGTAGTAGAAGTTACAGACTAGTAGTGTATACAATGTGCCATTTCTCGTCACTCACCATTAGAACCTCACTTATTTGAAGAGTTATGGTGTAAAAAAGTAAGGCGGAATTGCTTATTTTAGTGATGAAAACTATGGAAAAATTTAGCAAAAACAAAGCGTCTCTGGGCGTCTCCTCCATGCTGCTTCCTATATTGACAGTCAGTATGTCAAAAAGTACGTATTCAAAATTTCTCCGATAACACGTAAAAAATAAATTGTTTTAAATACCAATATTTATAACTATTAAACAATATTAACATAAATACAACAAGAGATATTTATATTTGTTGTTAATAGAGTTTAATATTCTTTATGGTGGACTCTTATTGGTCGGAAATATTATGTTTATTAATTTTGTTTAACATTTCTGCGACCCACTATGGGAAATATTTAAAGTTTCATTCATGACTGTTGAGAATGTTATAAAACATTTTTTGAAGTAAATAGTCTCAGTATATAAGGATTAATTTTTAGGATTAGGTGTTAGTATCTCTCTGAAGATGATACCTATCGAAACCTATTAGAGCAACTGTTGTTGTATTTTTTAATCTTTCTTGGTTTCAGGGATCAAGATTTGTATATACATTTTTGGAGCTATTATTATTAAAAAATTAAGTAACATAAGACTTGATAAGTATGTTTTAAAAAGTTGCAAGATTTGTATCAACGCTAAAATTTTAATATTTGCTTATCAGCTTATCACAGCAATTCATTTCCTGTTACAGGTTTGGTTTTCTTAACCTTCCTATGATTACAGAAGTATTCTTAAGACTAACAAATTCTCGTCGCTGATGGTAAACGTGGATATTTAAAACTAGTTTAGTCAACTATTTTCTTATTATCCTTTGCCCATAGCACTATACCTAAACGAACACAAGTCATTATTTAAAAATATAAATTTACGATTTGTTAAAAGTCGAATTTTAGAGAAAAAAATTCCAGGAATCATCAAAATGTCAAAAGAAATTTTTTTCCATTTTGAGTTCTTTTCTAAATTTTTCAAGCCATTTTGGGGTTTTTCCTAATTTTTTATTTTAGTTGTAAAATTTAAATTTTTATCTACATATTTCGAAGTTTTTGTCAAAAATCGGTTTTTGACTTAACTTCTACCTAGCGTCAAAATTTTGACTGTAATTTTAAAACTTCGAACTTAGGTGTTTAAAATTTCGATCTTTTCTTAAAATTATGACTTAAAACTCGAAATAAGGTTGACTTTTTACTTTACTCCCAAACCTCAGTCTAGTCTGAAAATTTCAATTTAAGTGTTGAAATTTGGACTTTCAAGTCGCCATTTTGATTTATTCTTAAGAGTTTGACTTTAAATTCGTAATTTTTTTTAGTAACAAAATTGAATGTTTCAATTGAAAGTCGAAAAATTCGATTTGAAGACCATAATTTGTAAGAAAATTAAAATTTGAAGTCGTAAATTCAGTATTTGAAAAAAACTATGGATGTCCGAAAATGTATTGAAAATTTCTTCTTTTTTGTTTTGTTATCATCAAAAATTGAAATGTAAATCTTGTTCGAAGAAAGATTAAAAATTACAACAAAGGTTTTTCTAACGCATTTCGATACCCAAGCTATCATCTTCAGAGAGATACTGAAGATCTCTAAAGATCTCTCTAAAGATGATAGCTTCGGTATCGATACGCGTTAGAGCAACCTTTGTTGTGTTTCTTGGTTTCAAGGGACAAGATTTCCATTTCAATTTTCAAAATTTATTAGTTTTTAACGTGTGCTTAAATATTTAAAACTTCTCAAAATTTTTGGTTTGTTCAAAAATTTCGTTTTTTTTTTTACTTTCTTGATCAACATTTAATCTTTGTCTCAAATTTGGACAATTTAGGGATCAAAATCGAAAATTTTTATTTAAAGCTGACATTTTAAGTATGTACCTACAAAATTAAAGATTTTTAGTTTAATTTCAACTTCGACATTAAAGTGCGAACTAGAAAACATGTTGGAAATTTCCAAAAAAGAAGTTTTAGTATTAAGTTATTGAGTGTCGTCTCGAAATTTGTGATTTTGAATTTTTTTACGAAAAACGTAAACATTTGATTTTAACATCAGAAGTTGTTCTAAAAACGTGAAATTTGAACTTCAGATTTTAAAAATAAGACCAGAAATTCCAGAAAAAACCATAAATTAAAGAAATTTTGTTGTTTTGAGTCAATTTTTCTTCAGTTTAATTTAAAAAATCTTATTTTGAAATATCGAATTTTTCCGACATGATTTTCACCTCAAAGTTTTAACCATGTAACATAAGATGGAAATTATTATATTTTAAGGGGAAATCAATATACAGGTTGAACCAAATTTGATTTCCACTACAGGGATCTCGTAAAGCGTTAGAGATACAAGGAAGCTTAAATGAGAAAAGTAGTGCAGATTTGAGTGCTTAATTTTATTCCGCTGAGAAAACAATTGAATTCCAATTCGTCTTGATTTTATTAAGAAAAAACTGAAAATCCCCATTTTTAAAAATCAGCTGTAACTTGTTTATTTGAAGTCCGATTGAAAAAAATCAAAAATTGCAATTAGGTGATTTTTGAGGCCTTTCCATTGGTGTACATTATTTTTTTCTAAATTTAACTAATCCCGAAAAAATTATGTCAACTTTGTTATTTCTTATAGACACCATATTGGATTTTATCATTTTCGAATTTAACATATTTTTCTGATTAATTTGATGTATGTCATGCCGTACTTCAAATGTGGCAAAGTGAACTAATTTTTTATTTTAATACAAAAAACTGTGCCATAACTTTTAATAATAAATAATACAGTTCCTAAAAAAGCAATAATAATTATTAAGAATCCAAAAATATTGTAACAAACTGTATAGTATTGAAATATTTATTAATAATCGTAACGTGCACGATTCCCTTTAAATTAAGTAATTCTCAGAATATTCTAAGGGCTTTATTAAGGACGACTTTCCTATGATTCATTCACAAATATGCGTTCCAGACTTTTCTAGAAGCCAAATATTTTAAGACGGATAATGTGCATAAATAAGAGAATCATTTCTAATATCGGTTTGTTAAATAATTTACGTTACACGAATAAATATTCAATTGTGAAAGAATTTTGGTAAAAATTGCCGACAAAATTTTTAGAACATCTACACGTTTTCATAGAATTACACCATTTAAAGCAGTGCATGCACATTAAGATTATACTAATAACTGTTTAAATATTGCACAGTTTGTTCCAATATTTTTAGTTTTTTAATAATTATTGTTACGTAGTTAGGTACTGTATTTTTATTATGGCATTTGCATCGCCTACTATAATTTTTTTGCCTAAAAATAAAAAAAATAGTCTATTAACCCACTTTCCCACATTTGAAGTATGGCATATGATATATTAAATTAATCAAAAAAATATGCCAAATTTGAAAATAATAAAATCCAATATGGCGTCTGTACAAAATAACAAAATTAACATAATTTTCTCGGAAACAGTTAAATTTAGAAAAAATTAACTTGCACCAATGACAAGGCCTCAAAAAACAACTAATTACAGTTTTTGATTTTTTTAAATCAGACTTCAAATAAACAAGTTCAAGGTGAATTGAAATTCAATTGTTTTCTCGGCGGAATGATATTGGGCATTAAATTCTGCACTACTTTGCCCATTTAAGTTTCTTTGTATTTCTAATAATTTACGAGATCCCTATAGTGGAAATCAAATTTGGTTCAAGCTATATATGAAAAATGCAAGTTTTGATTAAAATTATGTTTACTTCCAATAATCTTCAAGTAATAAATAAATTAACTAGAGATTTAAAATTCGAAATGTCACTATTTAAGTAATTTTTAAGAGATAAATTTGCTACAGGTTCACTTGGTCCCTAATCTCTCGTAACTTGGAAAGACTAATTTACACCTAAATTTTTTTATAATATTAAATTTTCAGAATTTTTAATAGTATAGAATTTTTTAGCATGATCCCTTGAACGTTTAAACGATATTTTTTTGAAGCAATTTTTGAAGTTCATTCAATTATGGTGATTTAGAGCAAAATTAGTCATTACTATTACTGACTTTTTCTTCTGTTGTAGAAAGGTTTAATCAAGTTTTTAAAACGATAGATGTGTTACTGTGCAAAACCTTGTAATAATAACAAAATAAATGATATTGTTAACCCTTACTTGATGAAATTATTTAATAGGAATCTTCCTTTAAATCTGAATTTCGAACAAGACTTTTAAGCGAAACCGGTTTGGAAAAATTAAGGTTATATTCAGACAATATGGAATTGTCATATCATATTTGTTTGCTATATTTCTTTTAAATATAGTTTATGAGTTATAAATAATGGTCAAAGTAATCTTAAAAAATATTTTATTTTTTATTGTCGCTAATTGATTAATGTGGTTCTCATTTTATTTAGCGTAATTAAAATACGTTGTTACAAGAAATCTGAGCCAACCAGTCTTTCTTATAAAATCTTCAGATGATAATTTTTTGAAATATTTTATAAATATCTTGCAGTTAATTAGAGTCCTAACGACATACCTGCGTCTGTCATATTCCTAACATTTTGCGGAACCACTCCCGAAAATTAAAATTATAAAACTAAGTACTTACAGGCGATAAAAATGCCAGCAAACCGCATAGTCCGATAAAAGCACTAAAGTAGAACTTTTATCAGTAAGATATTCCAGTCCCCCGGCAATAATGTTGAATATAATTAGCATCGTTATTTGTTTATTTTGTTACTTAGTGTAATGCCATAAAAAAAGAAGCACTCTATAAATGACACCCAGTTTTTGGTAAGAAACTTCTCTTTTTTTAACAGCTCGGCAAAAAAGGTATGCTACTGTAAATTTTTAAAAGTGTTTTTCAACTTGTTATAAATCTCAAACTTTGCAAAAAAAAATTATGGAGCATATATTTAATTGAGTCATGAGCATTGGAAAGACAGTCAGCAATTCATCCATAAACTACTTATTAGTGCAGTGCCTAGGCCTAGAGCATTAAAAATCCAAATACTTGGGATTACAGTTACAGTGAGTAAAATTAAATAAAAATATGTATAATGTTTAGCTAATAATATATGTAAAAAAGTTTACCTATTAAAAAATTGTGATTTTCATTAAAAATAATAATAATAAACTGGGTATTTCAAAATAAAGTGCTCACACTTAAGGACCATAATCCTCGAGCGATTTTAAGAAAAAAAGTTTATATCAACATAGGTCCGAAGCCGCTCTATTTTTAAGTACAGTGTCTTGAAAATTAAAAAAAAAATAATTTTTCCTTAAATACTATGAAACCACCCAACATATTTTGTTGAATTTTGACAGATGCTAACTAGGCATAAACACGATTTTTTTGCGGGAAAAATATTTGGTTTTCTTCTATCAGTGGCATCCATGCTAATATGTATTTGAGTATTCTTAATGAAAAAAATGGTACGTCATTGCTTTTTTACAAATTAAGTACCAATTTCATAAACGACCTTCTTGGTAAAAATGCTCCCTCAAATTGTTTTTCCTCTGATGAACTGTTTTCGGTTAAAATAAGTATTTAGCTTTAAAAAGTATGCAAGAAGAATGCAACCTAGACTACAAATTCATGCAGCCCTCCAGGCGTGTATAGTGAATCATAGGTAGCTGAACTACCAACAGTTGAAACACTGCGCCACCTAGCGAAGCGGTTGCTCTCTAGGAGAGTTCCCAGAAGACAAGGATTCTATAATGCACAGACCAATAGGTTTGAACATTTATTAGATTCGAAGTTTGGAAACCAAATACCGGTTTCGATCTTGTTAGATCTCGTCAGTTTGGTATATCGAACTCGAATGCTAATAAATGTTCCGACATGTCGGAACATTTATTAGCATTCGAGTATGGACCAATAGGTGGTAGTACTAAAGAGTCACTCGCTCGACGCCTGTGATTATTTTAGTACTTACTTGTCGGAACATTTATTAGCATTCGAGTTGGATATACCAAACTGACGAGATCTAACAAGATCGAAACCGGTATTTGGTTTCCAAACTTCGAATCTAATAAATGTTCAAACCTATTGGTCTGTGCATTATAGAATTTAAAAAGTATGTTTACTTATTTTGTATTATGGGTTTATTAATTATTGGAAAAAATATTTCGAGTGGTTTCATAGTTTTTCAGAAAAAACTATTTTTTTGTTAATTTTCAAGACCCTCTAACTTAAAAATAAAGCGGTTCCGGACCTATATTAATATTAACTTTTTTTCTTAAAATCGCTCGAGGATTATGCTTCTTAAGTATGGATTGAAACAACCGATTTATTATTATTACTATTATTTTTAATAAAGGTTACAAATTTTTAATAGGTAAACTCTTTTACATATATTATTAGCTAAACATTCCATATATTTTTATTGAATTTCACTTACTGCACCTGTAATCCGAGATCAAAACCCCTAGACACTCCACTACATAGAAAGATTTGACTTGATTAGTAAATCTTTATTATTTGATTGGCCAATTATCATTATTGCCAATCTATGAACAGAAATAATCCACTCTGACGTAAATAATCACAAAAAAATAGCGCGTATTTCGTGTCATAGAATGACAATCCAAGGATGCCACCTTGCTCCAATTAATTAATGTGCTGGAGAACTTGTAAGCATCCCCGTAAAAAGTGAAAATGACATTGCTGATCCCTCAGACACCCGATAACCAACTGGACCCCTTAATTTGATAAATCCTTCCAATTGATCGAATGTGACATCTGTCATTCGCATGCAAATGGCTCAGAATTGACATTGAGACGAATTGCAACTCACCCTTCAATCTCAGGGCACTTTCCTGAATTAAATGCACCACGCAATCACTAATCCACCGTTTTACTAGCTCTACCGTTTGATAAACTTGGCTCTTTTGGGCATACGTGTTAAATTAAAAATTTTATATGTCGTGTAATACGGTAGTTGTGGGTGACTGTGGCTCTGCTTTCGAAGGAGTCGACCGGGAATCGATCAGCTGGTTGTACAGTCGCAGACACTATCCGCCTGATGAACCCAATCGATATCCTATTCATATCGCAATGGCGCCAAAATTGAGAGTTTGCAATTTATTACACTTTGTTCGGCTGCCTTTTACCTTAAAAAAAATGAAAATAAAAGCGCCCTAGTTTTTCGGAGACGCTAGTGTTCTTTGCGACCAGAAACTTGCTGTCTTCCGGGTCATATCTAACCTGGGCAGCACTAGCTTTGTATTAAATGAATTCCGAGTTGCACAACTATTAATTTAAGCTTTTTTGGTCATTTACTAAGTCGAAATATATAGACTGATTGATTATTTTTTGTTGCTTTCTTGCAGACAATAGTTATTTTTTCAAGAACCAATGTCTAAATCAAAATTGTGCCTTATGTTTGAAAAGTAAAATTTTATTTTCAGGTAGGAAATCGCAGCCAACCTTCATGTCATTCTGAATACAGAATTTCAGCCAAATATTTTCGTTTCAGCCTTGGTAATTTTACAAGATCTAACTGCGGATGACAAATATGGAATCTGAGAGTGCGAAAAAAGGCTTTTGAAACTACCAAAATCTGCAGAGGACCCCACTAAAGCGGCACATGCAATGAGAGTCAGGAACGACTGGATTTTTCAAATAGTATTACCAAAGTTGTCAGTTCAAAAGCCTTCTAAAAATGCTAAAAGATTCTCAATTTTAACTATCATGGATCAAAGAAGTTTTTTAAATTTTGGTCTAACATGGCATAACAAACAATATATTAATTTCACCATAACACTGTACTATTTTAAATGTTCCTAGAGGCGTCGAAACCAAGGGGTTTGAATTCAAAATTTCGAGAATAATGTCGAAACCTTTGCCTTAAGATTCGGTGCTTTAAGAGGCGCTTTAAGGGACCAAAATATTTATATTATCAGACGTTCACTTCGCTCTTGGAGTTCTAAAATCTTTACGACTCTAAAATTGTCTGGGAGTGTGAACCAGGGCCCTGCCGTGGTATGATGCAAAGAGGCAGCCCCATCAGGCGGCTCCGTAAGGAGGCGCATAAGCAGCTAAATCAAAAAAATACAATTTGAGCTATTCAAAAATTCAAAATCTTTACACATCGCTTTTCTGTATCCGTCTATGTAAGGGGTGAGCAAATGCAGCTCTGACCACTGCATGCGGCTTTTCGTTGAGTTGAGTGCGGCGCTAAGATTTCATTTTATTTATTACAAAAACTATTTCTGAAATTTGGAGAAAAACGTCTACATCTTGATATTGAAGTTAAAATTTTAGATAAAAATGTAACAACCAAAAGTGCTAATTTTTTATCTTCAGGAAATATTTTTAGAAATGTTATAATCGGAACTGAAAATTGCATAACAAAAGACTATTTTCAAAATTTTGAGAGAAGAAATCTACATGTTGATGTTGGTATTCAAATCAGTAGGGACAAGTAGGCTTTTTATTTCGAGGAAAAGTTGAAATTTTGATGAAAAAACTCTTATTCTTGAGCTTATAAAGAAATGAATTTCAAAAATATTTCGTCATTTTTGTTGCTGTAAAAATTCGTATTTTACGATTTTAGTTTTTACTATTTTTGTAATTTTAAAAATGAAATTGTTTTGAAAAAATTCTAAATTTAAAAACAGGTTTCGAATCTCAGAGAAAAATTCGAAATTACAAATTCAAAGCACAAATTTGAGGAAAAAAATTCAATTTGAAATTGCCTCAAGGAAGTCATAATGTCGACATACATAAAATTAAATTTTTTAATAAAAGTTTTTAAATAATTGCTACAGTTCTGCTTTAAACTTAGAATAATTAATTTCTGATTTAAATGTCATTTGTTTTTTAAACATAATCGATAGTTATTTTGTTTTTGTTTTAGAGAAAAAACTTTTATGGAGCGGCATTTTGAAGAGTTGCATCATATTGAGAAAATCTACCGCACGTCCCTGGCGTGAACAATATCTAAAGGAACTGTTAATATATTAAGTTGGATGTAAGTACTAGGCTATCAGCGAATGAAAGGAAATAAATGATAGCCTCACCATTGCAAAAACAGAAGACCATTCCTTAATAGTATCATAAGCTATGCCTCAATAAAATTTTACAATTTTGGAAAAATACTCCAAGCCAGGCAAGCGACAAGATTTTTAATAATTTTTTCACCAGAAAAACTAAGAAAACTAATCGATCTACTTAGAAACGATATGAGGCTCATAACGGATCTTTTTCTCGTCATTATCCCTTGAGAATGATCTTAGGAAAATGGGCATAAGGGGTAATAGTCTTAGTCAATTCTTCAATTCTCGTACGAGATGGCAAAGCTTATTTTGTGCGGCTACCCCCCAGTGGTTCATAACAGAATAACATTTTTCTGAAAAAATAGCACATGCGGAAGCTGGCAATGCTCCAAGGAAAATCCTAGACCTTACCAAAAGAGTGGATAACATTTGGGTAGTTTAGGATTTTTCACAAAAGATCTATTTTGGAGGAATTGGAAAAGGAGCAAAATTTTAAGAAAAATCTACATTTACAATTTTAGGTCGACATTAATACGAGTTGCACACGCCTAAACGCGCCCCTTTGCATAATCATATCTAGTCTTAGAATGAACAACCCCTAAAGAAAAAACAATGTAAGAAAAATTAAATTAATTTGTGTTCTGTCCTGATGTTATACGAGGCACGATTAATACATAACCCACTGAACGTTCGTTGACATTATCACCAGTATAATTGCCTCTATTTTGATACTGGACGTTCCCCGCATATCACCTGTATTTTTTTTAACTGAGTAACAATTCGACCTCTGAAAAATTAAAATGTTAATCAAATCCACACCAGAAACATTACATGTGCCCCAGCTGCTTTCGTCTATTTTTATGTTGAACGTCACTTATGTATCATTTTTTTCTACTTATAAAAGCGGAACTATGTAAACAATTATTCGCTTCTGGTCTTCGTCCTGGACTCTGTCACTTGATATTTATTTTTCTCGCTGACAAATCTCTTCAGGTCGTCGTCGATGGCATCTCATCCGAGACACTTGCGATTAATGCAGGAGTGCTTCAGGAGTCTGTCCAGTCCCTACTCTGTTTCTGTTACACATAAACGATTTCTTAGCTTCAACTTCCAATCCAATATACAGCTATGCAGACGATAGTAGCCTGGTGTCACCTTTTTTCTCCGACAAACTATTATCCATCGTTGTTTTAGATCGACTAAGGGAGCAGCAGATATAGATGATTATTCGGGATCTCGAAATCATTCTGCAATGTGGTAAGAACAATCTATTCAACTTCAAGGTTTCAAAAACTCAGGCCGGGGTTTTTTTTCAAAAAAACATCAAGGAATAATGCAACAAACATACTAATGAACGGTAAAATCCACCCAATGCGATCTAATCTGTCTATACTACAAGTGAATGTGAGCACTAACTTCTCTTGGGACCAGCATGTGCGCGTCATTGCCAAATCCGCCTCTCAGAAGCTACACTTTCTTTTTGGAGCTTCACATCTCATCAGCTACTCATACTATACCAAGTTCAAGTTAGGCCAACTCTAGAATACTGTTCTTATGTTTGGAGTTCAGCCCCAAAGTACACTTTAACTCTCTTGGATCCAATTCAAAGAAGAGCGATTCGCCTAATTGATAACGAGAGTTTGATTCTCTAGAAACACAGGTGGATGGTGCCTTCTCTTTTCTACAAGTACTATCATGGGAGATGCTCGCAGGAACTAATAGGATTGATCCCCCCAAGGGCTAGATTTTTGAGGCATACAAGACAGTCGAATGCAGCGAATTCTTATACGGTCCAGCTCGACACAGTGATGACTTTTGTCTACGGAAACTCTTTTTTTCTATAGAACTTCCAAGCTGGATGGAACTCGTTATCGAAAGGAATTTTCCCCAAGACTTACAAGCTATTCTTGTTTAAAAAGACGGTTCATCTCCATCTGTCCTTGTTTCCGCATCCTACTCGCACGATGCTTTGAAGGCATAATGGAGTTGCCCTTTGCGAGTAGATTAAACTTAAAAGAAAAAAAAAAACGATACTGCGCCAAGATAGTGGTTTGATATTAGCAAGTTTTAAAGTTAAATTCGATAAGGGCGCCAAATGAATCGGCATTCCGCCAGCGTTTAACTACAAATTAAACTCTTGTCTAGGTTAACTCGTATGATAAATAATTGAACGGCAGGTGGAAGTAGCCCGATGAAATTGTAAATATTAGCGTGGGAAGGTCGGTGTGTATACATACGGAATGATTTTGTTAGTGACTGTATCGGAATAGCGCATGACGTCAAGGGGCGTCGATAATTACCGTCGCGGCGCTAGAACACGTGGCGTCCTCTTTCATCGCAGCGGGAAGTCAGCCAAGAAATCTACCACATGCAAGTTCTGCTTCTTACACCTTTTAAGTACAGCGAGGGATGAACAAAATTTTATGGTTTTTAGGTTGTGACTTCTAAAATACTTTAATTTTTTCGCGTTGCCAGAGCTGACAATATCGGCTCAACAATTAAAAAAATTGTTTTAAAATTTATTTTAAAATATTGAACGCAGAATACCGCGTGATTCTACAAGGAAATAGTTGTCATAGACATACGAGAACTAGATTTTTAATTTACTTAAGTAAAGAAGATCTTATGAGGACTAAATAAAAAGTTTTTCCAGTTTTTCATCTGACAGTTTTACTTAATCCTTGCAGAATAGTGAAGTGAGCGTTTCTTTTATTATGGAAATCGAATTGTATTAATTTCGAAGGATAAAACAGCAAAAACGGTTTTTTCACACTTGGCTAATAAAAGGATGTTTAACTTTAAAAAATTCTACCATGACTAAACAAAAAATATTTGCAGTAATAAAAGCATCAAATAATTATTAAGTTTTTAATTCTTTAGTAGGTTTTATAATTTATAGAGAATTCAAGCAATTTAACAAATCCTTGTATAACAAAGTTTTAAATTTTTTGAAACACTGGATCATGACAGACTTTCATAATATTCTAGTACATATATGTACTAAAACTATTGTGAGTGAAAATAACCTTTAAATGAGGCGCGCCGTAAGATAAACAGCGTGTTTTCGGTAAGAAAGAAACGTGGAAGATTTTTTTATCTGCTCATTTTGGTAAAGAGCGTTCTATTTTTTCGTCCTGTTGAGAATCAGATTGGAACATTTCAAACCGAGAAAATCTCATGCAATCGATAAGCGCCGAAGGAAAAATTCTGGTTATTTCGGTAGCTGTCAGTTATTCAAACACAGGCCTAGGTCGGCATCTGCTAATGTATTTCGCTTTTCATTTTTATTCCGCCTTCCAGAAATATGGCGATGTAATTGAACTGACGCATTAAACAACCCGAATAATGAAATTTTTAAAATATTCCTCTTATGAATGTGGGACTACAAAAGAGCTTATAATGTACACATTTACTTCGATTTTCTAATCTAGATTTTTTTATTATGGGGAGAAAGCCATCTTTTGTTTTGCTATGGGTGCAATTACAAATGGTTTACATGCTCTTCAGTGTTTCCCATGCATAACTGGATTGAGTGATAACTTCGGAGCGCTTTGATGGTCATTATACAAAATAATACATTTTAAATTACCATCCAATTCATATAAAAAATTTTGTAAATAGATTGCCTCTTTCGATGCCTCAGTAATCGCCATATATTCAGCTTCTGTACTTGAAAGAGCAACTGTCGACTGTTTTTTCCTTTCCCAAGAAATCACAGATCCTGAAAGTTTAAATACGAATCCAGTATAAGACTTTCTGTCTTTTGAATTACTCGCCCAACCAGCATTAACATATCCTTCGATATCTGTGCTTTCTTTTACAAATTTCATGCAATAATTTTTAATTCCCTGCAAATATCTTAATATTCTTTTAGCACTACTCTAGTGACTGCTATCGTGACAAGTATTAAACTGGCTCAAATATTTTATACTATATGCAAGATCAGGTCTACTGCAAAACTCACCACCATTGTCTGCTCTAAGAACTTTGATTTTCATTTCTTGCTGTGTTTCAACCATTACTTTAAAATCTTTAAATTTGCCAAATATTTCATTTTTGTTTGTAAAAAATAACCAAATACCAATCATCTTTAAAAATTACGAAGTATCTTGACTTTCCCATCGACTGTACTTCCATCGTGCCACATACATCTGCATGTACTCATCTAAAATGTTTCTTGCTCTTGTACCTTTCTATGGAAATGGATTCCTCGATAACTTGGCTTCACAACATACTTCATAGTTTTGTTGTCCATATTTTAGTTCTCCATGGTATTCAAGACACTCAACAGCTCCCGTTTTCATCTTATTTAAGTCTTGTTCATTAATATGACCAAAGCTACATGCCATATATGACCAGATGCTAGGTAACTTTTGCGTACTTTTCCTATGTTCAACCTGTAAACATTATCAACCAATTCAGCTGTCGCAACTAATTTGTTTTTGCTGTTGTATATCTCACAACAATTTCTACAAAAAACAATAGTTTCCATTTTTAATCAGCTGGCTGGCAGACAAAATATTAGTAGTTAACTCAAGTACACGTAAACCTTGTTTTACTGTTACATCAATCTCGGAACCATCAACAACTGTTGCAATATCAAAATCACCAATATATGAAACTGTTTCATTGGTCATAATTATTTCTTTTATGTTTGAATTTCACTTACATTTTTTATCCAGTCCTTATTCACATTTAAATGCGTACTCGCTCCAGAATCCACATACCAATCGTCTTTATTAAACTGCCCATTCAAGAAAACAGCGCTAAATACCGCGGGTTCTCTTGAATTACTAGTAGGCGAACTTGTATGTCTTGTTGATTCTGAACTTGCTTTTAACTTCGGACATCTGTTTCTGAAGTGACCTAATTCTTTGCAATTATAGCATCTGATGTTTTTCTGGAAGTTTGTCACAGTAGAACTCTTCTTCCCTGCCTTATTCTGCCAATGTAATTTCCCAGCTATTTTCTGATCAATAATCATATCTAACAGCTTCGTTTTGATTAAATCTGTTGAAATATTGATCCCAGAATGTTTAATTGCTATTATCAATGGCATAAACTTTTCGAGTAATCCAGCCAACAGAAATGATCCAACCCAAGCATCATCTATTTGGAAACCTGTAGGTCTCAGCCTTTAGATGTCTCCACTATTTTATTTATATATTGCTTCATTAAATCACAATTATCTAGCCTAGTCGAAATCAACGCCCTACGCAAAATAATATTCCTGGAGAAACCAGAGTCACTGAACATAGCTTTTAACAGCTCCCACAAATCTTTTGGATCTGCTGCATCCTTTATATGGATATAAAGAGGTGAATCAATGGGTAATATCAATTTAGTTTTGCCTTACCTAATTTGTCAGTGTCTGTCTCTGTTCCATTCAAATACTTGGAAAGACCATTTAAAACTAAGAGATTTCTTACAGGCGATATAATTGACAGCCATCAAGACAAATCAACACAACACGACAGTTTCTTACTGACCAAATTTAAATGTGATTTACTTTGGTCCTCGTTTTTGCAACTTATGGGTATAAGAAAGTCTGAGGAGAGTCTGGGCCCATAGCCTGTTGTAATAATTGGATCTTCAGTGGAAGTTAATCTAAATTTGGGAATAGGAAAGCCACAAAATTCCGTTCAGTTTTCAGACTCTTTATTTATCACTTGCTACAGTTACAACAACCTATTTTCAAATATTTCGATAACTTACAACAAAAATTGCAAGCTTTATTAGGAAATTTCAACAATTTTGTCAAGTTCAAGTCTATTTTTATAAAATTTGATTTAAAACTCAAAATTTTGTATAAGAAATTAGGTAAAGTTTTAAATTTTTTTATAACATTGTGAGTTTTGACTTTAGATAGTCAATTCTTTTGCATATTACGTTATAAACTCAAAATTTATATTTTTTAATAGCTTTGATATAATTTTTGAAACAATCCAAATATTTTTGCTGTTTACAGTCGAATTTTTATTACAAATTTCGATTAAAAAATTTCGACTTTTTTATCAAAATTTTAAATTTCAAGAATTTGCCTACCTTCAATAGTTGAAACTTTGAAATTTTGAATTTTAGTTCGTAATCCTAAGTTGAAAGTCAACATTTCAGAAAGATAAAATTAAATATAAACCATTAGAAACAAAATTTTACTGATGCCACTTTTTGAAATTTCGAAATTTAGGTTGCAGTTTTAATCTCAAAACCAAAATTATAAAAAAACCTTTAATTTGTAGAAAAAGTTTTCAAGTTTCAAATCGAAATGTCATTCTGGATTGGTCCATTTAAAATAAAATTATTACTTATTTCTAGAAGAAAGTCAAAATTTTGAAAGTAAAAGCTATAAATGTTGAGAGAGAAACTACAAGGTTCGATTAAAAAGTGGTAATTTAAAAAAAGTGGAAAATCTCTTGGAAAACTCGTAAATGTGACTAAAGAGTTAAAATTTTTAGAAAAACCTCAATGTAGATTTTACGCTAGAAGATCCTGCATTAAAAATTAGTTTTTAAGATGAAGAAATAATATTCGTAAATCAGAAGAAGGTCATTAGACCTGCAACTGCAAAAATTTCGGTACTTCTGCAGAATAGCGGTTTAAAAATTATAAAAATCACCTAGGTTTTTTTGCTAAAATAACACGGCTATTTGAAAACGTCAACTTCAAAGTAGTCGGAAGCGTAACATTTAAATGAATTTTTTCTAAAGTGGAAAAAATTACAAAATTGGAACAAGGGACAGTAATTCAAAAGGGTGAAAAAAGTAGACGAACTGTACACAGAAGATCGTTTGTTAAAAATTTTTTCAACTTCTCAAAATCTCAAAATTTGATAGAGTTGTAATTGACTGTTGTAAGTATAGATGAAATATTATTTTTCGTTACCGGAAACATCAGAAACTCCAGTGGCGCAGCATGGATTTTTGTCGCCCGGAGCCAATCATAAATTAGCCGCGCCATCACTTTCAAAAATTCGTTTTTTTTTCGGTTCAGTTTTTAAATTTCCAAAAAAACTTGAATATTTTAGATTTTATCTAATTTAAACTTGCAGTTCTTGATTTTTCTTTAACCGTCTGCTTAAAGTTAAAAATTCAAAATTTTTACTTTTATTATCAAAATTATTTTTCAACTTTCAAATTTTTTCGTCTAATTTGGAATATTTACAATTTCCCATTTTTCTATATTTTGAGTTTTAATCAGAAATTTCGACTTTTTTCGACTGCGCTTAAAATTTGAACTTGAAATTAAAAAAAATCATTATTTCAAAAAATAATTTGTTTTTGTTTTTGAAATCGAACTATTAAGAAAAAAGGACAATTTCAGTTTAAGTTTGAAAAGTCAGGAAAAAATCAGAAAGTTAAAAAAATTAAATTTATTCCAAAAATATCTAATTAATAAATATTTCAATTTTAAAACCTAAACTTTAATTATTTGTTTCTTTTACATTTCGACTTTAATCTATGTAAATTTCGGTGTGTTGCTCAAAATTTGGAATTGAAACTTTTATGACGCTCGAGCAAAATATTCGACATGTTATAATTAAATTCGAAATAGCAAGAATGAAAGTGAAATTAAAATTTGCACATCGAATTTTGAAGAAAAATGTCTAATTAAATGTAAAAAATTTGAAAAGAAAAAAATTTTTTATAAAATAAAAATGTTTATCTTTCATATAAAAAAAAGTTTAAATTTAAAATTAAATTTTAAGTCTGAATTTCAAAGTTTGCTTAGATTTTAGACTTTTAAAAAACATTTCAATTATTTTCTCTAAACTTTAAATTTAATCTGAAAAGTTCGTTTTTTTCCTTGAAATTGATAAAACTGTATTAACCTGGATAAAATAACAAAACAAAAAATTTAAGATTTATAAAACAGGATTTTGAAACTTCTAAAAAAAAATAGTTGAAATTTTGAAAAACTTCGTAAAATAGAATTTACAGTCAACATACTGATAATTTTTGCAAAGTTGTTTTTTTATAAATCTTTACTCTTTCTTTAAAATTAAGGGTACAAAAAAAATTAAGTCTACACATTGAATATTTTGAGAAAAATCAAATAGTCGAGAAAGAATTCTAATTTTATAAATTATTTTTTTTTAATTGTCAAGTCCGTCAAAATTCTATTTGAAGTTTAAATTCGCGAAAAAAATCTTAAATCTAAGATGAAAGTAGAAATTTTGAAATTCCAGTAACAAGCAAAAACTAAAGAGTTTCAGCTAAAATATGCAGAAAAAATTAACAAAAGTCCCAATTTCTTTGAAATTTTGGTTTTAAAATCCAAATTTTGACTTCTTTTTCGAAATTTTAAGCCAAAAATTGGAAAACAAAAACGTTAAAATTTCTATATTGAATTTTGGTGGAACGGACTGGTCCTTGGTTATCTAAGAAAATTGAAATACAAAACTTGTCCCCTGAAACAAAGAAAGATTTAAAAATACAACAAAGGTTGCTCTAACGCGTTTCGACACCCAAGCTATTATTTTCAAAGAGATACTGAAGATAATAGCTTGGCTGTCGAAACGCGTCAGAGCAACCTTTGTTGTGGTTTTTAATCTTTCTTGGTTTCAGGGGACAAGTTTTGTATTTCAATTTCTATATTGAAGCCGAGATTTGGAAAAAAAGTTAAAATTTCAGTAACAACCTTATAAGTGATAATCCTTATCTTTAATTTTGTATCGAAATTTTGTTTAAAGTTTAAAATTGATATTTCGGAAGATCTTGTAATTTCAAGAGGAGATTAGAAATTTTAGGAGAAAAGGTAGATTTAGTAAAAAAAATATCCCCAATTCGAGCATAATTTTAGAAAAAAGAATTCAAACTGGGAGTTAAACGTAGAATATTGCGAAAAAGTTTAAATTCAGAAAAAAAAATACTTAAATTGATACATAGGTTTTGGTATCTACTTCGAGTTTAAAATTTCAATTTCAAAGTTTTTCTCGTTTAGCCTTTTTATAGAAATCTTGACTTTTTTATTAATTTTGAATAAAACGCCAAAATTGGATAAAAGGTCAGACATTTTAAAAAAATCCTAAATTTACTTCGGACTCGAAAAGGATAACATAACAACAAGAATCAAAAAGAAGTAAATAAGAATGTGGAGATTAAAGTTGAAGCTGTTAAATTAAATATAAAAAAAAACGCTCCCACATATGTGCTGCTCGGTACCACGGTTCCCTTTGCGCCCTACTGAGAATTCTGAAAAAGAACGCTTTCTTTATTTTTGATTTCACATTTGGAGTCTACATATTTCTTTTTTTTTAAATAAAATGTTGAACCTAAAATGTTCGTTTCTCAATAGTTATCTGTCACAGTTTTTGAAATAAAATAATATTTTTCGCAAAAAATCAGTAATTCGGGGATTCATTTAAAAATTTTTAATTTCTCTATTATAACTAATAAAATTAAATAAAATTAAGTTTGTAATAATTTCGTTTTTTCTGAAAATTTCTTTTTTTTGATTTGATTTTTCAAAAAGTTGGCATGTTTGATTTATAAAATTCATCGTTTTGTAAAAATGTTTACTTCTAGTATAAGATTAGAGTGTCGTTTTCTGGAAATTTGGCATTTGTTTCGAAAATTCGTTCTTTTTTTTCGAAATTTAAACTTCATTTTCAAAAAAATTACTTTATTCTCGAAATCAGAATTGCTTTTTAAAATTTTGACTCTTCTGTGCAAATTTTTTTTCTAAATTTATTTATTTAAAAAAAATTCTAACAAGACGCTTTGTGGCTTCGTTCAGCACATTAGCACATTCAATGCCTAAAAAGTTATCTTCAATATGTCCAAAATTTTCAGATAATTAATCGAACTTTCAAGAATAACGAATAATCACAATTTTCGAATGTTCGGAAAATATCGATCTTTATTCTTAAAATTCTGGTTTCCGAAAAAAAAGTCAAATTTTTGAAGCAATAGGTTTAGTTTTAAAAATGCAACATTTCCGCCAAGAAAGTTTGGCAAACAATCTTGAAATCGAAAAATATTTATCTCGAAATTTTGATTATTTTTTCATTAAAGTTTTTACATACTCTCTAAGAGAAAAAATTTGAAATTTCCAAGATTTAAAGCTTGAAGCACTCTGGGTCTCGTAGTCTGTGAATTTCTTGCAAATTAGTAGAATAGTGTTACCAGGCGTTTTGGTTTATTTACCCTTCTTTTAAAAGATGGACTAATATTTTTTTTCAATTTTCTGTTTTTATTTGGCCTTCCATATACTTGGCTAAAATAAGTGACATAATGACTAAGACACCCGTAGAATCTATCTCAATGTAAATACATAAAAAATACAATCGAACAATAAACTTAAAATTGGTTAGTAAATGCTATGTTTTCAGTAAATGTTGCCCTAAATTGATATCGTGTATTCTCATGAAATTAGGTTGACATTACACATAAATCGATAGAATGCATTACGTATTTATTTCATGTGTATTTTCCGACTTATTAGCTCTATTCGACTAATGTAATAAACTTGTAATGCCATAAGTCTTATTTGGGTACAATTACAAAAGTAAATTAAAATATTGGAACTCTGCTTTCGAAATGGTAAACATTTGAAAATAGGAACACCAATGAATATATATCTAAATAGTTGGTAAGCTTAAATCAGTAAACAAGACAAACTTGAAATAATTTGGCAAATCGAAATCACCACCGAATCAGAAGTGAGAACTAGGCTCGACCAAATTGATTTTTCATATCATAATTTCTCATCAAGATGACCAGAGAAGTATTAAATTAGTATACGATTCACCCTAAATTGAAAATACCAGATTCAAATCGCGTTTTTGGGCTAATAATACTAGAATAGAAGTATGAGGTTTCATCTTTTTCATTCTATTTCAAATAAAGCTTGACGTTCTTTGGGAAAACGTCTTCAGCTTACTATCCCAAAAGCTCGTTCTACACCGATTTGGTGATTTCTGGTCGATTTCCGAATTCGGTTGTTGAATTATTCACATCAGCCTTTCTCAAAATGACACAAAATCGTTGCCGAAATACAATATTTAAACAATTAGGGGATGTGAAGGGCGCAGGCCCATAGGTAGGTCCAGGTGTGTGTGTTATGCGAAAGGCGGGCGCGTCAGCGACGCATGTGTTTCAGTGCAGCGTCGGCAGCGACGGAAATAACCCGTCCAGGGCGTCGCGACGTCCGCCTCGTTACGAGTGAGTGCCGTACACGAATATGAATACGCGGTATCTTAGGTAGGTAAAGTCGCGATTTTGCCAGAATTTTAGTGGATTACCAGATGATCTACCTCGGATTGAGTGGTTTAACACAGTTAGAGAAAAAAGTTGGAATTTGCTTTCTCACCGACAATTTTAATGTTTTATTCATTACTCAATTTATTAGTCAATTCTAGGAAAAGCTAGTTAATGACTAGCTTGAAAATTTTAAATCATGCGCGTCGTTTACAAAATATCGATTTGATACTAAAATAAAAAGAAACGTCGCGAAAAGTTGTCACAAACGTGATGAATTATGAATTATGGTTGACTGGCAAAATTTAATTTCACCAGGCATTCTCCTGTTGCTTCAAATCTGAATCCGTTGCTCTTGATACCATAAGTAGGATTTTAGGCAATCTTTTTTTTTGGTGGAACAGACTGGTCCTTTGTTATCTTCAAAAATTAAAATACAAATCTTGTCCCCTGAAACCAAGAAAGATTAAAAAAACACAACAAAGGTTGCTCTAACGCGTTTCGATAGCCAAACTGTCATTTTCAGAGAGATCAATCTTAGAGAGCAATCTTAAAAAACTAATGTCTATCTTATTCTTACTTGAATAAAGTTTAACAAAAGTGATTTTGAAATAGGAATTTATTGTGTAGATCAAAAAACGAAACGAAAACATTGCTTGGGAAAAAGTTTACAGCCCGTTCTCTTCCTAAATTCGCTCTTACGAAAACACTCAAGCTTGGCATGGAAAAACGAGTCTTAGAATTGGAGGTATTGTGCTCAGAAAATTAACTATTGCGAAAAAACTTGTTATCAGAATTTGTTTTCTTTCCACTGCTATAACTTAAAAATAAAGCAGGGTTGAAAAGCCAAATTTTGATTAAGAGGCTGTTTCGCGTTAGAAAAATCCGAATTTTAATCATTCTTGAAATGCTCGAGTTGTTTTTCCATAGTTCTTCTTCTCTGAAACTGAAAAAAATATATACAGTAATAGCTTGGTCAGGAAAAACTGACCTTGCTCAAGAAAATGCGTCTTTGGGCATCATCATTTTCCTCCCATTCGATGCAGCTAAAATATATTCACATTGATCGATAAAACTCGTATCGATTTTTTCTCCGAAAATGGTCTCCTGTGGAGGTTAAATAATTCGAGACGATAAAAGCGAACTTTAAGCAAATAACACGTGCTCATAACGTCACTCTTCGCTTTTTGCAGAAGCATACAAGGGTTCTTTTGTCCGGATGAAATTCGAATTCGAATTGTAACGTAAACGGAAGACGAAATTCTAAGTGCCAACTTCGAAATGTGATTCATTTATTATTATTTATATCAATCGTAAAATTGGCTGGATCTCATGTGACTACCTCGTAGCATACACACAACAAAACAGAATTAGAAACGCGGCTGACGTGCACCAAGCTTTTAAATTTATATTTTTATTGGTGATACGGTGTCACCGTTTTCGCCATTTATAATTCCTATCGCGGATTGCGCCTTTGCGGACGGAGCACAACAATGGAGTTTTCTCGAGACAATCAAACGATATAAAAGAGAGACCAAAGGCGACGTTTTGTAATAACTTGGTTAAGCAGCCTCAGCAGTTTTTATCCCTAACCTAGTTGGCATTGATTTAGTGAAGTCACTTGCATCGTCAGGGTGTCGATCTATGGATCAATGCTGTTTTACTAGAGCAGGGTATGTATTAAGATGTTACCATCAAGATTAATCTAGTTGATGTTGATTAAGATCTGAATCTGTGGTATCGTTCGCATAATGCGATTCGATATATATGATCGATCACGTTCATTCGCTAATTCCATAATGTTTCTCATAATCGATAAGTATCATACTGGATTAGCTTTAAAGTTTCTTGTTTTCCTTATACCGTTTTGAATTAATTGTATCTCGGACGAAATATTAAATACTTTTTTCTCGAAGAATTACTTCGAAATAAATGTAGTCAAAACAGCATCTGCCATTATCGCTCCAGTATTGGTCTCGAAATATAATCAAAGTTGACGTTTGCACTTGAGCTCTAGCCTGTGCTGATCAAATAAGCAGGGGCGGCCTTTGAGGATGGCGAGCAGGGCAGCCGCCTGGGGCTTCCCTGCTTGCAGGAGCCTCGCGCACTTGTGTAGCAGTACTAATTCTAATGTCAATTTGAATTTCGCATCTTACATTGCGCAATTATAAAACTCGACTCTCTTGCGTAGCAGTTATCGTGTTGATATCTGTCTCATGCACTCCAATGAATGTTTCTTTCCTTCCCTTTCATATTATCAAAATTTCGTACCAGTGCCACAAGTGCTACCAACTCCAAGGGCTAAACAAAACCTGATAGCACTCCATTTTCTCCATGTTTACGATTCAGGGAATTCCCATGTTACATTTCACCTATCTACTGTCGTCGGCTTATGCTTTTATATTAGAGCAGCCGTTCGCATTCATAATATTTATCTTTACATAAATGATAATATTGGATCTTAGGTAAATAACGTAACATAATTAATTCCTATAGTAAAGACTAAATCAGTAATAAGCTACTTGTAATTTTATGAACTATTTTTATCTGCAAAAGACACCAGATGGGTTTTCAGCTAGGGATGCACAAAATGTATTCAATTGATGCATCGAAAAAGATATATCGATATGTCTGGATACAACGGTACATTTATTCGACATTCGATGTATCATATAAGTTCAATCCCATACAGCAGGACTTCTCAACCAATGTGATGCGCCTCTCATAATTTCGCTTTTTTCAAAATTTCAACTTTTTAAGACAAATTTTTACTTATTTTAAGTTATCGACTTTTTTAAAATGTTGACTTTTTCCAAATACGACATTTAATAAAAAAAACTTTAGCTTCTGTTTAAAACTTCGGTTTTTTTTTAAATTAAACTTCGAAAATTGCAACTATTTATAAAAATTTCAGTTTTTCCATTTTTTTCGAAAATGTCGAGCTTTTTAAAAGGTTGAAATATTTTTACGATTTAATTTTAAAATTTTATTTCAGGACTTCTTTCTCCAAAATTTGCACTTTTTTAAGATTTTTGGTTTTTTCTCAAATTTCGATATTTTTTGAACTTTATACTTTTTTAAAATCTCGACCTCCACTTTTGGAAGGATCGGTCTTTTCGAAAATTTCGACTTTTTTAAAAATTTAGAAATTTCAGAAATTTAAATTTTTTCGAAATTTTCGATTTTTTCTTTAGAAAATCTTAACTTTATTGAAGATAAATTCTCTTTCTTTGAAAATAACAATTATTCAATATTCCATTTTTTTAATTAAACTTTAAAACTGCGTCGACCTTTTTAGCAAATTTTGATTTTCTCAAACTTTTTTCGACTTTTTTTGAAACTTGCCACTTTTTTTTCAAAACTTCCATTTTTTTTTTATTTTAAATGTTTCTAATAAAATTTAGAGATTTTTCGAAATTTTGACCTCTGTTTTAAAACTTTCGCATTCCAAAATGTTGATTCTTAAAAAAAAGGGTCTTAAAAATTTCAACCTTTTTTATTTTTCCAAATCTTAAGTTTTTGAGAATTTGTAAATTTTTGCAAAATATTTTTTGAAACATTGTTTTAATTTCGAATATTATTGAAAATTTCCCATTTCATCATTTTTTTTTTTTGAAAATTGTGACTTACCTATTTCGAAAATCGCTTTTTTTGAATTTGTTAAACCAATTTTCAATATATTTGATTTTTTAAATTTATATGAATTTTTTTTTAGAATTTCGGCTGATATTTTTTGAATAATTTAACTTTTTATAATATTTCTACGTTTCTCAAAATTTTCTTTAAAAGTTATACTTTTTTTTCAAATTTTTACCTTTTTTAGAAAATTTGACTTTTTTTAGACATTGCGACATTTTTTGCAAATTCATCTATTTTTCAAAATGATAAAAATTTTGGTGTTATTTTGTTTTTTTAAAATCTTACGATAGTTTTTTTAAATTGCGTGGATTTTTCAAGACTTTTCGGAAAATTTTAATTTTTTTTCAAAAGTTCACTTTTTTGACCTTTTTGACTGTTTTATATCTCGACTTTTTAAAAATTAAATTTAAATAGATTCCAAACATCAATTTTTTTTGAAAATATTGATTTTTTGAAAATTTTTACTTCTTATGAACATTTCAAATTAAGTCGAATTTCAAAATAAGTCGAAATGTTAAAAAGTAAGTGGAAATTCCCGAGACAGTCGAAATTTCCACAAAGGCCAAAATTTTGAAAAATTTCGAAGTTTTTATAGGAAGTCAAACTTCCAAAAAAAGTTTAGGATTTCACAAAAAAAATCAACATTTTCAAAAATGGCCAAATTTTCGAAAACAAAATTTGAATTTTAAAAAAAGCCTAAAATTTTAAAAAAATCCGAATTATGAAGAAATGTCGAGATTTAAAAAAAATGAATTTTCAGTGGAATCTAAATTTTTAAAAAGCCCAAATTTCGAAAACGGCTGAGAATTATCAAAAATTTCGGAATTTTTGTTAGTTAAAACTAAAGAAAAAAGTTGAAACAGTCACAAATCGTAAGAAGAAACTTAATAAAAAGAAAAAATGACGAGGTTTTCAACAAAAAAGTGAAAACTAATCGACATTCTAAAAAAATTTCAAATTTTTGGACTATTGTAATTCAAAAACCTTAATATGTAACGAAATTTTGCAAAATAATCCAAAATATTAATAAAGGAGGATTTTAAAAAAATTGATATTTTTGTATAAAGGCGAAGTTTTAGAGAAAGTAGACATTTAAAAGTCAATATTTTGAAAAATAATGAAAGGCCATAGGACGATAAGCATAGTGAATCGGCACCAGAAAGATATCTGGACCATTTTTTGAAAATGTGTTACTACTAATGAGATTCTTTGATCCTGCAAGTTTCAAATTTCGACCTATTTTAGTCTTTGAAAAAATCGAAAAAATTCTAAAAAAATCGAAAAATAGAAAAAAAAAATTTTCCCAAAAACGACTAAATCGATTTAAATAAAATTTGGCAACAATATAAAAACATAGATAGGCTATATTTCAAAAAATTGACAGGCTATAATCGTCATGTTATTTAGGAAAAACGGGCAATTTTTTTCAAAATTATTTTTTTTCTTTATGATAACGTTCTAGAACAATTTTGAAGCTAATTTCTGTTTATGTCTGTTTTGATGTAAATACCCTTGCAAATTCTGAAACTGATCAAAAAGGTACGCCATATTGAAAAAAAAAACCGTCTTTTTCATTAAAAAATTGATTTATATTTTAATTATACATGATTTAATTTCAGGAATATTGGGCTCATTTAGAGAGTATATTCCTATTAATAGGGTAAATTAACTTTGCAAGTTTAAAGATTTTATTTTTTTTTTTTTTGCAAAAATTGGAAAAAAAAAGGAAAATATTGTTTTCTCAAATCGCGTAAAACCGGTTTCAATGAAATTTCAAAATATTAGAGAGGCTTTATTAAAACAAAAACTATTAGCTCCTTTATAACCTTAATAATAATTATTAGAGACGTACTAGAGCAGTTTTAAAGTCAACTTTCTTAATTTATTTTTTGATATAGAATATTCTCTCGAAAATTAAAATTAAAATTTTCAAAAAATTCTAAACTTTCAAATAAACTAGAAAATATAAGTAAAAATGTTGAGCAGCAGAAAATTTTGTTCGTTAAAATAAAAAAAAAACTTAAGTGTCATTTTTTTGAAGAGATAAAATTTTTGTCTGAATATTTTGAGAACGATTGGAATTTTGAAATAATGTTGAAATTTTCAAAAATATCAAAATCTAAGTAAAAGCTGTATAAAGTCACCTCTTTGTAATAAGATGAAATTAAAAAAAAATGAAAATTTGTCAACATTTGTCAAAAAAAGTCGACATTTTAAAAAAATATCGCCATTTTAAACAACTTGAAATATTCGAATAATGTCGAAATCTTAAAGAAATTTTTAATAAAAAACCAAAGTTTTCCAAAAAGGTAGAAATTTTTGGAAAAGTCGAAATTTAAGAAAAGATTAAATTTTAAAAAAATAAAAATTTTGGAGTATGTTTATGATAAAAATGTCGAGGTTTTCAAAAGTTAGCAAAATTTTAGAAAATAAAATCTACATTTTCTAAAACCAAAATTAAAGAGAAAAACAAAAAAGATATTTTTAAAAAAGTCCAAATTTTGGAAGACGAAAGTCTTAGAATGACTAAATTTTGACAAGAAGTCGAAATTTTCTGAATAAAGTCTAAATTTGAAAATAAAATCGAAATCTTGAAAAAATACAATTTTAAAAAAACTGACATTTATAAAAATGTTTGGTGTCAAGCTTTCCAAAAATCTAGAATTTTGAAAAAAGATTAAAAAAATCAGAGTCGAAATTTTCAAAGAATTTTGAAAAAGTCGAAATTTTGGATAGTTGAAAATTATGTGAAAAAAATTTCAAAGCGAAAGTTTTAAAAAAGTCGAAATTTTGATAAAAAATTTAAAACTCGACATTTCGATTTTTTCGGAGAAGTTGAAATTTTAGAAACTGGAAATTAAAAAAATTGAAATATTTAATAAGTCAAAATTTTCAAAAAGGTGAAAATCGAAATATTCAGTTAGAGTGGAAGTTTCAAAAGTAGGTAAAATTTTGAAAAAAGTATAAAATTTTCGTAAAAGTCGAAACTTTGAGAAAGAGTCGAAATTTTAAAATTTTATTATGATTTAAATAATGAATTTAGTCTTCAAAAAAACCGCAAATATCATTTCTGAATCACCTTAATTTAACATAATTAATAACTTTGTAAATTTATTTATTTATAACTTTACATTTCTCATCAAGCATCATCATTAAAACTAATTCCACAAAGACATGGGTCTCGCAAAAATCGACCCGCACGGAGACTCGCAATTTGTAAGACCGGCCCTGTACATACGTGAACATATCAAAAAATTACATCAACACACTAAATGGGAAAATGTTCAAGTGACTTATCTCACAATCATTGTTACTTGCACTGACTGACAAAACGAAAATGAAGTCGAAATAAACTTGCCACTTAAACGTCTCTATAGCTAATCGAAAATTAATTCCTATTATTGTTGTCAGTAATTAATGAATCGACATCTCTTACAGAAGGATTAACGTCCTTACATTAGAGTAAGCTCATAACTATGGTTCAACCAACCCTGCGTGAAGCAAGATCCCATTTGTTTGGAATTAGATCTTAATCGAGGATAGCCAACCCAATCATTATCGCCGACTAAAAGGCGATTCAAGCTTTTCGTAGGTTAGGGATTTTGACAGATTATGGCACGTTTCCCATTGCAACCTTTTTATAAACTTACTAAAATTATAATAATCAGCTAAGTTTAATTACTATAGGATGCTAAAATTAATAAATGTAAAATAATTTACGAGATGATTCTTCATCAAGAATTTCCCGCCAAGCCATTTCGAAACTTTCCTCTTTCCGGAAGGTAGGAAAATATTTTACATTTTTTTTTTCAAAATCCAGCACATCTATATAAATAAAGTTTGGTATAAATTGATTGCACTCATGAAAAGACATTTTATTTTCATTACTCGATTTCTTTTAGAAAATACCCTTTTTTAATTATGGGGTTATAAAAATATGAACTACCTAGTTTAATGTCTTTCAAATTGTTACTTACTTAGGTTCGTTTTTAAAGATACCTATGAATTTAAACACTTTATTTAGATTACAAAACTAGCAAGTAATGCAACTACGAATAACATGAATTAATTCCTGATGCGAGAAAATTTATATCAGACATTTGATAGCGGAAATTTCCTTCTCGGTATAAGGTTTAGTATATTACAGAGTGTACACGGTACGGTCAGGAAATCTGTACCTACACAAAAGTAAGTCACTTCGCGATAACAACACTCTAGTACGTTCAATAAGGGGGCCCGTACATTTCGAAATTTTTAACACAGTTCACCATCCTAATATTTTATGGAAGTAAAAAAAAATGTATCGGAGTAAAAATGTGGTTATTTGCTAGCAGTGAATTTTCATTAAAAGAAATAACTACTTTGGTATCAGTATTTAGCATATGAAATGTTCAGTTAGAGTTACTTGTGTATTCTGTGCTCTGCTTTCGCGTTTTTGTTGCTATCAAAGTTAATTTTCACATCGCAGATTCCTTGCAAGTGATAGGCATATAAAAATCAACTACCCCTCTTCTAGGTCATGTACCGGTCCAACTAAGCAACCCTTATACTGAATAAAGCTGCATTTGTTCAAGCTTCGTCTATGGGTTCAAATGACAAATATTGCATTCTTGTTTCGGGTTTTTGGGTTTCATCAGTTAAGCAAAAGGGCCAAAGAACTGCTTAATTTTCAACCTTTCTGGGAATATTAAATCCCCCAAACTTATGTGCCATATGTGTATATTTCGCAAGACGCATTGCATATATCTTGTGAGGTAGATCGCGTTTGTAAATATAAGGTCCAGGGGCGCTATATCTATTTCCCGCCCGCAGCGTTTTTTCCTTCCTCTACGGCAATTTTTCGCTCAATTTTTCATCGAGTTCCGCCGAAGTGAGATATCCCGTCGACGTCTTAACTAAGACGTCGGCGAGATATTTCAGCTCCATATCACGGCCGACGTGACGGGAAGTTTATGAAAATAGATCGACCTTAAGCACCTTAAAGAAGATGGCCATTTATCATTATGAAAATATTTGCGATAACGCTCACCTTCGTTTGAATTTTACGAGAAAATATATGCATTGTAGGAAACGCAGCCTTTTCAAACAGGATTCGAATCAAGTTCATAGATTAGCTCAGCACTTAATAGAGAAAACGGAGCGATCCTTTTCAGCATAGATAAAGAGAAAAAGAAGAGATTGCTTTCAAAATACGTATTAAGGCGCATAAATTCGCCATCTACTAATGAAAATAAGAGATATTTCACCGTTAAAACATTAAAATATTTTAAAATTTTCATTATGATTTTATTGAAATGATTTGTTTCATTGATTACTTCTTTCACAGTTTAACAGGACCGGCCTGTCCACAGTGGCCAAGAGCTCCTAAATTAATAGGGGGCATGATGAGGCATAGATTTTTGAATCAGTTCAAATTTTTTTTAATCAAAATGAAAGTAATTTATTTCATTACATGCAATACAATGTTTTGTATGTCAACGGGTAGCAAGTGACAATCGCATTAGTTTGATTAGATCAGGTTTACTATTTAGGCAATTAGTTATTACATCGTTACCCTAGCTAGAAATTCATTTTTTGTTTATTGTCTATATCTATAAAGGACTATTAGTTTGTCAGCTCATTTCTGATTTAAAATTTTATTGAAAGATTAGTAATAATTTAATTATTTCTTTTCATTAAAAAATCATCCAGATTAGTTTTCAATTGCCAAGGGTAAAACGTTGCCACAAATGATTCAGTAAATTCAGTAAGGAGTCACTGTCACTACACTATGAATTAATTCATCTATTTTTATCGTTGCGTGATTTTGATAAATTGCAAAAACTAGACATCAATATCCTAATCTCCACTTCCATCTAATTTGAGCTTCAAATTGTGACATCTTTATCGGTTCATTTGGTTAAATAGTGAAAGAAACTTTGAGAATTTTAAAAAGATCAATTTCAGTCTCCTGGATCAAAGGGCGTGGGGTTTTCGCCTGAATAATTCGCCTGTAATCTCAGAATTTCAATCAAATCATTCCCTACCTTACACACCCGAGATTTATTTAAGCAAGTAGAACTCTAAATATTTGTTTAATACTTGGTAGGTGTTCAAGCTAAGTTCATTAAACCTATCGAATTATACATAGAAATTCAGAAGTGGCTAATAAAATTCGACGTTCTCAATTATCGATTAAGTGGAATGCTAGATGGTTATGAACTATTTATTGGTGTTTCGGACATTTATTCGTTTCCGCTGTTATGCGCGTAAATAAATTACCACATTCTACGATATCCAGTTAAACATTTTACATTTTTGAAATGTTTTTACTTATTTGCCTACTGAATCCATATCCGGAAAAGTTTGAACAGTTATAAACCAAAAGAAAGTTCCTCTGAGACTTCGGAATAATAACCCTTTGTTACATTTCCCTTTCCCAATTAAATGCAGCGTATCCAAGCGTAATTAACTAATTTTAATTTGGTTAAAAAACTTTGTCTGATTTAATTAAGATCACCTTTAAAGTTGCCAACGTCTTGTGAATCATGTTATCTCCCTCATTCACCATCCTCCCTTCTTACAATTTTTTTTTAAGTATAATCCACTTCGTAAAGGGTAACCCCATTATGCCTTCAAAGCACTGCGAGTAGGATGCGAAAACAAGGATAGATGGCGATGAACCGCTTTCCTAAACAAGGATAGGTTGTAATTTTTGGGGAAAATTTCTTTCAGTAACACGTTTCTTATCTTGGAAGTTCTAAACAAAAAAGAGTCTCCGCAGACAGAAGTCCTGACTGTGTCAAGCTTGACGCACAGGAACTTGCTGCCTCCGACTGGCTTGTATGCCCTAAGAATGTTGCCCTTGGGGGGATCAATCCTATTAGTTCCTGCGAAGATTTTCGATGATAGTACTTGTAAAAAAGAGACAAGTCACCAACCATCCGCCTGTGTTCAAGTGTTTCGAGAGAATTGGTCAAACTCTCGTCATCAATTAGGCGAATCGCTCTTCTTTGAATTGAATCCAAAAGAGCTAAAGTGTGCTTTGGGGATGAACTCCAAACGTAAGAACAGTATTCTACTATTGGCCTAACTTGAGCTTTGTATAGTGTGAGTAGCTGATGAGATGTGAAGTACTTTTTGCCCTAAAAAAAAGTCTAGCTTCTGAGAGGCGGATTTGGCAATGCACATGATCGTCCCAAAAGAAGTTAGTGCTCGCATTTACTACTAGGATATATAGATTTGATCCCATCGGAAGGATTTTACCGTCCATTAGTATGTTTGTTGCATTATCCCTTTATATTTTCCTAGAGAAAACCGTGGACTGAGTCTTTGAAGCGTTGAAGTCGACCAAATTTTTCTTACCCACTTCCAGAATGATTTTGAGATCCCGATTAATCATCTGTATCTGCTGTTCCTTAGTCGATCTGAAGAAGCGACGGATAATAATTTATTAAAGGAAAAAGATGACACAAAGCTACTATCATATGCTTAGCTGTATATAGGATTGGAAGTTGAAGCTAAGAGATCCTTTATATGTAACCGAAACAGAGTAGCAAACAGGAGAGACCCCTGAGGTACCCCTAGATTAATCGCAAATGTTTCGGATAAGATGCCGACGACGACCTGAAGAGATCGGTGAGCGAGAAAATTGGATATCAAATCAGAGTCTAGGAGGAACTCAATAGATGTTAATTTGGCGAGAAGAGATCGGTGCCAGACTCTGTCGAAGGCCTTTGAGCTGTCCAGTGCCACAATCCTAGCCTCACCGTGTTTTTCCTTAGCTGAGTTACAGATATGAGCAACATATGCCACTAGATCGCCAGTGGAGCGTTGTTATCTAAAACCGTATTGCCTGTCCGAGATGATTCTACTCTCCTCCAGATATTTGAGAATCTCGATGTTGATAACCTTTTCCGTCACTTTAGATATAACGGGTAACAAAGATTTAGGGCGATAGTTGTTAGCCAGATTCCCTTTTCCCAGTTTGGTGACAGGCTGCACCCTAGCAGATTTCCAGATGATAGGGAATACACCTTTGTTGTAAGAGAGTGTGAACAATTTGCTTAGAACAGGAGTCAACTCTGGGGCGCACTTGTTAAGAACAATAGCGGGGATACCATCAACGCCAGATGCTTTCGAGGTGTCGAGCTCAAGGAGAATCTTCCTGATGAAGTAAGTCGCAATATTATTATTATTTTCATTGAATAAAGGTGGAAAATTTGAAGATGTAAAATTCTTTCCAATCGACATTACAAATCCCCAAAAGGACCTGGAACCGTTCGGACAGTTAATAAACCTCTGGCACATTTTACGATCGAAATCACTTTTTGTCTCGTCAATAATCTCTTTACAAGAATCTCTCATTCTTTCGTTTTTTCGTTCACCCTTTCTCTCGTTTTCTTGTTCTCTCATTCTCTCGTTCTTTCATTCTCTCATACTCTCGTTCTCTCGTTCTTGTCCCTTCTCCTTTCCTTTCTAACTCTTCTTTATTCTTCTATCTATCTCTTTTTGGTATACTTTCCCCACCCTTACTTCTATCTTTCGCTTTTCGCTTCTCTCTTCTCTCACTCTTAGCTTCCTTTCACTCTCCTCTCTCCTCTCTCCTTTCTCCTCTCTCCTCTCTCCTCTCTCCTCTCTCCTCTCTCCTCTCTCCTCTCTCCTCTTCCTCTCTCCTCTCTCCTCTTCCTCTCTCCTCTCTCCTCTCTCCTCTCTCCTCGCTCCTCTCTTCCCTTCTAATTCCCCTCTTTTCTCTCCCTGTTCCCTTTTTTTTATTATGTGTCTTCCCTCTATCTTCTCTCATTTTGATGTCTTCTTTTTCTTCTCTCTCTATTATTTGCTTTTCTCTCTCTAGTATACAGGTAAATGGTTTTAAATTCCGGTTAATAAATCCCTTTGCATCCTGGGTATAGCATAATACCTGTAGTTTCACTATATTCCGACTTCTTTGTCAAATTTATTAGAACAGATTCCTAAGAAAAATCATTAAACGGTTTTGCAGAAAGTTTTTAATAATCCCTACTTTTTTTCGATCTGCAGTCACTTTAGTAGCATTTTAAACTTTAATGACAAGGCACAAGGTAGTCAATGGGATTGTGTTCGGTCTGTTGCATACAGCAGGTCAATTACTTCAATTGTGCGAAGTCTCGAAGCAATACGGGCGTCAGATCGGTTGTAAAAATAGCTAAGATGTACGCAGGATAAACAAAAAGTATAAATAGAAACTACTTAATAGTGACATTCATGTTTATGTAATACACCGTCCTGACATAATATATCATGCTTGGACGATCTGTGCGAGGAACAGCGTCACGCTTTTTAAACAGATTCGACACGTTGGCTCATGTTGTAGACGAAAGGGCCAATTTTCATTTGCCTTCTTAATTCGTCGGGTCTAATCAGCTATTAGTTTCAAAGATGAAATGTTTAGACCGATTAAAGGTATAAACATCGACTGCCAAGCTACACAGGATTATTACATTATTAACTCGTTGAAATAACATGTTGTTAACCCAGTTGGTTGACCGCTACGGGATTAACACACCAATTACCAATTGACTTCAGATACAAGTTAAAAAAAAACATGAAAGTTGTTGCTTGACAGTCGAATTTTAACCTTTTACTAGTTAAATTAATCATTTTTATACTTACAATTAGATTTGTTTAGGCTAACCAAAAATCTTTTTTGAAAGTGCAACTTTGAGACTATAGTACTGAAGAGACCAGATCTGATCCTTATCGACACTTTTTCATATGATGGGGTCAACGTTAACTCTCTAGTCACTGTAGTCTATTTTGAAAAAAAGCCTATAGTAAGGTTTTGTCTTTTATCACGAAACTGATATTGGCATTCCTAATAATTACGATATCCTCACTATAATTCATTTAGACTTTAATACAATGTAGACTTCAGGTTTGTAACGGATCGCTTGGCTTTCTTCACTTCCATCTCAACCAGCGATCTGCAGTAAGTAGCACTAGATTAGTCTATGTCAAAATTATCATAACTTCGCTAGCTGTAGTGGCATTTTTCTCTTACCTGCAACAGGAAGTTATCCTTTTAAAGAGATTTTCTTTTCATCTTGTCAGCTTTGATGTAGTTATCTTCTTTTGATGCCCTTGTCAGTTCTTGCAAATAAGGTTTTCGTTTTTTGGGATATTCCATTCATACTGCTAATATAATCTTTATCATCTACCACGTTCGCTTCCACCAGTGACTTATTTTTTATTTGGGAAGAAGATCTGTTTGTCTTCCACTCATTTGCCATCGTGATTCTACTTTTAATTATTAATTACGATGACAAATAACCTATTTAAGAAACACTCTAATTATTCAATTGTGGCCAAGTAAATCCGTCTCTTGTTAGAATTATTATAAGTCGGGGAGCTAATTTTATTCTATGTGCTATGTGCCAGATGATCCTTGTTTTATTCTACCTTTATTTTTAGACAGTCAGTTCCGAAAATAAAAAAGTTCGATCTTGTAGTTGCCTTAGAGAATCTAATCGCTTAGGGATATTCTTAGCCTATTTCACTTTGTAACTTACATGCTTCCTTTTTTCTTTTGTGATTCAGAAGAGAGGTATTAAACTTTTAAAAATTCCGGTCGACTAGTGTACACTTCGATAAGCAAATTAAATATAGCCAGGGAATAAAATTAGATTTTAACATTAACAGAACGCGTTACATGTAAATAATGAATTAAAAAATAAAATTTAGTTTAGAAGAATCTGCATCAAATCAAAACGAATTTAATTCTCTTATTATTGGTACTTATTGTTAGTAGAAAATTCATCAAATATAATTATTGCAATTTACGGAGGAGCCTGAATTAATACGAATTGAGAACGAAGGATTGCTTTGATTTTATTGTCGGTGTCAGTCAAAATAATGTTGTTAGTAACACTTCAATGTAACAGTGTTGGATCACAACACCAAAGCTAATTAGCTGTTAGAAAGTTACAGGAAGGAAAATCCATTCACATGTTGCTTGAAGACTTAGAGTTTTATAAATCCATTTTTCTGGCTTCTTTGTTATATTGTGTAGAGCTTAGTTTCGTAGATTAGTAGTCTTCGCAAAATGCAAAGATGATAAATCCGGAAATATGGTGGTTGAAACCGTCTCTCATAAATGTTCTAGATTTAATTGATCTTGACATTCGTTTTTCACAAGACCCTGCTTGTTTCGTAGTCAATGTATCTGCATTTTGGTTGTGTCTTTTCTCTCACTTCGCTGATGAAGATCAATTTAGATAAAAGTTATTCTCGATCCTACTCGTCTATGTTGACAAACGTGTGTTGATAAATATGTTTTAAAACTAATTACTCCAATGACCTTGTTCTGAATGGCATACCTTGGCCAGAATATTAGTTCTAAATAAAAACGTCGAGCCGGAATTCAAGATCAAAGTGCGTTCGATATTTAGCTACAGAATTGACATGGCTAATTTTTTTTCCTCTTACATATTGATTCCAACTTTTTTTTCAAGCTCAACCGCTGAAATATATTTACTAAACGTCTTTCATTCACATCTTTGTCAAATTTTGAAATTATGATTAGAGCGTATACTGAATGAACGGTCTGTGGAATGAACGAATTTCGAATTTTTTAAAGCACGAGAGAATTTAGTGGCTTTTTATTTTAAAAGTTTACCGCTGCTATGTTTTTCCATCAGAACCAAAACACATCAATAGTTTTTGGTATAAGAGGAAACAATAAAATAGAGACAAATTTTAGGTGATTGATGTGGAAGTGAATCGAATAATCCGGTTCTTTTATTGACTTGGCGCAACAGACGGTTCTAAATATTGTTATTAATGTGGAGAAAACTTCTCAGTGATCTGCTAAGAGCAGTATCGCGATGTGGACCTGCGTGGGAGCATGTATGTAATATTCCCGGCAGATGAAGTAGTTTATCTGTCGTATGGTCGCCTAATATACTTACCTCCTCCTCCCGAAAACCATCGTGTACCATCGCCAGTTTGTAGATCTTCCTTATCAACTGGTAGTCACGTGTCAGTACCCTCGATAAGCACCAATTCATCAACGAGAAGCCATCGATCCACATCCAGCTTCAAATCAGGTGTGCTTAAATCTGGTTCATCCAAATCGCTATTACCAACTTCCAACAGTGAAACACCCCTAGTTGGAAAAAAGAAGCTATTTTCGACAAAATCGCCAAAAGTAAAACGAAAATTATCATTTTCTGATTTTATACCATTCTGGCCAGCAAATAGATCCAGCAAAGAAAAATCTCCATCGTTGGGAATTCAGGAAAAATCAGGACAATTTCGTAGATCAGTAGAAACATTTCCAACACCACCAAATAGATCTCCAAATTTAATAGTCGAAAATTCAGACAAGCAAATAATTTTCGACTACAGTCAACCTTCAACTTCCAAAGCTTATTTATCTCCAGTTTCTGAAGATAGGCCACCATCGAGTTTAAGCTGCAACGGTGGCGAATCCCCTAACGAAAATAAACCACCCATAAACAAGTGTTCCCCCAAACAGAAAACCAGTGACAAAGTGAAAAGTGCCCCAACCAGAAAAACTTCCAGTGATAAACCCCAAAACAAAAGTGTTTCCGAAAAATTAAAACTTCCAAGTGAAAAAACTAAATATCCCTCTGAAAAATCCAAAAACCAAGTAAAATTCCTTCCGACGTGTGATCCCAACTTCCTCCGCGAGAACACACCCCCTACGAATTCCCCTCGGGAGAAATCTCCCCCGAGCAAGTGCAAGGCGCAATTCGAACAAAAGGCGCCCCAAAATCGTTTTTTCTTTCGTTCCTCGTTGCGCGACAAATCCAAGACTGACAAACCCAAAGGCGAGATCGCGAAGAATAAAAACGACACGGGACGCCAAAAGGTGTTCTCAAGAAGCGATCCGGTGGATTTCGATTCTTTGTTCGCGCGTGATACCAGCCCCGGCAAGACTTCGTCCGAAAGGAGTTCGCAACATGACTCACCAAGGACCACTTTGACGCAAATATCAGGTGAAAACTGTTTGCGTTTTCTAACGACTAACAGATGCACCGGCGCAACATTCTATAAGCCGAATGCCGAGCTTGATGCTAACCAGAGTTAACGCTCGAGGAAATTCATCTCGCTGCTTAAAATTGATAATGCAAGCGGAACGTCAAAACTCATGCATATAACATTACTGAAATTGCTTGACTGAATTTCATACTTTTCATTGACTATAAATCTTAATGGTTGATAATTTAGAAAATACATTAACAATAAAAATATTATCCGGATAATTATATTTAGAGGAAAGTAACCAAATATGGAATACCATTTTGTTTTTCAAATAAAAAAATTAGGTACAAGTACAATATATACAAGTGAAATATATGTTGTTAGTAATAAGTCATATATTTTTGCATCACTTAGAAGCAGGTTACCAGTTTTATTACTAGTTTTAGGTATCAAAATTCTAGAATAATAAAAAAATGACGGAGATAGCTATATGGATATGCAATATACCCCAAAATATGGACTATTTTGAAATATTTTGAAATTTCCTTACTCGAAAATCTTCTTGTAATTATTTAGCAAAAAACAAAAGATAAACAACAAAATGTGCTGCTAATGAAAAAGTACCATATACAGGGTGGACCATAAGTAATGGTACATAGAGCAAGAGTAGATTTTTCGAATAAAAATAACGTAATTTAGCCACATTTACCTTATACCAAAAGTTGATATTAACAGAGATACAGGGTGTCAAAGTTGAAAAAAAAATTGTGATTTTGTCGCATAACTCATGAACGCATTTCACTATTTTTTCTTGGTCATGAAATTTTAATTCACTAACAGATTGCCAGTAACTCGTAGGGGGCGCCACCTGCGCTGCCGTGTATTATACTAAAGCATCATAGCTTTTTTGTGCGTCCATGTACACTTATTTTAAATACACGCTTTTATTTACCTACAATTTTACGTAAAAAAGGTATACTTTCTGAATGTTGATAGAAGCACCCGTTTTCAAGATATTTGCCTTCAAAGTTTGCCGTGTGTTTATTTTAAGTTATGTAAATGTGAATTTTTCGAAGTAGGTTTCAAAATAAAAGTAATAAAACTGACTGTAAAATAGTTTATATTAAATATTACTCTACTGACATTATTATTACACATATTTTTTAAATTTCTAAAACAAATTTAAATAAAATACCAATACAAAATTTATTTTCAAAAATAAATATGTGGGAAGTGAAATTTTTCATGCAAAGGTATTGTAAACAATTAAAAATCTGGCTGTCTTTTATTGAAATTCATCTCCAAATATCTGCTTAGACCACCCAGACTATTAAACTTTTCTTGTGCGGACTCAGAGATCATCTCACATCTCTATGTTAGAAAATAAATTACGTCTTAAATTTTTGGATTTTCTTTATTGATATTTTCAAAATTTAGGTAATAATATTATCAGTAAAGTAATATTTGACGTAAATTAGTTTCAAAGATGTCTTAAGATTACTTTTTTTTCAAGACTACTTCAAAAATTTAATATCTTAGTAATTTAAAACCAAGGCACGTCAAGCTTTAAAGGCAAATATCTTGGAAACGGTTGCTCGTATCAACTTTTAGAAAGTACACCTTTCTTATGCAAAAAATATAGAGAAATAAGATAACCCATTTAAAATTAATATACGTGGGTGCATAAAAAAGTTATGAAGATTTGGAATTATGCAGGATAGCGCAGGTAGCGCACCCTATCAGCTATTGGTAATATGTTAACAAATTAGAGTTTGTCGACTTAAGAAACTCCCTTGTGCCAAATTTCGTGCCTATATTACAATTGATTCCGTAATTATACGAAAAAATCGAAATTTTTTTTTCAATTTTGACACCCCGTATCTCTGTTAATATCAACTTTTGGTATAAGGTAA
This sequence comes from Dastarcus helophoroides, assembly GCA_028583605.1. NCBI lineage: Eukaryota > Metazoa > Arthropoda > Insecta > Coleoptera > Bothrideridae > Dastarcus > Dastarcus helophoroides. The sequence continues at coordinate 22,120,607 of CM053325.1, read as the reverse complement.
ATGTAGCTAAATCACATTTTTATTCGAAAAATCCACCATTGCTCTGTGTACCATTACTTATGGTCCACCCTGTATATGTTACAAGACAGTGGGAAATCAGTCATTGTGTGCAGTGCCCGGTCAATGTAAACAATGCCCAACATAGAAGATCATTGTGGAAAACATTTATGAACTAACAACATGCCCGGCCATTGCTCACAATGATCATGATATCTTGGACAGGGTAATTACATAGTTGTGAAAAAGAATTAGACTCACTTAAAAAACGTAGTTCGCTATTATATTTGTAACAATAAGGTTATAAAAATATAAGTAATGGGCCTATATATTTTTAATTGTTGAAGTAGGGGCACTTAGGGGAAATGTGGGTAATGTGGCCATAGCGGGTAAAGTGGACACTGCTGATTTGGAACTTTGAGGTAGTTGCCTATCGACGAAGTCTCGAAGAACAAAACCATTTGTTCTACCTGTTTAAAAGCGATGTGTATTTTGCACATGCTGATCTAAAATAAGTGTCATTTAGATCGTTTTTTACATACGATAACTTTAATTTTTTTATTTACTAATAATTTTAATTTGAATAGTTGTACTTTGGGCTATTTTTTCATGTAATCAATTCAAATTTAAAATTACTCGTTTGACATAGAGTAAATGTTATTTAGATTCTCGGTTGTTCGGGTAAAGTGGCCACGTATCTGTTTTACAAAAGAATAAGAATAAGAACTTGTAGACTACCCCCTGGACATAAAACTGAGACTGAAATTACTCACAATAATTTACAACATATAGCCTTTAAATTAATAGAAAAAAATGAATTATGGCTTAACTTCAACAAAGAAAAACGAGTTATTGCAAAAAACTGGCTAAAAGATTTTAAATTTTAGACAACCTAATGTAATTTTACAAAAGTTTGAGACCATATTTGCTGCAAGTGAAACTACATCCAATAAAATTAATGGGATGAAGCTCTTTTACAATTAAAGCAGATTCCGCAAACCCTGGCCACTTTACCCACCCTACCTTAACCTCAAATATATTTTTCTTCAACCAACATTTATTATACTGTAAATTATTTTTTGCATTCCAGAAAAACCATTGTCCCCAAATGTGCCCACTTCACCCACCCTTTCCGTACACTTTTTATTTCGCCTCTCTAGTTACAAAAACATCTTTGATATCCTTGATTTCTAACAGACGAAAATTTCCTTGCACATTCCTGTAGAGAATTTTCAACATTTTGCATTGTGTGGCACGACATCTACTGCAACCATTGATTCCTTCCAAATTGTGAACGAACTTTCTGAGTACATTTGCTTCAGTCTTCCTTTCTTTATTCCAAAAATGTAGCTTTCAAACTTTCGAACCTTAAAGTTCAAAACCGACATTATAAGTGTGAGTAAAAGTCCCAATTTTCAGAAAAGGTTTAACATTCTGAAAAAAAGTATTTTGACGCGAAATTTAGAGAGAAATGTCTGGTTAAAAAAAAATAGTCGAAACATTAGAATTAAGGTAAAAAATTTGTCAGCTAAGATTTTTCTAAAAAAATTCCTAAATTTCGAGATCTAAGCCGAAAATAAATAAATAAATAAAAATTGCAAGCTTAAACTTTAAAAACCGACAGCGTGTCTGTGCATAATCAGTGCAGTTCTCTGAGACGTTATATCTGACCTAATAACCGCACTTATCTGCTTTGCCCAATTTAGTGTGGGTATTGTTCACAATGACCGAGCAAAGTGGGAAATGCTTTAAAATATTTTAGCTTTATATTTTCTACAATGACTAATATGAGCGGTCATTGCTTACATTGTCCAGGCATTGTTAACATTGTCCTGATTTCTCACTATGCCCGTTACATACATAATTACACAAATTTATAAGAACTATATTCTTATTCATTATTAATAAGAAATACATTATATATAAACGAACTGAAGTTTCTGTCTTTAACCTAAATATAATTATCTTTTTAAAATATCATCTGATTTAAACAGGCAGTCTTAGTTATAATGCCATTAATTTCAAGAGAGAATAAAGAAGAATCATACGAAGCTCTGTATTTTCGTCAGACCGGTTACTTATTTTTATACATTTTTTACACAGTTTAATTTTTAAAACACCTGTTTTATTTTTCTTCAGATCGGGTGATTGCAGAAAAAGATGCAAAATTTATTAATTTTTTCATATTAGTTTTAAGTCTATAAAATATTAATAACACTGGTCAACACCGATTTTGTCACACGAACTCTGGTAGTTAATTGTGTTTGGATTACCTACCCCCATCATCACCCCCAGTTTTCCTGTGACAAGGTAAAATTTATTTTTGGAAATGTAGTCTTCCCAAATAGTATTCGTTTTTATCTGGATCCATATATTATTTACATCTTAAAAAATTTTATCAGAAATAAAACCTAATATCATCATTATATTAATTCTTCATTTGAAGTCTTTTTTATCATTAAAATTTTAATTTTAATTTTAATTTTTATGTGACACCAGGGATCGAAAAAATCACAATTAGGAAAACGTTTGTCCTACACGTAAATCTTTAATTTGTAAGTAGAAAACTGTAAAGCATTTACACTTGTAAAGCTCTCTGGTATATTTCTGCCACTACCTCATATCAAATTAGGCTTACCAGAGGGGATGGATCCCAATAAAAATTGATTTTTATATTTCAAAGAGAAATTTCCCAAAATGATGAAGTAGTAGTAGTAGTAGTAGAAGAACCTCAAATTAAGAAAATTAATAAAAGACCAGTTTAAAGAAACATTAAATGTTTTGAAAAAATCAGCACGAAGATGCTTCAAAAATTTAATTGGAAATTTTTTGGTTTACCATAAGAATGACATCTAAGCATATTTGGTTAAAAAATTTTATTGGTGTATAAAACTTTGGGTTGCAATATGGGGATCAAGATTTATTTTTTAGAGACATATCTTGAATTTATTCCTATGATAAGAACTGATAAAAGTTTCATGCCGATATTTCAATGATGGAAAAACTTTATTAGGGCAGATTAAACTCAAGGGTGTTGACGGACTACTACTTCTTGGTCAAGAGGGACCAATTAAAAGCTAAATAATCTAAAAAACAAAGATTATTGGTTCCTAATGTACATTTTTTATGTTATATTTCTGGAGATTAATCATTTTTCGAACATTTAACAAACAAATGTCGTGGGTGACGAAAATTTCAAAACTGCTTACTTTAAATGACAACAACTAACACTAATAAAAATACAAAAGAAGTTCAGGTGACATGACAAAACTTCAATTTTTTTGACCAGTGTAATAAAACTGCATTATTTCTGCACCAGTGAGTTGATTTCTCCTTTTTAAGAATATCGAATATCTTTTTTTTGATTTGCTTCGTTAAGGCTTTCATATAAGTGGTTAAAATTGATAAAATTATGACTGATATAGCCTGAATATAAAAATCCATGAAATTATTTTATACAATTTTGATCTCTTTTGTGTTCGGAAATAACTTGATGCGGCTAATCCGATTTTGCACAAACTTTCGCTAAAATGTAAAATACGTTCATGGGCATTTCGAAGGATATTTATTCCCTCAGTTTTAACGATGCTAAAATTGCATTAAAGGTTAAAATCACAAACAGCAATTTATACTTTTTTGATCGAGATTTCAAAAATTAAAAAATGTTAAGTGTAAAGTTCTCGGTATGGCTACCAGAACAGAGCTAATGCTGACTCACAATTATTAGAGATTAATTTTTGTGTTATTTACGTTCTAAAATATTCGCGAAAAATTAATATTATTTTTTTTAACCAACCATAGAAATAGTTTCGATAACTTGTTGCCTTTTATTCTTTCAAAATCTACGTAAAATCGAACATGCCCAACAGAATTGTTTTTGTTAGTCTTGTAAATACCAATTTTTATTATGACATTATTCGGTCATATAAATTTCTCTTTATTTTATTTTATCAGGACGAGACAATATAAACTTTTGATGTGCAGTATCGACAGTACTATCTTAACACCTTGTCTTAAGAATTCGAAGCAAAATTTAGACTCGGGTTTTAGGGAAATAAGATTTCGATATTAATTATTAAATTAATTTTAGTTCAAAAGATTGAATCATTTTCAAAAAATAAGTAATTCTGAATTCTAAAGTCAAAATTTCTGTAAACAACAAAAGTTCAATACTTTGGGCGAAATTTTGAGGAAAACTTAAGAGTTTTGGGAAAAAAGTAGCAATTTTCGGTTTAAACTAAAATAATTTTAAAATAAGCGAAAAATGTCCAGAGAAACTTAAGTTTTACGACTTTCTTTTCCTTTTGTAAGGGAATTTGTGCTCAGTATACAGTACACAAGAAATTATTATCTTAGTTATTAAGTCATTTCTTGAACAAAAATAGCTACGCAAGAAAAACTTCTTGTGGTTATTTCTTGGGTTAATTTAAATAGTCTCTTTTTAAGTTAGGATTTTCTGGTTAATGTAGGTTAAACTAAATTTTCGGCCAACCTAGAGTATGGTTCTCGTATCTGTAACTCGATTTTAAAACAATTCGTCCTTTTAATTTTGATTCAGTGAAAAGCAATATACCTAACTGTTGTAACCTTTTACCTGAATCTCTTCAGATACTGGAGCATATCTCGATAACTGGAGAGTTTTCACTATTTCTGGAATTGTTACAAATGGTTGTGTGTTGTGTTTCAAGTACAATTCAATCCTAGTATGACTTACGACTCATACTAGGAGGAAAAAATTAAGATGGCAATGAATTACCGCTTTAAACAAGAATAGTTTTTAAAAATGAATATCGAAAACATAGTTGGTGCTTTCCTTGATCCCAGCACCAAAGTTAAACAATCGCGCTTAAATCTGGTTACATGAGGGCTGTACTTACATATGTACATTAAAATTACTTCTTACTGTTTCTGAATTTTCTATTCGAAAGAACAATATAAATTTACAATATTACATGAAAAATTTCAGGAATTTCAGAAGTGAAAAATGCATACCCGCTGATAGGAGTTGACAACTTCACCATAGGTGTGCCAATTTATTGCTTAATCGTCATCAGAACCGACGTGCATTATAAAATGTCTATTTTCATTTTATAGTTTACATTTTGCCCACGGCTATTAATAAATTTTATATCATTAGCGGTCGAGATTTGTTTATAGGCGGAAAATAATAGTAAAGTTATTGTGTGTATGTGTGACTGGCTGTATGAGGTTGGAAAAATAATTGGAGAATGGCCAACGACCTTCGAAAACTTCATCTATTGCCTTAATTTATTATCGAGCGAAACAAATATACTACTCAGTGTGAATTCGCGTGTAAATTGCTGATTTTTATAGGGAAGCGGCGGCTGCTCTTTTTTTTGCTTCTTAATCTCTTAATCATTTTGCTGTTATGGTATTTAACGTATTTAACGAGTTTTGGGAAGTTGACTTTTCAATTATATAATGCTAATAGTTCTCTATTGAGGAAGGATGCTTTATGTTTGATTAAATTTATTTTGTTAATACAAGAGTAAAGCGAGCTAGAGCTACTGAAGGGTAGTCCTGTAATACGCTGGATCGTCCATTTACAATCCTAAGCTAACAACGTTATTAATGGAGATTGCAATCTCCCAGTAAAGACGGGTCAGCTCTAGCTAAATCTATTTAATAAAACTCTAAACACTGCCTGACAGACAATATACAGCCTAAAACGATGGATCTAGAAGCATGAAATTTTGCACATAAACATACAAGGCAATTAATAGGAAAACTGGTCTCGAGACGGAAAATAATACTGGAAAGTCAAAATCTTCTTAAATAGGTTCTTTAAGGTTTCCTGCGGTAACCAAGAAAAATCCCCAAACATCAAAGTTGGGGAACACCCCAAATTTTAAAAATACATGTCCGCCATCTTGGAGATCCTAAAAAATCCATAAAGAGGTGCGGTTTGTGGTAAATAGTTTCAGTGATATTCTAGAGTAGCATTTCTCAACTTTGTTAATGGCCTAACCCCCACGGGGGTAAAAATAGACGTTTTTTGTGTCACGGCCCCTAAAAAGTCAAAGAAACCAACGCATTATTTTTGTTGACTAAAATAAAGGTTCTCAACTTATATATTTATTTTTATTTGTCTCTATTTGTTGTAATTCTAGTATAAGCACTAAGGAAAGATGTTTTGAAAATTTGTCCCCTTCGAGTAATGAATAGGAGACAACAATTTAACATGAAACTTTGAAGTTACAAAAAAATTGGTATTTAGCCTTTTGCTTATAGATAAGTCATTATAACAGCGTTTTTGGCAATTCAATTCCCAAAGGGGTAAAATCTGTTCAATAAAACTCTAACACTGACGACTAACTGAAGAACAACGCACAGCCTAAAACAGAATAAAAAGAAATTTCGCACATGATTTGCTTTTAAAGTACATAAGAATTCTCATTGGGCTTACGGCTAGTCCAAGTTGAAATAATCAATATTCTTTTCTTTGTCCAAAAAAGAAAGAATACGCCATCTTCTTCCATTTTTTGCTAAGGGAAAATAATTTTCACAGCTATTTATAACAACAAATAACTAAACCCTAGAATAGAAAAAATATGTCATTTTTTATTGTATACTTACATGTAATATGTCAAGATTTTAATTCTTCTTTTCTTAGCGAAGCCGAGACCGGTAAAGAAAAGCAACAACCCGCCATACGAAAGCGCGAATGCGAAAGAAAACCAACAAAAAGCAAGAATGGCCTCAAATGAATACCCTTTGAAGGACCTCACTCACCCAGGATACAACGAACACCTTAAGTCGCATAATGCCGTCACGTTCAAGCTCGTCCGCACTGGTAAGTCGTCCAGTTCTTTCACATATCCTGTTTCTATTAAGTTGATCCAAGTAAAAGGAGCACTATGTATAAAATTATTTACTAATCTGATAAAGTTTGTATTCCTACTTGCATTAGCATTACCAAATTAGAATTGAATGAAACCAAGGTTACTTCAGGTAAAAATTTTACTGGCGGTTCCACCCCCATCTATTTTTAAGTTGCCACGAGTAAGAGGAACATTCTGTACATATAAAATTACTTTATAATTATTACGCCCCTGATTACCATCTAATAAAATTTATAATCTTACTTTCATTAGCAAGTTAGAAGTGTGTTAAAACAAGAATACTTCACATAAAATTTTTATGGGCACTTCTTTCACGAATCCCCACCCCTTCTTACGTTGTCACGAGCAAAAGGAACATTTTGTACATATAAAATCATTCTCAAGTTATTACACCCCTAATTCCCGTCTGATAAAATTTGTATCCTAACACCATTTCAGGAGCGAGTTAAAAGTGATCAAGATTACTTCACATAAAATGTTTATGGTCACGATGTTGACGCAGTAGTATTTGAGCATAAGCGGCCTCGGAGTAGGCGAAATAGTCAACAACAAAAAAACTTCCAATGCGTTTAACCTAAAATTCAGAAAATAAAATATATTTCATTTTTATTACAACTCGTCAGTGTTTACGTAATAATTTGAAAAAGTGGCCAAACGTCAAGAGCATTAAAAGGATGTTACTATAGACAGAAAGCAAGCATTCTTTTTTATTTATTTTTTGTCCCTTTGTTGGTGCATTAAGAAAAACGGAAGATCTGAAAATGTTGTGCTCATAATTGTGGTGAGCATAGTATACAGACCGGGCGCCGCCGGACGTCAGGAAGATAGGAATAAAATCAATTCCAAAATATGCAACATTAAATGTAGGAAAATGGTATGCTTATCGTTTTGACTAGAAGAATTAAGCTTTAATTTTGTTTCATGTCTTTATTATATTTTCGTAGGTTAATACTGTTGCATGTTATCGGCTCGAAAATTAAAACTTTGTGAATTGTAAACACTTTATGTCAAACTTATTTCGGAGTACTGCAATTATGATTCACTTAACTATCAGACTATCTGACTAACTAACCGACTAACTAACTGACTAATTAACTGACTAACTAACTGACTAACTAACTGACTAACTAACTGACTAACTAACTAACTGACTAACTAACTGACTAACTAACTGAGGGAAATGCGACCGCGCATTTACACCGTTCTATTTTTCTACAGCGAATCTCCTTACAGACTTGATTATCGCTTGCCGCACAGTCTGGAGCACTTATCTGCCAAATGGTTCATTTACACGCCCGCTTCCCATTATCAAACGTTTCCAGAGAGTTTTTTACACTACACAATCGCTATACAAATTTTATAACTACATTTTGTTACACTGCCTCCCTCTTAAGACTGATCGTTCCAATCAGTTACTTCGCCAGTATACTTGCGTAGTCTGTTGAGGTTTACCACTTTTATCTTGGTCCTGGAGCTGCGCTGGATCCCGTAAACCAAGTCGTTAATCCTCTTCAGCACTTTGTATGGCCCTTCCCAATAAGGCGTAAACTTTGGCAAAACTCCTCTTCTCCGCTGAGGGTTGTAGAGCCACACCAATTCGCCCTCACTGAAAACACCCTTGTTGCCGTTTATGTCATATCTTGTTTTCATCGAGCCCGTCGCCAAGTTGATCTTGGTCCACACCAGGGCATGTGTCTCCAATACCGCTTCCCACAAGCTGTCTACGAAACCCATCGTTTCTTTGGAGGTCTCCTTTGGTGATCCAAACACCAAGTCACACGGAAGCCGCAGTTTCCTCCCAAAGATCACTTTTGCCGGAGTCTGACTCGTAGTTTCATGTGTTGCCGCGCGATAGGCCATTAGAAACAGTGGTAGTTTTCGGTCCCAGTTTTTCTGATGCTTGGAAACGACCTTCGAAAGATGTTTTTCCAAGGTCTTCTTAAATCTTTCCACCATTCCATCACACTGTGGACGAACAGGTGTTGTTCAAGTTTTCTTTATTGCAAGAAGACGGTATATCTCTTGGAAGACCCCTGATTCGCATTTCTTTCCGTGGCCCGAGTGTAGTTCCAAAGGAACACCAAATCGACAGACGAAGTTGTCCACAAGAAAACTTGCGACTGTGGTAGCTTCCTGGTTCGGGATGACGTAAGTTACAGGTCATTTACTGAAATAGTCCATGGCCACCAGGATGTACTTGCTTCGATCGCCTAAGGCTGGAAATGGTCCTACCACATCGATTGCAATTCTTTTAAATGAAGCTCCCATATTATACTGCTTCAGGGTCCCTTTGGTTCTTGCACGAGGAGCCTTGAGTGCGGCGCAGGAGACACATTTCCGACACCACAGCTCAACGTTCTCCCTGCCGTTAACCCGATAGAACCGTTTCCGAATCTTCTCCGCGGTTTTGTTCATCCCTAAATGTCCACCAGAGGTCTCATGCACCTCCCACGAAACCTGTGGAATATTCCCATACCCTCTTCAACAATATCTTAACATAATATTTTTTGTTTAATTTTAAATCTGAAACGACTTTTTTTCTTGAAATGATTTTAAGTTTGAAAATATTTTCTGTAGATTTTGATTTTTTCTTGATTTTTAAAGTATAACTGTATATTATCTAGAAATTAAATTCAAAATTTGTACATTTTTTTATCTAAAATTTCGACTTAAATCCGTTAGGATGCCGTTTTTAATAAATTTACAGTTTTTCAATTGAACCTTTGAAGTATTATTTTTTCCTATAAATACGACTTTAATCTCGAAATTTCGAATTTGAAGTCATCAAGTGATATATTAGGTATTCAATTTGGGAGACGATAGCGCTGACAATGACACGATGGGTATATCTGTGCCAAATAGGTGCCGTCCAAATGAAAAATCAGTTCAGGCTCACTCTGGTAACTACCACTCAAAAGTATTAAACTCCCAGCTATGAGTTTTACGTTACTTTTTTCACGGGAATTCTACTGAAATATATTGGGAGGTTTAATCCTAGTTCCAGTTGAAAGAGCGCAAGGAAACGTTTCGTAATTTAATGAATAAATGTAGTCGTAAGCCGCCCACCGGATCATCCAGCTTCGACTGCACTCCCCCAAATGAAAATATTAATATTTATACTTCGTGCTCCTTTTTATTGCAGGAGTACGCTAAGAAAGAGAAGCTCGTTCCAGTCGCGCTGCATCGCATATTTACTGCCATATAAATAATAAACTAATTTTAAACTTGAACCGTGCCGTCGTGCGTTATTTTGGCGGCAATAAAAAAAAAGGCAGACCGTCCCGTAGCAGCGCCTTGAAAGCATATTTCTTTTATTGGATTCGATGTTACTACATCAAAAGCGGAAATAATGAAGCCGTTTGAAAGACCTGGATTTAACTTTGTGTTTTCCTCGAGCCCGTGTCCTATCTCCCATTCGCGTCTTTGTCGCCTTTTTGCGGCTGTATTTACAAAATTCACAGAGATGGCGGTCTCCGTAGAATTTTCCAATTTTTCACCAAATGCACATACTATCAAGTATGCGAGAATCAAGGAAGTGCTTCTTTGTTTAAAACTGTTTTTATGAAGATATCATTCTGCCTTTAAGTATGCTGTTTTCTCCAAAAATGAGCTTCTTTTTGACGTATGTTCATTGCAAAAGGATGCTTCTTTTAGAACTATGATTTTCCTTAAAACGGTTTTTATTCTTGTGCCACGGACAACTGGAAGTGGGATGTTTCAATTGTTTCTCTGACAAAGTAACATCAAGAATTTAAGGTTACTTGTGCTTTGGAACCTCCCTTACCTGTCTATTGTGGTATTTGTGGCACTTTTTAAAGTTAAATAAAAACGAATCCGTTTTAAAGTGAAACAAATCAAAGATTATTATTTTTGAGCCCATTAATCTTACCTGAAGAAGTAATTTAATTTCAAAGAGGTGACAGCTCGTAAAGTTTTGATATCACACATCGAAAGCAATATCATTTTAAAAATGCAACGTTATCTTCTCCTTGCAACTCTTTCTCGGATCATTTACTTATAGAAGTGTTAAACTCTCAATTGGATATCGAAATCGTTTCTTTTTTTTTGTCGCAATTTCTAAAAAGTCTTCTTACGCGCCAAATGCCAAGAAATGTTTTTTTTTAATAACGTTTTTCTCGAAATTCTATCTTTAAACCCAATATTTTTAATTCGAATTTACGAAAAAATTGTTTAGAAATTTCGATGTTATTTTTTTGGAATTTTGATTTACTAGTTCAACATTTACCTTTAAACTCAAAATTTCCAAATAAATTTTAAAAAACGCACGTAAATAAGTTTTCACTTAAAAAAAATTAAATAGAACATATGACAATTTCAAATGAAAATTTTCTATATAATTTAAAATAATCCATTTTTAAATCGAAATTCAAAAAAATGTTTATTTTTCGAAGATTTCAAAGATTTTTTTATATCTAAAACATTTCCCCTGAATTTTAGAGACAACAAATAAATCTGAATAAAAAAGATTAAAAAATACAACAAAGGTTGCTCTAACGCGTTTCGATGGCCAAGCTATCATCTTCAGAGAGGGATACAAGATAACCAAGGACCAGTCCGTTGCACCAAAATTATCGAATAATTTTTAAAAAAGCGGACATAGTATGTAGCGTAGAGAATACTTTTCAGCTAATTCCCATTAATTTTGTTTTCTTCAGTTTTACTTGACCAATGCGGATGAATAAAGATTTGGGCCTATGCAGCTAATTTGTTAGAAATTGAATGATCGTTAGGGTAAATAGCCGGTCAAAATAATTTTAGCTTCGGAAATTATTACATCGTTAACGACATAAGCAACCATTCAAGAAATTTTCTACCAAACAGGCTGAAAATAAACATGTTTACGAGGATCTAATTTTACGTAGATCTGATACGACGCCCGAGAAATTAACGGCACGCTATACCCCAAAATTTGAATGTGTGAATGGAGGAACGAAATTATTAATTTTGGGTTATTTTGTTATTGTTTCGTTTACTAATTTTCTAGCAAAAATAAGCTCTTTCGGCTTGAGAAACGAATCGTTGTTCAACGACGCCCGCTTTACGTTTTGTTTAATCAATATATAATAATAATTTAATTAATGAAATTTCTCATTATTTTTCTTTGACTTGTGTTAATAAAACTGGGACATGTAGTTGTCTATCTGTTTGTGGACTGATTTTTTGTCCGAGCTAATTTTGAAAACTTCTAAATCGATTTTAATGAAACTTTTACTAAAACGTAGAGTATATTTAGGAATACCGTTTAGGCTACTTTTAATTCCGTAAAACTCAGCCTTTCACCTCTAATAATAAGTACTCAACTGTGCTAACAATTTTATTTGAGGTTATAACACATAGCATATAAAATTCTTAATGTTAAAGGCTGATATAATATTGCGCACCACCTACACCTTTAGCGGGTACTAGAAAAAGTAGCGTGAATTTTTGAATCTATTAAAATCAAATATATATATATTTCGTATGGCCTAGTTACAGAGTTTAGAAAAGTACAAGGAAAATATAACATATCGCTACAATATCACAGTCAGGGCATTGTCTGTAAAACTCTGGGTTTTCTACATGTGTGTGGGATCTTAGTACTTTGATCCACTTCATTGCTTCTTCGTCATCCTAATGTAATTGTGCAATGGGGAAGTTTATTTTTGTCAGAGGGCACTCAAGCACCAGATGGTGGGGGTTTGGGCTGGATGACCGCACTCGCAATCCGGATTTTCAGATTTTCCCCATTTATGTGTCGAGTTAGTGCGTATGGGGTTTAGTGTCTTCCACTGTTTTCTGGGAAGCTGAACCCGAGGGGGAACGTTTAGTTGGATCCGAGATTAAGTGTAAGGAGTCTGGGTTGCTTCTTGTCCATTCTTTTCGCCAGACTTGGTCGATATGACAGTTGTTGTTGTTGATCTGATTTTGCCCCAATATCCATACCGGTTTCATGGACTTCAGGCGGCTGGGAAGATTGGTGCAGTCTTGAAGGATGATGAGTTGATCATTTTCGATACATTTTCTCCATTTGTGAGTCAGAGCGGACTGACGTCTCAGTTGGGGGGCTCTATATTCGATAGGACCGGTAACCGCTGGACAGGGGTGCTCTTAATGGTGCCTATGATAGTTCGTATAGTTTCATGTAGGTGGGTTCAATGGTTTTTGTATGTTTGCTGTTTATTCAAGCTGGGCAGCAATATTCGGCTACGGAATACACTAGGGCAAGTGCCGAAGTTCTTAAAACATTTGCGTTTGCACTCTACGAAGTCCCTGCGATTTTGTGCGGAATGTTGTTTCTTGTCCTTATTTCGGCTGCTGTTTTTCGAATGTGATGTTTGAACGTGAGTGAGTGGTCCAGTGTGACTCCTAGATACTTAACTGGTTCATTTCTGAAGGTAACCTGGGGTGCATAATTTGCAAATTTATTATTTAGGTGAAAGCAGGTCGCCTTAGTCTTCTCGATATTTGGTTTCAGTCTCCAAGTTTGGAAATATTCATCCAATACTTTCAGGTATTTTGTTAGTTGTCTTTCTGTTGTGGTAAATTCGCTGGCTTGGCATGAAAGGGCGATGTCGTCTGCATATACGAATTTTTTAGCAGTTGTTTGAGGTAGCTCAGCTGTGTAAATATTGAAAAGAACGGGAGCTAACACCGAGCCTTGGGGTAGCCCTTCATTAATTCTGTAATTCCGACGTGTCCTTCCGTCTAAGTGTACTTGTATGTATCTGTTTGTCAACATGTTGCCAAGTAGTGGAGCCAGTTTTTTTTACATGGGATGATATCGAGAAATTTCATTATCATGCCATTTCGCCATACTGTCTTGTAGGCCGAAGTTAGGTCGATGCCTACGATTGTGGATTTTTGTCGCTTTTAAAATCCGTGATTAAAGCTAGCACTTGATCACTGCAACTCCTGTTCTTCCTAAAACCAGCTTGTTCAAGTGGTATATGTTCGTTGACTGTATTTATTATGCGGTTGAGAATTTTTCTTTCTAAGATCTTATAGCATACACTTAGGAGAGCTATCTAAAGACAGCCGCTTGGTTGCCCTCTTTGCCTGGTTTTATTATTGCGACAATTTTGGCATATTTGAAAGGTAGGGGCAATTTTCCGGTTTGTAGGAAGTTGATGAAGAGTTTCCTGAGTCATGCCGTTGCTACTGGTCCCAGGTGTTTTGGAAATTTGGGATATATTTGATCCAGACCTGCCGCCTTTCCTAGTTTTATTTATTTTAGTGCTTCTAACCTTTCTGCACTTGTAAAGGGACGTGAGAAATCATTGTTATTGGCAGTGACTAGTTTTTCTCTAAGTTTGTTTTTTACATCTCTTGTTTTTTGTTTAATAGCGTTAGATGGAGTTCTGGTCAGTTCGATTATTCTACCGGCAATTTCATTTGGGCGAACAAGACTTTATTTTTTCTTCAGGTTTGGACCGGTTTCTAATTTCCTAAACAGGGACCAAGCTCTTCTGGTGGAGTGTTGGAAGTTAATGTTCTTCATCGTTGTGTGCCATCTTTCTCAGTATGGTTGTATCTAAGCATTGTAGGAGTTTATCTGCTACTTCTGCAGCCCTGCTGCTTTTGTAGGTTTTATATAATTCGTTGCATTGAGGGCTCCATCCTGGGATATAATCTTTGGTGTAACCCCTTGGTATGTGTTTCTTGGCTATACTGAGTAGTAGTCCCCTAAAACGGGAATAGCTATCTGAGTTTGCAGGGATCCATTTGATATTATAGTCTGGTTCTTTTGTGAATGACTTCCAGTTGGCTTTGCTGAAGTTCCACCGGGTTTTGGTACTGATCTGATAACTGGGATTTGTAGGCTGATTTCTAGTATGACAGGTCGGTGTTGGCTACTGGGGAAAGTCTTTTAATATTGCTTTCTTACATTGTAAGGGCCTTCCGTGTTCGTTTGTTGATACGAAACATAGATCTGGGTTATAATCCCCTCTCCATCTGGCTGAGTGAAAAGTTCCTTTGTCTTTGACATCGTCTATGAGGAAAAGGTGTTCCTTTTTTGCCCATCCGATTACTTTGTCACCGTTTATGTCATTGGTCTCCCATGAAAATCAAATAAGAAGTACTTATATATGGACCTTGAGCACACAAACTCACGGAGGTAGCTAGTTCTTTTATATTGGAAATCTTGTCATGAAATAGAATTGACTAATGGGGTGAACAACACATGATGTATTTTTAATTGCATGACATGTTTCAATGTCTAAAACTTTCTTTAAACTTCTAATCCGGAAGTTTTGAATTTACTGCAATGTCAACAGATTCTTATTCGTAGCAGTGTTTGATCTATCTAAGTTCATCAGATTGAATATTATTATATTATTTGTATATCTGGATCGTATGCAAGGTCTCCAAATTTATTAAGCTGTCAATTAAATGAACTGTAATAAAACAGTGGAACGTGCTATATTTGAAAATATTTAAAACCAATAACCATAAACTGGCTTCTGACTTCTCAATCTCATCAATATGGTTTGATCGCTGTGAACCTTTCCAACTTATACTATAAGCATATACTATTATCAAGCGATGTAAGAAGAACATTGACATTATTCCTTAAGTTTAACATGCCCAAACGCATTTCACGTCGAGGATGCTTCTTTTTAGTGGTGTTGCTATGCTACCTATTATACAAGAAAGGTACCTAGTCATCTTTCTGGCTTTAATAACATCGTCATCGTAAATAAGTTGGTTGTAATTCTTAACAGTAATTGTTCCCTCCAACTAGCATATAGCAAAAATGTTCCTTGTGAGATATATTTGAAAGTCACTCAATGGGGTTTAGAACCCTTTCAACCTAACCGCAAGAGGGGCAAAACTCTTCTAACATGAAAAAGGCACAAAACGCCAAACTAAAAAAAGCACGACAACTCAGTACCCCTAAAATTTAGGGCCTAAATGATTTGTAGTTCTCCTTGATGCTTTTTAATGCATTATATTTTTTTTGCGATGTAGCTCATCGAAAACCGGATATTTTTAACAATTAACTATATTATTCGATTTCATAACAATTTGAAGCCGTATCATATTTCGTGTTCATTATTTGCTTGAATATTGGAGCATTTCGTTCCGATTCGAAACAGCACGCGTGCGAATAACAGGACGTTGTAAATATTTATTCAGGCTCCTTTAAATATCGGTTTTACTTTCCTAGAAAATTTATTTCACGTAGACAAATATTAATATTAATAAATATTGCCTAATTTAAATTTTGCAGTCAACACCTACCTGTCGAGTACTTTAAAGCATCTAATTAGAAGAAATGGAGCTGATAACACTAAACGTGATATAATCAAAGCACCATTATCTGATAATGGCGCAGGTTCAACTTTTTTCAAACGCTTTATTAGGTGCCGACAAGGCCACACACCGTAACACACTTGTTGCTCTAAAATCGATACGAGACCCATAATAATTGTGTGTGGCCTCCATAGCAAACAATGAATACCCCAACAAAAGCCCTAACATTAATCTGGGACATCCGTAACACCACCCCTTTTAATAAACAACCCCACTACTACAACCGACAGTCCATAGAAAAATCTTCCATTTCGATAAGACGGCGAAAGATACGGATAAAATTAATCGCCTCGAGACAACCACAGATGGATGGCATCAGGTTGGAGAGAACGGAAAAACATCAATGAGGTGAGTTGTAAATAAACATTTGCCCGCATCAAAAGCTGGGAGAAAAGGGCCGAACAACCTGCTTGCACCATTCCCCCTCCTTTTGTTTTAACAACGCAACCCCAGGGTTTTGCCGCAAAATTCGCCAAGCTGCGCCAGATGATTCGATTCAATATTTTACTGTTCGCCCTCCGGATGGCCCCCGGTGAGATTTTTCATGCCGGCCGAGCGTCTAAATTTTCCCCAAAATTACAATTAATTATGTAAATCGACCGTCCCCTGTGTCTAAACGACTTGTTGATGAAAATAAATTAGAACAATACGGTACCTGTACGAGGGAAGGTTCAAAAGGTTTCCTAGAACACATAACTGTGAGTTACTTATAGATTGGAATTAAAGCACTAATAATAGAAGGAATGTAGATGCGTTATTTCACTACATTAATTGATCAGCATGTTTTACAAGAAAAATGAAGTAAAAGCTTTCTTACAATCCAGATTTAACCCTGATTGATTGATTATCAAGTTAAAAAAATTGCGACAATCGCATTGATTTTTTGTTCTAAAATTTTTGGTGACATACGACATGAATTTTAAACCATTTTTTGTAGGAACTGTATGCGGTATTAGATCGTGCAAGAAATTCATGAAACGGTAAGAAGATTTTGAATAAATGTGACATTTTCAGGTCGTTTACTGGAAGTTAAATTTCGAATTTAAGTCTAAATTTTAGAGAAAAAAATGAGTCTTAAGTTTAGACTCAAAATTTTCAGAAAAATCAAACATTTAGAAAAATCTCCTAAGAAATTCTAAAAATCGGGGGTTTATTTTTCAATTACGAGAGTTAGATTCAAAATCCTGTGGAAAACCTCGATTTAAATTTGAAATTTTCTGATTTTTTTTTCCTGATGAATTACATTTTTTTCGAAACTTCAACGTCTTTTACAAATTTACAAATTTCAAGCTTAAAATTTTTATTTAAAAAAAAAGTTAAAATTTGCAGAAAAATTTGTAAAAATATTTATCTAGTTTAAACAAAAAATTCAAAACCTGTAAAATGTCATAATTACGAGATTAGAATTTATAACTTTTTTTAATGAACTTAATTTTTCTTTTAAATTTGCGCTTTGACACAAAACTTTCATCTTCATATTTTCACTTTTTCTGATTAGAACCTAATTTTATAAATTTAAGTTACCCACTGTCCTAATCACTTCAAATTTTTGAACTTGAAGATTATATAATTTTTTTATAAAACTTCGGTTTTTACTCAAATTTCATTATTTTTTTTTCAAACTGATCAGTTTTAACTTTAAATTTTTACTTTTTTTCTACAAATTTAACTTTAGAATCAAAATATCGGCATCTTCAGCACTTCAGCTGACTTTTTTTACGAAGTCAAACTTTAGAAAAAATGTTGTGATTAATTGCAAAATTTTAGCAACAATAAACTTTGGACTCTAAAAAATGTCTAGACTTTAATAACGAAATTTCGAATTTTATCACAAAATGCTAACTTTTAATATTGAAATTTTTTTTAAAGTTGAATCCTCTCGCAAAAGGCAACCCCATTATGTCTTGAAAGCACTGCGAGTAGGATGCAAAAACAAGGATAGATGGCAATGAACCGCCTTCTTAAACAAGGGTAGGTTGTAATTTTTGAGGAAAATTCCTTTCGGTAACGAGTTCCACAGCTTGGAAGTTCTATAGAAAAAAGAGTCTTCGTAGACAGAAGTCCTTATTAGATCAAGCTGGACCACACAGGAATTTGCTGTCTCCGACTGTCCTGTTTGCCAAAAAAATCTTGCCCTTGGGGGGATGAATCTTATTAGTTTCTACGAGCATCTTCCATGATAGTACTTGCATAAAAGAGACAAGTCACCAAGCAGAGACCAACCAGAGAATCGGTCAAACTTTCGTCATCGATTAGACGAATCGCTTTTCTTTAAATTTAATCCAAAAGAGCTAAAGTGTGCTTTGGAGCTAAACTCCAAACATGAGAACAGTATTCTAGTGTTGACCTAACTTGAGCTTTGTGTAGCGTGAGTAGCTGATGAGATGTGAAGTACTTTTTAGCTGTAATAAGAAAGCCAAGCTTTTGAGAGGCGGACTTGGAAATGGCGCGCACATGATTGCCCGAGAGAAGTTAGTGTTCGCATTCACTCCTGCGATAGACAGATTAGATCCCATCGGGAGGATTTTACCGTCCATGAGTATTTTTGTTGCATTATCCCTTAGAGAAATCCGCGGCCTGAGTTTTTGAAGCGTTAAAGTCGACCAGATTTTTCTTACCCCATTCCAGAATGATTTCAAGATCCCGATTAATCATATGTATCTGCTGTTTCTTTAGTTAATCTGAAACAGCGACGAATAATGGTTTGTCGGAGAAAAAAGATGACACCAGGCTACTATCATCTGCATAGTAGTGTATATAGGATTAAAAGTTGAAGCTAAGAGATCGTTTATGTGTAACAGAAACAAAGTAGGAGACAGGACAGAGCCCTGAAGCACCCTGCATTAATCGCAAATGTCTCTGATGAGATGCCTTCGACGACGACTTGAAGAGATCCGTCAGCAAGAAAATTGAATATCAAATGACATAATCCAGGAGGAAGACCATAAGATGTTAATTTGGCGAAAAGAGATCGGTGCCAGACTCTGTCAAAGGCCTTTAAGATATCCAATGACACAATCCCAGCTTCACCATGTTTTTTCGTAGCTAAGTTACAGATAGGCCAGTAGATCGCCAGCTGAGCGTTGTTATGTGAAACCGTATTGCCTGTCCGAGATGATTCTATTCCCCTCCGGATATTTGAGGATCTCGATGTAGATAACCTTTCCCATCTCTTTAGATATAACAAGCAACATACTTGTTGTTAGCCATAGTTGTTAGCCAAATTATTTTTCCCTTTTTAGGGACAGGCTGCACCCTAGCAGATTTCCAGATGTTAGGGAATACACCTTTGTTGTAAGAGAGTGTGAAGAATTTGCTTAGGACAGAAGTCAACTCTGGAGCGCACTTCTTAACAACAATAGCGAGAAGGTCAGAAGCTTTCGAGGTGTCGAGCTCGAGGAGAATCTTCCTGATTGTGCGTTGTCTGAAAACAATTTCAGGCATCCAAGTGCCATTTGTCTTTAAACGAGATATTTTGAAAGTAGAGTCAATGTTTTAAAAAAAAACTTGAAGTTGACCTTTGACGTCAATGGCGACATTTCCAGAAAAAAACCGAATTTTGAAAAAGTTTAGAATTTATCAAATACTTTCAAATTTAAAAATATCAAGTGTTAACTTGGAATTTCGATTAGATTTCGAATATTAAATTTCTTGTTTAAAAATTCGAAACTACTGGAAAAGTCGAAATATTGAGACACATTTTTTTATGTAATTTAGTTATTCTTTCAAAAGTTTTTTTTTTTGTGGAACGGACTGGTCCTTGGTTATCCTCAAAATTTTAAATACAAATAGATATATACAAATAGAGATAGTATCTTTTTGAAGATGATTGCTTGGCTATCGAAACGCGTTAGTGCAAACTTTGTTGTGTTTTTTAATCTTTCTTGGTTTCAGGAGACAATATTTGTATTTCAGTTTTTGAAAAGTTATCACTACCACTCGAAGTTTCGACTATTTCAAAATACATATTTTGACTTTTTCCTAAAAAATTTAGGCTTTCTTCTCCTGAGCGTTTCAAGTGCTAATGCGAAATTTCAAAAACCGGAAACATTTCAAAACTTACCTTGAAATGTCTTCATTTAAGGCCTCAACATTGACCTTTTTAGAAAAAGTCGAAATTTTGTTGAAGTTTGTGGTACTTTCAATTTTTAAACTCTCTTGTTGATACGAAAACGTAATCAGTTTTATTATAATTTAACGATTTCTGATTTTAAAAAAATATTTCACATTTCCATAAAATATTATATTGTATATCTACATAGCAGTAAAAACAATACATTCCCAGACAACGATGTAAATTGTGGCCGAGGCGTTAGACAGGGCTAATAAACATCGATATCCAGAAATGTGCTTTTACTACGAGGTACATAAACTATTTTTTGTAAAATCGCAATCAATATTACTTAAATTTTGGAATTTTTATGTATTCATAACATTTTTCATTGTCATTGTTATTGTTTCTCTGCCTATACTAGGACGGAAAATAACTTGCTCCGAGAAAGTAGGCATTCTCGAAAGATTTCAGAAAAAATCATCCATTTAATTCAGAGACTGAATTACTTCCTATAGGCGGCTACAGGCGCACGTACATCGCTTGAGACTTGTATGCACATACATTTATTACATCATGGGGGACATATTTTAAGGTACAAAAATTGTAAATTTCTTTTTCATCACTAGGTAGCATCATAGTAACGAGTTTTTTAATGGTATTCCAATAAAAAATATGATATTCCATATTTTTTATTGAATATTTGGATCACCTGTAACTTTTCTGACAACTATTGTCCCATTCCTCGCTGAACACTCTGTATATTCAGTAGTTTAAATATGAGCTATCTTCCTAAACTTTTTGGGCAACTTCTATTTATCACATTAATGTCTCTCAAACTAGTTAAATCTCAGCTTGGAAAACTATCAGTAATTAAATGAATTTTCCGTGATAAAGTCCTTGAGAATTTCGTGGCATTTTAAGCTGAGCCAAGCTGATTTAATTTGCACTTCGACGAGGATATCGAAGCCTCAAGCGTCGGGAATCTGAAGTTAGCCCTTGGAGTCAAAATGACAGTCAGCAGATTGCAAAATACAATACGATCTGATAAATCGTTCGAAGTCGAAAGTGGCGGCAATAGAAGTTAATTGTAAAGTTTCTTTTAAATCCTCCTTTCGTCTTTAGTTAATTTCGAGATATTTCTTACAAGAAAGTCAATTATTCAGAAATTCAGATTGCATTAATTGTCCACTTAGCAAAAGGCGGAGGCGAGATTTTAAAAAGATTTCCCGGATTCAACTCGTAACGCGATTGAATTATTTTTGGGTTTTTGTTCCGCTGCCAACTGCATATTAATGCGAAACTTTAACTTTGCTGAAACAACAAAGGGAACGCAGCCGGCAGTTGTAAATAATTATTGTAACATTGACACCTATTTGGTGTTTTATGTATCGTAAAATGGCTATTAAAAGGGACCATTTTCACTCATTTTAATGTTGCGGAATAACTCAATTCCCCAGAACAAGATCCAAATTACTTTTAATAAGTAAATTCGAATTTAATTAATCTCCAAATAATGGTAATTCAGTAAACGAAATACCTATCCAACCATTGAGAATTTAAATAATATAACTTGGAATTGAAGTGGCTTTATGAGTGATAATCTCTAAGGATGTCGATGTTTTCACCTCATAAAAGTGGATAAAATCACGCATGATTTTAATATAACATATTTAAATAAACTTTTAAAAAATGCCTAACTCGTGTACTACGAAGGCTACTTTTTTTTCAACCTCTGATCGTACTTCAGATTAAATATGAGAGCTTCAGTTCTGCCAGCTCTGTGCATTTGCGTAACCCCTCCATTACAATGAAATTCACGAATTCACGAAATGTAAAGCTAAATTTATTATTTTGAGATTAAATCTGAAATTAAAAAAAGGATCAATGTTTGTTTTTTTAATTTCAACGTAAATCCTAAAAAAAAAATCTTTTAAAAAGTTCTGAAATTTTGTTTAAAAAAAATGTCAAGGTTAAACTCGGTATTATCAAAAATAAATGAGTTTATAATAGGGGATAATCTTAAAATTTAAATTTCAATAAGAAATTTGGAGAAAAATTAGAGGCTTGAAGAAAACCTTGAAAACAAAAAAAAGTTAAAAAATTTAGTGCTAAACTTTGAATTTGAGTTGGCCAATCGACGTTTTGCTCCGAAGCTTCTAGGAGAAGGCAAATTTCGAAATTAGAAATTGGTGAAAATTTTGATAAATCCTTTTTAACAAATATAATTTTTTTCTTATTTTCACTTTAACTCAAAATTTAAGCTAGTTTCTTCAAATTTCAAACAAAAACTCAAATTAAAAAAAATATTGCAAAGTTAAACCTGTAGATATTTTCAAAGAAAATCTCGACATTTATATTAAATAATACCAGAGCTGGGCAGTAATCATTACAAAATGTAATGCATTACTAATTTAATTACATTTTTCAAAAAAGGAATTTTAATTGCATTACTTTGATAAAAAATGTAATGTAATGTGATATTTCGGTAATTTGTTGAAAAGTAATATAACATTCCTCAATTAGAGGAATTAATTACAGATACGTATTACTTTTTTTAAATTACGTTCTAAGGAAGGAATTAAATTCATAAAAATGTAAATTGTAATTCCATTACAATAATGGATGTTATTCCTGTGATTCTTGCTTTAGGCACCACACAAGGATAATTTGTAGAATCAGCTATACCCAGCATGCATCATGATACAAGAATAGTAACGATTTTGTGCTAATCACTTATCAGCACTTCACTACTCACATTCAAATTCCGATTGACACAGTTCGAAATGTTATATTAAAATTTAGACAAATTAAAAGAAAGTATAAATTTTCACAAAAAATTGAAATTTTGAAAAAAAGCAAAATTTTGGAAAAAAAAGCGAAATCACGAAAAAGTTGAAATTTTAAAAATAAGTCCAATTTTGAAAAATGTGGACGTTTAAAAAAATTGGAAAACTTGAGATTTGAAATTTTTAAAATATAAATCAAAAATGTTTGATATTTTCTAGTGTAAGTTTCATTCATGTTTTATTGGCTTTTATTATTATTGAGTCACAAACAGCGATTGACAAAGATCCAACGCAATTACTGCTTGGGGCAATTTATAAAAGATTACCAATCTTTAACAGAAGGTTACAGAAAATCTAGAATTGTGGAAGGAGTAACTGACGAAGAAAAAACCAATTTTAAAGGAATCAAACATTTTCAATAAAAAACGAAGTAAGATTTTTCAAAATTGTCATTTAGAAAGTATGAATGTTGAGAAAAACTCCAAATCCTTCAAAATATTCAAATTTTTAAAAACAATTCCTTTAAAAAAGGCTAATTTAGAAAAATTTAAAAAAGCTATAACTTTTCGATATTCGAAATTAAAAAAAAATGTGAAATTTTCAAAAGTAAGTCAAACATCTTAAAAAGGTCGAAATTTTTTAAAGAATTCAAAACTTCGAGATAAGTCAATATATTCAAAAATTAATCTAAATTTTGAAAAGAAGTAGAAGTTCAAAAATGTTGAAATTTCGGAAAAAGCGAAAAAAAGGTTCAAATGTTCAACATTAAGTTTAAGTTTCGACGGTCGTTTTGACAGTCGAGATTTTCAAACACAAATGAACATTCCGAGAAAAGTCAAAATTCTGCAAAAAATGGATATTTTCAAATGTCAAAATTTTTAAAAAAGTCGAAATTTTGAAATAAGTTAAAATTTAATAAAAGTGAAATTGTTCAATAAAAATCGACTTCTTCAAAAAGAGTTGGAATTTTCAAAAGGTCAATATTTCAAAATATAAGTCGAAATTTTTAGTAGAAGTCGGTATCAAAAAAATGTATATAAATTTTTAAAAAAGTCGGAATATTCAAACGAAGTCGATGTTTTTCAATACAAAAAGTTGAAATGTTTAAGAGTGATCCAAAATTTCGAAAAAAAAGGGAAAAGGCGAAATTTAAAAGAAAAGGGTAAAAATTCTCAAAAATGTCGTGAATTTTGAATAGTCGGAATTTTCAAAAAAGTCGAAATTACCAAAACTAAATTTTAAAAACAAGTCTAAATTTTCATTAAACAAAATCGATTTTTTGTATTTTTTTTATAATTTAGAAGTAATTAAAAATGTAGTTGATTTGTAATTAATTCCTTTTCTAAGTAATGGGTAATTGAATTACTTTTTAAGCAACAGTAATATAATTCGAAGTAATTTCATTCCTTTTTCTGAAAAAGCAAAGGGTAATGTAATGATTCCTTTCTAAAAGCAATTTGCCCAGCCCTGAATAATACCAGCATTTGCGTTTTAGTCATAATATATCAAGATAAATGTAAGGATAAAGATTTTCAATTTAGAAGCTCAGGTTTATTGATATTTATCATGTCAAGAAAAAAAATTCATGACTATATTTAATTTAACCCAAATAGGATACTATAAGACTAGAAAATACACCTAGTCTTGAGGGCCTAATGTAAATTGTAAATAAAGAAAAAATATTTCGAACAGTTATTTTGTTCCTTTTTAAATCGCGATCAGTCTTCACCCCCATACTGGTAGCATCTCCTCTAGGGCTTCCCCTGCAAAACTCGTAAAATCGAGTCAGATGCTAGTAAGAAATGGAGACAAAAACGCGTATTCGGATAAAATACGTACGACCAGGCGAAACGGACGCATTAGCCACAATTCTAATCGCTTTCGCCACGAAGTTGATGCCAACAATTCCGCCAGTCTCGCGTTATTGTTCATTACAAAGTTAGAACCTGCATTAAAATAAAAGCAAAGTTATGTCAGGCAGCCAGACAACACTTTTCCACGTAAAGTTTGTTTATCTTCATTAGGGTGTTGATTTATGGCGAGTTAATAAAACGATGCGGCTTCCGATTTTGGAAGGAAAGCTCTTCTAATAACTTGAGCGTATCCGAGGAATTCTCTTTCATAAAGTGGTGTCACTGTGCCGCCCCGTACGTGATCAGAAATTCGAAAAGGTCAATTTGATCTATCGTCCGCGAGATGAGTTTCTATCTTGGAAGTTATCAGTGAATTACTTGGAAAATTGTGATTTATGGCGCCGTATAGAGCTGGAGGCTTTAGAAAGTTTTGATTGGGAAGACGAGGAAGAATTTTCGTAGTTGGAAATGTGCGAATTGTTTTTGTGAAAAGCATTTCGAGCTTTGAGAGTCGAATAAGCAAATAGTAAAGCTTAAGCTTTTTAATGATTTGTAAATTCGCCTAAAGATCGGGGTCACCTCAATTACTCCGAATTTCATAAATAAACCTTATTTGCACAATCAATCCGAGAGAGCTCGGAGCAGCTAAGATAATCACCCAGTTAAGAGTTAAATTTAATAGTGAACCGAGAGCGGGACTCGCATTGAGACCCACCACTCCCGAGGGAGCCCCAAGCTGCTGCAAAATTCAGAAATTGCGCAATGTATAGTAAAAGGGCGCGACAACAAGTCGAGCCTTTTTAATGATGATATATTCAAACTTGGAGACGCTAAAACTTGTATCTTTGTTTATGTCGGGCTCCGAGTTACAACTCATTTGGAATTAGCTCAATTGCTCTCGCCAGTTGAAAAGCCAAAATTAAGCACTAGATTCTTCTCACTCCCTCTAGTCATAATAAATGAAAGATCCGAAATACATCCCTTCTGTTAATACAACTCTGCAGAAATAGTTATTATTCAAATCGGCATAGTTTCATTCAGTCCGTTGCGTCGCAAGTTGACGCCCGAGATTTACAAAAAAAAAACGTAGACATTAAGGCCGCCGCATACGCATTTAATTCAGATTAGGTTTTCGAATCAGGAATTCAGATTTTGAATTTCCTCGCTGGCTGCACACGCACGTTATGTTACGTTGACAGATTCGGACAGCGGAATCAACTCATTTCTCTTAAATTCTGTTCGAGTCCACGATGTAAATCTCGAAAAGTATTTTCTTTTCAGTTTCAATAATTATTTTTGTTGATGTTTTAGCAACTCGATAAAGGGAAAATAATTAAAAAAATATTGCATTATATTTTTTATAAATTGAAATACAAATCTTGTCCCCTGAAACCAAGAAAAATTAAAAACACACAACAAAGGTTGCTCTAACGCGTTTCGATAGCCAAGCTATCATCTTCGGAGAGAGTTGTGATTTTTAATCTTTCTTGGTTTCAGGGGACAAGATTTGTATTTGAATTGTTGAAGATAACAAAGGACCAGTCCGTTTCACCAAATATTTTTAATTAAAAAAACCACAAAAAAACGCTTGTTGCCAAAGGGCTACTCTACGTGTTGAAGGAATTACTGAGTGTGGAAACTTCTGAAAAAATCCGTGTTTTTATTCAGGCATAGTGATAATCTGTACTTTCAGCATTTACTGCGGCTAAAACCCTAACTCTGGCTGAAACCTTTACATCTTGGAAATTTGCATCACATTTTTTTTTGCTGCAGTAGCAGGTCAATGTTCTATAGTGTAACGAATTGTAATTATAATGGCTAATTAAGAAAATTTTCTAGAAAAATCTGATAAGGGAAAGCGGCCGCGATAATGAAGCAAACGGCAGATAAGCGTTCCAGAAATTTCGGCAAACGATAAGCCTTACCTACGGGATTCTTCTAGAACCCGAGACGGGATCTATATATAGGTGATCCAATTGGCTTTCCCTCAGACAGTTAGTAAGCAGTTAATCAGTTAGTAGTTAAAATTCAGTGAATAAGTTGGTTAATGAAACAGTGTTAGTGAATTGCAAGTGTAGTGTTCCGAGCTCAGTTTGGAAATAAAGAGTTTTACAATCTTGTTAATCATTCGAACTAAAAACGCGCAACAATATGATCAAGCCTAACTTTCTTAAGTAGTGTTGGGTTGAATTTCTTTTTTCGTTTTTCAGGTATCTCCACTTCTAAATGTCTTGGTCTGCCCCACTTATTTGAAGAAATTATTCAAAATGTTTTTGCAATTTCTGTCCGAAAATCGACTTGATTTATGATTGCGTTTAATTCTTCTTGTTTTTGTACCGCTCTGGTCAACAACCATGAATTAACAACGGTTCAAGGCAGTGACGGCGCCAAGCTCACGTAATTGGGAGGGCACAATGTGGCACCATATTTTTTAAAGTGGGCACAATTGATTTATTATCAATTTAGAAATCATGAGAACTTAATTTATTATTAAAAAAATATTCATAAGTAATTTACAATAACTAATAACATATTTGATGAGTACCAGTTATGTACATCGCATGTCACCGTATTTCGCAGCCTGTCCCGTTTTTATCCCCTATATTCCGCAAACTCTGCGAGAAATCTTTATGAACAGATGTACTCTGTTTAAGAGAACAGCTCTCTATTTCGAACTTCTGTTATCTAGTTTTTTAGATTTTTCAAAAATGTCAAAGTGTTCTTCTATTCTTTATCTGCTCTACAAATATATTCGACAAATTTGCGAAGGATGGGGACATTTTTTGGTCATTATCGTGAATTTTACTTTTCTTTAAAAGATGAAAAGCTTTTTTGTCATCAAACGAAACCTATCAATTATTTCGAATACGAAAATGTATTTTTTTGAAGTTGTAATTTTCTGATCGGTCGATTTCGATTTTTTTTAGAATTTCCGCTTTCTCTCGAAATTTTTTAAAAATTCTACAGTACCTTCCGATCCGTTCTAAATATTTCAAATTATTTAATATTTCAATTTTTTAAGTTGTCAATTGTTTCTTAAAAGAATTTAACTTTTATAAAAAAAATTTACTTTTTTTAGGTTTAATATTTTTTGAAAATTCGACTCTGAAAATTTCGGTATCCTATAATTTCGGTTCTTCTTAAACTCTGTTCACCCATTTTGACTTAAATAAAGCTTCCGCTTTTTCCTGATTTCGGGTTTTTATTGAAATTTTAACTTTTGTGTAAACTGCCATAAAACTGAAAATGTTGACTATTAAACTTTTTGAAGAATTTGAATTTATAAAGGTTTTACTTTTTTCAAAACTGCCTCTTTTTGTAAAATTCTACTTTCGATAAAATAAAATATTTTGATCTTAAAAGTTACGATTTTTTAAATTTTGACTTCCGAAATTTCCATTCCTTTAGAAAATTTTGACGTTTTGAAAACTTGGTTTTATTTTTTCAGAGAATGATATTTTCTGTCAATATTTACTTTTCTCAGAAAAAAAATCACCCTTTTTAAATCTTTAGATTTCTAAAAATTTTATTTTTTTTTAAATCTCGTTATTTTCAGGAATTAATAACTATTAAACTTTATTAACGAATATCCACTTTATGAAAATTGATTTTTTTTAAGTTTTGGCTTCTTAATGAAGTTCTGAATTTTTCGAAAATTTCTAATTATTTTGCAAAAAATTTAAAAAATGCGGCTCTTTGATTGCCACTTCTTTTTGAAAACCTGAACGCTTTTGGAATTTTTATTATTATTTGAAATTTTCGCTGGAAGTTTTGAAAAAACTTATTGTCAAGATTTTGACTTTTCTTAATGTTTTGACCCTTTTTAGAAATTTTTTTTTTTGAAATATAACTTCCTGTCAAATTTTTGATTTCAAAAATTTTGCCCTCTTTTAAAAATTTTGACTTTTTATAAAATTTACGATTTTTTTAAATTCTTGACTTTTTTTCAACATTTTTTGAAATTAAGACTAACAAGGAAAGTACCCGAGGTGTACCCCACCGATTTTTTTCATTTTGTGATATGTTATAGTACATAACAAAATATTGGACACGTATCTTTTTTAGATGCTAACTTGGCGATTTAAGTGGTGAAACCACCCCTTAAAGTTAACCCCAAAAAACAGTTCTTCTTTATTAACTCAAGAATTAATTAGAATTTTTGGATGAAATAAACGCTCTATTATTTCTCATAAAAAAGCGCTTCTAATAACATATTGGTTATGCTAAAAAGTTGCAACCCCTAATTTTTATGGGGGTGAGTTTTATTTTTTTTCTTATATATTACCTTTTGAACAATTGAATTTTATCAAATTTGACAATTTTATTAAGAAAACTAAAAAATAAAATTAACCTGTCTCGGGATTTTGCAAAAAAATCCTTGAAAGGGGTGATTTACCCCTTGAGTTAATTTTTTTTTGTACAGTGATATGGCAAGTAAAACACAACATATGTTTTCAATTTTATATCTATAATGCTTATTTTGACATATATTTTGCATTACGTAACACCCCTATTTATGACCCTTGGAGAACCCCATGGATTTGTTCATTATTAGATTGCGAATCAAGACATTTATTTTTTCACCTTTAACTAATTATATGTTGATATTTCATCAAAATAATGTATCAACAATTTTTTTAGATGCTAAATTTGTGATTTCGGAGGTGAACTCCCCACCCCCTAAACAACAACAAAACATTTTTTCTTTAATATCTCAAAAATAAATTGGAATATTTCGGTAAAACCATTGTTACTTTATTTCATATAAAAATGTGCTTGTAAAAACGTATCAGTTATGCCAAAGGGTTGCAACCCCTAATTTGTATAGGGGTGGGTTTAATTTTTTTCTTTTATACCAACTTTTAAATCTTTGAATTTTATGGAATTTGGCAATGTCTTTAAGAAAATTAAAAAATAAAATTGACTTGTCTCTGGATTTTACGAAAAAAGCATTGGAAAGGGTGATTTACCCCTAGAGTCATTTTTTTCTGTAGAATGATTTGAATAATTAAACACAACATATGGTTTTAATTTTATTGCTATAATGCTTTTTCTGATTTATATTTTGCAGTAAAAGTGAAATAATATTAAACTTTTACCTTTATAAGGGTTGGCGATGGGATTGAGCATTACCAGATTGCGAGTCAAAGCATTCATTTTTTGACCTTCTACTTATTTATGCCGATATTTCATCAATATAATATGCCAACAATTAAGTTTTAATTTGAAATTACTTATTGTTTAGAGTCTCACCCATAAAATTTCTATTTTCGCTTTAATGTAAAGTAATATTATTTACTGAACAAAGTCTCGAAATATTATTTTGTGCAGAAAAAAATCTACATTTGCCGATCATTTCGGACAATGTAGCAGTATTATCAAGAAAATTAAAAACCAAAGTTGATCTCTTCCAGTTTTAGATTAAATACATACCGTGGGGTCCAAAAGTAACGCAAGTAAATTCACTATCTACGTGATTTGAGATTATCAAATGACATTTTTAAAGCATAATTATATCCCTCTCCCTTCAACCCACCTGAAGTTACAATTACCCCTTTGAAATTTTTAAATTGAACAAGGATGCGTGTGATACCTCATTTAAGATGGTTTTTAATTCTCTATTCCGCAGATTTGAGCTTTTTTTGAATTTTGCTAATATTCGTCAAGAAAATAAAATTTAAACATTTTTAAATGTATTTAAAATCCATACAATCAAATATATTTTAACCTATGTATATGTGCCACAAATCTGTCACATTTGCCTTTACTAATAGATTTTTTGTCATAATTATTGATTTTTTTTTATTTGCGCAAGTGAAGAAATATCCAACAAGAAGAAAGAAGAAAAAAGAGTCTCTTTTGCACATATCTGGAAAAGTGATACATAACAATAAAGTATATAAAAATGCAATAAAAATAATTTAGGCATAATTTTATAATGATTAACTCCACATGATTTCCAAACTTCTTAAAATTAAAGTTTTATGGTACTTCACTTCTAATACAAAATGTATGTCACAATAAACGTTTCAACAATAACATTGAAAATATATGTTGCGATTAATTTTCTATATTACTGCAAATAAAAAATTAACTCTTGGGGTAAATCACCCCTTCGGATGAGTTTTTTTACAAAACCGAAAGAGGTCAACTTTGGTTTTTAATTTTCTTAATAATATTGCTATATTGACTGAAATGATCGGTAAATGTAGATTTTTTTCAGCACAATATAAGGTTTCGAGACTTTGTTCAGTAAAGAACATTTCTTTCCATTCAAGCGAAAGTATAAATTTTTGGGGATGAGACCCTAAACAATAAGTATTTTCAAATTAAAAGTCAATTGTTGACATATTATATTGCTGAAATATCGACATAAAATAAGTAAAAGGTGAAAAATGAATGTTTTACCCCGCAATCTGATAATGATCAATCCCATCGCTAGCCCTTATAAAGGTAAAAGTTTAATATTATTTTACTTTTACTGCAAAATATATGTCAGAAAA
The DNA here is from genome assembly GCA_028583605.1 of Dastarcus helophoroides. Classification (NCBI taxonomy): domain Eukaryota; kingdom Metazoa; phylum Arthropoda; class Insecta; order Coleoptera; family Bothrideridae; genus Dastarcus; species Dastarcus helophoroides. Next base: position 22,089,236 of record CM053325.1, on the reverse strand, counting down.
AGCATTACAGCAATAAAATTAAAACCATATGTTGTGTTTAATTATTCATATCATTCTACAGAAAAAAATGACCCTAGTGGTATATCACCCTTTCCAATGCTTTTCTTGTAAAATCCCGAGACAAGTCAATTTTATTTTTTTATTTTCCTAATGACATTGCCAAATTCCATAAAATTCAAGTTGGTATAAAAGAAAAAAATTAAACCCACCCCTATACAAATTAGGGGTTGCAAACCTTTGGCATAACTGATATGTTTTTAGAAGCACATTTTTATGGGAAATAACGTAACAATCGTTTTACCGAAAAATTCCAATTTATTCTTGAGTTATTAAAGAAAAACTCTTTTTGGGGGTTGTCTTTAGGGGGTGGGGAGTTCACCACCTAAATCACAAATTTAGCATCTAAAAAAATTGTTGATACATTATTTTGATGAAATATCAACATATAGTAAGTTAAATGTGAAAAAATAAATGTTTTGATTCTGTTTTGATCTAATAATGAATAAGTCCATGGGGTTCTCCAAGGGTCATAAAAATAGGGGTGTTACGTTATTTCACTGTTAATGCAAAATATATGTCAAAATAATCATTATAGAAATAAAATTGAAAACATATGTTGTGTTTTACTTTCCATATCACTGTACAGAAAAAAATTAACTGAAGGGGTACATCACCCCTTTCAAGGATTTTTTTGCAAAACCCCGAGACAGATTAATTTTATTTTTTAGTTTTCTTAATAAAATTGTCAAATTTGATAAAATTCAATTGTTCAAAAGGTGATATATAAAAAAAAATTAAACTCACCTCCATAAAAATTAGGGGTTGCAACTGTTTTGCATAAGCAATATGTTGTTAGGAGCGTTTTTTCATGAGAAATAATAAAACGTTTGTTTCATCAAAAAATTCTAATTAATTCTTGAGTTAATAAAGAAAAACTGTTTTTTGGGGTTAATTTTAAGGGGCGGTTTCACCACTTAAATCGCCAAGTTAGCATCTAAAAAAAATAAGTGTCCAATATTTTGTTATGTACTACAACATATCACAAAATGGAAAAAATCGGTTGGGTACACCTCTGATACTTTCCTTGTAAGTTCTGACCTTTCCAAAATTTTGTTTTTCAAAATTATGACTTTTTTCAAAATTTTTCATTTTTTTAATTTTCATTTTCTGATAAATGTAGACTTCATTGGAAATATTTGTACCATTTTAGAAAGCTTCGAATTTCCAAAATTTGTGGTTTTTAAATTATTTGTTTTTTTTGGAAAGTTTCATTTTTTATTTTTGATTTATTTTTAAATTTTGACTTTTTAAACTCTCCACTATGAAAAAAGGATAAAAGTTTAGAGTTTAAAATCTAAACCTAAAGATTCCAATCGTAGTTTAAAAAAATAAAATTTTGGAAGCATTCAACATATTTTAGAAATTTTTCAAATTTGTTTTAGCAATCCCAAGTTTAAGGTAGCAATGATTAATTATTGTTGAAAATTTTGACTTTCTAGTCGATAATAAAGTAGAAATTTCTTCTTCTAAATTTTGAGGTTGTGAAGTCGAAATTTCCAGAAAAAAATCCAAATTTTAAATTGAATTCGAAATGCTTGAGAATTTGAGTTTAAAGCCAAAATTTCAATAAAAAAATGGAGGCAAGTTTTTTTATTAGAACCTTCATTTTTATAAATCAAAAATTAATAGAAAAAAGTCAAAATTCAATGTTTTCAGGATATCTATTTTAAACATGTAATACTGAACTATTTTTATTAAATAGTGATTTTAAAATCGAAAATTTGTAACTACATTTGAAATTTTGAAAGAAGAAAATTAGAAAATTTATGCGATCTGGAGAAAATGTTCTCAGAATTTCCAATTTAAATCCGAAACTACCTTTAAAATTAAATTGTCGAATTTGAAGCCAAACATTCGAATTTAATGTCGAAATGTATAAATATTCGGGTTTTTAAAAAAATGTTTCTCGAAAATTTATGTTTAAAGTAGAAAACTTTTAGGCTAAATGTTTCTTCAAATTTCGGTACGATTGTTATTTCTTTTCAACCTCATTATTTCATTAGAAATTTTGACTTTTTTTACTCGAACTTTTAGTTTTACTCTTAGAATTTACACAATGAATTGAATTTTTTTTTTAAGTTAAAAAATTCAAGATCAAACTCTGGTTAAAAATAAAGATTCAAATTTCTAAAAAATGATAAATTTTTAAAAAAGAAATTTGAGTTTTACCAAGAAATTTCGAGAAAAAATTCCTAATATTGTACATATTTGCTAGGGCACTTAAGGTCATCACTGGTTAAAGGTATAACGTTATTATTATCGTTAAAGTAAATAAATTGCCGAATTTTTACAAATATGTTTACAGGCATTAAATTGTTTACCTTCGGAAATCCTAAATTTTGACTCCAATTCGAACGAACATTAGGCAAACGTACTAGTAACAAATAAAAGCAATCCAATGAATTGCCTAATTTGCTCTTTCAAAAATCTAGTGCCCTATCAGATTTTTTTGTACACAGCATACGAAAAATATCTGAGAGGCCGCCAGATTTCCTGGAAGAAAAAATGAGGCAAAAAAAATGTAGGAGAAACAAATTTATATAGCATACCAATTTATTTGATCAAATTACAATAAAAAAGTAAAAAATGGGGGAGCTCAGTTGTAATTTGTTACTACTGAGATTTGAATTTCCACCGAAGCGAATCGGTCTTCATTTTGTCCCAATCTTCGAGATAATGTCTTTATAACCAAGAGGAAACTTTTTGCTTTGTTGTAATTTCCGTCTGGCTATTGGCTGATTGCACATGTTCTGACTCAATATTTTCTTTTACTCTTACTGCTGGATCTATTATCATATCCCCTTCCTCCTCCACCACATCTGGTAAAAATGTTAGATCATTTATACTATCAGTATCGCTGATATCAACTTTTTCACCACTCTCGAAACCTGTAAAGGCTTCCCAGTACTCAACAAGTTCTCTTTCAGTCCGATATTTTTTCCCCTCTTTCCATTATATTGAACCTGAAATGAATGGTTTTTGAATGTAGGTTGTTTCCAAAAAGGAACATAACAAAAATACATGTTTACACGTATGAAACAAAAAACGAATTATTTCTGATAACGTAAACTTCAACACAGATACCTTTACAAATGTACACAGTATTTTTGGTTGCTTCAGAAACCTAATTTATTCGCAAGAAAAATGATGCTCTATTTGATGAACACAATCAAATTTCCACGAGCAAGTTGACATAAATTTCTAATTGGTTCTGGCTCCATCTAATGAATTATCATGGCTCCACTCTATTGACACTATGTATACAAACGAATGCACTATGTGGCAGCAACTTCTTCTATTTCCAGTAATTTTTGCAGATTAATTTATTATTATCGTCCAAATGGCAACTGTATGCATTTCAGGGTTAAGAATCGTAGTAAATAAGATATTGATGGTAGAAGTACAGTTAAAGCATGTACCATTTGACAAAAAAAAATGTCCAGCATCAAGCAGTGTGGGGTCATATTTTCAAAGATTTTTGCGGCAATCAACCATATTATCTAAGGGTTACTTCTGGGATTCTTTCCTGGACAGACTTAAACTCGGTGGTCTCGATTTGGTATAAATTGTAGGTCACGCGTGGTCAATGAAAATTTAATTTTTTGGAATATTCGACGTCGCAGAAATCGCAAGCCAAATCGCAAGAACTTGTTTAAACCAAATTAAAAATAAATGATTATTATTTTCGACCGATTTTAGGGCGTCGACTCTGGGTTTATCAATCATAGCATATTATGGCTTTTCGTGCGTTTCGTTACCTAGGCGCAAATTAGTATAATCAACGAATATCGCTTTTGATGTTTCAGTAAATATTAATAGGAGATATGTCAATAAAATGGTTACTAGCACGCACAATTTGCACATTCACTCAACGTGCGAGCTATTCTGTTTTGAATCATTAGTCAAAATATTAAGTTGGATTCACATCAATAAAAATTTGGGCTGTGTGTTGTATTTGTCACAAAAAGTTAGATTATATTTAAAAGTTTAATATTCATACAAACGAATTCGGTGGTATAACACAGAAAATAACTATTTGCACTAAAAAATAATTGACCTTACTTAAAAAATATGGTTTTTAAATTTCAAAACACAACGCACAACACAATTTTTGATGTGCATCCAGCTTTAGAACCAACAAATAAAAAGTAAGTCTTATTGCATTATTACGCCTGAAAAATCACAAACGCTCAACATCGAGTTTCAGTAACTATGCCCTGAATGAGAAAGTTTATCAAAAGACAAGGAAAAACGCGAACTTTGCTGCAAAGAGGACCGGAAATGTTTGCATTTTATAAATTGAATTCGTGTGAAAGTGGGCCATATTTATTTACCCTTTCTGGATTGTGACAAATTCGCTCATGATCCAACCCTATTCGGCGTTTATTATTTCAAGAACTCATGCATATTTCACGAGACAGATGTGCTTCTGACACGACGCGAGAATAGAAGAAATAAGAAGGAAAATTCGCAATGGAGCACGAGTTTTCTGCATAATTTTCTCGCGAGAGTAAAGGTGGAAAAAGAGATTTTTTTCCGGATTCTGGTAACTTAAGATGTTTTTTAGTTCTATTTTTTCTACCTATTTTATGTTTTTTTTTAATTTTTACTGTTTTATTTATTAAACCTTCAAATTCAATTTTACACATGATATAAACTATTAAACGCAGAATTTTTTTTTCCAAAACATCTCTTTTTTCAGGCCATACAAAGTAGAAGGACATAAATGGCCCATATCTTAATTGACGAAAAAGTTCTAATACTTACATGAAAAGTTAAAAATGATTCTAAACTGGATTCAGTTCTACATATTAAGGAATCATTGAAAAAATTATTTATAAAATCGTTTTTTCACGAGTGTTCATAGATTTTCCTCCAGAAAAATATAAAAAACTTTTTTTAACCCCCCCCCCCCTTCTCCTCAGCGGAAAAACTGCAGGCAAGACTTATACTCATTTTCGGACGTAAACTCATAAAATCACCTCCTGAATTGTTCGCACTTATTAACAATCTGTATAATTTCTCCATTACTTTCAGTTTGACTTAAAATATTGATTCAATCGGTTTTATTTACGCAAGGGGTACGTATTTCATGAACTTTTTCCTACATAAACAAAGTTAAAAAGCAAACATAGCCCCCAGATACGGTTTTTGGGCGCGATACTGCATTTTTTATCAGAAGGGCTAATGAAATTTAAGGAATAGGTATCGTTCTCAAAGCCTTCCAGGATTCGTGCTTCTTCCATTCCAAGCTATTAAAATTACCAATTCATTTCGGTTTTATTTAAATTATTTACTCTTTTTTATGCTACTGATGCTGATGCTCCCTCTACTTTGTTTTATTTAAACTGCTGTTGCGCTGCAAGTTTTCTTTTATGTAAACGGCGTCAAGGGCGAGATAAAGTGGCATAAAACTCGGTGCGAATTCCACCTTGATAGGAATCAATAGTAACAATGTCTTTTATAACGAGTTTTTAGGGCAAGTTCTCACTTCTTGGCCGCTTAGACCAAATGCAGCTATTCGACTTTATTGCGGACACAGATAAACTTTTATGCCGCTTCAGGATAGACTGAAGTTTAGGAAATAATGGTCATTACCTTCATCGAATGTATTATTTCTTTTCTTTCTAGCCTTTCAAGTTTTAAAGTCGGTCGGTTTCACATTTCGATCTATATGAAGTGAAATATAAATTTTCCTCGAGTGAAACACAACACGTGTGTATGTCTGGAACATTTAAGGCTTCCGCAAATCGTTTTGTCGTGTGTCACGTTCTTATCCTTAAGGATCACGCTGCCTTCCTTGAGAGTTTTAACTTTGCGAATTATGCCGATAGAAAACGCGATTTTCCGGAAAATATGCTTTAATTATCCCGGTTACTATGCCATTATGCACTCCACGTTTACCTGAAATGAATTTCTCAAGATGTGTTTACTAGAGGCTAACTTAAAATCTTTTCCAGGGCTGAAGGCACTTCCGCTTTACAACATCGATAAAATCTGCATATGGCAAAGAAGCCAGGTAGTGGTTTATCACATTGAAGTAGTTCAAGGCGTGATTCTTCAGAGAGAGTTCATTTTCCAAACTTCATAAAGTCTCTGACTATATGGAAGTTTCATAAATTGCATACATTTTCAGAGATCTTCTGTAAACAAAAATTAGGGTTTATTATTTCAGATTTTGTCTCATAATTCTATCAAAGAAATAATAAACACATATTCGGTCGATTTTGAAATTTTAACCCCTAAAGAGGTGAAAAGGGTGTCAAAATTATTATGAAAAAATAACACACCCAAAGCCCATGATGTAGAAACGAAATTTTATGCAGATGGTTAAAAATGTGGGCAAATATTTTAAAACGAGTCCTCGCTTAAGGAGAAAAATTCTTGCTTTTACAAAAAAAAAATCGTTCGTTCGGCCCTTTCTTGCTGCATGCTTAAATTGCTTCAGGCAATACTATGGTTATACTGGAGGGGATATAATTTGGAATAAAATCTGTTTTATAAATTTCTAAGCACTGAAAAACGGCCCTTTCCTACTACATGCTTAAATTCCTTCAGGAACTTCAATACTAATGATATGATTATGGAGGTGGGGTATAATTTGGAATCTGGTTAATAAAACTCTAAACACTGACTGCCAACGCACAGCATAAACCAAAGGGTCTAAGAAGAATTTTTGCATATGAATCCCTGATATACCATAGGTGAGCACTAAGAAAATATTTTTTTAAATTCATTCCCAAAGGTGTTAAATAGGGGATGAAAATTTTAAAGTTAGAAAATTGGTGTTTAGGTTTCAGTTTGTAAATAGAAGTTAGCTGTATCATCATTTTTGGCAATTCGTATTTGACAGTACAAACTTATGCGAAAATTTTAATTAAGGGATGATATACTTTGTTCTGAAGAGCACTTAGGAGGTCACTGAGTGATTCTTTTTTCGAATAACAATCACCCGATGCCAATAGCGAATTGGAGAAGAAAATTAACCCTAAATTCTGAACACTGCGCAATATTTTGAAAACAAATTTGTGCAACTGACAACGAATGATATTTCTTTCTTTGTAGACGCAACTAATCCTCAAATAGTTCGGCATTAGGCATAAGGAAAATAGGGAGTTGACTATAAAAATGTCGAAGGTTTTGAAAGAACTAAATTCAAAAAAAAAAACAAAATGTTGAGAAGTGAAAACTTTCAGAAAAGCAAAAAATTTTTAAAAAAGGTCGAATTCTTAAAAGTTATAGCTTAAATGTTGAAAAATGTCAATTTTTAGATATAGTCGAAACTCTAACGGATTGATATTTACAAAACATTTCAAATTTTCAAAAGGTAAAAATTTCGAAAAAGTAGCAGTATATTTCAAAAAAGGTTGTAAATTTCAAAAAAATAAAGAAAAACGTGGTAATTTTCAAAAAACAAAATGGCAAACAATCAAAGTTTTAAAGTAAATTTTAATTATCAACCAAGTCAAATTTCATAAAAAATAAAAAATTCATAAAAAGTTAAAATTTTCAAAAACATTTTAAGAATGTCACAACAAAATCAACATTTTGGAAAAAAAGTCAAAACTTTAATACAGTCGACTTTTTTAAGTTACATAATTCAAGAATTTGAAAAAATGGCGTAACTTTAAAACCTATTCAAAATTTCGAAGAAATGTTGAAATTTTAATAACTAGAGAATTTTCAATGAAATCCTAAAATCCTGAAATCTATAAAAAACCCGAATTTTCAAAAAGCCCAAATATTGAAGGAAAGTCAAAATTATCAAAAATTTCAAAATTTCAAAAAAGTAGAACTGAGAAGAATTAAAAAGTTTAAAACAATAAAAAATTTGGTTAATTAAAATTTTAAGAAAAAAATTCAAAAATCACATTTTTTTGAGATGTCGACATTATTAATGGAAAAATTTTAAAAAATTAACATTTATACAAATGTCTTCAAAAAAGTCAAGATTTCCAAAAAATGCCGAAATGTTGAACAAAGTCGACATTTTGAAACAAGTTGAAATTTTTGAAATAAATTAAAAAATTTATGCAATAATACATTTTGAAAAATGAAATTTCTCGAATAATTTCAAAATTTTCATAGTTAGGATTTTTTTTAAAATCAAGCTTTTGGAAAATAATGTCAACATTTTGAAAATCTAATGTTAAAATTTTGGAAAAAGTCAACCTTTTCAAAAAATTCTAGGATTTTAATAAAATTATGAAATTTTCATAAATACTCGAGACTTTTAAATAAGCTGAAATTTTGACAAATCGAAATTTTAAAAATGGTTAAAAGTTTGTACAAATGTCGAGATTTCAAAAAAAAATTCATTCAAGAGCGAGTCGAGCTCGTACCAATTACTACAGTGAACATCTATAGACCAAATTAAATCATTTTTATTTATGTTTATATTTAAAATTGTATCCAAATTTACTTAGTGTTATAATTGAAAAAATAAAAAAAAAATTGTATTTTCAGATATGCACACTTCTTGTTACAATCAATCTAAATATTTATGGAACTGATAACTAAGTTGATAATGTTTCAGATAAAAAGCATTTAATAGAAATTTGCAAGTAAGTCGATGACTAAAACAGTTTATGAGATTAACTGGGATCGCACTATTTAACAAACTAGTTCAAACTATGAAAATATTCATTTAAATGAAACTGTACATGACAAATTTGATCCGCATTCTATACTTCAGTTAAATCAGGTTTTTTTTGAAAACAATTATTACTATATGACTCAAATAACCTTGGCATGCAAGCACTTATTTTTCCATAAAATATTTTTTTCTCAACAACTATTACGATGTCGAAGAAACCTGAAGTTTTCCGATAATCTATGGCGTCATATGTACTAACCCTATTAAAATCTAAATATTATCCTTAGAATCCTAGGTAACCTAACATAACGCTGTGAAAAATTTCAAATTTCTATGTTACACAGTTTTCGAGGAAAACCTCTTGGTGACAGACTGACGAATGCACGAGAGTGAGATTAAAAGTGCTCCCTGTTTTCCTTTCAAGATACGGAACCCCAAAAAATGAGGAATTTTTAGTCAAATTTTCAGAAAAGCCGAACTTTCGAAGAGCCCAAATATTAAAGAAAAGTGAAAATGATCAAAAAATTGTATAATTTCAAAAACACTAGAAGAGAAAAGTTTAAATTTTCAAGGGTCGAAAATTGTTCATTGAATATTTTCAGAAAAATTAAACTTTTGAAAAAAATTTGAAAGAAATCGAAAAATCGAAAATTTTGAAAGCAGAACAATTTTGGAAAAAATTTAAATTTTGCAAAATAGTTCGAAAATGTTAAAAGAAAAAGTCGACATTTTAACAAAATGTTACGATTTAAAAAATCAAATTATTTAAATAAATTCAAAATTTTGAAGAAAGTTTCAAAAAAAATCGAAAGTTTGCAAAGAATGAAATTTTCAAAAAAAAATTTTTTGGCATAGTCGTAACTCAAAAAGTTTTAAAAAGGTAAGAAATTTTGGGGCGAAAACTGAGGAAAAATATTAGAATTTTCAAACACGTCAAGATTTTCAAACAGAGTCAAAATTTTCGAAATAAGATCTATATTTTTAAATGTCGAAAATAAAAAAGAGCAAACCCAAATTTTGAGAAGAAATCGAAATTTTGTAAAAAAAGTTTTAATTTTAAAATAAAATCGAAATTTTGAAAAAACGGAATCTTTCAAAAAACTTAACATCGTTAAAAATTTTCATTGTCATGCTCTCAAATATATCAAAAATTTTCGATGAAAAAAATTTACAAAAACTTTTATGAAAAGCTAAAATTTTGAAAAAAGTTGAAATTTCGGATAGTTGAAATTTGTTAGAAATTAAAATATTAAAACAAAGATTTTTTAAAATGTCGAAATTTTTATAAAGAATTCGAAATCCTAAAATGAATTTGGGAAATTTAAAGAATTTGAAATTAAAAATATTCAGTATTCATCAAGTCAAACTTTTAAGTCCAATAAGATTTCAAAAAAATTCGAAATTTTCAGTAAAGGTAAATCGAAATTTTGAACAGAGGGACAATCTTGAAAAAAAATTGAAAAAATACGAAATTTAAAAAAGCACAAATTAAAAAAATTAAATTAAAGGAAGTAGTGGTCGCGACAGTGGTGAATGAGATCGAGTGATATATTAGCACAAGAATAAGGAAAAATTACTCCTTATTCTTATGATATTAGCTAGTACCAGAATAAATTTCAGAATAAACTTACCTATACAGTGCTAGTCTGTAACCTGGAATAAATTCAGTAAATCAAAGACAGTTTTTTTTTTCGAAAATATGCTCTGACGCGTCGATTAATATTTTAATTTGCGCTCTTTTTGATGGAGGAAAATTTTATACAGCATGTCCCAAATTTAAGATATAACGTCATCGACAATTTTTTTATGGCAACCCTATTTTTTCTTTACTACTTTTAAAGAGTATATTAAGTTACACATGGGCACCGAATTTCAATTTTTTATTTCCTGTCATTTAAAAGATATTTACAAATGTAGTAACTAATTCGAAAAGTCAAGAAATCTGATTCAATGCAACACGATTTTCATAAAATTTGAAAATCGCATATCAGACAGCATTCATTTGAAATTTTTTGTCAAAAGTTAATAAAAACAAATAAGAGTAGTATCCCTATTGATCGAAAAGGCTATTAGTTTGACGTTTAGTGAGAAACACCATTTATTAAAAATCGACCCAAATGCCGTACTTAACTGAAACCCACAAGATTGAAATTTTAATAATGATTGGCTACGGGGATGGAACAAGAACACAAATGAAGTTATTCGCGTATGCAGAGAGAAGTATTCGTAAGCAAGACTGAAAAACAGTTTCTGGAAAAGAATGCGCTCAATGAAGATGTTAAAATTAATGTACTTCTCTATGTCCAAGAAAATCCTCATGTCCCCAATACTCAAACTAGGTAGGGAACTGGAAATTAGCCAGTCTTGAGTTGCAAGAATTCTGAAAATGCAAAAATTCCATCCTTATAAAATGACAATCCTCCATGAACTCTTAGAAGATGATCCGGATAGAAGACTCCAGCTTTGCGAACAAAATCTACTGGACAGAAATGTTCTAAACATAGAAAATATCCTATTTTCAGATGAATCAACGTTTAAATCTAATGGTAAGCTTAATCGTCTAAATTGTCGTTACTGGGCAGACAACAACCCACATTGGATGGAGGAGAGCCACACTCAACATCCAGGCAAAGTCAATGTTTGGGCAGGGATTGTTGGTGATCAAGTTATAGGACCAATTTTCTTCCAAGGAAATCTCAATGGGACAGGCTCTTCTTGCAGGAAGAGCTATCTAACATCTGGTTTCTACAAAACGATGCCCCTCCTTATTTTGCAAGACCTGTCCGTGAGTATCTGGATGATGTATTTTCAAACAGGTGGATTAGTAGAAGAGGACCTTTTAAATGGTCATCCAGGGCTCCGGATTTAACACCTATGGACTATTTCTTATGAAAGTATTTGAAGAGCAAAATTTTTAAGACCAAACCTGCAAATATTGAGAAGTTAAAAGGACGAATAAGACAGGAGTGTAACTAATTTCCCCCGAAGTAATTATAAATGTTTAAAACGAGTTTCAGTTCTGTTTAGGGTATTGTCAGTTAGTAAATGGACAACATTTTGAACATTTATTGGAGAAAAATTGTTGAGTTGAATCAGATTCCTTGATTTTTCAAATTAGTTAATATTAATTAAATATCTTTTAAATGACATGAAATAAAAAACTGAAATTTGGTACGCATGTATAACTACATACTATCCTTTAAGAATTGTCAAAAAAATAGGGTTGTCATTTTAAAAAATTGTCGATCACGTCATATACATTCTGTATAAAATGTTCCTACATCAAAAAGAGCGCAAATTAAAATATTAATCGACGTGTCCGAGCAGATTTCTGTCTTTGATTTACTGAATTTATTCCAAGTTACAGACTAGCACTTTATTTATAGCAAATCTGCAAGCCTGAAAAGTTTTGTGAACATTTTTAGTCAAATTCAGTTTTAAGTGTCACCTTTTCAACTAATTAATATTCTTTCATATTTCCTACTTAACTATTCTATAAACCGTGTGTACAAACAGTTTTCCCGTCTACTTATTAATAAATTATATCAAATTTTGCTTTTAATTTAGAGTTTCACAAATAAATATTGAAAGTAGACTGCTATAAGTTTTATTGTTTTTTAATGGAACACGCCGCAATAATATGTATTATTTTATAATATATTAACATATTATATCATTTATCACTTTTTATTAATAAAATATTTTTTGAAGTTTTTTATTGAATTTTTTTTTAGAAAATTTGGATTCTAACAAAATACTTCATAGATCTCACCCTCTATTTAAAACTGTTTTAATCCCGAAGGAAATTAAAGTTCAAGGCTTTCATATAGATTTTCAAAATTCAAAAATATGCCACTGAATGTTTTAAAAGAACATTTATTCGGAGCAATAAGACAATCAGTTAAACTGTTTTCTTCCATTGGGATTGTCGGTTAGCAAAAAAAAGAGCCAAACCTGAGGAATGAGCTACTAACATTGGATATTTTCTGTCATTTTTTATTTAAGAAAACTCTTGACTAATTCGTTTCCCTATAAGGGGATTAAAAAGGACATTTAGCGTTTGGATGACTTGAATTCTTTCATATCACGCAACTTTTCGTTTCGTATATTTGATGGAATGTACTCTTTGTATGTCGGTACCCCATGCCAACGTATACCGAAGTGGGTCATGCATTACTTTTTGAACGAGGATCGATAATGTCTCGGGTATGTTAAAATATTAAATTAAATTTCAATTCAATCTACGTTTCCGTTGCTACCCCGGTTTGTCTATGTTTTTTTTAATTAGTTTCCTTCAATCACATTGGAAGAGAAAACTGCAACATCTGGATAGTTTTTTAGAAGCGATAATTCCTTCGCGAATTACACAAATTTTTCCTCAATTACCGTAATTTCATGAACACTTTATTGATCTTTTTGTATTAATGCTTATCAAAGGAAAATTGTTTTTATTTTTTCAATTTATTATTCGTGGTGATTATTTCAAAAACATACTATACCAATTAAACAGGAAATGTCCCATTTTCTAAGAAAATGGTATCGTAAAAATGCGGGAATTAACTTTAAATTACACTGAAAGAACAAATGAATTTTCTATGCAACTCAATGAAAAACTAATACCACAAGATAAAAAGTACCCTCGGCAGTCGATTACGTTGAAAAATTTCTAACATTGGAAGCGGATTTACTCAAAGGAAATGGAATCAATTCGCCTTGCCTACTTTCCAGTATTCTCGGCGGTATTTGCTCGTCTATTATTTCTCAGGGATAAAGCTTGCGGATCTCTTTAAATTTCTCTCCTTACCTACATGAATATCGCGCCAGCTGAATACCTAAATACCAAACAAATGAAGCGCGGTAAGATTAAACGGAAACGTTAGATATTTCGGCGGATTAACCACATCGGTTTCTTGAAGCATGAAGACGTTGATATCAGATTTATTTACAATAAATTTATTCGGATTTCTCAACAACTCTTTTTGAAATGAAAACTTCTTGAGCGACTAAAGATAGGGGACAAACGAATGGGTTCGCGTTACCAATAATAGTTTGAACTATTGACATGCTCTAATGTCTTGTGGGTACATGTACCTATGAATAGATCCTGCAATAGAATTTTTTTAAAACGCGAGATCGGCAGCGAGGTTTGAACTTCGGACATGTTACGCCCAAAGCAATTGCACTGCCACTACGCCACGACACCTTGGTCCACTGAAACCCAGGCGTCGGACACTCTGTCAAAGGGAAGGATTGTAAATCTATAAACGACGAAATATTTCTAAATATTAGTCATTTCTAGTATATACAGAGTGGGCCACGCTGAACGCTACGGCCTCTAGGAGCTATGGGGTAACATATTTTAAAAAATAAATATGGTAATTAAATATAGTGCGCTAAGGTGTACATGCTAAAAATATTTTCAAATATACAGGGTGTTTTAGAAATTTGCTACATATCAAAGTTGTGATTTTTTAAACGAGATACTATGTTTTTCTTTTCATTTTTAAATTCAGTGCAAAAAATAACCTTAATTTTATTAAGGATTTTCTGTACCAAAACCTTACCCTTTTTAAATTAATCAGGTTTTTTAAAAAAGACAAATTTTGTAAAATGTTAATTTTACTCCCGAAAGTGAAAAATTTTAATAGTGGCGTCTTCAAATTTTTATCTGGCATACCTCTTGCTAGAAAATGCAGTTGGGGCAAATACCTAACTTTACAAATGTAAATTTAAGTAGAACACTTAGTATATTTTTATTTAAAATACTAGAAAATTTGATTAGCTTTCAGTTTGTATGCATTTCTCATACTTAAGTTCAATGGTTTGGGAGATAAAACTCATTTTTGACGAATTGTGCTGCTTTTAATCCAATATCCAAGATAAAATGACATTTGATCATAGTTGGCAGAAGTCAGTGAACTGACGTAACTCTCATAATAAGTTAAAGTGCATTTTCTTAATTCAAGAGAGGTTATGTTCACTTCTTTATTAAGTTAGTAGTTGAATTTGCTAAAATGAGAGAATATTCTGTTGACGCAAAAGTCAACTTGATTTTGACAATAGGTGACTGTTACAAAAACTGTTTATTAGCATCCAGAATTACGCTCAGAAGTTTCCAGATAAAAGGCATCCAGATAAAAACGTCTTTCAAAGACTGTTAGCAGGATTTTGTGAATTAGGTACCATTTGCTTACGAAACCCGTAAAATGCCGAATATTATAACGGGAAACAAAGAAAATGAGTTTCTTTTAATGCAGTTAATTACTGAAATACCTAATATAAGTACCAGAGTTCTTGAAAAAGAAACAACGATAAGCAGAACAAGTATACGAAGAATACTTAAGAAACATCAATATCATCCATATCACTATGAAATACACCAACATATACGGAAGACATGTACGGAAGAGATTTTGAAAGACGTCTGTGTATGGTTTCTTGAGAAAGTTGGAGAAGAACCTGACTTCTATAGTTCCATTTTATTTACAGATGAATGCATGTTCCATAATACCGACCTAGTTTTCATTATTATAACACTGAAAATCCACATTTATTCCGTAGTCAGAATTATCAAAATCGTTGGAGCGTTAATGTATTTGGTGGAGTTATTGGCAATAATGTCGCTGGGCCAGACTTTTTAATGGCCTTTTAAAAGGGCAAGTTTTTTAAAAATTTCTAAAAACACATTTCTGAATGAAACTGGAAGATGTACCCTTAAATACAAGGCAAAAAATGTGGATTCAGACAGACGGCGCTCCTGCTCATTTTCACACTTCCGTAAGGAAATATTTAAATAGTAATTTTCAAAATAAATGGATTGGTAGAGGCGGTCCCCATAGCTGGCCACCCAGATCGCCGGACCTAACCCCAATGAACTTTTTTCTATGGGGGTATGTAAAAAACATTGTATACAATGTTTCCCCTACCACCCCAGAGCACATGAAAAATCAAATACGAAATGCCTTTGAAACAATTGACGAAAATATTTTAGCAAATGTTAAGAACTCTTTTGAGAAAAATATAGAACTTTGTGTAGAACAAAATGGTTCCCACATTGAGTATTTGTTGGAGAAGAATATTGTTTTTTATTTGTGTTGGATATTTGTTTCACAATTCCATTAAATACTAAACTAAATATGTAGTTGCCTTTTTTAAATAGAACTATTTGTAAATTAAGCTAGGTTAAAATAAAACAAATAAAATTACCTTACATGAGTTAGTATAGTTTACCGAAGCATGCCATCCTTGATTAAAATTTGTTCCTTTTTGGATAATGATGAGAAATAGCACAATTCGTGAAAATAGTTATATCTTAAACTACTGAATTTAAATATAGAAAACATACATACCAACTTAAAGATAATGTTTAGGAGCATTGAACCTGATTTGTCACGGCAATGGGATCAGGTACATTTTAGTGCATGTCGATAATTATTTACCCATTACCCTTATCCCATTGTCGCAAATCTTGTAGTTCGGGCGAGGCTGATATCGGTTCCCAAGAACGGGGTTTTTCCCAGTCGGTAAACTAATTCGTAAAATTCCTAATTTGGGATGCGGATCGTATCTGGCTTCGTCATGGGCTCCTAGAAATTACTAATGCCCATTAATGAGATTTATCGTATGGTATTTATTGCTGAAACCTTTGTGCGAAAACGAGAGAAATTACAACTTACAACTTGAACGGGTGCGTTTCTTTTCACCCTTTACACTTTTACATTTCAGTTTACCCGAACGCAATTCATTACTTGCGCGTCGGGCTAAACTAACGATAGTTCAACTTCTACCATTCGTTAGTTTAAACAGATAATTAAATTATTTACTGGGTGTTCCATTTAAATTCACAAAGAAAACGTCGTCAGAAGTTTAAGTAAACGTTCCGGTGAATTTGGAACATCCTGTATAAACTTTGAAACTTGTTTAAACTGGATTTTCTGGTAAGTGATGTGCCAAATAAAAAATTATAGACGTCACTATCAAAATTATTTACTTTAAGGGATAAAATGTTTCTGTTTGAAAACCTTGTATTTAAAAAAAAAGTGAATTATCTCAAAAGGATTAGGTTTAGGTATAGAAAAACTGTATAAAAATTGTCATTATTTTTGGCGCTGATTGTAAAAATGAAAAGAAAAATATGATGTTCCATTTAAAAAATTATAATTTTGATATGGAACACTCTGTATATTGAAAAATATTTTTGACATGTAGATCCCAGCAATTCATATTTAAACATATTGTTAATTTTTTTAAATATTTTATCTTATAGCAAAGTTCCTAGAGCCATAGCGTTCAGCTTGACCCATCCTGCATATTAGGGTGTGGCGTAAACTGAATTTTCAAAAATATTTGTCATCTATAGTTGTCATTTGTGAACTTAACCAAACTTATTTATTGTTTAGCTGACACATTTTGTTTTATTTTATATGACATTCAAGTAGAGACTGTGTAATATACGTAGTTATTTTGCATTGTTCTTATGTCATAAAATCATAACATAGCAAGTAAATATGAAAGATAAAAAAGCTTTCAACAATGACAGTGACAGTGATAGTTGCCAGTGTACAATGTAAACAGTTAAATTATTAAATTAGATAAGGTACCAACCGTCTTTTTTGCTCTCTATGTTGGTAACTGTACCCTGTGACGCGACAAAAGTTGTCATGGTGGGGGTAAAAAGTGTCCAACCCCTTATGAAACCAAAACTTGCCTGATGATCTAACCCTATCGTTGAAGTGAGATTGAATATACAAAATGTATAGATTATAATTGTTTAAAGTGTGTTTCAATTTGATTGTCATTATTCCTATTTTCTCCCTAAGCGAATAAGCCTATATTAGAAAAAAAAAACACTATCAAAATTCTTGTAGGTCGGCAGATGTCAATTCGAAATGCGCTATGCAAGATAAACGAGACAATGTCATTTTTGATCAGTCAATGTTGGAGGTTATTTGTGTTATAAAATTTATTTTTCTTCAAGTTTGGAATCTCGTACAGGTGACAATTACAAAGAAATGATGAGCAGCTTTATATTATATAGCAGTAGCTGTTTATTTATATAGAAATAGACGTTAGTGAGCGAGTCCTCAATTATCGAGAAGGCAGTTGAAATCTTATAAATTAGGAACTTCAAGAAGGCAATTGTGGGATCGCTGTGAACATTTTTAAGAATGGGCGAAAAACGTGTTGAACAACTTTGAATAACTTTGTACTTTAACCGCTGTTAATTTTTGGTTGTCAGAGTACAAAAACAAAAAGGATTTAACACAACCATAAATCAAGTCGATTTTCGGACACAAATTGCAAATATTTATTTCAAAATTTGGGCTTTATTTAAAAAGGTTAACTTTATTTTAAAAATATCCACCTTTTTGAAAATATCATTTAGTTTCCAAAATTTTGATTTTTAAAAAATTTTCATTTTATCTGACTTTTTAAAAATGTGTTTTTTGGTTGGATTTTTTCAAAATCTCACTTTAACTTCAGAATTTTGACTTTTTTCTAACAAAATATTTCATATTTCTTCAAAATTTTCACTTCTTGAAAATTCTTTATTATTTTTATTCAAAAACTGATTTTTTTTAAGTTTTCGCCTTTGTTGAAATATCGGAGTTGTGTTCAAAACTTCACTCTTTTTCAAAATTTTAACATCTTACAAAATTTAAAATTTTTTTAAAAAATATGTACCTTATTTTAAAAATCCTAACGTAAGCTATTTCATTCAAAATTTAGGTTTTTTAAAATTTTAATCATTTCTAAAATTTCGACCTATTTTGCACATCTTTATTTTTAAATTTTGGCTTTCCTTAAAAGATCTTTTTTTAAGGTCTTTAATTTTTTAAATCTCGACATTTTTTTAAACATCAACTTTTTTTGAAATTTTGGATCGTTTTCGGATATTTTTAAAAATCTACACTTTCTTTTTTAAATATCTACATTCTTATCAAAATTACGACTTCAACACTTTGACAATTTCGACATTTCTTCAATTCTTTTTTAAAATTTTCAATATTTTTCAAAATTTCGTTTTAAAATTTCAACTTTTCATTAATATGATTTTTTTTGAAAATCTGCCTTGTTCCAGAATTTTGATCATACCTATTTTTAAAATTTTAGAATACTTATTAAAGTTTCCATTTTTTATAAATTTTTGTAATTTTTTAAAAAATTTGCATGTCAAATTTCGACTTTTTTAAAACATGTTTGACCGTTTTCTTTTAAATTATACTTGTGCAAAAGTTCTTTATTTATTTTATTATTTCGACTTTTTCTTGAGTTTGTCAATACCTACATATTTGTGAAATTTTAGAACACTCTTTAAAGTTTCCAGCTTTTTAAAAAGTTCTATTTTTTGAAAATTTTGCCACTTTTCCAAATTTTAGATTTATTTTAAATGTCGACTTTTTAAAAACGTGGACATTGTTTTACTGTATACCTCTTCTTAAAAATATCGTTCTTTCTTCAAAATTCCAAAATCATTTCTGCAAAATTTCAATTTTCGATTTTCTTTGAAATTGTGACTTTTTTAAAATTATTTATATATTTTGTGAAAGTTTGAATTATTTTTAAAATTTGGCCATTTTGTCGCCGTTTTTTCTCAAAAAATCGACCTTTTAAAAAATTTAAACATCTTTTCAAAATTTCAATTTGGGATTTTTTAAAAAATGTTTTAAATTTCAACTATTCGCAATTTATACTTTTTTGAAAATTTTTGCTTTTCTTCAATATTTAGACTTCTATTTAAAATGTCGAAAATTTGACTGAAAATGTGTTCATTTTCTTTAAAACTCGACATTTTTTCAAAATTTTGACAATTTTTAATATCTTACACTATTTTTTAAAATCTCCATTCTCGATTTTCGATACCGCCAAAAATAACAACAGTTTACTCTTGGACATTTTTTAAAATTTTCAAATACTTGAACCCTCTTTACAAAAAATGTCATTTTTGGTGATTTAAGATCAAGCTGGAGATTTTATAAAAAATAACTTTTTCTCATAAACCCACAAATAAAAAAGAAATCTCCCTTTAGTACTCTGTCTTGGGAGACACCATATATGTATATTTTTTCTCCTTACTCCCGCACTAAACAGAGAGGACAAGTGCACCTCCATTAGTACTCAATTTTTTTTCTCTTAATGATTTCGAATCTTTTGAAATTCAGAATTTTAATATTTTCTTACTTTTTTAACCTTTTGATGTAATTGATTTGAAATATACAAAATCACCTAACTAAGAAGCTGTAAACCATAAATAAATTAGCTTAAGTTAAAAGTTTCTTGTTGTCTTTTTCTCTAATTTAATTTTGCTGAAGAGCGAGCATTGCTCTCGAGGCGCTATCGACGTTATAACAGTTAAACTTGAATTTTTTTCATGTAAAGTTGAATGTAATCAATTTGGGCGGTAGGTAAAAATAAATCGAGCCCTTGAAATTGAGCAGATTTGATAAAGAGGAATTTAAATTGTTTCCTATTTAACATTCTAAAGAAAATTTAAAAATCCATTTGAGGCCCCCTGGGTGTTCGGGTAACCGTTTGAAGTTTAATGCGGATTATTACTGATGTCGAATTCAAATGCTTTTTCTTTTCATCATCGAAACGCAAACATGAAAGTTGAATTGAAGGGAAGATTGAACCGTGCCCTTTGTAAACTCGAGTAAAATCAATTTTAATTTCTACGATATTGAAACGAATGATTCAACCTATTTTTTGTCAGGGATTAATCTTCCACTTTATGATGCACAAATTATAGCAATATGTTAACACAACAATCAGTCAGCTAGCTGCACAAGTGAGTAACTAAGAAGGGAATACCTTCTTTTTTTTATACTTAATTGATGCGTCAGTTTTTAAAATGAAAAATATTTGATTAATTAAAAAGGTCGGCATAATCTCTTATTTTGATAGGCAGTTACTACCTGCGCTATTAATTACATTGTATTTTTCATCGACTTTTTTTTTTCAGCTCCTTTAAACTGGAGATTTAAAGTTTAGAGGAAAATATACAACATCTCATAACGAATATTATTTAATTGGTTCGTATTTTTTTAGTGGCGGACTTCACCCAACAACTTGGACAGCTGTATGAACAGCATGCCGAAGAGATCCAGCTGCTGGTCTCCAATTTCCGAAAAAGAAACGGTGAACTCAGGAAGGAAAGGTAAACTTTTAATTAATTTATCTCGCGACCGATTTTCGTACTGTCCTGCCCTATCACCTGCTAATGACGGGCGTTTCTCAGACCTGCTTGCCCCAGTTCTTTGTTCCACACGTGGGAGACCCTGCTGCAGGAAGTGGAGATCGACTCTCAAGTGTTGGGGGAGATCGCTTCCATTTTAGAACGACAAGTGTCCCGTCCTTTGCTCGAACGCTCCTTTCATCGAAAAATACAGTCGCGGAAAGTGTTTACTCACAGGGAAAGCTATGAGACCATTCTGGCGAAAACCGAGGAGAAATTGGCCAAAGTAAGTAGCGAATGTTGTCGGTGAAATTAATTGGGACCAATTACGCGATGTTTGCGTCAGCTATTGTTTATCATCGATGTATCAAATTATGAAAATCCACACCTCTTCGAATTCAATTAATTTGTAATCAACTGCTCGTTAATTTCAGTGCAGGCAGGAGTATAAAGCCGCCTATGTATCGTATTTGTCAGCTCCGAGTACGGAAACGCTGAGCTGTTACTTTAACAGTCACAATGCTTACGTTCAACAGCTTCATGCCACTAATGGAATGTTAGAAGAGTACGGCAGGAATACTTTACCTTCGCTACTGCAGGTGGGTGACATTTTAAATTTACGTTTTACAGCTTAAGTGCGCCGAGGCGAAAGACTTGGAGAGCTTTCTCCTCCACTAGTTTATAAAAATCCGGGCAAATGTTATCACGAGTATATCTCATCTCATAGTGAACCCTAATATTTTGATATTTTTTTTTAGTTTCGATTTTTTTTGCTTTGTAGATGTTTCCTACTTTGCCTTTGAAATGTCTTTCATTTTCTTTTTATTCTAGATCTACTTTCTTGCTTTCTTGTGAAATTGATTTTTTTTCATTGTGATCTGTGTATAAATCCTTCTCTTAACAAATTTTATTTAACTTTTAAACCTTCTCACCTTAGTTACCTAAAACATTGTTTCCTTTTGTTTTGTAATTCATTGTGCCCCTTACTCGCAATGCCCCTAGGGCATGTCATGTTCACCCTTTGCGGGAAGATTTAGTTTAAAAAAAATGTATCTCTCTTTAACTTCACTTTGCAAACCGTCCTTTGTATGTATGTACATACCGAGTTTCTCAAATTAAATAACCCGGCTGTTTGAGCACCGAACATTAATTTTGTGGATGCCTCGAATCATTATTTATTTTTTCGGATTCATGTGTTCGCTTATGTTAGGACGATTAATTATTTTTATAAGATTTTACGTTTATTTATTTCTTAGAATCCCCTTTTTACTTTTCGTCGGATCGGTTAATTAATAAAACCAAAAAAATTGCAATTATTTTCATGTTCCTTTCAAGGAAAGACAAATAATTACATAAACATGTATTGTTCATTGATAAGCGACGGTTTGCTCTGGGTATTCTGATTTATTTATGCATCACCTGCTGATTGAACTGCACGTGATAAGCATCTATTGACCTATGAGGTTTTAAACCATTTGTTGCGATCAGCCATCTCAAGAAGGCTTTATAGGTTGAGTTTCATCTTTTCAAATTTGAATACACTTTCTTTTCGATTTTCTATTTTACTAAGCCTTGGGAATGCGTGGTTAAAATTAATCAAGTTACGACTAAAACACCATGTATAACGGATTAAATTAAAAAAATAAACAATTAGAAGAAAAATTACTAGAAGTGTTTCAGATGTATTTACCGGATGTGTTTGCTGTGAACGTGATTCTGGGTGATAAAAAAATTAAATCCAGCAATTCTAACAAAGGTCAAATAAAATTCTAGAATTAGTTTCCTTCAAAAACAATTAGCGTCCATTTCGGCTCATGCAACGTGAAGGTTCAGCGCCCACGGGACTTCGTAACTGTTGCTGTTTCGTGTTTGCAAAATTTATTGCGCAGCTGGGCAGTTTGTTCAAATGACCACGCTGCCAGATAATCAAGCAGATGAACGTTATATTAGGTGGCAAGAAAAGCTCTTGAAAATACAAAAGCTGACCCAGAAACGAATGTATCACGAAACATGACGAGGGTTAATCCGAACTTATAAATTTAGACGACTACATCGCATTTGCTTAATTCATTAAATGTATGTAGGGTAGACAGTCATAACTAAGGAAAAGTTTGGTTTTCCAGTACTAATTCATTTCGTGGTTCGAATCTCTGAAACCCAAATTATAGAATGATGTCCTTTTATGTTGTAAAGTTCCATCAAGCTCAAAATGGTGTGAAAAGCGCAAAAAAATGAACAGGATGATATAAAATATAAACATTAGTATTCTCAAATTAGACACAATAATCAGAAAACACTAAAGTTGCCGAAGCACTGAAAGATGTTCCAGTGGGTTTTTGAATTTAGTTTAGGGTTAGTCTGAGGCTGGTTGTAGAATTGCCAGACATATATTTATTTTGTAAGCATAAAACCAACAAAAAACATACAAAATCTACCCATTATGGACAATTCCCAAGTACTACCTCAAAGTTCTAAAAAAGATCCATCTTTCTAAAGTAGTGTGAAGGATGTTATTTTTCCAAAATATTTATGGCGAAGTTGGAATTTATAAAATGATGCCTGATTCAAGAAAATTGGTGTCCCCTGTTTATATCGCCAGTTTATTTATTTCCTTCCTTTGGATGTATTTGTAATCAACACTCTGTCAACAGCAGCCGGATTTTTTTTTAATAAAACCGGCAATTTGAAAAGTTGGCTATCCCTCGTCGATTGGCCTGCCAACAACCGGACCAAATGCGAAATATATCATTGAGGTGTCCCCGCGTCGATCAAGTGTCCAAATCAAACGTCGAATAAAGTCGGGGCTATCGAAGTTCCCTCTGATCGTCCTCCACGCCTTAAAAGCATTTTAACACGTCGAGTGATCCCGTGTTTCACACATATCCCACATCTGAAGCAGCTCACTCGATTTTTTCGGATACATAAAGGATGAAATCTCCATAGGATAAACCGATCACGTTTAAAAAAGCGAGATTCTCTGGCTATTAGAATTTTCTATTTACTTTTATCCTTTCGCATCCCCCAACTTCCATGAGATTGCGATTGAATTTAAGGGATTATGTAAGAAACTGTAACTTCTACTTTGGCATGGAGGTAGGGAGGGTGGACGTTGTCAAGTTTTATGAATAATAAATCCAAATGATCATATGGCCATATGATCATATGGAAACCATTACCTTCAATAATACGTTTTAAACTGACCTTAAGATCCGACCTACATTTGTTGTCATCTGCGACTATTAAGCCAGCGAATCGAAGTGTTAAGTTTTAGCACGTTCGACCGTTTAATTACAGAGCATTTAATTCAAATTATTTATTAAGTTAAACTAAAGACACGTCGAGGACGCTTCTATTTATAATAGAATTTGCTATGATGCAAATCCGTAAATAATTAAAGTTGAAATATAAATCTTGTCCCTTGAAACCAAGAAAGATTGAAAAACACATCAAGGGTTGCTCTAAACCAAGAAAGATTGAAAAACACAACAAAGGTTGCTTTGAAACCAAGCAGGAAAGATCAAAAAAACACAACAAAGGTTGCTCTCAAGATTTGTATTTCAATTTTTGAAGATAACTAAGGACCAGCCAGTTCCATAAAAAAAAGAATTAAAGTTACCTCACACAAGGACCTTGCAAGCTTTTTGTTATATGGGTATATTAATGAACAAGTTCAGTATTCGTTCCCAATGCTTTTTTTTTAATTGAGCTTTGTATAAACGTTTGCAGTAGATGACACGAAAACGAAATGCATCGTAAGCGAATTTAATATCCGGGCTGGCAAAGAAAGATCAGCTAAACTGATTAAAAGGGAACTAGAATGGAAACTTCGCCATATCCTGCTCTTAATTGGAGGGAGAGTCTTAATTATAACTCGACTTTTTTTGAGGCGTTTTTCTCTTCCATTTGGGTCAGAGGCAGCTTCTTTATTTTCACATATCCTATTACAATACGGGGTGATAATTAAAAATTTTATTTTTAAAAATATAAAATACATTTTTAACCAACGGATATCGCCTATTTGATTTGTGTATGTCTAAAATATGAGATGAGAAAAATTTTTAATAACTTAACTGATGAAACCAACGACCCAAAAAATCGTCGGAAAATTAATATTGTAACGCAATGTAAATAGACGAAATAGGATTTAGAATAGAATTGTAGAATTTAGTAAATAAAAAAAAGTTTCTAGAAGGTTCTGATAAGGGGAAAGCGGCCGCGATAACGAAACAAACGGCAGATAAGCGTTCCAGAAATTTCGGCATTCGATAAGCCTTATCTGCCGAAAATTCTGGAAGACGCGGGCCGAAACTATAAAAAGGCGGTCACTTTTCCCTCGAGGAGTCAGTTAGAATCAGTGCAATTACTAAGTTAGTAGAAGTGAGTTAATTGTAAATTGTGGTGATTCAAGTTGAGTTCAGTAATAAAGTGGGAATAAATCCATCACGTGTATCAATTCGAACCGATAACGCACGTAACATCTGGTGTCAGAAGTGGGATTATTCGTGGATTGTGCTTTATTACTCGAAAAAAATTCGTGCCAGGTGCCGTAATTGGCTTTATCTCGGACGTTTTAAACTGTTAAATAGTTATACGAGGCGCGTCAAGTAAAATCTTGAACATTCAGATACGCTTTATGGATACGAGATTAAAATCGGCCAAAATGGAACAACAAATGCAAGCGTTATTAGCAATGTTTAAAGACCAAGCAGAACAAAGACGGCAAGAAAAAGAACAGGAGGAAGAAAGAAGGCGACAAGACGAAGAACGAAGACGACAAGAAAAAGAACAGGAGGAAGAACGAAGACGACAAGAAAAAGAACAGGAGGAAGAACGAAGACGACAAGAAAAAGAACAGGAGGAAGAACGAAGACGACAAGAAAAAGAACAGGAGGAAGAACGAAGACGACAAGAAAAAGAACAGGAGGAAGAACGAAGACGACAAGAAAAAGAACAAGAGGAAGAACGAAGACGACAGGAAAAAGAACAGGAGGAAGAACGAAGACGACAAGAAAAAGAACAGGAAGAAGAACGAAGACGACAAGAGGAAGAACGAAGACGACAAGAAAAAGAACAGGAGGAAGAACGAAGACGACAAGATGAAGAACGAAGACGACAAGAAAAACAAGAATTGCATAGTCTACTAGCAAATATAACTGAAAAAATGGGAGTAGACGTTGAAAAAATGAAAGAAGAAGTGAAAGAACAGATTACAGGAATGCGAGAAGAAATGCAGGAAGAGATTGGCGAAGTCAGGGAAGAAATTGGAGAAGTAAAAGAAAAATTCAACAGCAAGCTTCTTGATTTGGAAAATACAACACAGAAAAAGTTCAGCAACATCGAAAAAAACATGAAGAAGTTGCTAAGTGGACAAGTCACACAACACGAATCCGAAAGTGTACCCGCTATCTCTTCCCAAAAAGTGAAACCTCCGACCTATGATGGGAAAACATCCTTCCAGACCTACAGAAAACAGTTCGAAGCTGCTGCTAAGGCAAATCGGTGGACGGAAGAAGCAAAGGCAACCTCATTAGTGGTATCCCTGCGCGGAGATGCTCTGGAATTACTCCGAACTCTATCGGATCAAGAACAAGCCAATTATGAAGATCTAGTTAGGGCTTTAGAGCTGAGATTTGGGGACCAACATTTGCAGCAAGTTGTCCAGTCGCAGCTGCTAGTAAGAAGACAGAAAAGTGGAGAAACGCTGCAAGAATTCGAGGCTGACGTTAGAAGATTGGCGTACATCGCCTATCCAACAGCACCAACCGACTTTCTGGAACTCCACGCAGTTAGAATCTTCATAGAAGGAATAAGAGATCCGGAAGTTCAGAGAGTGATACGCCTATCAAACGTCCGAACATCAAAGGAGGCACTGATAAGAGCTTTGGAGGTTGAAGCTGCTTACAAGGTTTCAGAGCCAGGGGCGCCACGGAGAATTAGGAAGGCTGACATCGAAGAGGCTACGAATGACCCTGATCTGGCGAACTTAAACACCAACATGAAGGAAATGAACGCGAACATAAAGAAGATGGACGGGAGCATAAGCGCTAACATACAGGAAATGAACGCGAGCATCACAGAACTGGTAGGAACTCTTAAAGGCAGATCCAACAGAAGCACATGTTACAACTGTGGCAAACCGGGGCACTTCAAGAAGGACTGCAGATTAGCCCCAAGAAGTCGACAAGCCTCACAACAGGAAAACTAAAATCAGCCAGTGGGAAGGGGCACTCACTGGCTTGTGTCGAGCAACGAGCCCCCAAAACTCTTTCCATCAAACAGATAAAAAGGACCATGGAAAGTTTAGTGGTGGCAGCCAGCGTAGATGGAAGGAATGTACAGGCAACAGTGGACACAGGCGCCATGGTTACTTTGGCACGAAGGAACATCCTACCGTCGCAACCGAAGGTACTGTCGCAAAGAATGGTCCTCAGAACAGTTACGGGAGATACTGCGCCAATTATAGGAGAGGCAGACGTCATGATTGGTCTGGGAAAATTAAGGATTTCGCATCGGGTGTTGGTGGCAGATATCGAAGACGAACTGATTCTGGGGATGGACGTAATCAGGCAACATGGCTTTACTTTCGATCCAGCGCAGAACATTTTAAAGATTGGAAATGAGGAGCTTGTCCTGACTACACCAAAGGACACTCCAAAGGAGGTAAGACTGTTTGCCTGCGAAACAGCTGTAGTGCAGGGAAGCAGCGAGAAGACGGTTATGGCTGTGATGGAAGGAGATTTGGGCTGCTGCGTTGGATTAGTGGAACCGACTTATGACATTTCCAAGAATTTGCTAGTGGCGAGATCCGTGGTTAAAGCATCTCAGAAGGTACCTGTGAGAGTTGCCAATGTGTTCCCAACAGCACGCTCAATCAAAAAGGGTACTACTCTGGCAGTCTGTACCCCGGTAGCCTCAATAAGCTCCTTGGGAGACAGTTGTGCGCCAGTACAGGAAACAAAGATTGGGCAAGTCAAGTTGGAAGTGGACTTGAAACACTTGTCCAAGGAAGAATTAGTTCTGGCTAGGTCATTTCTAAAGAAAAACCACGGCGTTTTTACCGCTGGAGACCGAAATCTAGGAAGGACCGACGTAGTTCGACACAAAATCAACACCGGCGATGCAACACCTATTCGTCAACCCCCTAGAAGATTACCGGTGGCCAAGCAAGAGGAAGTCGCGGGACTGGTTAAGAAGATGATGAAGGATGGAGTCATCGAGGAGTCCAATAGTCCATGGTCTTCCCCTGTAGTCTTGGTTACAAAGAAGGACGGGTCAACAAGATTCTGTGTCGACTACCGGAAATTAAACGACGTCACTAAAAAGGACAGCTACCCCTTGCCAAGAATTGATGACACCCTAACGACCTTGTCTGGGTCCACCTGGTTTTCAACTTTGGACTTGAAAAGTGGATATTGGCAAGTGAGCATAGACCCCGACGACAAAGAAAAGACGGCCTTTTCATCTGGGAGTGGATTATATCAGTTCACGGTTATGCCTTTTGGACTATGCAACGCACCGGCTACTTTCGAACGTCTAATGGAACTGGTACTTCGAGGACTCACTTGGAAAACCTGCTTGGTTTACCTAGATGACGTCATGGTGATGGGCAAGAGCTTTAAAGAACATTTGGAAAATCTTCAAGAAGTTTTCGACAGATTAAAGCAAGCCAACTTAAAGCTGAATCCAAAGAAGTGCTCTTTGTTCCAAAGAAAAGTAGAATTTTTGGGTCACACTGTATCAGCCGCAGGAGTTGAAACAAATATCAGCAAGACTTAAGCAATTCGTGACTGGCCAAGACCCAAAGACAAACATGAACTGAGGAGTTTCTTGGGGCTGTGTACCTATTACAGAAGATTTGTGAAAGGTTTCGCCAACATCGCTGCGCCGTTGCATCAACTAACGGAAGGAAGAAGGCCGTTCGTCTGGACTCCAGACTGTGATACCGCTTTCCGAAAATTGAAGTCCGCCTTGTGTACAAGCCCTATCTTGGCGTATCCTCAGCAGAATGGGAAGTTCGTGTTAGACACTGATGCCAGTAACATCGGCATTGGGGCTGTGCTGTCCCAAGTTCAAGGCGGTGAAGAAAGAGTCATCGAATATTACAGCAAGATCCTGACGAAGCCAGAGAGGAACTATTGCACCACCAGGAAGGAACTTCTTGCGATAGTGAAGGCCGTGGAACACTTCCACAAGTACTTGTAAGGGCAAGAATTCCTTATTAGGACAGATCATTCGGCACTTTCTTGGTTACTCCGAATGAAGAACGCGGAGGGACAGACGGCTAGATGGTTAGAAAGGCTTCAGCAGTATCACTTCAAGGTGCATCATCGACCGGGACGACAGCATAACAACGCTGACGCTTTGTCCAGAAGACCTTGTGGTGATTGCAAACACTGCAAACGAGTTGAGGACCATGAGGACATGGTGGATATAAGGGTCACTTCTCTCCAGCCAGAAGACGAATGGACTGTTGAAGGCCTTCGGAAGCTACAGAGGAGCGACGCTGATATCGGACCCATATTGGAATGGAAAGAAGCTGGAGACAGACCGGAATGGCAAGAGGTTTCCGACAGAAGTCCAGCTCTTAAGAATTTGTGGGCTCAATGGAAATCCCTCCAGGTCGAGGACAGAGTACTGAAGAGAGCATGGGAAAGCGCGGATGGAAAGCGTGTCAACTTGCAGTTGGTGGTGCCTCAGGAGAAGATTCCACAGGTCTTGTGGGAGGTGCACAATGGGACCTCTGGTGGACATCTAGGGATGAACAAGACCCTGGAGAAGGTTCGAAAACGGTTTTATTGGGTTAACTGCAGGGAGGACGTCGAGCGGTGGTGTCGAAAATGTGTCACCTGTGCTGCATCCAAGGGTCCTCGTACGAGAACCAAAGGGGCCCTGAAGCAATATAATGTGGGAGCTCCATTTGAAAGAATTGCAATCGATGTGGCAGGACCATTCCCAGCTTCAGACGATGGAAACAAGTACATCCTGCTGGCCATGGATTATTTCAGTAAATGGCCTGAGGCTTATGCCATCCCGAATCAGGAAGCCACCACAGTCGCAAGGGTTCTTGTGGACAACTTCATCTGTCGATTTGGTGTTCCCTTAGAACTGCACTCGGACCAGGGAAGGAACTTTGAATCGGGGGTTTTCCAAGAGGTGTGTCGTCTTCTTGGAATAAGGAAAACTCGAACAACACCTCTTCATCCACAGTCTGACGGAATGGTGGAGAGATTTAACAGGACCTTAGAGGAACATCTTTCGAAGGTCGTTTCCAAACATCAGACCGACTGGGACCGACATCTACCACTGTTTCTGATGGCCTATCGCGCGGCAACTCATGAAACTACAAGTCAGACCCCAGCAAAAGTGATCTTCGGGAGGGAACTGCGGCTTCCGTGTGACTTGGTGTTTGGATCACCAAGGGAGGTCCCCAGGGAAACGATGGGTTTCGTAGATGACTTGAGGGAAGCGATACTGGAGACGCATGCTCTGGTGCGGACGAAGATCAATTTGGCGACGGACCGGATGAAGGCCAGGTATGACGTGAGTGCCAATCATGGTGGTTTTAGTGAGGGCGAGTTGGTATGGCTATACAACCCTCAGCGAAAGAAAGGAGTTTCGCCAAAGTTTACGCCATCTTGGGAAGGGCCGTACAAGGTGCTGAAGAGGATCAACGACTTGGTATACAGGATCCAGCGTAGCTCCAGGAGTAAAATGAAAGTGGTACACCTGAACAGACTATGCAAATTTAGTGGCGAAGTGACTGATTGGAACTGATCGGGACGATCATTTCTAAGGGGGAGGCAGTGTAACGCAATGTAAATAGACGAAATAGGATTTAGAATAGAATTGTAGAATTTAGTAAATAAAAAAAAGTTTCTAGAAGGTTCTGATAAGGGGAAAGCGGCCGCGATAACGAAACAAACGGCAGATAAGCGTTCCAGAAATTTCGGCATTCGATAAGCCTTATCTGCCGAAAATTCTGGAAGACGCGGGCCGAAACTATAAAAAGGCGGTCACTTTTCCCTCGAGGAGTCAGTTAGAATCAGTGCAATTACTAAGTTAGTAGAAGTGAGTTAATTGAAAATTGTGGTGATTCAAGTTGAGTTCAGTAATAAAGTGGGAATAAATCCATCACGTGTATCAATTCGAACCGATAACGCACGTAACAATATATTTTGAAATATGGGAAAAATGCTATGTGGTTATCTAAACATAATAACAAACATTTAAGTTAGCTTCTCTACTAAAGGTTTTTTTATTTTCAATTTGCTTTTGACCAAAGAAAAGAACGTTTTCTCATTTATTTTTAAACATGTCTCAAAATTGAGAAAATAAAAAAAAACGGACTTTATATACAAAGTAAGAATTGTAAATATTGTGCCATAAACAATATGTATTAAAAAAACTCACAATAAACATTAAAAAAATACTTTAATTGGTTTATCTCGATAAACCAATTAAAATCTCCATGATAGAATTAAATCGTTGGCAAAACCAAAAAGGCATACCACGGAAATTAGTTTTATAATTTGCAGTTAAATTTGAACAGAGACACAAAAAGTAGAAAGTTTGTCTGCAAGCTCAATACATAATAAAAATTTTTTTGTCTCCAAAACTATTCATAAATAAACATACCTTATGCCATGGGCGTAGACAGGATTTTGTTTAGGGAGAGGCAAGAAACATTTTAAAAAATTGCTAAGAAAAAGAAAAACCGGAAAATGTTATAGCTGAGTATATGTGTATTTTCACTTACTTAATTTGGAAATAGAGCCGAACTTAGAGAGGAAACAGCCAGGAAATTGAATCTAATATAAAAACCGAATTTTCCGGAAGACTTTTATTAAATTATTGAAAAAAATGACAATTGCTAAGCTAACTGTAAGCCGAAATTGGAGAAAAAAAATTCAGTCCGCAAAAATATTTCTGTCAGAATTTTTAATTTATTTTAGTTTGGTTTGTTATAATTTTAAAATTTATCAAACTATTTAGTTTTTTATTAAAATGTCAACAAAAATAAAGAATATTAAAAGAAAATCGAAATTTTAAGAAAATGTGGTAGAAAGTAGAAATTTTCAAAAGCATTGTATTTCGTCAAAATTTTGAGATAAAGAGAAATTTTGAGAAACATTAAATTTTCGGAAAATCAAATTAAAAAAAAGAAATTTTTAGAAAAATCCTGATGTTAACAAAAGTGATTTCGAAATAAAAAATAACAATTTTTTAAAAATACCGTTGAAAGATCGTGAAAAAGGTTGAAATTTCTTGAGGAAAAGTCAAAATTTCCAAGAGAATGTTTAACTTTGAGAGCAAAAGTAGAATGTTTAAAAATAATTTCGAAAGAAACGAAATTCTTTAGAAAAATCATATTTAAAATAAAAACCTAACTTTTCAGATAATTTTAAAAAACGCTGAAAATTCGAAAAAATTATACTTTCATTTCGAATTTTGTAAAAAAAGATGTAATTTTTAGAAAAAGTTGAAATTTTGAGAACAATTTTCCACTGTAAATGGATTTCCAAAAAAGTTAAAATATCGCATTTTGAAGATACAAATCAAAATCTCGAGAATAAAATAAATTTTATGAAACATGAAATTGAAAATCTAACACAAATTCGGAAAAAACCTAATATTAAAAAGATAGAGTTCGAAAAAAATAATGATTTTTAAAAAAATACCCTCGAAATCTCAAAAAAAGCTCGAAATTTCTAGAAGAAATTTTAAAATTCTCAAGAGAATGTTCAATTTTGAGAGAAAAAAAGTAGAATTTGAATTAATAAAGTCCTAATTTTGAAAGCGACGAATTTCGAGAAAAAAATCTAACTTTGGGAAAACCGATTTTTTTTAGAAAACCAAATTTGGAATAAAACCCGGCGTTTCGAAAAAACTCGAAAAATGTTGAAAATTCAAAAATATTTCCAAAGATCAAATATTGTGAAAAAATTCGCAATTTCCAAAAACATTTTTTTTGAAATTTTTACTTCTTTATTCTAATTTTAATATAATATTTAAAATCCAATAGAAAAATTCCATGTAGAAGAAATCTTTTTCTCGAAATTACTCAAAAATATTTTTCTCAACATTTTTAATTGTTGATAATATGCCGATCTAATTTGGGGAAATCACACTTAGCACGAATTTCGAGAAAACATAAATTTCAAGGAAAAGTTAATTTCGAAGAAAAAGTCGACAATTCCAGAAACTAAAACATCGTATTTTGAAATAAATGTTGAAATTTCGAAAATAAATTGAAATGTGAAGTTAAAAATTTTTGACTCAAATTTAAAAGTGTTGAAATTAAAAAATAAAAGCAAATATTAAAATACGTGGCAGAATTTTGACAAAAAAATCCAAAGTCCCAAAAGTAGAATTCTGAGAACAAAGTCGAAATTTCGGAAAAGGAATTGAAAATAATTTTAATGCCGGGTCTTCATTCTCGTCGAGACTCTACACGGAGCACTTCCGAGGCGAACGGAGACAAAGCGAGTCAAAACGAACGTAGCTTCCACATTCTCGGGCTCGAGTTCCCTCGTATTGTCTCGGCGAGAGGGAAAAGCTGGCATAAGAGAAAAAGATGAAATTTCCGGAAAAGTTAAATATCGAATTTTGAGATAAAAATATCGAGAAATACGGAAACTTGAAAAAATCAATCAAAATTCTGAAAAATCAAATTCTAAATGATCAAAATCTTTGTAAAAACCCGACATTAATAAAAATTTCAAAAAAAAAAACAAAATCTCGGAAAAACAGTCGGAGTTTCTTAAAAAAACTACCAAATTTAACAAAAGATCCAAATTTTTCGGAGAGTCAAATTTGAAGGAAAAAGGTACCATTTTGAGAATAGTCGTTTATGAAAAAATCGAAATTAAAAAAATCAAAATTTTATGAAAAAGCCGAATTTTGGCTTGGGTTTTGGGAGAAAGTTGAAATTTTCGAAAGAAAAATATCAAAATTTCGATTTTTTGAATTTGTTTTTTTTGTAAATTTGGATTTTTTCCTTAAGAAAAAGAAAAGGGAATTAAAAAACAAAAATTCGAAATTTTAAGAAAAAGATCGAGATTTTGAGAATAATGTCCAAATTTAATTAACACTTCTTCTTCTTTTATTGAAATTTTTAAAAATGGATGATTTTGAGAAAAATAAAATTTCTCTTGACTGCTTGAATCAGAGACAGACGTCCGCCCCAATCTACCCAACCCTAAGTCAGAAAATGTCCAATATTGGGATAAACGTCGAAATTTTGAGAAACAAGTTGAAATTTCCAGAAAGTCATATTTCAATTATGCACAATTCCAAGGAAAATTTTCTCGAAATTTTTGTTTTCTTACAAAATTTCCAAAAAAAAATCATTATCAAATTTTCCAGATGAATATTTTTAGTTTTTTATTAAAAGACCCATCACATTTTGAGGGAAAAGGTAAATCTTGATAAACAAGTAGAAATTTGCAGAAAATCAAAATTTAAGAAAAGTAACTTTTTGGAAAATTTTGAGAAATGATAAAATTTTGAAACATAAAATGATGAATTTTGAGAAAAAAAATATTCGAGGTCTTGAGAAAGACGGATTCTGATGAACGAAATCGAATTTTAGAAATAAACTTGAAATTTCAAAAGAAATTTCTGAAAAAAGACGAATTTTGAGAAATAGGACAAAATTTCGAGAAAATGCCGATATCTCAAAGAAGAACGAATTTTGACGAATGGAATATTATTTAAAAAAGTCTCCTCAGTTAAATATAAATTTACGTTAAGTTGCATGAGCCAGGAGGGGGCAAGTGCCCTACCCTGCCCCTTAAAAAGCTCTAAAAGTATCAATAAAATAAGAAATTAGGTAGAAGAAATTGGAATTTTGGCATTAAAGTAGACATTTTTAAAGAAAGAACTTGAGTATTTGAGTATACACAAGGTTTCGGCAAAAGTCGAGAAACCTATGTTTGGCGCCCTAAAATTGTTACTGCTTGGGGTTCCCATTTGATTTAATATACCACTGGGGGTTCGTAGTTTAAAAGTAAAATTATTACACTTAAGTTTGTTTCAAACTCTAAATTTTGTTTTTAAAAACCCACTTTTTTTAAATCGAGAATCTTTGTTCATATTTTTTTTTCTCAAAAATATCTTTTCTTAAAATTCACTCTTTCAATTTTAAATTTTTTGTTCCTCTAGCTTCGCCTATGCCTATGCCTAGGCCTTTTGCCAAATGTGTTTCACAAAAGATATTTCTTTCACATCATATTGCAATTCACCATATGGCTGGCTTTTTGTTTGGTAATAAGTATCTTGTTTAAGGAACTTATTGTAAGGATTTAAAGACAAAATTGTCAGTTACAAGTCAGTACATAATTTGTGCAGCTTCTCTTTCCATGACAATTATACTGCAGTACATTTCATTTCGGTATCTATTCATGGTTGTGTAGTTCTAACTATTTTTCAATCATTTTTAAAATCAATAAGGTTCTATTGTGAGAAATTCTAAATCGATATAAACAAGAATCCCAAAAATTGGTCAAGAATTGCGACCGGTAGCGTGATAACATACGTACACACAGACTGACAGTTCGTTTTTCAATAACAATGGCACAAATGATATCATCGTCTAGAGAAAAGGAACCTCTATGCAAAATTACCCAAGAAATGGTCGGTTTTATGACGCAACAAGACCTGTTTTTTTTTTATTTCACGATAATAGAGCAAACCACGACCAACGGTCTTTTAATAAAATCAATTCTCTACGCAACGAAACATTATGGTAAGCAACGAAACATGACGGTAACCATAATAATATCTGACAAAAAATAAGCTCATATTTCGAAGCGTTAAACAAAATAAAAAAAAAAAGGGCGCTGCTTCAGCTAAGAAGCTACCCCTTCAATCTAGATGAATTTGATTTGTCAAAATATTTATTGCGATTACAAACTGTATGGTTAACGCAATCATTTTTTTAATGAGACTGGGAGAACGGCTATTCATATAGACCACCATAAAGACATCAACAGACAAAATATCTAGTCTATCAATTAGATGCGGTAATTTTTTTAATCGAGCTAATAAACTATTGTCAAATGTCAACAATTTTTTTAAAAGGAGAAAAACTTTCATTTTTACTTGTTTGTACTTTTGACTTTGCAAGGCAAACTATTTTTTTCTGATATGTTTAAAAGATAATACATAAAAAATTGTTTAACTTTTCTATTTAAAGTTTTTTTTGTCTCTCCTCAAACAAAGTCCCCAGGTAGAGTGCAAAATATAAAAAAGATCCTGTACATATGTATATTATTTACCTGCACTGTAGAGGTAAATAAGAGCGACTTCATTTTTTCTGGAAGTTGAGTTAATATCGTTTCTCTAAGCAAGTTGTGGCAAAAGATAATCTAATAATACAATAATTCCATGAAACGTAGAAACTAATGGATTTTAATAGGATAAGCAGTCTATTCCAATACTTACATTTTTAAAAATGAGTGAATTTCTTTCATACCTGAAATTAGTTCATTTAGAGTTTATCTGATAGGTTTCTCTTGTTAATTGTTACGTGACGTTTTAGCATTTTATGTTATGGTTATTAGATAATTTTTCGTAAATATTTTTTTCATGGGGATTTTGTCTGTTGGATATTTCTTTGCGAATATTTAGTCCATTGGATATTTTGTCTTTTGGCTATTTTGTCTGTAGGATATTTTCTCTGTGGGTATTTTGTCGTGGATTTTCTGTCGTCGGCTAAAAAGTCGGGGTACCGATTAAACTGCATTTGTTTGGCAAGGTTTCTTAAGATTTCTGGCAATATAATTCGAACAGATGATGTTGTTAGTTTGTATCGAAAGTTCAGAGCTGTCACTGTTTTCTAATTAATCCCTAAAGTGCGTCATTTCCCCTCGCCTTCGAGAAAGTGTGAATTAAATCTTTCACAGCTTGAGACTTCAATATTTATAAGTTTCAAGCTAGTTTAATTACGTCGTTACCGAGTTGTGACGGAAGTTCGGCCTTGCGACTCGTTAAATTGTAATTTTATTACAGGAGCTGGAAGAGATTTACACTGACTTGTGTTCCACCATTACTGAGGCAGTCATACAAGGCGTGGAAGTAGTGTCGTCGAGGGTAAGTTTTTCCAAAGGCTTATATGTGGGTATTATTCGGTAGTTGCTGATAGAAGTAACCCTTTAGATATATTAAGAAAATTTTAATATATTAGTTTCTCATTCCAAACAGGCAATAAAAAATAATCGATTCCCAAAAGAATTGATTCGAATCTTAAAGAATTCGGCGTTGCTCTTGGCATGTATTCCATTCCGTTGTTTACCCTTTTGACTTACTTGGTCAAATGGATTTTTGTAAAATCCATTTACAAAGATTTGATTGACTCAATATTTAACTACCAAAATCCAAATCAAGAAATGACTCTCCAGGGCGAAACCATGGTTGACGTTATTAACATCAAAGGTCAAAGGTTTGTCAATAGAGCTCAGAAGTAAAAACACCTCTGTCAGTTAAAAGCTGCGATGATAACTATATTAAGAAATTTTCCTTTCTAAGATCATCTTCATTTGATCTACAAATCATCAATAATCAGATTTCTGATTCTCTAAATCTGACTCTAATTCCTTGATCTTTACTATACTTTATCAACATTTACACACATGAAACGACCGCCAGTGAAAGATAATCGATAATGAAGAAATATGACATGCCTTTAAGTAAATTGACATCTTCAAAAATTGCAACAGAGAATAGGGAATGTACATTAGAAGGAAGTCGCTACATTAGAAATTGGTCCTATCGTCACTAGTGACATGGTTGGGGTTTTATAGCTTTAGTGTCGACACATCTACCCCCACCCCAGTTTTTCCTTTGTAATTATGAGTCATGCTTGTGGTGTATCCGTCCATAACCACATAAAGATAGTCAGAACGTCATCTGCTGCTTTTATCAATAATTGGAATATCAACAATTTCATTGCGATTCAGATTATCACTCAATGCGTCGCGACCTAAAAGTTTAACAAGCCGCGGCTAAACCGTTTCAGTTTCATGCCTTTTAACCTCACAACCCGCTCGTTATTTTATTATAAAAGTTACTGCATTCATAAAGACACGTTTTACGACTCCATTAAAATCTACAGCATGTTACTAATTGATCTTCTGCTGATGCCGCCTGTCTCTCTCTGACGCGCGCTATTCAAAATATGGCCGTTTCTTAGACACCGCCGTAACCGAGTTTTAAGTAAATGGAAGCCGGCTAATTAATTCAACGGGAAGCTAAATCGATACCTATGCCACATCTCATTACTTAGTTGGGACCGATAAAAGGTGGTTGAAAGTGAATTGCTTGCCCCTAATGAAACGGCCTCTTTAGAATACAAAGTTGTACCGTGAATAGC
This sequence comes from Dastarcus helophoroides, assembly GCA_028583605.1. Taxonomy (NCBI): domain Eukaryota; kingdom Metazoa; phylum Arthropoda; class Insecta; order Coleoptera; family Bothrideridae; genus Dastarcus; species Dastarcus helophoroides. The sequence continues at coordinate 22,051,034 of CM053325.1, read as the reverse complement.
GCGCAGTGGAGATTTCGTAAAATGTTGCAATTCAAAGACTATCCCCGTTGCATTTATAATCTTCAAGGTTAAGGAAAAGTCTGTTTCAAAAAATTCACATCGAATTGATAATTAATTAAAAGTGAATTCTCCTGAGGAAATTACTTTCGTAATAGCCGTGGACAAAAGAGTACCTCACTGAGATAAAAGGTCTGTTTTTAAAGAACTTTTATGTTTTAGATATAAATATGTTACAAATTCAAAAACATTTCTAATTTTAGGCCTCTGAACAAAGTAAAAGGTACGATGGGTTGGTAAATCAGTGTAAAAATGTTTCGGGACCTGCGGATTTGACGCATTTGGCCAGATCGCTTCCGGTGCCTAGTGGAAGAGGTATAATCATGAAGAGACCGTTTGTACCGCCGCAGCCGCCTCCTCCGCCCGATACTGTCAACGGGGATCCCCCGGAAATAGCCACTGTAAGTCCCCAATGCTACCTAGATATATTTCGTGATGTAATACCTTAGATTTATCACAATAAGTTTCTCCACCACTTGTCTTTACATTCCTAGATATTTTCAAATATCATTTTTGGGTATTCGTGTTACGAGGTAGCCTTCATAATCATTTATTGTGTTATTTTTTCTGACCGTCGTTATAACAGTTCTCCCTTAAATGAACTAAAGAATACTAAAAATAACTCAGCCTGATCAGATGCGGATTAAACTTGTTCCGGGCCTTGTGCACACTGGTGGAGGACTCTGTGAAATACAAAAACGTTCCATTCACTTCCATACTAGATTTGTGGTGGCTCTTGTGCAGCTGCACATGCGGCACACTCTTAAATCCGCCCCTAGTTCATAACTAATGGACGTGGCGAAAAATCTCATTCAGTAAAATTCAATCATATAACTAATCCACAATCTGTATTTATCTAGGAAAACATCCCTCCACCTCTTAAGGACGAACTTGTGATAGACAGATTATCGGCGCTGCAAATAAAACCATCTCACGATGTACTCAGAAAAGAACAGGCTGATCTCGACAACCAAATTCGACAGATTCAAGACGCTCTCGATACTCTCGTCAGAATTCAGCAGCGATCAGTAGAGGCTTCTCTATATAATAAAGCCAACGAGCTCCAGGAGGACATCTCGATGAAACGATTCGATCTGCACGTCGCCCATATTCATCTGAGCGCCATCAACGGCCAGGTATGATATTTACAAATTTGTCATAATTATCATATGCAGGATTCACCGGCGGATCAATCATAAGCAGAATTTAGAACCAGATAGCTCGTAACATAATCGGTTTTTATGTTAAAAACCTGCGATCGTGTATAAAACAGGAAAATATTAAAGGGGTCATCTGTCGCTTAGAATAAAATTGCGGCTTTGGATCTAAATCTGAAATTTCATAAAAAAGTTTCAAGAAAAACTTTACAGTTATATAAAAAATTTATGTTTTCTAACCTAAGGTTTTATTCCAGCGTAATCTATTCAAGAGTTAAACTTTTTTTGGGAAGTGTCGAAATTTTAAGATTAATGTTGAAAATTTTAGAAAATAGCCTACATTTCCAGATTAAATTTGAAATTTAGTATGCACACTTTTTTTAATAAACCAAGCTTTCTTCGAAATTTCAACTTTTTAATGGAATTTTTGACTTTAATCTTTAAATTAAAAAATAGGTGTACTCGTAATTTTGATAAATATGTGAATATTTAATTTTTACTCAGACATTTAAAACTTCTAGAAAAGACAAAATTTTGAATTCAAGTCATAATTACGAGAACTATTTTTTTAATAAATTCCGCCAAAAATACGCAGTAAAATTTTATAAGACGATAGCTGTTCCAACCCCCTTATACGGTAACAAAACATGGGCAACGAGAAAAGGTTGCACAAAACTGGATGGAATAAGAAATAGAGATATAAGAACAGAGTTAAATATCTTTAATATAAAAAATAAAATAACAGAAAATAAAATTTAGTGGAAAGGACATGTAGAATGAATGCATTTTTTTTGTTAAAGAAGAGGAAAATCCGTTACGGGCATCTGGAAAGATAACCCAGATAGTGTCGGACTTCCAGTCAAACTACGGGTACCGACTAAAGACCCCTACTTCTTCGGGCCGGGCCCTTGGCCCTCAATCCCTCCGTCGAAACAGTACAAAAGTTCTGGAGCACTATTGTAAGCTGTTTTGCCTGAAACATAAGAGACAAACAAAACAGAAAAATTGCCAGAATGGAAGACGCAGCCTAGACGACCATTCGTTGTCTCCTAATCCTGATTGGGATGTCTGGATCGTAATCCACTGCCTGTCGAACTAGTTCGTTGGGATGCGTTTCGTTTCGGCTTTCACGATCGCCCTGGAATTAATTTCCATAAGAAAATCTCTTACCAAAGGTAGTTTAGCTTCCCTATGGAGTTGATTGTTTCTCACAAACCATGGAGCGTCCATGGCTTTTCTTAGAAAGACGTTCTGGAACATCTGGAGTTTCTTCATCTGATTATCCGTCGCCTGTGACCAAGCTACAGATGCGTAGATCATCGCTGGTCTTATGATTGATTTGGATAGTAACACTTTAAGTCCAATGGAGGGGTTACTATTTCTACCAATCATCGTTTGCAGCAGTCCCTTCAGAATTTTGGTTTTGGACACTGCATAATCGATGTGCCTGGAAAGTAAGTCTTTTGTCAAGAATTACACCTAGATACTTTGCCTGAAGTCCCCAGTCGACGTTTTGCCCATGAACATTTGCATGTCCGTAAGGTTGGAGTCTTCTTCGGGTGAAAAAGACTGCTTGGGTCTTGTCTGTGTTGACTTGGATTTTCCATTGACCGAAGTAATCTAGTAGACTGTCTGTTGCCTCCTGAAGTCGTCTAGTGACCAACTCTGGACTGTAAGAGTACGCCACCAAAGCTGTGTCGTCTGCATAAGTTGCCAATAAAGTGTGGTCGATTGTTGGATTGGTTCTCAGGATATCCGCTGAGCGGCAGAGCCTTGAGGCACCCCATACTGTAGCCTAAACTAGTTTGATAGTTCCTATCCCACCTTTGCTCTGAATGAGCGCTGGTCCAGGAACGAGCTTACCATTTGAACCATCGTTAGAGATATTCCAAACTGGTGCATCTTGTAGACTAGTCCTTGGTGCCAAACTGTGTCAAATGCCTTGGAGATATCAAAGAAAATAGCTCCAACTTCCTAAACGGATCTATGAAAAAAGGTTGCCAACCAAAGCAAGATTTAACAGACGTATTGGAAGAAGAAGTATCGATAGACCAAGAAAACGAGGGGTATCGTAACAGACAATAATGTCTAAAACCTGAAGTGAAGAAGAAGAAGAAAAAGAAGAAGAAGAATATATTCCGTCTTTCTTCCAACTTTACTGTCGAAATTTACCGGACTTTTTCTAGAAACTATGATTTTCCCAAAATTTAAACCCTCATATCTAAGTTTTTCAAACTCGAACTTATTAAAGTAAAAATTGTAAGATTAGACTGAGAACAAACAAAATCGCAGGTATTCGATTTTTGCTCTAATATTTCGGATTACATAATTCATAAATTCCTTTTTTATCTAACATTTTTCTTCTCAATTTAGACCTTTTTCTCAAAAATTTAAATAAAAATGCTGATTTAAAAGAAATAAAAATTTCAAGGTTAACGTTGAAATTTTAATTTTTTTAACTCGGAATTTTAAGAAAGTCATCTAAATTTCGACAAAACAAAATCCACTCAATCCACGTAGATCACAAAATTTTGACTTTTGACTGAAAACTTATTATTTTTTCGAAATTTCACTCAGAACTCAAGGTTCTTAGAAAAAGTAACAGCTTTAAAAGAAGGTGGATTTATTTCAATATTTCGATTTTTGTTTGATTTTAACGTTGCTACATTTTTTTTAGAACTATTGACTCATTTTTCTTAAAAAAACAGGCTTTCGACTTTCAGCTCGCAAAAAGTTTTAATTTTTTATTTAAAATTGAAATTTTCTTTTTTACAGCTGATATTTTATAGTTTATGTTATAGAGTTCCAATTTAAACAGCAAATTTCAACAAGAATAATCCTTATTTTATAAACAGCAGATGTTTTCGAGTTTAAAAATTTCAAGTTTAAGCGAAAATGTTTTACAAAAACATTAACATTTCGGAAAAAACTCAACATTTTTATAAAAAAAAATAGGTTTTACTACCAAATTTCGCATTAAAATTCAGTATTTGGAATAAGCTGAATGGGACTAAATCAAAATTTTAGGAAAATTTGTAATAAAAAAATAGAAATCCTAGGGAAAGCCTAGATTTCGAATTTTGGGTCGAAATTTGGAAAAAATTAAAAACTGAAAGTTCAAATTTGACATTTTTAGAAAAAGTTAACTAGAAATTAACAAGAAAATAATCTCTAGAATTTTCAAAGGGTAATCTCGAAATATCTATTTTTAAAACAAAAATGTTCCTTGAATTTTCGAGCCTAAGTGAATATTTTGAGGAAATCTTGGAACGTAATTTTAGAGAACAATCAAAATAATAAAAAAATGTATAGCTTATATTTTTATAAACGTTGACTGTTCGAAATATTCAGTTACAATCAATTCCATTAAAAATTTCTGAAATTTTCTGGTTTAGATTAGGAATTCTGAGGAAGAGTTTCCAATTTTGAAGAAAAAATCGAAATTTATAAAAACAAAATAAAATTATACTTAATATTCAGAAAAAAAACTAAAAAATTATCAAATTTAGGAAATTTATTTTCTTTCTTAAAAATGCCATGTTTATAATCGAAATTTTTGCAGCAACTAGAATATTTGTTTTTTCGCTTTAAAATCCAATTATTAAAAAATTCAAAATTTGGAGATAACAATTCATACTTTTGCATTTTCTTAATAACCGAGAATTTTGAAAGTCTCAAATTTTTCGTTCTTAACAGAACTCGGAATACCTATGAAAGCTTTTGATAATATGGCCGATGTCCAAATAACAATAAGTTTAGATTTATCCTAAGTTGCAAAACAGTTGAAATTCCAGTTCTAACTTTCAAAAAATGCAACATTCCAAATATTGGTGTTTCAGTGTATCAGTTTTTCAGTCTTAACGCCAAATTACAATGGTCTATCTTTCAGTCCCAAGTCACAGATTGGAGAGTGAAAATACCAAAAGGGCTAAGTACCAAATAAGGACTTTGAAGTTATTATAAAAGAACGTTCTGCTATGATGTATTACTTATTAAGTTAATTAATTAATTAATTAATTTAATTTAGTAGCAAAACAAGTAGCATTACCCCTTGGCGCTTTTTTGGGATATTGGCGATGACATTTAGTGACTATTTAAGGTAAAAACTGAAAAAGAAATTTTTTGGCACTTATCCCCTTTGGTATTTCCACTCTACAATTCTAGTCCAATAATCGAATTTTCATAGCCATTTGGAATTTGATGTTTTTACAAGTTGGGGAAGATTTATCTCTGCGCATATATCAGACTGATGTTGCTCTGTAAATTTCCCGGCAAAACAGCTTGTTACACCAGCAGATTAACGGCGGTCAGTTCAGTCCCGCATTTACCTGGCGTCCTTTCTGTGAATTTCCGGTCTTTCCTCAAACGCTCGGAAAAAAGGAAATTGACGTCGAATCCTCCCAATCCCTCAATGTAATTCCACAGTTAGATGGCAACAAGAAAAACAATTGATTCTTAAATGAGCCCGAATGTTGGAAATCTAGTTTGACCGTTTCTGTAGGAAGTATGCAGATTTTCGCCGGAATATTAAAGTGAATTCAGTCGCTGCGCTCAATTTGTTTTCCCGTTGTTTAACGCCGGCGGTTTTTTATTATTCTTTTCGTCCGTTTTGCATAAATCATTGAAACAATATGCGAAGAAGCGCCGCTTTTGAGTGTAATTGTATCGAATGTCGACGGAAATTTTATGCCATTTTACAACGCCAGTCGCGCCGGAGTAAAACGCTGAGGTTTCCGGCTATTTGACTTGCTGATGAATTGATTACGAACGAAGATTCAGATGATTTAATGCGGCACTTTTCTCCTTTCCTGTTCATAATGATTTATCCCATCTTATCGTCTTTTGTGTTAAGTTTTTATAAATCAATGGTACAATTAAAAGTTTCCCAATCGTTTTTTTTTTTTTTAAGTTTAATCCACTCGCACAGGGTAACACCATTATGCTTTCAAAGGAATGCGAGTAGAATGCGGAAACAGATAGATGGCGATGAAACGCCTTCTTAAACAAGGATAGGTTGTAATTTTTGGGGAAAATTTCTTTCGGTAACAAGTTCCATAACTTGGAACTTCTATAGAAATAAAGAGTCTCCGTAGACAGAAGTCCTCACTGTGACAAGCTGGACTGCACAGGAATTTGCTGTCTCCGACTGTCTAGTACGTCTCAAGAATCTTGCCCTTGGGAAGATTAATACTATTAGTTCCTGCGAGCATCTTCCATGACAGTACTTGTAGAAAAGAGACAAGTCACCAACCATACGCCTGTGCTTTGGTGTTTCGAGAGAATCGGTCAGACTCTCGTCATCAATTAGGCGTAGCTCTCTTCTTTGAATTGAATCCAAGAGAGCTAAAGTATGTTGTGGATCTGAACTCCAAACATGAGAACAGTATTCTAGTGTTGACCTAACTTGAGCTTTGTATAGCGTTAATAGATGATGAGATGTGAAGTACTTTTTAGCTCTAAAAAGAAAACCTAGTTTCTAAGTGGCGGATTTGGCAATGGCGCTCATGATCGTCCCAAGAGAAGTTAGTGCTCGCATTCACTCCTAGGATAGATAGATTAGATCCCATCGGAAGGATTTTACCGTCCGTTAGTATGTTTGTTGCATTATCCCTTGATGTTTTCTTAGAGAAAACCGCGGCCTGAGTTTTTGAAGCGTTGAAGTCGACCAAATTTTTCTTACCCCATTCCAGAATAATCTCCAGATCCCGATTAATCCTCTGTATCTGCTGTTCTCTTAGTCGATCTGAAGCAGCGATAGATAATGGTTTGCCGGAGGAAAAAGATGACACAAGGTACTATTATCTGCGTAGCGGTATATAGAATTGGAAGTTGAAGCTAAGAGATCTTTTATTTGTAACAGAAATAGAGTAGGAGACAGAACAGACCCCTGAGGTACCCCTGCGTTAATCGCAAATGTCTCGGATGAGATGCCATCGACGACGACCTGAAGAGATCTTGCAGCGAGAAAATTGGATATCAAATGACAGAGTCCAGGGGGGAAGACCAAAAGATGTTAATTTGGCGAGAAGAGATCGGGGCCAGACTATGTCGAAAGCCTTTGAGATATCCAATGCCACAATCCTAACCTCACCATGTTTTTCCATAGCTGAGTTTCAGATATAAGTAACATATACCAGTAGATCGCCAGTGGAACGTTGTTGTCTAAAGCCATATTGCCTGTCGGAGATGATTCTATTTTCCTTCAGATATTTGAGAATTTCGATGTTAATAACCTATTCCATCACTTTAGATGTAATGGGTAACAAAGATATAGGGCGATAGTTGTTAGCCAGATTCGGTGCTTTTTCTAACATTTAGCATGCTATACTTCAAGAAATTCAGATGAAAGAGAATAGAACAAAACTTTTCCTCGGTCTATGCATGATGATCCAAAACATTATTCAGAATTTCTGAATTTATACACATGTATTGAAAGCTTTAAGGGAAATTCTGCTTCAAAATTAAACTTATACTGTTTGACATGTTCATGGTTTATTTTTCTCTAAAGCTTACATTTTCTGATACTTAAAATATTAGTAGCTTAAAAATTGCAATAAATGCATTGTTTTGGGTAACTAGGAATTCACTTAATATTATTTGATATATTCGTAAAAGTTCCGGACTATTTATTTCACAAAATTTAAGGGTGCGTTTAGATTAGACATTTTATTCCGTACGTTTCTCTCTGACATAAGTGTCATCTATCCTGAGAAAAACTATCCGAGACTTATCTACACAGCTGGGAGGAGATAGCTTCTTTTAAAATAGTTGACACTTATGCCAGAGAGAAATGTATGGAATAAAGTGTTTAGTGTAAACGCACCCTTAGATATATTGTGAGAAATACAGGTCCGTAGTAATTTTTTTTTCAATAACAGTAAAATAGGTCTAGAAACGCAATTAATTCATAATGTGTGATATTTGATTGAGTCCAAAATAAAAAGAACCTCTGCAATTCTCTTGTAAGGAAATTGATGAGTACTTGAATACGAAATGTCGAATAAAAAAGTTACTGACGTAATTTTAACCTTCTTTCAAGCTGCAATGATAAATTTTAATCAAATTTGATCTGTCATTAATGTTACCGTCAAAAAAAAGAATAACTTCAAAAAAAATTCGCTTTTTTATGAATATCCTAGAAAGTCAAAAGTCTATCGAATCTTTCCAGGCTTCGATTTGTTAGACTTTTAATTGCGCAACTTGGCATTTCCGCGCATACATGGACACAATGTATTAAAAAAAGAGTGGTCAACAAAAACACGGCGTTATTTTCATTTTCTCTATTTTGTTTTTGATAAACCTTCTGGACTGGTCTCTTCTAATGTCATATGGACAAACATAATCTCCGGTGAAATTGAGTTAGTCTTCTCTATGCGTCAGTTTATTTTATTAAAATTTAAAGGATAGCAAATCGTTCAGGTTCGACGTTGTTCGCCTTTATCCGGCAATGACGTCAAGCCTTCAGGTGCTAGTTGCGCAGCTTGCACCGCACGCATATCAAGCCATCAATACAAGCCATCATCTGGTGGTTAGAGCGAGAAAAGTTAAACGATTTCGTTGGAAAACTCTCGTGTCATTCGTAAATATCGTCAACGGAAGCTAAATAAACCGTCTATCGTTGCGCCGCAGCTTGTCGCAGATCGAAATTCGCCCGATATCGCCACTAAAGAAAGCGCGGTTAGTTGCTACCTTACGTCTGACGTTGCGGTAAATTATTAAAAAAGTTTCGGTCCGTAATGGGTTGGGTGACGTTAAAGACGCATCTGGTGAGTATCTAGGTGATTTCATAATGATTAGGGGGATTCACCTACTTATATGGTAAATGTATCCACTCGAGCTGTTGGTGCTGCAATTCCTGACCTAGTAGTCCCAGGTTATGTTGTCTTTTGCCACGGCAGTTTCTTTATGCTCATTGATTTTCTTGAAAATAAAACAAAATTTTCGCGAGCAAACAACAAACATAAAATCTTTTATAATGCCACTTGATATACTGCGGTTTCTTTTATTCCCTTCCCTTAGGTAAAATTCGAATTTTTGTCGACTTTGATTTGTGATCATTTTGATCTTGATAATCGAAGTGCTGCAACAACAAGTTCATTCACTCAACTGAATTTTTATGTTTTTTGAGGTCCAAAACTAAAGTTAAATTTTGACAAGCCAAGTCTGTACTGGATCTAGCATAGGGTTACTAACCGTACTATAGTATTGTACTACTATACTTTGCATTTACGTGCTATATACTGTTGAGGGCATATATAGTATAGTATGCAAAAATACTATATATTTCAGTTGTATCCTAAAGAATTAGACTACGATCCTTTCACAAAAAGGTTAGCCAGGGCGACTGGGTTACTGGATTCGAGCTGGGTTGCCTAGAGTTTTAGGCCAGCTTTTAAGCCACCCTTTCCGGGCCCATTGTGCCATACCCGTGATTGAGGTGCCCTTGGTCATTCATTCAGCCACCCAAACTTGTTGAGAAACTGAAGTTTTAGTGGAATGGACTGGTCCTTGCTTATCTTCAAAAATTGAAATACAGATCTTGTCCCTTGAAACCAAAACAGATAAAAAAACAAAACAAAGGTTGCTCCAACGCGTTTCCATAGCCAAGCCATCATCTTCATCTCTTTAAAGATGATAGCTTGGCTATCGAAACCTTTATTGTGTTTTTTAATCTTTCTTGGTTTAAGGGGACAGGATTTGTATTTCAATTTTTGAGAAACTGAAGAACGTCCCTTGGATACGCCTCTCTTAAACTCGCCATACTAGGCCAGAAGTCTCCCAGCGTGCATTCTCTGATTGATGCTAGTGCCAGGCAGTGGCACATCACGTGCTCGACACTTTCATCTTCTTCTAAACACCCCCTACAACTCGGATCGTTTATAATTCCCATTCTGTGGAGGTGTTTGTTTAATCGACAGTAACTTGTCCAAATCCATATAAGTTTCCTAAGATGATTTCTTGAAAGTTGTAGGCATAGTTTTGCTAACCAGGGAGACATCATGAGTTTTTTTTATTGAAAACGAACATGTGAAGATCGCGAAGTATTATATTTTCAAGTACGTTATTTTTTGGTCATCCAAAATGATTAGGGGGTTATTTTCATCTAGGGTTTCCAGCCTGTTCAAGCTGGTACAGCCTACCCATATTTAAAATATTTTGGTAATGAATGAACTTTTATCGAAACAAAAAGTTCAAATCTTTTTAAAATTCGCCAGTTACTTTTTGCATAACTTTCATAAATGCGCTAAACAACTTGGAACATGTCTTAAATATATATTGTCTTATACCAACCCTACAATTAGCTCTAGAGCAAGTAAAAAAAACTGCTTAGCTATAAAACAAAGTAAAAGTGACACTTTGAGTCTCAAGAACCAAATCCTCTATAGTAAATAGTCTGACTTAAAAGAATATTCCAGTTCTCGTTGATTTCATTTTGATGAATGCAATTGGTTATGCAAAGAGAATTAAAGAAATTTTATAAAATTGGAACGTGGGATGTGTTTTACCGGTGGCACTTTTTTTAGAAATTTCATCTCAGAATTTAAACAGAAAAAGTCAAAAATTTTCGAAAAAAAACCGAAATTCTGTAATTAAAATTCGGAGAAAAATTGACAATTCCTAGAAAGTTTGCAATTTTTGAACAAATTTAAAAATTTAAGATATGTGGGACTAAAAATGTTGGCAAAAAAGTAGAATTTTCAGTATATGTCTACATTTTGGTTTTTTTTTAATTTTTAGTTTTTTCTAACATTTAGTTTTTATTTGAAATTTCAATTTCAGATTCTTAATTGTTTTTTATAATTTTGACTCCTGGTCGAATTTCTGGAGAAAAATTTAAATTTTGAGATATTTTTAATTTTTATATTGCAAATTTAAAGTGAAAGTTTTCACGAAAAAAAAAATGAAATTTCAAAAAAAGACACCACGGAAATTAAGAAACTTGGATTCTGGATAAATAGTCTTATGATTTTTAGTTTTTTCGGAAAAAAATTCAAAATTAAAACAGAACGCTTGATCCAAAATCAGTCAATTTTGATCTTTTTTGACAAGAAGTTGCCACACTAAAGGTATTATGGTGAGTCGAGTCCTAATGAACCGTTCACTTTTATTTTGTTGTATTATGTTTAAGAATACTTGAAAACCACTGACTGGAAATGTTGTCAATTTATTTGTTGATATATTGTAATAAAATTTTAAGATCAAATGTTGTTTGAATTTGATAACACTTCCCTGTCGACTCTAAGAGCTGGAGTTATATTTAATTAGAATAAAGTAATTTTAAACACAACATAGACAAATTGGGTCAGAAAATCGAAGATAAAGTATTCCTCGAAAATTTAAAGATGGGTTCGACAGTTTTTGAAAAACTACATAGAGTTTTGGCCGCTCACAGTATCTTGGTATGGCAATTAAAAAAAATTGTAAAGCAATTTCACCCCTAATATGGCGACCTATTAGAAAAATTTGATTAACGCAAAACTTTTTCTGATTGCAGAAAGAACTTTTCAGTCATAAACTGGAAGGTGACTCAGTCGCGGCACGCGAACGAAAAATGTCGAACGCGTCCACGGGAAGCATGAAAACAAAGTGGCTGAAGGCATTTAAAAGTCTCAAAACGCCGCCTCCTGAAGTTGAAAAGTAAGTAACTTTGAATGTTATTATGTTCGTTATTCGTTTTTTTTTCTAAAATGCTTGATAATACTTTGATGACTTAACTAGTTGTTCATGTTTAACCTTTTGGAAATTTCAAGGGTTTTCGATTTCTTACAAAATTATTTTAAATTTGCACATTAGGGAAATGATACAATTCTACTTTTTATTAGCGAAGAAGTGAAAAAGGAAACAAAAATATCTTTCTATTATTTTTTTTATCAGCATGCATTGTGTGTCTAATGTCTTATTTTTTATCTAAAGTCCTTCTAAACTCCTCTCTGTCATATTCTGCCTTCCGATTTTTTGCCTTTCCCAAACTTTTTTTGTTATCTTTTCCAAATTCCTTTCAAGATGAGAAAGTAGCAAAAAGTTTTATCTTCTGCATTTACAACTTTCTATTTTGTTTCCAATTACAAAATTTAAACTTAATAAAGTAAGCGTGGAGCCTTGTTTTTTGTATTTACTCATCACATCAGATCCTTCAGTTTTTGGTATGGTAGCGGTTCTTCTATTCACTATAGGAGCGTCATCTGCTGGACATTGGGCACATTGACAGAATTGATGCAGTTTCCGCTTCAATTGGCTTTTTGACTTTTTGCGGAAACTGCATTAATTTTGTCGATGTGCCCAATATCCAGCAGATGAAGTTCTTTTAGTGAATAAAAGAACTGGTACCATACCAAATTCCGAAAGATCTAATGTGATGAGTAAAACCAATTACAAAAGACAAGAGATAAGATTAGGCAAAGCAAGAAAAGGTAAAAAAAATTATTCTTTTAAAGTTTGGAGAATGAAAATGAATAGTACAGAATATGGCAGAAAATAGGAAAGTGTTGTCTTTTTCTTTTATTTATTACTTTTCACCTTGTGTGTATCAATATTTTATTTTTTGCAATACATCATATAATACCACGTCCTGTTACTGTTATTTTTTTATATCTTCCCATTGTGTCTTCTTTTTGTCGGCTACAAATGTTTGAATTTTATTTTCCTTATAATTGCGTCCATTTATTTATTTTTGTGTATATTATTCCATTTTTCAACCAAAAATAGTAAGACTTTTTGCAATTTTGAGTTTATTCTTGCAATTTCAAAATTGTTCAAAAAATTTCCAGAATGTTTCCCAAGGTTTCCATTTCAGGGATTCCGCAATTTGAACTACACTTAGAAATTTCGATTTTTTCTCTTAATTTTAATGTAGCTCAAAAATGATAGTGAAATAATGGGGGAGGGGGAGAGCTAACTTTACATTTGCTTTGGACGCGAGTTCGAGATGTGGGGAGCTTGCATCTTGTATTTCAAACGAAGAGGAGTAAAACCCTTGAAAATTCCATGTGTATAGTTTATAATTAACTTATTGTTATTGATGTTTGTTTTCAAATACAGAAAAAACCAAATGTACCATGCCGTTTCGACAATTATATCTATGAGGTAATAGTGTACCTTAGATGTCCTGTAGCTTTTTCTCACTTTTCTTTTAGCTTTCTCGTTTGGCACCGTTAAAGTTTTGTTTGAGTTATTATTTTTTAATTTTTAATTTTTGTTCAGTATTAGCCGAATACATTCCGCTGTGATCAAGGGACTTTGTGCACAGAAACATATGTGAAACTCGTTCTGATGTAACAAATAGTAAACGTTGGGAATCACTACGTCGTTAATGAATTTTTAAAAAAAAAATTTTAGCAAATTTTTTGTACCACTCGCTAAGTTCTTTGCACTTTTAAATGATTTTTTGTGCCTTTTATAGTGTGAATAGTAAAATGGTTATCACACCTCAAATTGTATTTGTATACTTATTTTGTGAGCTATGCTTCATTCTTTATGTTAGATGAAAATTGAACCAAGGTTCCAGAAACATGTAGTTCCAATTTGAACAGCTTCAACTGAATACCTATTTCAGAACTGATTATTCCTTATTATGTACTCTTTAATTGAAGAAGCATACTATAAGCGTTAGCCCCGAAATGTTTACATTATATGTACTTGGGGAGCGATGTCTTTAAGGCACAGGACGATGAGATTGAACGTTTATCGGTAGTTAGTTTTTTTTAGTTGTTGGTTTTCTTTAGATAGTTTGGTTAGCTCAAGACCGGTTTCGAGCTTATTAAATAACGGCAGTTTAGCATATTCAACTAGAATCTGATAAGTGTTCCGGCTACAACTGATAATAGCACTTTGTCCATATTACCACTAGGTATAGCGCCACCTAGCGGTGTGTGAAATCATTGGAATAACTCCAAGAAACCTCACGAGAATAGAATATACGATTTATACAAATTGCAATGCAAACTGGGAAGAATTAAGAGACTTCTTTGCATCTTTCCCTTGGCAGGAAGTCTGCTTTAACTCAGACAACCCTTCTTTAGTCGCCGAATCCATCACGGAAACTATCCTGATTGGTATGGAATGCTCAATTCCCCACTCCCAAAAGAAGTCTGCCTCCAGTAAATCTTGGTTCAGTAAAAAATGTGCTCGGGATGTCTCCTGCAAAAATAGCGCACATCGTCTTTGGCGAAATAATCCCTCAGTCGAGACTCGGACCATATTTGTAGATGCACGAATTTCTTGTAAACAGGTTATTGACGAGGCCAAAGGTGATTTCGATTGTAAAATGCGCCAGAGGCTTTTCAACTGTCTGAACGGTTTCAGGTCCTTTTGGGGATTTGCAAAGTCGATTGAAAAGAATTTTACACCTTCAAATGTTCCACCTTTACTCGATGAAAATAGCAATATTGCTATTACCTCCACGGAAAAGGCTGACATGGTAGCCTTAATGTTTGCTGAAAATTCCAATCTTGATTCTCAAAACGCAGAACCTCCTATTCTTCCTAGAGTTGGCACTTCGATGCCTGAAGTTGTTTTCAGACAACGCACAATCAGGAAGATTCTCCTTGAGCTCGACACCTCGAAAGCTTCTGGCTTTGATGGTATTCCCGCTATTGTTCTTAAGAAGTGCGCCCCAGAGTTGACTCCTCTCCTAAGCAAATTTTTCACACTCTCTTACAACAAAGGTGTATTCCCTAACATCTGGAAATCTGGTAGAGTGCAGCCTGTCCCTAAAAAGGGAAAAAGGGATCTGGCTAACAACTATCGCCGTTATATCTAAATTGATGGAAAAGGTTATCAACATCGAGATTCTCAAATATCTGGAGGAAAATAGAATCATCTCCGACAGGCAATACGGTTTTAGACAACAACGTTCTACTGGCGATCTACTGGCATATGTTACCCATGTCTGTACCTCAGGTATGGAAAAACATGATGAGGCTAGGATTGTGGCATTGGATATCTCAAAGGCTTTCGACAGAGTTTGGCACCGATCTCTTCTCGCCAAATTAGTATCTTATGGTCTTCCTCCTGGACTCTGTCATTTGATATCCAATTTTCTCGCTGACGGATCTCTTCAGGTCGTCTTCGATGGCATTTCATCCGAGACATTTGCGATTAACGCGGGGGTGCCTCAGGGATGTGTTCTGTCTCCTACTCTATTTCTGTTACATATAAACGATCTTTTAGCGTTAACTTCCAATCCTATATACAGCTACGCAGATGATAGTAACCTTGGGTCATCTTTTTTCTCCGGCAAACCATTATCTATCGCTGCTTCAGATCGACTAAGACAATAAATCGGGATCTCGAGATTATTCTGGAATGGGGTAAGAACAATTTGGTCGACTTCAACGCTTCAAAAACTCAGGCCTCGGTTTTCCCTAAGAAAACATCAAGAGATAATGCAACAAACATACTAATTGACGGTAAAATCCTTCCGATGGGATCTAATCTATCTATCCTAGGAGTGAATGCGAGCACTAACTTCTCTTGGGACGATCATGTGCGCGCTATTGCCAAATCCGCCTCTCAGAAGCTAGGCTTTCTTTTTAGAGCTAATAAGTACTTCCCATCTCATCAGCTATTGACACTATACAAAGCTGAAGTTAGGCCAACACTAGAATAATGTTCTCATGTTTGGAATTCGGACCCAAAACACATTTTAGCTCTCTTGGATTCAATTCAAAGAAGAGCGACTCGCCTAATTGATGACGAGAGTCTGACCGATTCTCTCGAAACACTAGAGCGCAGGCGTATGGTTGGTGACTTGTCTCTTTTCTACAAGTACTATCATGAAAAATGCTCACAGGAACTAACAGGATTGATCCCCCCAGGGGCAAGATTTTTGAGACGTACTAAACAGTCGGAGACAGCAAATTCCTGTGGGGCCCAGCTTGTCACAGTGAGGACTTCTGTCTACAGAGACTCTTTTTTCTATAGAACTTCCAAGTTATGGAACTTGTTACCGAAAGGAATTTTCCCCAAAAATTACAACCTATCCTTGTTTAGGAAGGCGGTTTATCGCCATCTATCTTTGTTTCCGCATCCTACTCGCAGTGCTTTGAAAGCATATTGGAGTTACCCTTTGCGAGTGGATTAAACTTAAAAAAAAAGATTGTAGGTAGGGGAACTACCAACAGTAGATCTGCTTGCAGTATCTAGCCAAAAAAATAAACTGTTTAACAGGAAAGGAATTTTAAAGGAAATACATTTATGCAATTAAACACTTAAATATTCCCTCAGTCATAAGAAAGCTACTGAAATTCGGAATTGTTTCCGAAGAAGATCATATAGCTCTCGAAATATGCATGCAGAAAAAATTCATTTTTGGTAGAAAAAACTTAACGTAAAAATAATTATCCATGCTTAAGTAGTGCTTCTTCCATCTTATATTAACAATAAAAGTTCATTGCTTCTTTATTTATTTACATTTTGAAAAGTTAGCTTTAATTTGCTGGTTTATAAGTTTTAAATAATAAAAACTTTTCATTTTTCGCTGCAGAACTCGAGATTATTTTGCCGTTTTAATAAGCTGTAATATCCGGTTGAACCACCAATTAAAAACTCGCTCGACGACGGTGAAAATTACACCGCAGTTAAATTGTATGATAATTACCTTCGTTAATATTTAAGAAGTTTTCTTTTCCCCGGGGGAAATTGGGATTTTCTAATTTACCTGTTAATCTATACTTTAAGCTTTTTGGTATCTCCTTGAGATGTCGTTTGCATTTATGTAAATCTTTCCTTAAAAAAATAATATGAAATCGAATTATTTTATTAATGGAAAATTTAATTTTTCGCTTGTTGTGTTTAATGTACCGAGTAGTTTTAAGCGTCTCACGTAGAGAAATATTCCATTTGGGTCGAAACAGCAACTTAAAATTACAAGCAGTGACGGATTTACAAGTGGGGTTGGCGATTCCCCCCGTCGAATATTTAAAACCGAAATATTTATATTAATCTTAAATCAATTTGGCATATTTAAAAATGTATCGTTCGAGCATTATCCACGCCAACATATTGTATTACGTATATGAGACATTAAGATTTGGTTAGGTAGAAATTAAGACAATTATGAACCCCCCCCCCTTTCTAGAATTTCTGGATCCGCCGACGTATTTCAATTTACTGAACACTTCTTCGCGTTTGGTTGTTCATGTTCGTTCGCAAGGTCTGGACGCGGCATGTTAGCGAATTGGTAATAATATCGCACCGCTGCATACCTTACAGTAGGAACAACCAACGACTACTAATACAACTTTACCGATCAGCGATCTCCCCAGATAGATCCACAAACCCCAATGGCTTCGTGAACTGACCACAAAATCACATAAATCAAAACTTAACATTTCTGAAAAGCTGATTGAAACCTTTTGAGCAAATCCAAAATAATACTAGCAACTAACAGGGTGCACTCAGAATATCTAGCTTCTTGTAGCCGATGATTCTCTCCCTCTTTGAACTTTCTTTTTGTCGCACTTTTTTGGGTTTGTTTCTCTTTTCAGTGTTCGTTCAGTTCCTTTTTAGGCCCGCATATTATAAAAGATTGGCAAATCACCAAGACAAGGATTTGTGTTCATAGTTCTAGTTATTATTATGCCCTTTGCAGAATATTCTTTAAATTCTTCTATGAGATATTTGGTTTATATTCTACATTATTATATGGTTAATTATTGTTATACCTCTTAAGAGAAAACTGTCCTTCTCTAAACAAATTAGAGAATTTTTAATTTATATTTTGTTGTCATTTTCGTATGATTGTTTTACCAAACTGAAATTTGAATTTTCTATTGAGGAAAAGCAACATTCTTCAGTGTTATTTATTTATCTAAATTAACCATTTCACCCTAATTAATATTCTGGGCTATGAAATTATTCCGATCAAACATTATGTGCATTAAAGAAGAGTTGGTGATGAGAAGTGAATGTTCTCCTGGTTAAATAAAATGAAACCATTTTTGATTTAGGATATGATATTTTTTCTGCAACCTACCAAAATTGGTGTTTTTGAATGTTATTTAAAATGGTTTTCCTAGCAAGAAATTTCTGAGTAGTTTGGTATAGTGTTACAAATTAACAATTGTAAGTTTTATGTAATAATTTGCCTGTTATTGTTACAATATATGAGTCTCAATTAAGAATCAATCATTTTGCAATGGATCGAAAATTTTGATTTCTGAAAATTTGATTTTTTTCTCGATTTGCCCATTTTTAACCTAATTAGCTCGAGCGATTTCCTCTTGTGTCCGAACTCTAATAAGCGTGCTGTTTCGCCCCGCTCGATTACGATTTAAATATGTACTAAGACTTTGACATTTTTCATTTAGAAAAAATGGGGCAGCGGCCACCCGGGAACTTCTCAAAGGCGATCCTGATGCCCACAACTTTCAAGAGAATACCTACAAGAAGATAACTCCGTGCGATGTTTGCTCACAAGTATTGCGAGGTAAGTTTTAGCGATTTTCCTCGGGTAATTCAATCTCCTTCTTGGCTTTTATCTCATTGTTTGCCCGAGATGGATTATCGAAGCACTCGACATCGCTTTTGATTGATTTGTTTTTCGCGACTTATTAGGTTTGCTTTAAACTCGAAACGATCCGAAAAAACAAAGTTTTGGTACAAAGCGAACATCCGGCATCCGGGGATTTAAGTCGAATTCCACTCGGGCCTCATTTCAATTGGATCGTGTTTACATCGTCTCCGAGTCGATATTTGCTTTCAGGTCACACACGACAAGGCCTCAAGTGTAGAATATGCAAAATGAACGTGCACGTGGATTGCCAGAACAAAGCGTCAAAATGCCAAACGAAAGCCAAGCTCTTGAGGCGACAAAAGTCCACGTCCGAAATTGAAACGCGAATACCGGAGCCCGCACTCGAGGAAGAAAGTAAGTTGACTTTTTTTGTCGCTTCTGAATTCGATTTTGCGATACCCAACTTTAAGTTGTTTTCCACAATCGGTATAAAATCAGTCTAGGTATCATTTCGATCTATTTTTCATACCCAAAATAATTGTTTGTTATTTCAAGAAATAATTAGATCTTAATAAGTTGATGCTCATCTCTATTTAATTACATTAGTACTTTGCGAATGTCAGTTTGGCTCAAGAAGTACCTATCGCGTCTTTGTTGGTAAACGGATGTAAGTAAGAAAATTCATCAAAAAAAAAGCACAGACAGTGTATGTTGAGCATTTTAGGAGCAATAATAACAAAAATTTGACACTTGGGCATTAACGATCGATAATTACAATACCGAATTGATGTTCAAAAGAAGGCTTTACCCTTTTACTTTATCGATAATACGCTACACTTATTTCTTCAGCAGAAGGGGCATTATCAATGAACCAGTCTTAATTTTAAAATGTGGATGAAACCTTCATTTGGATATTGGTTTTTATTTATTGGATTAAAAATTCACCTATTTAAATTAAATCTGAAATTTATGTATTTATTTTTTATTATAATTATTAGTTGTTGTACTGAGTATGCGTGTAATTTAACTAACAAACTTGAAGTAGCTTTAAATGTTATGTATCGCTTCATTTGTGACTCTAGGGGACGATGTGTATTCCAGGATGCCGACTATTAACAGGCGGCTTTCCATCAAGAACACGAATAAATTGTATCCGCCCCCACAAAATTCTTTCATAGGTATACACGGGATGATTTCACCTAACCTTGATTTTGTGTTGATTTGAGGTTAATTGTTTAAGCGTGCTCAGTTTTGTTGCGAAAATGTTGGCTCGTGATTTTCACCATTCATATGATTGAAGACGTCATTAAAAATGACACCAAATAAACGTCAAGAATACTTTAATAATTAAATTGAAGAGTTATTCTTCAATTAATATAAAAATCTGCTTGTGTTGAGAAGACCAACTTGAAGAGTTAACTGCTGATGGGGGATTAAAGATGGGCAATTCAAATTAAGAATTTAATAAATATTTCGTTGCAGAAGGGTTCATTCTAATCTTGATTTAGTAAAGAGAACGAAGAGGGATTCCGTAGATTTATTGAATGCATTTCAAAGAAATTTCGCGTCCCCAGTCTACTTTTAGATCTGCAGACTTGAACTGGGGATAGACGACCTAATTGAGAAATATTTAAATTCTCACCGTTTTTTTTTTAATTTCCAAAGGATGCGAGGGTTAAAAGGGAAAGGTTACTATCAAAATACGTATCCAAATAAAAATTAGAGTATAGATATTTTTGGATCAGTGATTTCCACATCAACAAAACTTAGTTATAAAGAAGCTTCAAAACTGAGCAACTTTTATTAACGAATCATTTCACAAACCTCACAGCTTTAGCTTCACATAGAACGATATCAGTGTTTAACCTTCGTTCCCAATCGCGAGACAAACGTGACATAAAGTGGATCTTATTCGACAGAACCTACAGAAGTGGATCAGATATATCAAGTGTTAAAGCAGGCGACGGAGATCTCCAACAGCAAACCGCGCGTTAACGTCGAGAGCGTAACGGCCCCGGGTATTACGGTGGACCGAGGGCAATCTTCCTCGGCGCCCGGCAGTTCGGGCAGCTCTGGTCAAAGCTTGAACCGCAGGGCCGTCGCGGCCTCGCAACCACCTTCTAGAACCGCAGGCACCAGCTTGGCGGTCGTAAATCCAGCCCCCTGTTCCACCAGCTCAGGTTCGTCAATGTGACGAAGAAGAGAAAATTTCAAGTAGTTTGCCTAATTTCTGTATTAGCTGAAACAGATTTTTATAATTTTGGGTGTAACTACCTTTAAGTGGTTAAGTTTCAAAACGTATCAATTATTAAATATGAACTCTAGCTCTTTCATTGACTGTAGGACTTGAGGTACGTCTTCTTGAGTAGATGTTCCTTACCGACCTACGTAAATTCCTTAAACTCTTCGGAAGCAGTATAGATTGCCACAATACCATGTAAAAATAATAGAACTTCCACTGCAATAGTGCAGCCCTCTAGACGTCTGCAATGGATCATAGGTAGCTGAACTGCTAGCAGTTTAATAATTGACGTTTAGCAGAAGCGGTCTCTGACGGCAAAATCCAGAGCCTTTATTCTAATGCAACCAATAGGTTTCAACATTTATCATGTTTATGAATCAAATATCGGTTTTAATCTTGTTAGAGCTCATTAATTTGGAGTATCCAATCGAACCTAACAATAATAATTGATATAAATTCGAGAGTAACTTAAAAATCCAATTGTTTCTATTGTTGAGTCTTAAGCTTGTTTTTGGCCTCTAACTCAAAGCTTTTCAAAAGTGGTGGTTCTATGATTGCTTCCCACATCGTGATCGTTTTAGAGTTTTTTCTATTTAGTAGAAGAATTTAATTACATATTTTTAAAGCCAAGCAACCTTTGGCATAGGCAAAATCTAGTCTATAAATGTTGATTGCCACTACGTTTGAATTTTTCTTAAACTCACCAAACCCATCGTTGCTTTACATGTTTAGTAACGTGGAACTTGTTAAAGATAATTAATTATTTTTATGGAAAAATTCACTACTAAATCATTATCGAGAAATTTGCTAATTAACTATCAGGGGAGGAAGAAATGTCTTATCTAACTATCATCAGGGAATTCCCTAATTAAGCAGCCTTCAAATAACGTGACAGCGCTTCAATGTGGTGGACACTAGGTCAATATTTATCGAAGCATAAACTCAACCTGTCTTATATATGAGGAATTATGGGACAAAATATGTAACCGTAACTCCCCAAAATGCAAATACTTCAATTTAGTTTATAACCTCCCGCTTTAATTAACAATCTTGTGACACCACAAAGTAAATAACATGAAAAGCGACACGCATATAATCCTTTGTAAATGGTTATGTGCCTGGTAAGGCGTGAAATATAAACGAACGGGGACATTATATGTACATCAATTGCTGAGAATTTTGTCTCATTAAAATGACATTATGGTGGTTATATTACGTTTTTCCTAAATTATAACGCTTTCTTTGTAACAGGGTAGATTTTTTTCTTTGAGATTATTTTATTCGAAGGCACATACCAATAGGTTTAAACCATTTATCAGATTCGGAGTTTGGGAACCAGAGATCGGTTTCGATCTTATTGGATCGGCAATGTTTCGGCAAGTAAACATTTTGAAATAAATGGACTTCATTGATGTAATTCCTAGAGCCATTTTTTTTACGAAAATTACTACTTCCAACAAGAATCTTGAAATGATTCTATAAATTTTGCCATTTTTTCTCGAATTTTTTTAAGTTTTACCTCGAATTTTCGAGCTGAAATTCTGTTTATGTTTCTATAAAAATAAGAGCTTGGCTATGTAACTTCAAAAACTTTTTATTTTTTAGGTTTATTGTAATTATTCCATCTTCATACTTTTCTTTTACAAACTTCCTCGCGTGTATGCTTTCAAAATAAACGCAAAATTTGCTGATTTCAACTTTAATAACAGTTTAAAGTCAGTCAGTTAGGAATCTGTTTTCATCTGTGCTTTATACAATCCTTGTAGAGAAAATTACGATTATATTATACTCATTACCACTTAAAGATAGTTATGCTTAATTTATTCTTATTATTATTATTATTATTGATAGCTTGTCTAAAGTACAAATAACCCAATTTTTCCTATTTCCCAATTATCAAAAATTAAACAAACTGTCGCGTGAAAGGTAAGTTGATAATTGGTGCTTAAGCTTTGTCATCCCATCTTCATAATTAAATAACATAAACGTGTGAAGCTTGGGGATTTTTTATAACCTTTATCGTTGCGAATGAATTTTGAATTTTCATTTATTATCGATGCGCCTTTGATATTTGTCTGGCCTAGAGCAATTTTGAGAGCAAATATTTACAGGGGAGCACCCTGTCCTCTAAAATATTTACCTTTTTTTAAATCGAAGAACCATCCTCGACCTAAAACGCTCCAGTTAATTACAAGAGAATATCCCACGTTTAACCGGGAAATTGCGGATGTTCCCTTGTACACCACGATAATCGGCTTAGCGTGTCGTTAAAGTGCCTTTCACTTTAATATGCTCATAATTACGCCAATGTTACTCACTCGATCTGACAAATTACCTCTTGGTTTATGGAATGTCAAGCGCTATAAAGAAACAGTTGAAAATGTGTTTTGGTCTTTATTCATCTTGATTGTTAACGACTTGAATGCTAAAAAAATGATAAAATATTATCGCTTTAGATCGTAAGCTACCTCAAGGGCCAAGCTCCTCTGAAAGTTCCTCGATGAGAAGAAGACTTTTCGCGGGCATGAAAAGCCTGACCGGCTTCGGGTCCCGCTCTAGGCATGGCTCCCCAGGACATCGTTCCATCTCCTTACCAGAAAGTACGCAACGGCTCTGTTTGTACCTTTGTGTCTGAATGTGCTTTATTAGCCTTGAAAACGAGCGAACGTATCGCCATTTTTTAAATCGACGACACATTCGCTTTCATTTCAATCTGTGTTTCTCATTTCATGTCATTTGCTTGCTTGTTCCGTGTTCTTTCTTTATGATTAGACAGATTTCATTTAGTTGAGCCCAAAATTTCTTTAATTCATTCGGTCGAAATTGCACTAAATCGATTAGACCCTGTAGCAGTAATCCTCACATTTCTTGTCATCTCGGTTGCTTTGCACAATCTCCCCTTTAATCCACTTAAGCTTAGACTAAAATTTGTTGTTGCCAACCCTAAACATCAGCGTCTTGAATGAATACAGTTAAAATTAATTAACTCGTATACAGAAATTGTAATTAGGAAACGTCAAGACAACACATCCCCCCTTAGAAAAGAACGTATTCTTGTTATCAGTTTTGTATGAATATAACTTGAGCTTTCAAAAATAAACCAAACAAATTCGTTATTCTAAAATATTTAAAATTGAAAGTAGTTTTCCAGTTAAATTCGACCTAGTTTCATGTTTGCGCCATGATGCTATTCTACTAGTTTTCCCATTTTCTGTAGCTCGAGCATGCGAATCAGGCATTCTACTTTAACATCTATCTTGTGGTCTTAATTGCCTTAATATTGTCATTTGCAGTATTTTTTTGGCTTACAGTAGAGTTTTTGTTTTACTCGTTCGGCTCGATTTCCTTTATTTTGTAGTGCATTCTTTTTCAATTATAGAACGTGGGACCACCTTATTACGGGCTTACAAAAAAACTTTGCTCGCATAAAGGGAATGTGGCATTCATACACTACTGTAGTTTAATTTAGATATAAACGATAGTTACATTGACACAAGAGGAAGAGTTTGATAGGGAAAATTAATAGTTTAATAGTGAAATAAATAGCAGATTAATCCGAAACAAACGTAGAAAACATTTTGTAATCAATTATGGTTTGAGCC
Organism: Dastarcus helophoroides; assembly: GCA_028583605.1. Taxonomy (NCBI): domain Eukaryota; kingdom Metazoa; phylum Arthropoda; class Insecta; order Coleoptera; family Bothrideridae; genus Dastarcus; species Dastarcus helophoroides. The sequence continues at coordinate 22,026,521 of CM053325.1, read as the reverse complement.
CAATAAGAGGAAATAAAAACTACACAAATGCTACTATACGAAAACTGTTTATCCTGTCTAAAGAAGGATCCACCATTCTCAGAATCGTCTATCAAGTTATAGAATAGGAAATATTGTTAACAATAAAACCATAAAGGTAACTGACGAAAAAGTGAAAATAGCCATATTGAACAAAGTTGTCCCTGAGAAAAATCTGCTGCTTCTATCTTCTTTTTTAAAGCTCTGCTTTTAATATTTGCAAGCACTAATAACCTGGAACCAAAGATTTCAATAAAATCAAGAGCAACATGAATTAAAGAGCTGCATTTTAATAATCCTACTTTATGAAATTATAATTAGTTATCTTAAATACCCAAAATGTTTGTCAACTTTCCACGTTCTGTAATTCAAAGAAGTTGTAAGCATAGTGCATTTTTTTATTTATATTTTATTTTTATTGATATTCTAGCGGTACTTTCTCAAAAGGAGATGGATCGAAATGAGTAAAACAAAAATTAACTTTCAGGAAAATGTTACAGTTTATCACAATTTTTCCATATTTTAATTACTCCGTTAGTTTTCAGATTGTTTTTAAATTCGATTTCTTCCACCTTTTTTAAAGGTGAGTTAACTGTTAGCGTTTCTGATTGGATTCACTGTGAATTTAATCAGCGAACGAGCGACCTCTTGAACTATTGAACGATAACTTTGACGGGCCCTAAAATCGAAGCTTTTGTCAAGGGATTAATATAAAATCTCAGCCCCGTCAACGGACGGAGATTGAATGTTTGCTGCATTTTTATTTTTCGAGGGGCACAGGGACTCAGCTTGTTGTTAATCAATATACAAGCGCCCGCTTCATCCCCGAACGCGTTCTTGCTCGACTGTTTTACTCGTAAATTTCAAATATTAAAAAATTACTTAATTTAGAATCTGTCCGCTGATAATTCGTGTGTAATTTTCGTGAAGTTTTGAAATTTTTGGAGCTTCAAACACTAGAATTTACGACTTAAAGTGTTCAAGCTTTCTAATGAAGCCGGAGTGCATTTCCTCCTGCTGCGAAGGCGTTGCACAGCACGATGTATTTAACAAGGAGAGCGCAATAATGTCAAGGGTCGGAAGGTTAAAGGAACTTGTTTAATCCAAAACAGTTCTGTTGTATAGCTTTAGAAAGGCGAGTTCACCTCAAATCGTTTATAATCATGCTTCAAACTAAAGCTCCATCAACATTCACTAACCGCAGTGTTTTTTTTTTTCAAAGATAACGAAGGAGCATTTACAATTTCAGAGCGCAATTCCCAAGATGCGTCCGGTACAAGACCTTTTGGTCAACCGTTGTGTTTAGGGCCTGATTTAGAAAATATCAACGGGAACAGTTGCAATCACAATAGGCGGACATCTTCGCCGTCGCCGTCAAAAGGAAAAACGCCGGTGCCTCGGAGAAGGTCCCCAAGACCAAAAAAAGAACTCATTCGATAGTGATTTTGATTTTCACTGAAAGACCTTTTTTATTGTATTATCACAACTTTCTCCTTGCATCGTTTTTATTTTGTTAATTAGTTCTAGTGACATTTGCTCAAATTGTTTTTTTTTTGTTACACACCATCTGTGATAATAAAGATGAAAGTATTATTTACTTTTATTAGGACCTAAATCAGTACATCTTCGTGGATATCGCTAAATGTATCTAAAAACAACGAAGAAAACAATAAAAAGAACAAATAACTGTTTATTTGTCATAAAAGTGTTCTTTTTTATTTCCTCCTTATTTTGTGTTTTTTTGCTTCTTAGTGTGATATTCCTAAAAGGTAAAAAAAGTAAAGAGGTTAATTAAAGGCAGAGCGAAAAACAGGTAAAAATCATTTTTATATGGTGAAAAAGTTAAAGGAGATAAAAAATACAGAAGAAAAGAGATACGCACAAACGAGAAAAAAGCAGTAAAAATCAAAATAAAAGAAGCAAACATTTGGCACTCTTTAACTGCAATGATGATATAAAATGCAAAAATAACAATGCATTTAGATTATCATGCTAACCTTCTTTCAAGAATATGAAGAAAAGCGAAAGTATAAAAGAGAGAACCATTTTATTTAAATCAATTAGCAACTAAAATGCGAAAAATAAAAGAAGATAACTTGACTACCTGAAAATATGGAAGAAAAGGCGGAAAAAAATTCATTTCAAAAACTCTCAAACAGCTTTGATAAAAGAAAAAGTAAAAATAATAGGACAAAATATTTTAAGTACCTTTATCTTCTGTATTTAAAAATAACAAGAAAACATTTAAAGCAAGTCAGATACAGATAAGATTGAAGAAAAAGATTTTTTTTCTTTTTTTTTTTTTCTAGAGAATATCTTACTCTTATTTTATTTTCATTTTAATGGAAGCAATAAATAGGCAATTATAGGCAATAAATAAACGAAAAACTGAGATTATAAAAGTCAAGGCAGAAAATACTTCTTTTTCAAGGCGAGTGGGGCTAGTTTCCTCTTCTTCTGGCAAACCGCTTATATAGAAAAAGGGGGCAAAAGAACTAGGAGAAAAGATTTCAAATACAACGGTACTTGGTCTATTTTGGGAGAAGAAAATATTCAAAGGAGAAAGGTTCCAGCGAAACTCTTGTCGACTTAGCACGTGGTTATTCTTTTATTTTCTCTACTTCCTCAATTATAGCTAGTATTCTCGCATTATTGTTAAATTAGAAAATTTAAAATAATAAATTAAAATTGCATCCTTTTGAAAAAGTATGTAAGTCCGGGCATACGTTGTAATTATTTCATAACAATAGCACATAAATACTGTTTCAAAAAATATACATATAACTTTAGTCAGTAATGAACAGTGTTGCTCCATTTCGACAAAAGAGTGCTCTTCAAGGGTTTTTTAAAATGACACTTTTAGTAAGTTTAGAAATTAGGAATAATTTATGTAATTAAAGCAAAAATTCTGGCAAAATATAAATTCGAGAAATTGTTTAATGTCCTACAGGTTTATTATTTTACAATAACAGCCCTATTTTGAGATACGTTATAGTAGTAATAAGGCCCTAAGGCATTGTTATGTAACAGCAACCATTACAAACAATTTTCATTGTTACTATCTTTTAAATCAAATCATTTTGACATGATAAATGTCACAAATTAATCGTAAATGGCAAAGAAAAATTCAAATGAAATAGCAGATTTGTAGGACATTAAACGTTGAAGGCACCACGGCTGTTACAAGATAATAACGCCCTCGGTCGACGTACATCCCTCAGGCCAGAGAGCCTCGGAAAGTACACTGTCGACTTCCGTGCGCTATTATCCTTATAACATCCTTGCTACCTTAACTATAAAATTGAGACAAATCATTAAGCACCATTATCGACGTTTTTGTCAATGTAATATTTTTAAATAAATTCGTAAGTAAATTTGGGCGTTAAAATTTTCCATTCCCCGTATGTTCCAAGTTTCTAACATTAAATACCCCAGCTTTACACTTCTAATTTTCTAACCATGTGAAAGACTAGAAGTAAATACCTTTGTTGTTGCTTCCTTTGTCGGTGTTAAAAGGCCTCAGCATGTAAATAATGTCGATCGAATTTATTGACGTTACTAATCAAATGTAATTTTTTCTTGCATCAACTATATTTGTTGTGCATTTTTAGCTTAGTTGCTTTATTACACTAAACTGTGTTAATACCTGCAATAATTATAGCTATTTTATTGCAAAATGTGTTCTTGGGGTCCCAAAATACTTTTGATTAAAAATAAAATCGGTTCTATTGTTTAAAAATCAGACACCAATTTTGCTCTTGCTGTTTAAAAAAAATCCTTGTTTTTGCAATTAAATCATTTTTATTCAATCATTCAATTCATTAAATAGTACATTTATCCTTTAAGGACGTAATAATTGAAATTCATTGCATATATGTAATCTGTGTCATTTTAGTATTTAGAAGGTAACAAATTATCCGAAATTTGTCATATTTGATTACGAAGGTTATCTAAAAACTACAACGTCAACGTTCGGCAAATATTTAAGAAATGAATATCAAAAAAAAAACCTTGCTGGGTGTGGAATCGGACAGAGTCAGTGTTCGACATGAGTCTGTAATATTACTGAGAATGTTTTTTTTTCTAAATTTTAAACTTTTATCTTCCACTACTTGCGTGCCCTGTCGGCGCAACCTAGCGAAAAAGCAACCTAAATTGTACCCAATAAAATAGCCTACTTCCTAAGAAATCCCATCAAAATCAGTTCAACGATATGTAAAAATTCTAATCAGAACTAAATTCGAAGTAATAAATAATTCATAAATTCTCTATGACAGTAAGTAAAATAAAATAATTTACGAAAATTCCATAACTAAATTGGTTAAACCGCTTCATATTTTACTTCTAAATAAAGTTTAAAATTACAAATATCGAAGTATTTCACAAAGTAAGGGTTAAAAACGTCAATTGTAATAAAACATGCTAAAAAAATAAAATGTGAGCACCGTTATTACCTTAAAATCACCCTCACAGAATTAAAAATGTAATCTGATTAGTTTATAATGTGATTTTCCTCGTAATGGCGTCAAAATCCGAATAAGCTGCACAACACATTTCAATTAACAGGAAAGTTTAGTTAAACGTGTAACGTAAACTGATTAATAAAGATTTGGGTGCTTTGTGACTTTTATCTGGCGGCCGTTCTAGGAAGTTTCGATTACTAAGATTTTAACTAATGTTTTTTTTTTAAGTCATGTTACTGTCACATCAAAAAATAGTGGAAAATTGCATAGTCTATAAATTTTGTAATAATTATTGCGATATCAGTTCACTCTTTAAAATACATTTTCCACAATGTGACTTTTCTCTCTCTTTTTGTGATTATCCATTAATGGATGTTTGTGACCACATTTTCCATTACTTCTCTGTCTCTGGCTGTGTGAATCAATAATTGTATATTGCGTATGCCTGTCCACTGTCTCATCTTCCGCAGCCATGACATTTTTCTTCGTCCTACTTAGTCTCTGGTCCTACTCCTCTTTTACCCTCAATCTTGCCCTCGATGGAGTATTTGATATTTATTGTTGCGCATAATGTGACCCAGGTATGCTGTATTTCTTTTTTTTTTATATTGTTGAAGAGTTCTCGATCTTTAATAAAACGTTTGAGAACGTCCTCGTTTCTTATCCTGGCTGTCCATGGTATCTTAGGGATCCTGCGATATGTCCATATTTCAAATGCTTCTAATTTGTTTATAGCCTTTACTTTTAGACTCCAGCTTTCTATACCGTACAGGAGTACTGACCAGACATAACACCTCAGAAATCTCAGGCGAAGACCAAGATCGAAGTCATTGCAAGTGAACACTTTTTTAAATTGCAAGAACGTTTCTCGAGCTTGTTCGATTCTGCACTCAAATTTTTTGTCTGATGACCATTTCTCCTGAAGCCATGTTCCCAGTTTTTTAATCTTTCTACCCGTTCCAAAGGTTTTCGCTTATGTGCTAACGTGACGTTTCCAAATGTATCTTTTTCTCTTGTAAAAATCATAAATTCAGTTTTCTTTCTGTTTATGTCTAGTCCCATGTCCTGGCTATATTCTCCTACTACATTGACTAGCTGTTGCAGACCATCCATATTATCCGCAACCAGAATTGTGTCGTCCGCATAGCGGATATTATTTATCCAGGCTCAATTGACTCTGATTTCAATTTCCTTGCCCTTGTTAGGCCATTAGTTAGTCTTACTCTTGCCGATTGGTTCCAATATAAGTTTTCGATGCACCGGATGTCTTTTTAATCTAAATCAAGTCTCCTGAGAAGCTGCATGAGTTTGTGATGTCGAAAGCTTTCTTATAGTCTATGAAGCGTAGACATATGTTTTTTCGCTGGTCGTAACAGTTCTGTATTAGGACCCGCGTTGCAACTAGTGCTTCTCTTATGTCCAGCCCTTGTCTAAACCCAAACTGAGAGTCACTTATAGCGTTGTCACACTTTTATACAATCTGCGATGTAATATTTTTAGGAACCTTTTTAAGGAATGACTCATGTGGCTAATAAGTCTGTGTTCTTCACATTTCCGTGCGTTAATCTTCTTTGGCAGAGAAATAAAAAGTAAATAAAAATAAAAGCGGAAGAGAGCCACTGTTCTGGGTAATGGCCTATGTCATATATTTGATTAAATAACTTGTAAAGTACTGCAATACCTCTCTCATCTAGGAGTTTGAGTATTTTTGCTAGTATCTCATCTGGTCCAGCTGTTTTGTTAATTTTTGCGATGTTTCTAACCTTTTTTATCTCTTCTTTAGTAATAGAAGGACCATCCATATTGTTCCCGACTAAGACTCCTTAGTTGTCATAAAAAAGTTTTTCTACGTAGCTCTCCCATATCTTATACTTTTCAGAATTGTTTGGGATTATCTGGTTATCTTCATTGACTATTATACCTAAGCTCCGTTTTCTAAATAACTCGGCGGTTTCTTTGAGTCTTTTATGAAGGTTAAAATCATCATGTTTATGATGAAGTTGTTCTATTTCACTGCATTCTCTTTTGAGCCATTCTTTTTTGAAAAGCTGATTTCTGATCTTATGCGCCTTTGCAGAACTCTATACTTGTCCTTATTATTTTTAAATTTTCTGCGTTCTTCCATGAGTAGTAGAACTTCATTGGTCATCCATTTTTGATTTTTATTTCTAGAACTATATCCTAACGCATCTGGTGAGGTGATTTTTAGAGCATTTGCTATTGCTCCCCATGTCACGTCATCTTCGATTTTGGGAGACAAATTTTGCATCTGCGAATTTAATTGGTTAACTAATGCGATTTTAATTACTGTATTATGTAATTATCCAATGCCATTAAACATCTTGGTGTTTCTTTTTTACGCTTCGAGAGCGATATTTTCAATACCGCCATGAGTATTATATGATGGCTTCCTATATCAGCACCAGGATATGTGCCTTTTAACAGTGATTAAAGTTTTTAGCACAGATCAATTTAAATAAAGAAATACCTTAAATGTATTCAATAAAATATTATCTTTCAATGAAAGTTTCAGGAAAATTTTTAAAATTGAATTAGCACATTCTTGGGTGTTCAGTATGGTCATGTGAAGTTGGAGGAACGACTAACAGATTAAAGTCACTGTCGACAGCAGAGAATGCAAACTTCATAGATTATAACTTTTTTAATCAGATTATTATAGTTTAGACTAGAACAATCTAATGACGCACCAACGTCAACTATTACGCTGGAAACCAAGCTTTGATTTCACGTCTAGTAGATTTTATTTTATTATAATAATTTTTTGAATTTTTGATAAGAACTGAATTTATTCTTTCGTTACCACAAGAGATACATTTCCAATAAATTGTTACCGTAGTGAAGACAATGATATGAACACGTTTTTTGCTGGCAAGATTACCATTTTTTCAAACGCTCCATTCAAATTGAGAACATTTGAAAAAGCACGACGAATATTATATATATTACTTAATAAAGTTTTTATACTATCCGACTCAAAAAATATTCGCTTCCACTATATCAGCAAAATATATGAGTTGTCATTTCAAAAATTCGCCCTTTTTGCCCTGCATACGTAGGCCTTCGTACATAGAACATAAAAGTGATTCAAAAGATGGCAAATTTAAATTACTTTCCGCTTTTTTAAAATCACTTTCCGCAAAGTATTTTGGTAACCCATTTCGGTTAGATAGCACTTGTTAATAGTCCTCTTGTGATTGCTGTAAGATGACCAGCCTGATATATTGCTTGCAGCGATGTCTATTATAAGAGGATTTTTAACAGCAAAAATCCTTACACAACTGTTTAGTAATTATAGCGATCTGGGAAAATATTGAATTTGACATTAGAAAATGAGCATGTAAAGCCTTTCAAATTACCTCGTTTCATCCTTCTAAAGCATACGAAAAATTGTCGAATTAAACAGGTGATGTATGAATATCACGGAAAAAAGTAACAATGGCGTTCTAGTAGGGTCCAGCAGGATCCATCGAAACTTAAAATTACTTTTTTCATCGACTCTGAAACCGCGAAGTATTTTTAAGAGTACCTTCTCAAAAAATGTTAATGCTATAAAAGGTTTGTCGATTAAAATTAAGGAAAAATGTAAAATATACTTCTTCCGGGCTTAAAATTTGTCAGTGAACTACTGAAAGTGTTCGACGTTACGCCCCCCATGGTAGGGGACTTTTTAAGGAACAAGGTAAACCAAATTTAAAAGTGAGTAGCACAGTACAGTATATTAAACATATCAAAAGTAAAACTGGTTCCATGTTGTGCTCTTCTAGCGCTCTACAAACAATTGCAGCTTTGACAACGTGATTCAATTTCGGAAGAAGTATGCCTTTTACTGACTGACTAAAAGTTCTCATAATCGTAAGGAAAAGTAAAATAACTGCTATTCATGAAAAGAGTTCCTATTGTAGGGGCTCGATTGCAATAACCAGAAATATTCAGTTAACTCAATATTTTGCTAATTATGTGTATTTAAGGTACAATTTAAAATTGGTGGACTAAGGTTAACGATTATTTGTTATTTATTGGCTTAAGTATCCACGACAATCTGCAATGGTCAGCCTAATTATTTCATATGCATTAGAAGCGTGAAAATGGTGAATCGCGGCCATAAATTTTAAACACCTTAAATGTTAAACAACTTAATTAGATATCCACGTTGTTTAATAATTTTAATACAATGAAAAATTTATCCCAGATCTTGCTAACCCCAATTTGTCTTTTCTGCCTATTTACGTGTTGTACAGTCTTTAATATTTGTCAGGAACCAGCATGAAGTTTTCTGCAAACGCTATGACGTATACCAATAAGTTTGGGATAAGCGACGTTGGTCTGTATAAACAATTAACCCAGTAGAACGCTACTAAACCAGACACCTAGATTAGCGCTCACAATTTCCATGAAGCGCGAAAACACGCGCTTTCATCGAAATTATTGGTATTTTAGTGACAGCAGAGTGCATGGCTTTATTATTATTATTAATATTATTATTATTATTTTGTATGTAATGCGACTAGGCCAGATTATTTATTATAAAACTTGGTGTTTTCCGACAGCGCCCCACTCTCCTAGAAGGCAGAAGCTTAATTTGCGCATGAAAAGTCTCTCTTTGGATTCACCGGAAAGTACGGAGCACGTCCAAAGGAGGAGGCACCATGGAGCCAACGTTTCGAGCGATCCCCACTCCAATCAAAGCTCGTCTTCGAGGATACAGTGTATGACAATGTTATCCGTTGATGTTGTATATTTTCTTATTGTTGTGGCTTCTTTCTGTGATTTTATTCTTTCGTTGTTTGTCGTTGTTGTACATGCTTTAGATCTCTATAATTTTGGAGGGAATCTGAAATCTTCGAATGAGTCAGTTAAAAGTTTTGATTTTAATTTGATTTTTTAATTTAGAGAATGCTAAAAGTTATTACTACTATTTGACTAGTCTAACCTTTATGTCTGAAAAAGATTATTTGATTAGGAGATTGAGAATTCTTTCTTTAACAGAAAAATAATATTAAAAAAAGCATTTTTTCGCTTCAATTCCAAAGCGGTGCATTTGAAATAGATTTGCTTTCCATTTCATGAAAATCAAATGGGAGGACTTCTACCTATGGAGACAAAATTATTAAACTCTAAAATTCGTTACCGAAGAGAAAACTACAACCTATCCTTATTTAAGTAGCGGGTTCATCACCATCTATCATTCGCAATGCTTTAAAGGCATAATAGGGTTACGCTTTGTGAGTGGATTGTACTAAAGAAAAAACAAGGTCATTCTGTTTTATATTTCACCACAGATTTGCGACATACTGCAATATATTTGTTAGTATTCTCTAGACATAACAAAGAGAGCAAATGCATTCCCTTGAAATTGCAAAGATCGATACAGCACTTTATCTTGTATTTGAAACTTCTACTAAATATTGCATGCCTTTCAGTTAATCTTCCTACAAGACCTTTGAATGGGAACCTACCTTCAGCTGAAAAAACTAAATCAAGTATGAATAATTTCTGACTATATTATAGTTAGAGTATTAGTTGTGTTTACATGTCTTTGCTGTGTACTTTTCTAGGATTTCTTGATGATGTTAGCAGCTTATACAGAATCTCTGTACAGTTTTGCTAATGCATTATATTTCAATTAAGCTATTAAATCTATAAGTTTAAGTAGAAGGAAAAAGTAACAAAAGATTTAATTTTAAAAATACACTTGAACTGTTCCAGTTTGTTTGAAATTCCGTTCAAGCATCCATAAGGAAAATGTTAAACAGTTTACCTTATAAATAATGAAGCATGCTTCCCGATAAATCTTTCTAAATAAATTCCATTAACCTGCCTTATAGTCTGAGGCTATTCATTGTATAATTATTCCTAGCGATTTCCCAATAACTATTTACTTGTTCATGCATTAAATGAAGTTTGCGGCAGACAATACAGGATGCTTTGAACCAAAAAGTACGAAATAAAAGCGGATTAATTAGTTTTTGGAATTTGCCCTTGGAAAATAAATTACAAAATAATACGAGGGTTGATCTGTTAATATAGTGTATTGGGATTTTTAAATTAAGTGCCAAAATTAAAACGAAAAAGTTTTCCATTATATGATATCATTGTAGCCCCATCGAGTCCAGTTCATAACAGACGTCTTTTATCGGCGAAAAACATTAGAACGTCTTCTGTGGAACTTCCAGACGATAATGAAAAAAGCCCATCATCTGCCAGCACGTCTCCTTGTCCTAGTCCAGTAGGAGGAAAAGTAAGTCATTTTGATTTTTTTTTTAAATATTTTCTATTATTTAAAATAGATTTTCGAAAATTGCGACATTTAAATCATGTCAATTTTTAGAAATCGCACCGACTACTTCCTACCAATTTATACGTTGTCCTGTACAATTTTAAGTCTCGGCATCAGGACGAGTTGGATTTGAAGGCGGGTTACAAGGTAACCGTAATTGACACATCCGACCCTGACTGGTGGAAAGGGAAATGTCTCGGAAGAGTGGGATATTTTCCATCCAAATATGTATCAAAATTATCGTCCGGGGAAAAGCCTTTGCAGGTAAGGCATTAAAAAAGTTTACATCATTTAATAATTCACGAGATGTGGGTATAAAAGTTTGCTCGCTTTCGAAGTTTTCTCCTTGGAAATATCGTAGGGTCCAGATTTTATTTCGGTCACTCTTTAGTAGATGTCATAAGAATTTGATATTCTCACTATTTCGTATTATTAAAGACATTTTTCACACAAATGATGCTAAAGCGAACTGAGAAACTGGTTGCGCTAAAATAGTTATTTTTCTGAAATTTCGCATACGTTTATTGTTTATACACACAGGATGATCCAATTTAAATCATCAGGATTTTACCAGCCGATAGTATATCGAAAAATAAAGGTAGTTTGTCTAATAAAAATTATCGTTGTATTTTTTTGTCATTTTTTATTGATACAGTGTCAGATTTTAATGAAATTTGTATGTAATATTTATCTTGATCTGCAACGCCTCTGATGATAATACATTATTTTTTCCTACAGGTAACCCATAATCTTCAAGTATCAGACGGGGACAATGGACTTATGTTACTAAGGGACCAAATTGTGATACAAATCGGCGAAGAATTGGACGGCATGGTAATGATTCGCTCCGGCGACAATCGTCAGGGCGTCTGCCCGGTGAAATTCCTGCAGGAAGTGTGACAACTGACTGAAGTCGCTTGTCAGGTAACTTACGCGTGCACGTGCGGCCGCCAAACGGCCCCCATAAACATACCGAAGACTCTCAACAAGATCTATTACCCCAATCCCAAAATCACGACGCAGAACAACGCGTTGAAGCAGACGAAGAAGAACGTCAATTCTGGCAGCATTTTACAGTATTATTACAACAATTTTAATAACTTTAAGAATTCCAACAAGCAGACGAACGTTTATAATGATAACGTATTGCAAAGACGACGAAATGAGTTGGCTTTTCTACACGGAAAAGCACCGTTTTCGTCTACAAAGCGTCCTTTATCTATCAGACTGTCGACGCCGAAGCATATGGTGTCCTTTTTCAGCAGACAACTTAAGTCTGACTCTCAGAAACGGCCGTTGTTATTACAGGGAAACAATTATATCAATCAGGAAGAGTACTGCTCTAGTTATAGACCTAATTTTAAAATTATACCCAACAAAAACGGTCTGAAAATATCATCGATTTATACCATAAGTGAGAATGTGGAAAAATTCAGTTTATATAGGAAAAATTTATATATTTCATCGAATAGTAGGCCTCTTTTTGTGAGAAAGTGATTAAATGGTAGCGTCCCCTATTTTTGTAAATATAGCTGATAAGTGATGTGATCAAATGATATTTAAACAAGCACACGTCCCAATTTTAAAAGCACCAATTTTATTTCAGTTTTTCAAAGAATTTAGTAAATTTTCCCTGTTTGGAAGATTGGAAGTGGCAACAATGATGTATATCCGTTGTATCCATTTATTCTGGCCTTGTTAGGTATCTTTTTGGGATGATAATATCTGCTGCGTTATTGGTTAAGCCAATTATTTTATCCTTTTGTTCATAGGCGAACTCTCATTTCTTGCAAATTCTGTCGAAAGGTCTTATCAGGACTTCCACCCTGAGTTAAACTGATGGATATCATCTTTTCTGGTAGGGGTAGATAAAGCGTTTCAGTAATCTTTATCCCTCCTGGTAGAGATTTCTTCCACAACGCCAGACATCTTTGGAAATATACCCTCTACTAGATAAATATTTCTTTATTTTTAACAGAGTTCATTACGTGTACCATAAAAATTAATTTTATTGCATTTGATATCAGATTTTCTTAAAATAATTCAAAATGAAAGGCAAACAAAAATTAATCCAAGTGAACGTAGACATACATTGCACTTTTTACTTCCTCTTGTGCACTTTAGCTTCCATTTGGTCCATAAAAAAATTAAGTTATAATCATTAAGACTTCCTCTGAGCCTCCGACTAAACCATGAATTCATAGAAAGTATAATATTAAGTTTATTAATTAAAAAACATGTATCTACTTTTAAAGGATTCTTCCTATTTCCTTCCTGTCTCTCTTTTGCAAAAAAGAATACACCATTCCCCTATTCTGTTGTTGAATCCATATCAGCACGTATTTTCTGGTAAAATCCTGTAGTACAAGGTTGTATTTTTGAAGAGTTATAAATTTTCTAAGTTTCAAGGAATATTTCCATTTGTATTATCCGTAGCCAATTGCAAAGATGGAATCGAGTGTACAGGTCTTCCAATTTATCTCCAGAATCAAAATATATTGCAATTTAAATACATTTATGAATTCAAGTTATTTAACTTGATGTTAATGACAATTTTGTCATTTTAACGGTAATGTTTTCCCTTGTTCAGAGCATGAAAATCTTTTTATGATTTAAATGTTTAATATCACTGACATTCCAAGTTGTAGCTTTGTTGAAAATATGTGTGATCATCAAAGGTTTATTTACTGTTAAATATCGCTTAATAAATTTATTTATTTATTAAATTTAGCTCCCAGGAATTGAGCATTTAGATAATCTTTATAAATGTTAAATTAGATTATAAGAATTGATTAATAAATGTTGATGCTGATATAATTTGATCAAATATTTGTGCAAAATTATCCACAAAGACTGTCTTGAAGTTGTATTCATATTGCCAATTTAATTGCAAAATGCAGATTGTTTAAAAGTTAAGTCTTCTGGATAATATATATTTTTAATAAATTATTGATGATCAATATGAAATACAACTTCAACCTACCTGTTGCACACGACCAACTTTAAACTAGTATTATGTAATAATTATTAGTCAATATGTTAGTTAATAACAAATTGATAAAGTTTCTTATTAAAAGAATGTAATTGAAATGATTTACAACAATGTAATTATATGTTTTACACTTGCTCACTTTTATGTTAAGAAAGTGAAACACATGGCACATTTGTTGAAAATTGGATGTTTAGAATAATCCCAAATTTAATAAAAAGTTAAAAGAACCTATTGTTTTATTTAGTGTAAATCTAACACGATATGTAATGACGGTTTGTGTGCGAGTTTACTGATAGAATTTTTTGTACAACGGCTCAAATAATCTAGGTGGTTTCGTCGAAATGCTATCCTCAGACATACAAGATGAGAATGAAAAATTGTAAATGGGAGTTAAAGATGAATATACTATACTTATGGTTTGAGGACGTAAATTCCCATAAAATTAAGAATAAGATGCCGCGCTTCTATCGACGAAAATTTCGAACAATTATATTAAAATGAAAGACCTACTAGTGTGCTGTAAGATAGTGAATCAAGTCACGGGGTGTGCACTTTTGGTTTTGTAAAATTTCTTTTTGTGTTGCCTTATTATGGTTAAAATTATGGCATACAATGAGTTCTTAAATAGATCAATGTTTAAAATATTTTCATGTAAAGGCGTAAATATTTAGGAATCATTCTTAGCCGTTTAAAACTGATAAAGAGAGCAATAAACAATTAAAATTTGCCTGTAGACCATTTAATTTTGAACTATCTGATTGTTTATTCGTATATCGTTAGTGCACTACAGTGCAGTGGCGTAGGTTTTTGCGATAAGTAGAGGAACTTGACTTGGTTCTATATTTTTAAAAACCAATTTTCATGCCTGCAAGAAGAAGTACAGACATCAATTGTATTTGTCATTTATGGAAAAAAATGTAACCAGGGTTGCTAACTAAACTTAAAGTAAAAACCGCAGAAACCCGTTGTTTTTGTAAGAAATAAAAATGAATCTATTGTTCTTTTAAAAATTTCAAATATTTTGTTTGTTTCTTTTTTTAATAGTTTCGGGTTTTTTTGTCTCTAATGTCAAAACTTCGACTTATTCTAGTGTAAATTCAAGATTATTTCTAAATTTTTTATTAGTTTTCGAAATTTAAACATTTTCTCTATATTTTAAATTTTTACTCCGAAATGTCGATTTTTTGCTCGAAAATAGTCTTTTTACACATTTTTAGCATTGTACCTAAAGTTCCGCTTTCAACTTTTTTTTCAAATTTTTACCGCCTTTGATTTAATCGGAAGCAAAGTTGCGACGCGGGACGCGACGAAATGTTGGTAAGGGTCTTAGCGTAGCCCATTCTGCTTTACGTGAAAGAGAATTTTCTTTCATTTTCGCGTTGATATGATCTTTCTTATGCAGGTTTTAAAAATGTATTTAAAATAAGTGGATCCACTCTAAACTGAACCAAAAAACGGTTCGAAGCCCTACTTGTAACAATTGAAGAAATATTATGTTTTGCTTTTTTTGACAATTGATTTATGGCTTAGACCAGGGGTCGGCAAACTTTTAAACCAAAAGAGCCAGACGCAATAAAAAAAATTGAATTCATGAATTTCAAAGAGCCACAACTTTTTATTTCTGATTTTACTTTTTATTTCAAAATTAAATCGGATACATCAGACAAAATATGGGACAAAGAGAGACTCCTTCTGACTCATGTAGTCAAACAAAAATATATTCAGCCCAAAAGACCTTTGATTTTTCAAAATTTAGATCCTTACTTCAAAATTTGCCTTTTTTTCCGAAATTTCAACTTTTTTAACCCTTCTCTATATTAATCTTCTTTTTTAATATCTATTTTGTTCTTAAAATTAGACTTTTACCACAAATCTTCCTTTCTTTTCAAAATTCGCCAATTTGGGAAAATGTTTACTATTTTCTAATTCTAATTACTGGAAGATTTTTTAGTAAAAAAAAATAAAAATTTGAAGTAATTGGAGAAGTTGAGTAAAATAGTTTTTGAAGATTTCGTCCTTTTTTTCAAAGTTTTCTTTTTTCGAAATTTAGATATATTCTCAAATGTCACTTTTTTCCAAAAATACATTTTTTCGACTTGGTTCTTAATGGCGGCTAGTTTCTAGAACTTTCTACGTTTTTTTAAATTCGCCCTTTTACCAAATTTCGGCATGTTCCCCACAATTGACTTTTACTAAACTTTTATTTATTTTCTACAAATTTGGACTTGTTTCGCAAAATTGGTTTTTTTTTCGAAATTTCGACTTTTAAAATTCAACATTTTATTGTTCCTGCAAACTGCAATTTTTTTTGACGAAATTTATCTACATATTTTCAAAATGTTCGACTTAATCTCAAAATTTAATTTTTTTCTTAAAATTTGACCTTTCTTTAAAGTTCAACATTTTTCTCGAAACTGAAAGTTGTATCAATATTGTCTTTTATTTTGAAATTATTTTAACAATTCTATCAAAATTCGAATATATCTGAACATTTGGATTTTTTTTAATTCGTCTTCTCGAAATTTCATATTTATTCTCAAAATTTAACTTTCTCTGGAAAAATGCAATTTTCTACTTTTTTCTTCTCTGAAAAACTTCGTCTTTTTCGAAATTTTACAATTTTTTGCACAAAATTTATATTTGTCTAAAAATTTCAAGTTTTAAATTTGTTCTGGGTTTCAATCTATTGTCAATATTCGACGTTTTGTTTTAAAATTTATTTTTTTTTTGTGAATTTTGCCGAATTCATTTTTTTCGAAATATTTTTTTTTCAAAATTCGGTTTTTTCTGAAAATTTCAACTTTTATTTCTAACTAAATTCATCTACTTTGAAATCTCAAAAATTTGATTATTTCCTACAATTTGACTTTCTCTGGAAAATTTTGACCTTCTTTTAAAATTCAATATTTTTCTCGACACTGGAAGTTTTATCGACATTTTCTTTTCTTTGGAAATTATTTTATCAATTTTATCAAAATTCGATTTATCTGAAAACTTCGAGTTTTTTTATTCTCAAAATTTAACTTTCTCTGGAAAATTCCAAATTATTTATTTTCTTCTTCTCTAAAAAATTTCGACTTCTGAAAGAGTTCGACTGTTTTTTTAAGCTTTTAATTTTTAAAAATTGAAATGCAGAACTTGTCCCCTAAAACCAAAAAAGATTAAAAAACACAACAAACATTTCTCTAACGCGTTTCGACAGCCAAGCTGTCATCTTCAGAGAGATACAGTATCTCTCTAAAGATGACAGCTTGGCTGTCGAAACGCATTAGAGAAACGTTTGTTGTTTTTTAATATTTCTTAGTTTCAGGGGAAAAGTTCTGTAGTTCAATTTTTTAAGATAACCAAGGACCAGTCCGTTCCACCAAACTTTTAATTTTTTATAATTTTTCACATTTTACAATTTTTCACAAGATTTAAATTTGTCTAAACATTTCAGGTTTTTAAATTTGTTTTATGAATTTCAATCTATTGTCAAAATTC
This sequence comes from Dastarcus helophoroides, assembly GCA_028583605.1. Lineage (NCBI taxonomy): Eukaryota > Metazoa > Arthropoda > Insecta > Coleoptera > Bothrideridae > Dastarcus > Dastarcus helophoroides. Next base: position 22,009,267 of record CM053325.1, on the reverse strand, counting down.
GAAGATTTTTTTCTAAAATTTCGCTTTTTTTTGATAACCTTTGAAAAATTCATTTTCTTCGAAATCCTTTTATTTGAAAATTAAGTTTTTTCTGAAAATTGCAACTTTTATTTCGAACGAAATTCATCTCTTTTTAAATCTTATTTCTTAAAATTTGACTTTCTCTGAGAAATTTTGACCTGAGACCTGAAACTGGGAGTTTTATCGACATTCTTTTTTTTTTCGAAATTATTTTACCAATTTGCTCAAAATTCGAATTTATCAGAAAATTTGGATTTTTTTTAAATCGTCTTCTCGAAATTTCAAATGTCTTCTCAAAATTTAAATTTCTCCGAAAAAATGCAAGTTCTGTCGAAATTTTGAGCTTTTCTTAAAATGTTGACTTTTTCCTTAAATTTTTTTCTAAAATTTGACTTTTTTCTTCTTCTCTGGAAAACGAAAAACTTTTTTAAAGTTCTTTTTTTTGGTGGAACGGACTGGTCCTTGGTTATCTTCAAAAATTGAAATACAAACCCTGTCCTCTGAAATTAAGAAAGATTAAAGAACACAACTCTAATGCGTTATCATCTTCAGAGAGATACTGAAGATTATAGCTTAGCTATCGAAACGCGTTAGAGGAACCTTTGTTGTGTTTTTTAATCTTTCTTGATTTGAGGGGACAAGATTTGTGTTTCAATTTTTTAAAGTTCGACAATTTTTTTAAGATTCCAGTTTATTTTTACAATTTTTATTTTTGATATTTTACAATATTTCAAAAAATTCAAATTTGTCTAAAAATTTCAGGTTTTTAATTTGTTCTGGGTTTCAATCTGTTGTCAAATTGGTCTTCTTCTAGAAATTTTAAATTTCATGTGTTTTTTCAAAATATTAATAAAAATCTATCAAAAATTTCGGAAAATACTTCTCAAAATTATAATTTTTTTGTCAAAATTTCAGCAAAACGTAAAAATTCCTAGAAAAGTATTGTTGGAAATTTCGACTTCTGTAGGTCATTTGTTTAATGAATACTCATTTTCTGCGTGTCTGTCCTCTCTAGCTTTTATTTAAATATTTTTTTAGGGAAATTTAAAGAGCCGCAATTGTCTTTTAAAAGAGCCGCAGTTTGCAGGCCACTGGCTTAGACTCATGGAAGTGGATTGATCACCTTTATCTCCTCCTCTTTCCTTCGTCGCTGCAACAGTAAAGATTTATTAACTTTAACTTAATTAATTAACTCTTCAAGTTGTCTTATCTTTGATTGGAATTGCAGTTTAAATTTTGTCTAAATCCCATTTATACGAGAAGATTCACGTAAACTAGTTCTGGAAAATTTAAAAAATGAGAAATACGGAATTTTTTCAGTTAGATACATTTACGTTAGTATACCCGAAAAACTTCTGCGATATGATAAAATGCGAAGAAATCAAAGAATGTCGAAAAAATCAAGTGCTCAAATATGGAGGATATTGCCAATGTTGTAAAATATGTCATGCGATATTAGGTAAAACTATTAATTCAAATCAATTTTTGCACTTTATGTGAAATAATATTTTCGCTTCAACAAGGTCTCAATGAAAGATGCCCCCTAACAGCAGAAGCCAGAGTAGTACCCTCAGTCTATTCCGGCTGAGTGTGGTGATGGTTTGATTTGTTATGAAGGCAAGTGCAAGTGCAAGGGAGAAGATTTTTTGGCATAAAATTCCAAGACAAAATAGGAGCTGCCATTGTATATTAATATATTTTTATAGATAATTTCGTTCCTTATTACTTTTTCCTTGTGGTTAAAACATGATTTGCCACTATTTGTTAATTGTGAGTTTGAAGTAGAAATTTTAGAAAAAATGGTAAGCTCGAATTAGAAGTCTCTCGAAAAGTACTAGGATTAGGAAAGAGGTCAAATCTATGACAACAAAAAGATTTTGAAAATTTCGAGCAAGAAATTTTTAAGTTTTTGAACGAAATTTTGAGAAAGCGGTTTACATTTCATGAATTTTGAAAAATCAAAATGAATAGCAAAATATCAAGATTTTAAGATTTAATTCGAAATTTTGGAAAATAAAGAACACAATTTTACCAAATAGTAATTACAAAATATTAAAACAAAATTTTCTAGAAAAGTCCAACTTTAAAGTTAATAACTTGAAATTTGAAGATACGGAGAATATCTAAAAATATGGTATTCAAAGAGTAATTAAAGTTTTCCATGTTTTCGTATATGAAACCGTAAATATCTAATAAATTTTCCAGTGATAGTTCTCCATGGTTTGAAAGTGTTAAAAGCAAAATAAACAGCTTAACCTTGATTCTTTATTCGAATATCATTACTGCCCGATAGTAAAGATTTATCGAATGATTTGTTTATAAATCTTGAAGTTATCATACATTTAACTCAAACTGCATTTTAGAGTTTGTCCAAGTTGCATATAATTAAGAACAAACTGAATATAATTATATAAACCAAAAGATTCAATTAAAATACTTCAGAATAGTTTCAAAAATGAAAAATACAGAAATTTTCTATATTGTATTAATTTTTTCAACGCTTGTTAATTTGGGCACATCTGTACGATGCCCAGACAACTACTGCAAAACGATTAAATGCAATGAAATTAAAGAATGCGGAAAAAATCAAGTGCTGAAATATGGGGGACCGTGCAGTTGTTGCAAAATATGTCACATGATATCAGGTAAAATTTTTATGTTAAACCAATTCTTAATCTACTGCTGAAACTTTTTTGCTTAATCAAGGTGAAAACGAAAAATGCTCCCTAATATCAGAACTTTTGGGAGTACCCTCAACTTCCCCTGTTGAGTGCGCTGAAGGTTTGATCTGTCACGAAGGCAAGTGTATTAAGACCAATTGAAACAGATGATAATTTGATATTAATTTCTAAGATAAATTAAAGTTGTCATCTCACATTAATATATCTTTATAGAAAGGAGCATTGTTTTATTATTTTTACATTTCATATACAGTAATTATATTAGTTAACAATTCCATGAGTGCGAAGGCCTCAAATGGTGTTTTTTTTTACCAAAAATAGGGAACCAAGTGCAAGAGTATTTAAATTAAATATTTGTTTATTTTAAAAATGTTTATAATAGTTATAAATAATATAGTTACAACAAAATGTGTATAATTACTTATTTTACCTAATGCTAAGGTTTTTTTTTAATTTTTTGACAATTGGAACTAAATTTTAGATAACTAAAAACACTATTTTATGTTTTAAATTTGGAAAAGAATGGAGTTTTCCTGTCCTTTATAACGAAAATCCAGAAAATAGACACCATTTTTTAAAGATTTTTCACGCGAACCTTAATATCCAAATTTGCAAGATTCAAATCACAGTAATTTCTAAGATATTTTATTATACTAAAAGCGATAAATATTTTTCTGTTTTTGAGGCAGTTTTTTAATTAAAAACATGAAAATAATTTAAACTAATAAAGATCTTCTATCTGACAAGCATTTCAGAGATAGTTCCTCATAGGTTGAAAGTGATAATAGAAGCAATGTACATTTTTACTATGCAGGAGACGATAACAATATTTAATTGTTGGCGTTTAGCCTTGAACGATCATTATTATTCGAATTTCATTAATCGACAACAATGAAGATTTATCGTTTTGTTTGTTCACAACTTTTCAAGTTGTCTTACCTTTGAGTCTTCCCAGTTTAGATTTGTTTGATTCCTATCAAGCAAAATTTACTTAAGTGTTGATATCGGTCATTCTAGATCACTTTAAAAATGAACAGATTAATCGCTTTTGTCTTGATTTCTTCATTCCTCGTTAATTTGGGTGCATCCATACAGTGTCCGGAAAATTTCTGCGATACAGTTAAATGCGATCAAATTAAAGAATGCGGAAAAAACCAAGTGCTGAAAAATGGAGGACTATGCAACTGTTGCAAAATATGTCACACTGTATTAGGTAAAGCTTAATTTATTTGTTATTATTTAATTGAAAAACGGTTTACTTAAACCAGGTCACAATGAAAAATGCTCTCAAACGGCAGGACTCTTTTTGGGAAAAGTCTCAACGTCTCCTGTTGAGTGTGATAATGGTTTGATCTGTCATGAAGAAAAGTGTATTAAAATAGAAGATTATTTGAAATTAAATTCTAAGACAAATTAAAGGTTGTCATCTCATGTTAATATATTTTTATAAACAATTCCGTTGTTGCTTATTATTTTTACCTTTTAGCTGACATGTGATTATCTTAATTAAGTTTTCCACTAGTGAATTGATAAAATAAAAAACCCTCAGAATCTTTTTTAATAACTTAGAGCTTTAGACGAGTTTCCTTGAAGTTTTAGAATCCTAAATAAATTTAGTTGGACATTTAAAGCCTTAGAAGCATTTACTTAAGATTTAGAATTTTAAATGTGCCTTTGAAAAGTTTGAATTCTTAAATCAGCTCTTTTCCTCAGTTGTGGTCCAGATAACTTTACAAAAATTTTAATACAAATTTGTTTAAAAACTGAACCATTTTCTCAACATTTCGAGTTGAAACTCATTTTTATTAAAAATTTCAAATCTTTTCTGATGAATAATGCCGAGAAAGTATAACTCAGTTGTGTCAGGTAAAGGATCAATTGTTTTCACACAATATAAGTAAAAAAATCGAACATGAAACTTCCCATTTTAATTGAAATTTTCGGCTTTTATTATAATTTAGATTTTTTTTCAAATTGGATTTCTTTTCAAATTTTTTTGAAAATTCCGATTTCTTTGAAAATTACTTCAAAATTTTGTCATTAATGTTGTGACTTTTGATCTTTCATGTTGTGACTTTTTCTCAAAATGTTGACTAAAAAATAAAAAACACAGACCTGAAACATTTTTATTGTATAATATCTGTCATACACGCATATTTCTGATAGGTAAGTAACCTGAATTAAAATAACTGAATATTTCAGACAATTTATACAAATGGAATGTTTAAAACTGTAATAAATATGTCTTATACCCTAACATATAAATAAATTAAAACGCACACATAAATAGAAAGACTAGAAAAAGATTATACAACAGTTATAGGAGTCACACAATTATCACATGAAAAAATTATATATGAACATCAAAATTTTTAATCTTTCGTTGTAGACAATTGCTAAACGTTAAAATTTTACAATATTGAATTCAGTTCATTTTCAAACTCACACTGATTAGGATTCAATTAAAAATCAAACAAACTGGCGTCAAATCACAAAATAAAACCAAATAAACTCTTAACAGCAATATTGCGTGTGTTAAACTTTCTCGTTTTCCAGCGAATATTTTGTCTGAGGTAATACTTCAATATCCTTCGATATCATCAAGCTTTCATCATAATCCACGATGTACTCATCTTTCAAAATTAATTTTTCATCTGAACGGGCAACTTCCGCATTTTCTTCTTCCGCTGCCTTTTTCTCAGTTGACAAACTAAGCCATAAAGCTACGAGGACTGCAACTAATATAGCGCTCAGTAGAATCCACCTAGGAACCCCCGAATTTCGTGCCGCACAATCCAGCCAATCGCCATTATCAGAGGTGGTTGTCGTATCTTTTTCGGATATTTCAATGGGCATCGTTTGAATACGAGTCTCAGGGATTTTGTATTCGCTGTTGGAGTCAACTTCAAACTGACTTTTAATGCTGGGATCCGATAGATCAGAATCGGAAACCTCTAAATCGTTGACCCCATATATTATCCTATGTGATTCCTCATCACTGAATACCACGACCACTGATAATTCCGCCTATAACAAATAAGTCTGTAATTGAAGTAAGAAAAAGAACCGATGCAAAGTCGAAAATCATGCTAAAGCCTACTATATACTCGTAGAGAAAATTGCTCGACTGCCTAAAGACAGAGGGAAGAAATTGTCCCAAAAAAAAAATCTCAAGGTTGTCTAGGGAAATGTTTACAATGATAGTACCATAATGAGGCCAAGGAAGGCTGAAACCGGTTAACCCTTCAAATTTTCATTTTTTTGGATTATTTCGACTTTAAACTCAAAATTTCCAATAATAAAAGTATCCTTAAACTCGATTCACTTCTGTGTCTTTGTAAATAACACATAGCCAATGACAAGTTTATACTTGGTGTTTAACCTTTTTTTTTTCAAAATTTTAGCTTTGAACTGGAAATTTCGACGTTTTAGACACTTTCACCTTTTTTATTTGGAAATTACTGCTTAAAAAATTCGATCCTTAAGCATTTTATTATTTTTTGGATATTGATTTTCTAAATATGTTGATGACTAAGAAATTTATTTTTTGAAATATCAAATTGAAATTCAAAATCTTTTACATTTTTCATAAAGTGTTTTACACTTTCAATAATGTATCTATTTTATTTATTAACTCTCAACTTGGAATAGTGACTTAAATAAAAATCATGGATCAATCCCACCCGTAAGTCATAAATGTCAAAAAACCGCATGAAGTCCAAAACTTCTTTAAATGTTACACAATTTTTGCAGATAAGTGTGTGGCATATTGCGCTAAATCATGAAGCTAATCAAGAAAAATATTTCACATTTTATTTTAATAGTTTCGACTATTTTAAAAATGTTTAAAACTGCAAGTTCTATTTTTTTTAATTTAAATTTTAAAGATACAGTTTATAAATTAAAGTTTAACTTATAAGACAAAATTAAACATCTTGAGAGAAATTCGAAAGGTAAAATTTTGAAATTTATTTCTATTTTTTTTAGAAAGTTTCACTTTTTTAAATCTTGATTTCTTTTTAGAATTTTAAATTGAGACTAAGTTTCAACTTACATGTTGATATTATGTAATTAAAATAAGGATTCTAAAAAATAACTTCCAAAGTTTTAAGACTTAATTCAAAAGCTTGATTTTAAATTCAAAATTTTGGAAAATAAATAAAAACTGACTTTAAAATCTACGATAATCAGAGATGAAAGTCAAAATTTCGAGAAGAAAAAGTGAACATAGTTAGGTAAACAGATATTCAAAAAACGGTGAATTTAAAAACCACGCCTGTTATTTATTCAGACCTTTAGTTTTGTGAATTTTTCTTTTAGTAAATAATTATGCAATACAATAAGGCACACAAGTTATGCCTAATTTTTCAACCTGTATTTTTAATTTTAATCGTACTACTTTTCTGAAAACAGGGCATTATGGCGCCTCAAAGATGAGCTAGGCAACAAGAAGGCAGACTATCTAAAAATGTAATCGCTCCTTTAAGGACAAGGCATACAGTCAATAAGCATAACTTCCAAATCTATGTAATGCCAATAAATGCAAATTGACTTACAACTTTCTCAGAGGCCACAGCATCACATCCCCTTTTACAAATAATGTATTCTGCTATCGACTTTTCTTCATTGTAAGTTTCATCACAGTCTAAAATCACAACAACCCTGCAAACGCCATCCAAAGAACAACTTTAATTTACCTGTGTAACAGTTTTCTTTAACACCGTCAATATTCGTATCATTTTTGTTCAAACTGAAAAACCAGCAGCCTCTTAGGCAGGCAATCTTCTTGCTGACCTAAGGTACAATGTGTCAAATACCAACTTCCGACGAAGCTTTCAAAAGTACTCACCTCATCCAGTGGAGGAAAAAGGTCTTGGTCATAGCCAAGTTTGATATCTTTGCAAAGCTCTCTACATTGTTTAGCATAGCCAAGGCTCAATTCGTGTGTATCCAAGCAAAACGCTCCTTGCAGGAGCAACATAACGTATAAAAGCTTCATATTTTGGCCCGAGGCGTTTTGTATTTAAAAAATCGTTCCACAAAAGTCAACAAATATGTAAACAATTTTATATCAGTGTCAATGTGATTCACAAAACATAGATGTCATTTAATGCAATGTTGCCATGCATTGTTACCTGTACTGCCAACCCTGTCACACCAAAACTGCAAATACCGAAAAAAATACTGTAGAAAACTGTATGTTAAAAAAAATGAAAATGCAGTTTCTGCTTATTTCATTTAAATAATTCATATTTTCCCGGTAAAATAAAATTGATTACAAAAAAAAAGCTTTTAGTTACACGATTAGATACGAGGAGTGGGAAGGACATCGATTTAAAAGAAAAATCTTATTTTTAGAAATATCAGCTTTTTTCTCGAAATTTCGCCTTTAACCTCAAAATCTCGACTTTAAACTCGAAATCTCGGTATTTAGAAAGTTAAACTCGAAATTTTAACTTTTTTCTCAAAATTTCGTCTCTAATTTCGGAATTCTACGAAGGCGTAGAAAGGACATTAATTAAAATATTTTTTTTTTAATTTTGATTTTAATCTCGAAATTTCGACTAATTTTAAAATTTTGACTTGTTTCTCTAAATTTCGACTAATCTCGAAATTTTTGTATTCTATGGATAAATTAGGCAGATGACAGTTGCGTCCCACCACACAGCTTTTCCAACAATTTCACAGTTGGCAGTAAGGAGCGTTCTGTAATTTCCATTTTTAAATACCAAAATTTCGGCTTTTTTCTCAAAATTTCGGGATTAAAGTTAAAATTTCTACTAAATGTGCAAAAACTTCTAGTTAAAAGGGGAAACATGTAACATTGCTTTTTATTGCGAAAAAACGAAAAAGGTACTTATGCCAAATGTAAAATAAAGTAAAATGAACAACTGTTTTCAAAATTCTCAGTTTAATTTCTAACGCTTTCATAAATTTCTAGCTTTTTTGAAATCTCTGCTCTTTCATAGTTTTCAGTTTGAAATGTTTATTTTTTTGCACAAACTAAAATTTTCATTAGAATCTTGAGTTTTTCAATTTTGGAGCAATAATTGAATAAAAACTACAATATTGATAAACACCTTTATTAAACATACTTTCCAAAATATTTCAAATCTGTAGGCGATAGCCATTTATGGCAGCCCCCCATATTGTTTTGTATCAAATACTTCATCGTATAATAATTCTGATTATTTTTCTCCTCCCATTTCTCTTTGGCAGCCATTTCATCCAACATTTCCTGTGATACTGCCATAGCCTTAAATGGTAATTTCATCGCTATATCGTTAAGGAATTCCTTGACTTCCTGGAATTCGCATTTACCACCAAGTTCTACGATAATTCGGCCGCTTTTGACAGGTGTCACATAATGATCTATGGCACCCTTTCCTCCTCCCATTCTCTGTCCTTGGCCCTTTTTCGTTACTGGCTGCCAAGGAGCATCAACACGCCACAATGCAAACATACGGTCAGCATCCATTTTCCTACCGATAGTTAGACGCATCATTTCATAGTGGCCCCACTTGAGACGGCCGCCCCCCAAAGCCTAAACCAAAATATGCCATCAAAAAATGTAATAAAATACTAGGGGCACAAGAATATTCAGACAATTTTATGCGATATAAGAACACACATTACAAAAGATACAGCTCTTGTAAGGCATAATCACTTCTAAACCACTCTAAATCTGTAAACATTTTGTTTCATATATAGTTTATCAGCCAAGTTGCTTAGTTGAAAATAATACTACTTTAAATAGCTAAATCTGCATACCATAGAGAACTGTACTTACCACAATTCCATATTGTTTGTGTAACAATGTGTTATGTACAGGCTCAGGGCCTCTCATGTATCTGAGTCTCTTCTGCATCTTTGGTGGTCTTATGCTTGGAGGTAGAGTAGGCACTTTGTCCATGAATCTTAGTTTTGGCCTCTCCGGAAACTCAATGTCTAAAATAACCACATTGCAGGAAATTAACGCTTAAATGTACGATTACCTTACGGTCATAGTTGGGGGGCGGTGGATAATGTTTCATTCCACATTTCTGCAACACTCCAACTAGAGAGCCTGCAAATTAAACATAACTAGTGCAAAACATGACTAACACTTGACATGAATGTTAATCTGAGTATTTTGAAGCAATAATTTTACCTCTCGATAGAACTAATTTAACAGTTGATATATTCATAATTATTTGATAAATAATTAAATGAGGCTAATTCGCTCTCAACTTTTTATATTACTTTTAACCTCAAAACCTATTAAATTAACCGGGTAGATAAGATGACTTGACTTTCTTGACAGATGACTAAAAAAATATCTCTATGAGCATTCATCGAAAAACTTTTTAGCAATGTTGTCAAATTGACGATAGATTTGCAAGAAAATTGTAGATACTTTCTAAAGGTTTTTTTTTTCTTTGCTATAGAAAATTCGGTCAAAGTACTGTTTCGGGTCTTCTGGTTTTCCCTACTTTTCTTGTTGAAATTACTTTCATTACGTCCTCTTCTAAGAAAAAATCACTGCACACTTGATGACTTTGCAGTTGAACTCTCCATATTTATGTGGTTACTGCCTGGACGGATGGGAATGATATTTTAAAAAATTTTCGTAAATTTAACCCGCAGTATATCTATCTCAGTCAAAAACTGTAGATCAGGCAAAACCGCTATTTACATATAAATCTACGGCGATGTTTGTTTATGATACTTGATAGAATAAAGATCAAAGACAAGATCAATACAGATCACAGATCGGGCTCAATTCATCAAGATCAAAGTAGTTCAAAGGTAACAACAGTGTAAGCTATGTGGTTTCTCGCAGTTTAGTTCATTTGGCTCTGGCAAACGTAAGAGCTACGGATTATTTTCACTATTTTCTTCAAGGTTTTTGTAAATAACTAGACTACTAGAGTGTCTACCTGTTGATTTATTTCTAATATTCCAATTAAAATCGTTAAATGTGTGTTTCAAGTGGATTGTTTACTTAAGTTGCAGATATTGATCTCAAATTTACTGTGGTGTAATCATGACTTTCACTATTGAACTATAATTGAATAGTTTTTTTTTCATTTTGTAATCTCTCTCGACGTTAAAATTTTATTAGAAAGTCTAGAGCATCGAAGCAAAATGTCTCTTGTTACTGGCAGAGCCCTCCACTATGTTTTTAAAGTGGCTGATCGTAGTTTAACCGCAAAATTCTACCGGGATATTCTCGGTATGAAAGTGCTAAGACATGAAGAATTTAGCGAAGGATGTGAAGCCTCCTGCAACGGGTAAGTAAGCTCTAAACCTCCAAACTTTTGCATTATCTGATATAATTTAGGCCGTATGCAAACCGCTGGAGCAAAACAATGATTGGATACGGACCGGAAGACACGCATTTTGTGTTGGAATTGACTTACAACTATGGCGTAAAATCGTACGAAAAAGGAAACGATTTCATCAACATTACGATTGTTAGCAAAGAAAGCTTGGAGAGAGCCAAGATAATGCAGTGGCCGATTCAACCTGGAAATATTCTGGAGGCACCCGGTGGTTATCAGTTCAAAATTATCGATGAACCACAACCCAATGACCAAGGTAAAACTGAATTCTTTCACTAATTTAAAATCGAAATTTCACAAAAGAAATCAAGTTTGCTTGGCTTATCTCCACATATAAAAAAAAATAAATATTGTGTACCACAAGTCTGTTGCACTCAATATAGAAACCTTAAGGAAATTTACAAACGTACAAATAAATAAAACAATAATAATAAAAACTTAGAAGTTTCGAGTTTACAATTGAAATTTCAAAAAAAGGATCAGTATTTTGAATTTAAAGTTGAGATGTTGGAAAAAAATTAAAAAAAAAACATGAGTTTATCGTTCTTACCATTCGGGCTCATAGTAGCTATGTATAAATAGTGTCAAAAATTAATGTTATTTTTGAAACGTATTGGTATATTTTTGGTGTTTTGGGAAGGGTTAAAGCACCTTCCTGGCTGGTGACATTCTGACTCATTTTGCTCTGTTCATGACTAACATATTGTACTTGTGGTAATTTTTTATAATCGTGCTCATTAACAAATTTAAACTGTTTAGCTAACGTGGGGAATGGTGAAGGTAACAGATTTAATTGACTGTTTCACTGGGATGCCAACAGTTATTATTTCTTGCAGATCCTGTGAAGAAGGTTACTGTGGGTAGTTCCAATCTAGCAAACTCTATCGACTTCTGGAATGGCATTCTAGGTCTAAAAATTTTTGAGAAAACCGATAAATCCGTTCAGTTGGGTTTTGGTGAAAAACAGACCAAGTTAGAACTTGTGGACGTAGGTGTGCCGATCAACAGAGCTCAAGCTTTTGGGCGAATTGCCTTTGCTTGTCCCTTTGATCAGCAAACTTTAATCGATGAAGCTGCCAGGAAGAATAATTTGACAATAATACATCCGCTGACTGTGCTGGATACACCAGGTAAAGCCAGCGTTCGTGTTATAATTTTGGCTGATCCAGATGGCCTTGAAATTTGTTTTGTCGATGAAGAAGGATTTAGGGAGTTGTCGAAGGTTGATCCTGATGGTGACAAATTATTGGACAGATACATTAAGACAGATAAGTCTTGAGCAGTTCTTTTAATTTTAAATTGTAAATAAGACATTGGGAAATGGTGCTGTCTGATTTTAGTTTAGATGTGTTCTAGATTTTGTTAATCTTCTATTTGTATTTTATTGTTCATAAATAAAACTGAAATTTTTAATTTTTTATTATTTTACTAACCCTCTATATTATTCAAATTTTGACTCTCGAAAATTTTTTCCAAAAATTCAACTTGGAAAATTTAGACTCTTCAGTATTTTGACTTTTTGTGAAAATGTTAGGTAAGTTAGTTTTTTGAAAATTTTGACTCAAAATTTCGACTTTTTCTCGAAATTTATACTTCTTGTGAATTTCGATTTATAAACATATCAACTTTTTTTAATAATATAATTTACCCTTTTCCAAATTTCAAGTTTATAAAAATTTCAAGGTTTTTTTAAAAATTTTGGCTTTCTCAGAAATAACTTTTGAAAATTTCAATTTTCATTCGACATTGTTACCCTGTGCTAACTTTAACAATTTTTTGAAACAATTTAAATGGGAGGTATAGAAGTGTTCAGTCAGCGGTGATTTAATCCAGACTTGCCATTTTGCGTCATTTCCATAAATTGAAACACAGAACTTGTCCCCTGAAACCAAGAAAAATTAAAAAACACAACAAAGGTTGCTCTAACGCGTTTCGACAGTCAAGCTGCCATCTTCAGAGAAAAACTAACATCTAATCTTAAAATTAACCCTTATATACTAAGAATATTCACTTCGTGCGTGATCGGCCGCACCCGAACGCGCATCCAATCATACAGGTCGTTGTGTCACAATTTCTTATCTATCAACCTTAACTATTTTTAACAGAGATGAATGGCCTAAAGGTCCAGCGCAACCATTCATAAGGTTGTTTCCAGCCTTATGGATGGCTAAGCTCTCACATGCATTTAACATATAATTCTTATTAACAACTCTTAACAATTTAATATTATTATCTATCCTATGATCTAATTCAAAAGCATGTCGAGCCACACTTGACTTCTCAGTTCTTCCGTACCTCAAATGAGCCAAATGTTCTTTGAGTCGGATTTTAAGAGATCGTCTAGTTTGTCCGACATACTTTTGAGGACAATCCCTACATGAAATTTGGTAAATACCAGACTTATCTGTTTGCTCTACTTTATCCTTTAAACTACCCAAAAGCGAATTTAATTTTCCATTAGAAGTATAAATAACCCGAAAACCCTGATTTCGTAAAATTCCACCCAAACCCTGCGTGAGCGAGGGTTCAAATGGAAGTGAGACGAATTTAAAGTTTTTGTTTTCATCAGCTCGGAAAGTTGTAGTATTCACCAATTCACATTTAAATTTTTTCTTATTAATAATTTTATAAATAATATTTGGATCGAATCCATTAACTTCAGCTATATGTTTTATTGTCTTCAACTCCTTTCTGAATCTTTCCCTACTAAGAGGAAGACTCAGAAGGCGATGGGCAAGGAAGTTGAAGCTTGCCATTTTGTGCTGTATGCAATGGTTAGAGTCGGAAGTTATATAGCGGAAGGTACTAAACATTTCCATGTTTTTCGAAAATTGAAGACATGATTGGACAGCAACACTATCATCAACAAAGAGCTTCAAGAGACATATCTGACCTCGTTGGAGGCAACATTCTTTGAACAGGAGAATCAAAAGTTTGTGCTACAAAATGAAAAGTGCCTTGTTGTTTTGGCGATTATGTAGAGAAATTGTGTTATATAGTATTATTTTTTTATGTGGATATGTTAAATTTTTACATGCGAGCTAATATGGAATAAAACCTTTAAATTTCGTATTTTTGTTATATTTAGCAAATATGTTCATTTTAATTTATAAATTTCGATATTTTTTTCTCAAAATAAATAACGAATATTTCTTCTATTTTTTTTTTCTGTTTTTCTTTTTCATAAATTGGGAGATTTTCTAGAGATTTCGACTTTTGCTTAAAACTTCGAACTTGCTTCTTTGTTAAAATGTAAACCCAAAACTGTTAGAAAAGTGCAAAATTAAAATGTCGACTTTTAACTTGAAATTAGACTTTTTGGAAATATTGATTTTTTAAATAAATTCTGAAATTTTTCTGACAATCTCTCATTTACATTTTCAATTTATGCGTTCGCCTAAAATTTTAATTGTAAATTTAAGTATTGTAATTTGTTTTATCACTTTCGAGCTATTTTCGAAATCATAATTTCAAATTGAAACTCAAAAGTTCCAGAAATTTTGTAGATACTTAAGCGTAGCGAGCTTAATTCGCGCCCGGGGCACAATAACTTTTTAGCCCCCCCCCCCCCCATTCGAAAACCATATAATATTACACGTGAAATAAAAATTATCCAGCAATTTTTTGTTTTGCGGACCATTTGGCGCCCCTCTGTGAGTAGCGCCCGGGCTATGATACCTCCCCTTGCCCACTCCTCGCTACGCCACTGTACTTAAGTAAATTGCAGTTTCGACATATTCTTTTCAAAATTGCTGATGTACACATACAGCTTACACTTTTTCATGAAATTTCGATTAGAAACTGAAAACTTTGACTTCCAAAAATTCGCTTTCCCTTTCGAAATTTGGTTTTTAATTTAAAAATTTCGACTTTTATCTTGACAAAACGAGTTTTTAAACTTGTATTTCTTTAGTAGTTTTTTACAATTTTCTTTTGTTAAAATTCGGAAGATTTATTTGATAAATTTCGTGTTTGATCTCGAAATTTCGACTTTTTTTTAGAGTTGGGCCATAATCGACATATTTTCATAATCGAATAAATTGAAATAATCTCTTGGAATAATCGAATGATCGATTATGAATGAAATGTTCCATGATATTCTTGCCAAAAATTCAGGATATGATTGGTGTTATGGTATTTTATTTCGAATTTCATTTCGGGACCCCAAAATAGTAAATAGTTCCAAGAACTTCTTATAGGTTTTTCAGTATTGCTTTTTTGCTTGATTCTTAAAGGTGTGGCAAAAGGTAAATGAAAAATTTATTTAATCGGCAAAAAGATGAATAAAATAATGTAAATTCATTTTATAGAAAATTTAAATCAATACATTATTCATAACTTATACCAATTTTATTTAGAAAGATCCAATTTTTCACGCTGAAATTTCTTTGTGATTTTTTCGAACAATAATCACACTAGTTCCTCTAAATAAGTCAATAGAATTATAAAATACGACATAAGAATTGCTAGCCTTTTGCCTAAATATAACAGTTATCGGTTTTGTTTTTTAGCAATGAGTTGTCGCATAACACTATATTTAGGATTTTAAACAAACAATCAAGTCGAAATGAATGATGTCTTATTTCTCGAGGTGTCAGCAAATGCCGCTATATTTCGGAATATGGAATATGAATACTGAATGATTACTCACTCACATCTCATTCGAAGTCGAAGCCATGATAATTCATATTCTATATTTCGTTTCACTCATGATCGCTGTGAGAACTGTGCAGTTGCAACGAGTTATTTACTGTTTCTCACCTCTTGGACACTTTGAAATATGGAATATCACTTACAAGGAAAGGTCGCGAAGTGTCCGGCGCCGATTTTGCTAATTTTTGGATATGTTTTAAAGGATCAAAATCTAAGAGACACGTATTTTTTTTTATCGGCTGATAAACCGTTTTAAGGGTAGTTTTACCCCCTCAAAGTTGGGGCAAAAAATGCAGATTTTGCTGTTTCTCACATACCAAAAATGATATTCGAGTCGTTTCTTTTTTCAAAAGTTTTGTTTTGACGAGAAATAAAAGAAAAAAAAAATTCAAAATTTTCCCACCCCCCTCATGGGGGCAAACTACCCCATTTAGAAGTTTTTTAATCATAAAAATGGTAATTACGTCAGTAAAATTTTGAAAAAAATATATGTTATTTCATACACCAAAACTAATTTTACCTGTTTTTGGATTTTGTCCAAAAAAAATTTTTTTGAGTGGTAAACACCACTTACACGAATACGTATATGATAGTATGTATTTTTATGATTTTTGTTTTATTTTTTTTTCTGAAGCGAAGTATTTCGACGAGAAACTAATAAAACAATTTTTTAAGATTTGTTCGGTAACCCCTCAACCCCTCCCTACACCCTTCCCTTATAGGAGGCTGAGCTACCTACTTAAAAAACCGGAAAATACGAGATTCTTATGATCCATCTACTATCTATATACACCGAAAAAAAGTTTACCAAATTTTTTTACCCCCACCCCTCCTGATAGGAGTAAATTACCCCCTTATGAAATCTTTAATTAACAAGGAAATAGTCATTATAACAACTCAATTTTGAAAAATAAATGTTATTTTATACATCAAAATTGATTTTACCTGTATTTGGGTTTGGGTGAAGGAAAATATTTTGGGGGTGAACACCCTTTAACGCAAATATTTATATATAATAGGAGATATATTTGTATAATTTTTGGTTCGTTATTTTTGAAACAAAGTATTTTAAAGAAGGTAGAAAAATATTATTTTTAAATTTTGGTTCTACCGTTCCCACCCTTCGTGTTGGCGTACCAGTAGAATGAGCCAGTTAGCTATCTACTTGAAAAACTGGAAATTCGAGATCATTGCTGTCTCTCTAGATACCACAAAACAGAGTTTAGAAAGGTTTTAAATTTTTGCACTTCCCATCCCAGGTAACTTATCCTGATAGAAATAGGACGCGAGGTGTGGCTGGAAAAATTCGGAAAAATTAGTTTTATTGTTTCTTCTTGAAATATTTCGTTCCAGGAAAAAAAGAAACGAATATCTTTACCGCCATAATAATATACACTTAAATGTTTTGGTAAATTCCCATATTTCTCGTGAAGGTATATCTAATATACAAAACTTCTAAATTTTTATAAAGTTCAGACAACTGACCGCAGTTTTTATATAGATATTTTATACACATATTTGCTCTAAAGGGTGTTTACCCCCAAAAATTTTTCTTCAACAAACCCCAAAAAAATTCAATAAAATAAGTTTTGGTTATAAAATATAGTGTTTTTTTTTTCAAAATTTTGCTGTTATAATGACAATTTTTTGAATACTTAAAGACCTCAGAAAGGATTAGTTTACCCTCTTACGAAGGTGCAAAAGTTTAGAATTTTTTTCGGTGTATAAAAAGAGATCGTAATGATATCGAACTTTCCAATTTTTTAAGTAGATGACTTACCCTCTGGTAAGATAAGGTGGAGAGAGGGGAAGAGAGATGACTGGAAGAGTTCAAAAAAATTAATTTTCTAATTTCTCGTTGAAATACTTCGTTTCAGATAAAAAACGAATTAAAAATCATAGAAATACATCCTATTATTTACGTGTTTGACCTAAAGTGTGTTTACCCCTAAAATATTTTCCTTCACCAAAACCCAAATAAAAGTAAAATTAATTTTGAGGTATAAAATAACATTTATTTTTCAAAATTTAGCTGTTAGAATGACTATTTTCTTGTTAATTAAAAATTTCATAAGGGGTAATTTACTCCTATCAGGATGGTTGGGGTTAAAAAATTTTGGTAAACTTTTCTTCTGGTGTATATAGATAGTAGAGGGATCATAATAATCTCGAAATTTCCAGTTTTTTAAGTAGGTACCTCACCCTCCTATAAGGGAAGGGTGGAGGGTGGGGATGAGGGGTCACCAAAAAAATCTTAAAAAATTATTTTTTTAGTTTCTCGTCGAAATACTTCGCTTCAGAAAAAAAATAAAACAAAAATCATAAAAATACATCCTATCATATACGTATTCGTGTAAGTGGTGTTTACCCCCCAAAAAAATTTTTTTCGACTAAATCCAAAAACAGGTAAAATTAGTTTTGGTGTATAAAATAACATATATTTTTTTCAAAATTTTGCTGACGTAATTACCATTTTATGATTAAAAAACTTCTAAATGGGGTAGTTTGCCCCATGAGGGGGTGGAAAAATTTTGGAAAAATTTTGTTCTTTCATTTCTCGTCAAAGCAAAACTTTTGGAAAAAGAAACGAATCGAATATCATTTGTGGTATTCGAGAAACAGCAAAATCTGCATTTTTTGCCTCAACTTTGAGGGGGTAAAACTACCCTTAAAACCGTTTATCAACCGATAAAAAAAATACGTGTCTCTTAGATTTTGATCCTTTAAAACATATCCAAAAATTAGCAAAATCGGCGCCGGACACTTCGCGACCTTTCCTTGTTAGTCGAAATAATCATATTGAAAAGAATGCTCTCTCAGTTGTTCGGTGGAAAGTGCGCAGTAGTGTCGCGCTATTGAATGGAATATGGACTATGAAACATCATTCGTTTCTTCTTTGCAATCATCGAATGAATTATGCAGCCATAATGGCCCAACATTACTTTTTTTAGACATTCTAACTTCTGACCTTAAATTCGAAATGTCGACTTCTTAAAGTTTTCTACTTTTATTGCGAAATTGCTCATTTTTTGCACGAAATTTCTTAATCTGAATTTTCTAAATTAGGATCGAGACTTCAAAACATAAGCAAATCTGTAAAACAAGTTTAGATGATGAATTTACAATGGAAATTTTAGGAAAAATAACAACTTAAAAAAAATCTCAATAATGTCGAAAATTCGAAATTAATACATATTATGGGCTTAATTTTTAATCCAGAGAGGATAAAATTATACTACATGGAAAAATAAAAGTTAAAAGTTTTAGAAAAATTGAAATTTTGAATTTGAAATTAAAGTTTTATGGGGAAAAATTAGACATTGCCAAAAATTTGAAGAAAGAGTCTTAAAATCGATATAACTAGAAATTGAGAAACGTAATAATAAGAAATTATCTCTGATTCACTGATTCAATTGAAAGCAGGAATTTTTACTTCGAGCATCTAAATATACCAAAATAAAATCTTGTTTAATTTTACGATCAGTCAATATTTTTTCAGTGTGCTTTCTAATCTCCCTGGAATAGTAAAAATTAAAAATAGTGTATGCGAACGTTATACCAAAATTTACCAAGTTCTTGATGGCTACTATCGGGGACAAACAACTTTCTTTTCCTGATTTATCTGCCGAACCTCCTTAAATAATGTATACTATAATTTTCTATCAAAACATTTATGACCAACCACAGTTATACGAAGCATCTCTGGCATTTGTTTCAAGAAAAATATACATTCCAATTAATTATAAGTGTTATAAGATGTTTTTGAGTGTAAAAGACAAAAAGGTAAGTACTCTTTGTTGATTATAAAGTGCTTTCATTCAAATGTTCCTATAGTTAACAGGAAAGTAAATAAATCATCTAATCGAACCTGAATACGCGTATACACTAAACAAAAAAGTATTTACTGCCAGCTAAAATTTAAGAAATTATGTTGTAAATTGACTGAGACTCACAGTTATATTGTATTAAGATTCCAAATGGTGTCATTGTTAAGTATACCATTGTAATACCATTTTATGCTAATAAAATATTGTCACACGATTATTAAAATTGTCGAAAAATGACGCCGGGTCACTTTTTATGGTTCGAGAAAGTACATGTCATTATCCGAATCCGTTATTAAATAATAAGATCCCTGTGTTAGCATCAATTGAACAATTTTCATTAATGAAACCGTTCAATTAGACGCTCCGCTGTGGTAATTTAAAAAAAAGAAAACAAATGAGCATTCAATGATAATAATAAAACATCTAGATGCAAATTAGATGTAAGGCATGACTTTGGTACTACTTACAGGAGTATGTAGGTCTCACATTTAGTGTCGAATATGATCAGCATAAAAATTATAGCAAATTAATGCAACCGCAATAAAATTGGACCAACGTCCGCACAACTTACATCCTTATGCATTTTTAATTTATCTGCATTCATATAACTTCAATGTTAGTTATTTAATCTTTTATATTTGTCCCTACATTTCAGGTAACTTTTGCTATTGTACTTTAAACCAATGAGAATTGGAATGATTTAAAAACAAAAAGTTAACAAAGATAACTAAGTAAAAATGATATATTCTTTAAGATAAATTAGTTATTAATTATTTAAATTGTATTTATTAATTACGATTAATTAAGATAAATTAAAAAAATTAAGATGAATTGGCCAAAATTATATTAGTGATCGACCGAAGTTTCAAACAAGAATCTAGTTTCTGTCGCGGCTCCACTTCAGCCCGAAATCGACCAAAATTTCGACTCAGTTTCAAGTTTAATATGGATTTTAAAAGCACTTTGTTTCGGGGATATTCTACAAAAATTTTAGTAACTTCTTTTTCTTGTAATTTCGGCTTTTCACCTGTCAACATTTTAATTTGATTTATTTTATTTTTATGAATATTTTTTTAAATGAATATCCGTACCGTGTAATAACTTTTTTTGTGAAAGCAATACTTAATATTTTAAATTTGAAAAGTTTTTTCTGATTACAATTGCGTCTGGTATGATTTATTTTATTAATTTGACCTTTAATCTACATTTTTTTTTGTATTTGCAGTTTTATTTTTTACCAAAATTCTCAGCAACAATTTGAGATTTTCAAATTTCTCCCTCAAATTTCAATTTTAATTTCGATATTTTAATTTTTTTATTTTTATGAATTTCATTTCATTTTCAAAGTTCGGAGCCGTAGCTAGCTTTCAAAGAGCCCTATGAAAGATATTAAATCAGGGTCCTAAAGAACAAGAATATTTTTAATCGTCAAAAAAAGGTGTCATAAAAAAATGTAGTTTTCAAAGGTTTTGGTATATCTAATATCAAAAAAAAAAAAACGAAAAACCCCAAAATATTTAAGGGGACAAAAAAAAACATATCACCCCAACAGTGTCAGCTCTAATAAAATAAAAATTGATTTTTTTGATTTATAATTCGACATTTTATTGAAGGTAAAGCTAAGTGTAAAGTAGAAAACAAGTCAGAGAAAAGTCAACATTTCAAATTTGGCGTCGACATTTTAGAAAAATAATCAATAATTGCTGGTTTAAATTTGAAATTTTTAAAAACAGTTCAAAAAAAATTATTTTGAACAAAATTAAGACAACTTCAAGTTTTAAATTCAATATTTTTCTTTAAATTTAGATGTTTTATAGATATTTTGTAGTTTTGAATTTAAAAATCGAAAATTGAAAAAAGCGGATTTTATTAAAATTTATAGTTTAAAAATTGAATTTTTGAGAAAAAAAGTTTAATTCCGATTTGACATCGAAATTCTGACTTGGGTAAGAAAGGCTCTTAACACCGACATTTCCAGACTTCTTTTTCGAAATTTTTACTTCTAAAAACTACAAGTTTAAGTTTCGGAATTTTTCTTTTTTCACGAATGTTGATTTTAATCTCAACATTTTTTTGTAATAATTTTGCAGTTCAAAGGAAGGTCGGCTCTAATGTCAAAAGTTTCTTAGCAAAAAGTCGAGAATGTTCGATTTAATTTCGCAATTTTAAATTTGAAAATTCAAAATTTTTTTGGAATATAATCTTTATTCTGAAAATTTCGTCTAGTTTCATTAGACATTTCTTGACAAAAAAAAAGATATTTTGTATTCTTTTTATATTATTTTACCATTTTTTTCAAAGGTTGATTTCTTTTTAATTTTGGGCTACATAATTTTTAATTTTCTTTTTACGCTTTTATTTTTTTTTATTAAAATACCAATTTTAAGGAAAAAATAGAATATTTGAATTTGAAGCCAGAATTTTGTTATTTAATTCAAAATTTCGAGAATAAACCTACAAAATTTTCTGCCACCTAAAATTACCAGTTTTTTTTGAAATTTTGATTTTTCCTAGAATTTGTTATTTAATTTTAAAATTAAATTTCTTTCTAGTTTTGAATTTGTTTCTAAAAATTTTGACCTTCTTTTTAAAATTTTTTCTCATAATTTGCATATTTTTTTCAAGACTACGAATTAAATTTCATGATTCGGTCTTTTATAGATATCGACTTTTTTAAACTTTCCAGTTGAAAAAGTTATGTTTGTAATAAATTTAAAAAAATCGCATCTCTTGGAAAGCTTCTAGTTTACAAAATATATTTTTTCTAAAATTATTCTGTAAAAAGCTTATAATTTTAAATTTAATGTCAAATATTTTAGTTTAAAGTCGACATTTTAGGAAAAGAAAATTCGAGTTTTATCCTTTTGAAGTCGGGCGTGTGCCCGACTTCGTTGTTTTGACTAGATCAGGGGTCGGTAAACCGCGGCTCGCGAGCCGCATGTGACTCTTTTAAAAGACAATTGCGGCTCTTTAAATTTCTCTAAAAAAAATAAATAAATAAATGCTAGAGTGGATAGACACGCAGAAAATGAGTACTCATTAAACAAGTGACCTACAGAAGTTGAAGTTTCTAGGAATTTTTAGGTTTTGCTTAAATTTTGACAAAAAAGCAGTGGCGGCTGGTGACTTTTTGACAGGGGGTGCGCAGATGCAAAAATATTAGTAGTTAAGAGTTTAGCTGAATCCAGTGTCATAGCAAGATATTAAATTTAAGAGAAACAAATATGACACAAAAGGTGTGATATTTAATAGTATTTTTACGAATTAAATTTAATTACCATCTTATAATCTGCATTTCATGAAAACTGCATTTGAAAATAAAATATATTTTATTGCAAGGTTCTAATTAAACTCTACAAAAACACAAAAAAAATATGTTTTAAAACAAAATCCGCTCTACGATCTTTTAAAGAAATAAAGTCTTCATTACTTTCTCATCAAAATCCAAATCTATAAATGAATAATTACTGCTATCTCTTTGTGAATAGCGGTACTATTGGCAGTTAGGCCTGGAAGCGGCACAATTAATAATCGCAATCAGATCAGCCGGGACCTACGCATTTAGCATCATAAACGTAAATACACACTCCAAACTCTGACTCGTACTCACCATTTGGCAATATCGCACATGCGCGGAGCGGCGTACCCCGGCCTAGCTTTAACGTGGTGTTCTGTAGTTTATTTCTCCGCATCCCGTGAAGACCGTAGATAGGCGTCGCACGGCACCCTAGGTGCATATTTCTGCGCGCACCAACTTATTTAAATTCCCTTATAATATTTAATATGTACAACGGAATCAAACGTTGGTGTATTCTATTCCAAGTCATTCACAAGTATTATTAGTTAATTAGTATGTCATTATTTTGTGTTTAAAAATGTGATAAATCCAAGTCTTTTACATTAAACAAAAAAGAATAGATGGCTCATTTCACGAGGAGCGCGCGCTCTTGCGCTCTTTAAGACCAGCCGCCATTGAAAAAAAGTTATGATTAGAAGAAGTATTTTTGAACTGATTGATTTGTTTTAACATTTTGAATAAACACATGAAATTTCTAGAAAAAGACCAATCGAGGAGTCGAAATCTCTAAAAAAATACTTTTCTCATGATTTTTTTAATTGTAAATTTTCTACAGCCTTGAAGTTACATAAAAAAAAGTTGACTTACTTTTGTGAAAAAAAAATCTAAATTTACAGAAATAGCAAATATCAAAGTTCGAAATAAAGATGAAATTTCCAGAAAAAGTCGAATTTTGAGAAAAAAGAAGAGATTTCGAAAAAAAATTGAAAAAAAGAAAGAGACTTTGAAAAAATTGAGAAAGAGAAGGAGATTTCGAAAAAATTGAGAATAATAAGAGATTTCGCAAAAAATGAATATATCAAAATATATCAAAAGATCACAAATAAGATAAAATTTTAGAAAAAAAAAGAAACGTCGAGTTTCGACAATAGATTGAAACCCAGAACAAATTAAAAACCTGAAATTTTTAGACTGAATTTTTTAAAAAATTTTAAATTATCAATAAAAGAAATTGTAAAAATAAACCGAAAGCTTAAAAGAATTGTGGAACTTAAAAAAAGTTTTTCAGAGAAGAAGAAAAAGTGAAATTTTAGGAAAATAGGAAAATTTTCAAGGAAAAAGTCAAAATTTTAAGAAAACCTCGAAATTTCGACAAAAAATTTGCAATTTTCCAGAGAAATTTAGATTTTGAGAAAAAATTTGAAATTTCGAGAACAAAAAAATATCCAAATTTTCTGATAAATTCGAATTTTGAGAAAATTGGTAAATTTTAAAATTGAATTTTAAAAAAAGGACAAAATTTCCCAGAAAAATCACATTTTAAGAAAAAAAATCAAATTTTGAGATTTGAAAATAGATTAATTTCGTTCGAAATAAAAGTTGAAATTTCCAGAGCAATCTTAATTTTGAAAGAGATTAAAAAAATGAATCCAAAAAAAAGTTCTCAAAAAAAGCATAATTTTAGAAAAAGATTTCTAATTTGGACAATAGATTGAAATTCGCAGAACAAATTTAAAAACCTACAATGTTAAGACAAATTTAAATTTTGTAAAAAATTGTAAAATTTTGAAAAACGAAATTTTAAAAAATTGAAAGCTTAAAAAATTATCGAAGTTTTTCAGAGAATATTGCAATTTCTCAGAAAAAGTTAAATTCTGAGAATAAATTGAAATATCGAGAACAAGGAGAATTAAAAAAAAAACGCCAATTTTCAGATTAATCGAATTTTGAGAAAATTGGTAAAATAATTTCGAAAGAAAAGAAAATGTCGACAAAACTAATTTCGAGAAAAGTATTGAATTTTAAAAGAAGATCAAAATTTCCCAGAGAAAGTTAAATTTTACGAAAATAATCAAATTTGGGGATTTGAAAGTAGATGAGTTTAGATGGAAAAAAAGTTGAAATTTTCAAAAAAACGAGTTTTGAAAAAATAAGATTTAAAAAAAAATGAATTTGTCAAAAGTTCTCAAAAAAAATGAATTAAAGAAAAAACGTCGAATTTCGACAATAGATTGAAACCTAGAACAAATTTAAAACCTGAAATTTGTAGATAAATTTAGATTTTGTAAAAAAATGTAAAAATTCGGAAAGAGAAACTGTAAAAAATTGAAAGCTTAGAAAAAATCGTCGAACTTTTAAACAGCCTAAGTCTTTCAGGGAAGAACAAAATAAAAAAATTGCATTTTATCCAGAGAAAGTTAAATTTTGAGAATACATTTGAAATCTCGAGAACCAAGATGAATTAAAAAAAAACTCCAAGTGTTCACATAAATTCGAATTTTTAAAGAATTGGTAAAAATAGTTTCGAAAGAAAAGAAAATATTGATAAAGCTTCCACTTTCGAGAAAAATGTTGAACTTTAAAGAAAGGTCAAATTTTAGGAAAAAAAAATCTAATTTTGAGACTAAGTGAAACATTTTAAAAATTGGCGAATTTCGTCGAAATAATTTCGCAGAAACAATAAAATGTTGAATTTTGAAAGTCGAAATTTCGAAAAAAACGGAATATTGCAAAACAGGTTCAAATTTGTGGAAAATAAATAAAAGTTTGAATGTTTATTAAAAGTCAATATTTAGGCGAAATGGCTTAGTTTGGAAAAAGGACGAATTTAAAAAAAAAATGTAGCAAGTTTTAGAAAAAAGCCGCAATTTAGAACAAAGTCGAAAAAATGTACTTTTGAAAAAGAAGTGAAATTTGAGAATAGATCTAATATTCGAAAAAAGAAAAATTTGAAAAAAAGGTCAAGATCTTCAAAAACTATTTTACTTAACATCTTCAGTTACTTCTAATTTTGACTTTTTTATGAAAAAAATCGACAAAAGATAAATATTTGGGAAATAAGTCGAATCTTCCAGTAAGTCGAATTGGTAAAAGGTAAACTTTTTCACAAAATGTCGAGTTTTGAGAAGAAATGAAGATTTGGGGTAAAAGTCTAATTTTAGGAACAAAACTGATATTAAAAATAGACTAATATAGAGAAGAGATAAAAAAGTCGGAAACTACGAATAATAAGGCAAATTTTGAAGTAAAGATCTAAATGTTGAGAAATAAAATGTCTTTTGATTTTCTTCGTTTGACTGCATGAATCAGAGCAGTCTCTCTCTCTCTCTCTCACTCTCTATCCCATATTTTTTCGGATTTATCCGATTTAATTTTGAAATAAAATGTAAAATCAAAAATATAAATTTGAGGCTCTTTGAAATTCACGAAATCAATTTTTTTATTGCGAATGGCTCTTTCGGTTTAAAAGTTTGCCGACCCCTGGACTAGACTAGAAGTTTTGAAATTTGATTCTTTTTCGGAAATTTGGAAACAAATTGGAATTTAAAAAGAAGTCAAAATTAATAGCTTAAGCTGAACTTTTAGAAGTTCAATTAAAGTTCAGTTTCTAAAATACTTTCGTAAATTTGTTCTTATGTTTTGTTAATCATTTTTTTTTCAAATCTGAATTTAATGATTATCATGTTATTTTTTACTTTCTACATTTTCTATTTTTGTTTATATATTTTGGGACTTTAAACTTTAAAATATTGTCTTTAGTATAGACATATCAAGTTTATTTTCGAAATATCGGGAAAAAGTTGAAATATCCGAAAAAGATCGAAAATTTGAGGTAAAGGCTGATCGTGTTACAAAATTCGAAATTTCTAAAGAATCTCGGGAAAAATTCTAATCTTCAAATTAAATAACATGTTTTTCTCTAAATATAGTATAATATTTTTCGAAATTTCTAACAATAGCGAAAAATCAGTTTCGATTCAAATTATTAAGTTTCAACCTTCTTTTTGAAATTTTGGGTGTGAACTTACAAAGTTACCAAATTTTGAAAAAAATATGAATCTAAAATAAATGAACTAAAAGTTCAAATTTAAAATCGAAATTTTAAGAAAAGTGTAGTTACATCAGAGGGATTCTTGCCCGGAAGTGAAGTTACAGCTTCGGATCACGTGTGGCCAAAGAAATAGTAGACTGAAGATGGATTGTGGATTGTGATGGTTTAAATAAAAGGGTCTGACGCGTAAAATGGGATTCCGGCAACGACGTATGCCAAAAGGGTACCAGGTACATCTACTGAAAAGAAATTTGAAACTATAAAACAAAAACGAATTTGGAAGAAAATATTTGAAATAAATTTTACCTGAATTTTCTTTTTTTAGTTTCGACTTTTTAGTTTTAAAATCTTAAGTTTATTCCGAAAAACATAGGTTAAAATTCAATTTTAGCTTTAATCTCGAAACTTCGAATTTTATTTCCATTTCAATCTTAAAACTTTTACTTTCATCGCAAGAAGTTCTAGATTTCAATACAAATTAAAAAAAAATCGAAACTTCCATCTTAAAAGTTGAAAGTTGTAGTTTAAAAACGAATTTATGGTCGACATTTTAAAAATAAAATGATAAATTTTGAAAAAAAGTCAATTTTTCAAGTGATTGAACATTTTTTAAAATAGACTTTTTCGAAATTTTCAACTTTCTTCATCACTCTTTCAATGACTGAGAATGTTCACTTTAGGCCAGAAATCTGGCAAAAATGTCTAAATTTGAATTACGAACAAAAACATTCGACGCTTCAAATATGTCTTTCTAGAAATTTGAGCTTTTTTAGAATCAACAAAATATATATTTTTGATTAATTTTGCCTACCGAACAAAAGTTCGAGATAACCGTCCTCTAGGTCGGGCTCTTGCCACAATTTAATCGATTAAAACAAAAAGATGTTCAACAATTTTAGACCCCACCCCCCTACCATTGGGCACTGTGCCGTTGCACCTGCTTTGTTATAGCTCTGTTAAGTTTAATATTTTTGCTCCTAAAATTTAGACTTTTTCCATAAATTATCACCTTTCCGTTTCGAAATTTAGATTTTAATCTCTTAAGTTTATATCTGAAATATGATAACATTTTTATCTCAAAATTTCGATTATTTTTTCTAAAATTTAACTTTTTTCTTAAAAATTGAAGATTTTCTAAAAATGTTAAGTTTTTTTTCCAAAATTTTGACTTTCACCATGGATATTTTGAAATTTCTTTTGAAAATTGTAAATTTAAACTCCAAATATTATTTCCGATTTTTTTCTCATAATTACTTAAGTTTACATTTCCAGTTATTATTATTGCCAAATTATTTAGATCATTAACTTGAAATTTCGAGTTAATGATCCACCGCACAATATTAAATTAATAAAATAAACGCTCTATGGTACAGGGATGTAATCAGAAAAAAGCTCTTTTCAAATTTCCAACAACCCAAAGCGACAACCATGGCAAAAGTCAGTTTGGTTAACTTTCTCACAATTAGATTTTGACAGTTCACGAGTTTTTTTACTTGGCGAAGGAAAGCACGCAGAGAAATACAGTAGCATAATTTCAGAAAAAAAAAATGAGTCAATGTCCTTTAAGAGCGCGAAAAATACACTTCTCTGAGAAAATTATCATAGTGCCATGAAAATTACTGATATTTATATATGTTTTACTCGTTTTTCAAACTAAATTAATCAATCCATTTTATAACAATAAATTAATGATCTTATCCGTTATATCAAGTGACATATATAAGTACAATGTGAAAGATTAAATAACTATTGTTCATTGTCAATGACAAAAACATCGTCATGGTTAAGCACCTTTACATGCGGAGAAATTGAATAATTGTGTTATGTTTGATACGCTCGGTGGCATTAATATCGCACACTTGTTTTTTTTTCCTGCAATTCTCACACTTGAGCCGAATATTCAGCTTCCGAGGCTCATTAATGAAGCATGCAATATTATAATTAGCCATATCCGGGTTAGAAAAAAATCGCTCAATATTAGTTTAAAGTCATCGCACCGTTTAACTGTCAAAGTAGTCCAGTTTAATTAAATTGGCGTCTATGTGACCTCTATGGCTTTCGCAAAGATCTAAATTACAAAATTGCGAAGACATAAAAAATCAACTAGTCCCAATTTCTTCATATTTTCGATTAAAAAGTAAAATCGTACTACGGGACACTTAATTAATGAAGTATTTTTGTTATTACGCCAATGATGAGGTTAGTTACCTACGACTCTCGTTTTTGTAATACAAATACATACAACGTGAAAAGGGAACCTTTTTTACACCTTTTATGATTCCCAAACTATAGGATTCAGTTTTAAATTTTGGTTTTCCTTGTTCCTGATGAAGTCCCTCATAGTCTCATCTCGGAACATTTCTTGTACTGACTCTATTTGTGGAAGTCTTTGAGAGTATCATAACTATAGACTCTTTGGTTACGAAGGCTTCCACTCTTCGACCAGAGTCATTAAAAGGTATACTTCCTCCGGTATTGCACAATTACTAAATTTGTTCGACTTTTCGCTCGTCATCATGGGGCATCATCATCATAGGCGTGGAATATATCAATATACCAAATTCAAGCCAGAAATGCACAGTTGGTGGTGTTCTGTGACACTGAGTTATCGCGCTCTTTTACCTTGGATTTGGTTTGTTCTTTGTTTCTGAAAAAGCCACCTACGATGGCGGGCGAAACGTCGAACACTTTAGTAGTTCCTTAAACTTTGACACGGTCCCATCCTGAAGGAAGTATATCTGTTTAACATAGTCCACCAGTAGATATAATCATTTCTAGTTTAGATACTTTTTATTTATTTACCGTATGGCTATTAGACACATTAAAAAGAATTTTAAAAATATATAAAACATTACTCGAATATAGAGTTTCAGTAAAACATAGATTATAAAATAGTATAAAAGAACATTTTAAAGGGATTACAGATGAAATCTAGTCTATTTATGTATTCTATCGACTCCGGGGTCGCTATCAGGAAGTCTTCTAGTCTACCATTATATGACCGTATGGTACATTCTTCTGTGATTTGTCTAATGGTTTGGATTTCTCCGCAATCACAGAGAGGAAATGGTTGCTTGCCCCATTTGTGTAAAGAGTATGCACATCTGCCTTGTTGGGTTCTGATTCTGTTTTACCATGTTTTACGTGGTAATTCGAATTCCGGTGGCTTATGGGTGATGCACGGCATGTTATTGTTTTGTTGTGCAGTCCATTCTCGAGTCCATGCGTTGGTAAGGTTGAACTCATCTTCCACAGCCACCTTTGATGTTTTTGTTGGTGGTCGTCTAGACCGAAGTCGATTTTGGTTGGTATCTTCGATATCCTGACGGATGGGTAAATTTCTATGGTCCCCGATCATTTTGTACTCGTTCGTAAGAGCATTTATTCGTCTCACAATCAGTTGAGGCATGGAATGTGTCTTAGGACTGGGAGCCATTGCGTGGGAGTTAGTTTGTTGACGCCAGCAATTATTCTCATAGTGTTTTTTAACTGCGCATTCTATTTTATGTACATGTGGGCTGTTTAACCCAACTGGAGCGCAGTATTCAGAAGTTGAAAAAACAAGACCTAGCGCAGAGTGGAAGCCGATGCTCCCCAAGTTGTGCCGCACAGTTTTTGAGTTATGTTGTTCCTTGTTTTTAATTTTTCAACAGTTCTTCATATATGCTCTCTAAAACAAGAGTTACGCCTAGATATTTAGGTGTTTTATTATGGATAAGTAGGGTGTTTTCAAATTGTATGTTGAGTTCTCTTCTGGCGAGTTTAGTATTTAAGTGAAAGCAATAACCTCTGTTTTGGTAACATTAGGTTGGAGCCTCCACTTGCGAAAATAGTTTCCCATTGCTTCTAGATCTGTCGTTAGGGTCTCTTCTGACTGTTCAATAGAACTGCACTTTGTTGTGAGTACCCAGTCCTCAGCGCAGCCAAACTTTCTTGATCTTGTTTCTGGTATATCGGCGATATACAAGCTAAAGAGGAGTGGGGCAAGGAGCGAGCCCTGTGGTAGCCCGTTCTTTAGTTTCCTTGGAGAGCTGATGTCGAATCCCATAACTACTTGAAACATTCCGTCGTTTGGCATATTGTCTATCAATCGGGTTGTTAGTTTGCAAATTTAGATGCTATTTTACGAGAATAACAACGTGTGTTAGCAAAGCGTACAATTACCCTCTAATTTTTAAGCAAATTCTTGATTCTTTGAGGTGAACCGCCACTGACTCGTCTTTTGAATGTTTTAACATTTTAGGTGTAAACTTTCTCTGCGTCGATCAACATTAATAGAATCTTCAAACAAACGGTGTGAACTAAGCTAATATGATGTTACAGCAGCGCCAAATATGAGATAATGCAGAACTCGTTAGCCGACGCGTGAAAGCTTCTACTAATAAAATAGAATATTAGAATCTCAAGAACAGGTCCGCTGATCGGCCAGCCTATATTCTTACGTATACTTACTGACCCGCTTCTTTCTTAATTGAAGGATTCCTGTGTAAAGAGCACTGACTTTCCCGGCTGGTCAGCGATAGTGATTATACGACACGCTTAGACAAACGCTTTTGTGATAATGTGACATGTTCTGCTTTTTTTATCTCATTCGAAAATACACGACTCTCGATTCTTTAACAATGCCAATGCCAATGTAATGCCAATTGGACTCCAGAAGGCTAAGCTTCCCTTGTGTGTGTCATTGACCAATTTGTTTAACAGATTAAAATTGAATAGGATCCGATTAGTAGAAAAATACTAGTCAATGCCTTTGAAGTTTCATTATTCTTTTACGATGTCACAAATCGACATTTGGGCTAAAAGTTAAAAAATGTTAAATTCGGTTGACTAACATACAGACATAAAAAATCTGCAAAGCAAGTTGATAAAATAGTAAAACAGTAAACAACCTGGGTAATCATAATTGTAATCAAATAGAAAAAAAAGAGAATGTCAAAAAAAATAAAAAGTCAAGTTTGCGAAAATTTATCAAATTTAAATTTAACCAAGGAAAAAGTAAATATAAATTTACTTTGAATTTAAACTCAATTAAAGTATTTGAGTCCGGTTATAACAGATTTGAAAGTACCGATAACGAGACAATGATACCAAGTTACGCAGAACTGATTTCGGTCAGTCATACGTAAACGTCTACTTATTTAAATTTCAGCACTGAATTCTTAATTTGCTTAAGTTACAGTTAATTACCACTTAGTTTTTAAACGCTTAATAAATACATCATCTGCTTACGCATAAATTGCAAATCCGACGATTAGAGCCTAATAATCAGACATTTAGAAAGTGACCGTCCACTAAACCACCGTTAGCCAACCTAGTGCCTTACACACCAAATCTATATCGAAACTGCTCGGGTGCCGATATGGGAAAAATATCAATTACATGATTAATCCAAATGACTTAATGGTTACCAGAAAAAAAAAGTTCGAACCACCTTCGGTCGCCGCAAGAAGGGGAACCCAAACCGACAAAAGTGTGTCGACAAATGATAAAGTTGCCTGGCCGGAGACTGCCGGCTAGTATTCGCGCGTCGTCTGCAGAGAGAGCGCCCATCGACCACGAACAACTATGCCCTGATTAACTTGGTCCAAATTCCTAACGTTGAGGATGCTGTGACGATTTTTAAATGAAAGTGTCGTGTGCCGTGCCGAAAAAAACAAAGACATGGTCGTTTATCTTTTGTTTTTGTTGTTGATGTGCGCATGTGGACCTTCCGCGGCTACCATCAACAATAGGACCATAGATGATCCTGATGATTACGCGGAACTGGCTAATAATAATTCGTTATGGATGTCGTTGTTGAAAAATTGCAAAAAACCTTCGTTAGAGTGCGTGGAAAAGAGCATGTTTGATTATCTAAGGGACACCTTGGAATATCCCAAAGATTATCGTTTCGCTAGCTTCCTAAAACTGACGAAAAATTCGATAAGCTACCAGAATATTTCTAAAAAGTTCGATGATAGTGAAAATGATAACTCAACTACCCCCGATGATGTCGATGAATTTTATGAAGAAACGAGTCCGATTGAAGAAATGTCGAGAAGTCTTCATAATAAAGGAGTTAAGTTTCTAATGACGCACGATCTGGAATTTAAATTGCCAGAAATGTTTTTCGAAGGTAGTACATTAAAAATTTCTCCGAGGTCCTTCGAGGAAAACGGTGCTTTAGTTAAAGTGGAATTCATACCAAAACAAATAGCAGAAGGTGCAGTGGAAGGAAGAATACTATTCAAGAAGTTAAGTGAGTATCGAACATCAAAATGTTATTCCTAAAACACTTTATATTTTCAACCGAACATGCTTGAAATTCAAACTAAATTATTGTTGTGCATGTTGTTTGTGATTTTTTAAATAAAATCGAATTTTGTCGTGGTGGTATTGATAGGCTTTTATTCTGTTTTCAGTTTAACATTTATCAGATTCATATTTTGGCAACCAAAGACTGGTTTTGATCTTAATTGTTAATTTAATGAATTAAACAAGAAACAACAGAACTGATTGTACTTTTAAAACGACTGCCCTTAGTGGTTTATTTCATTTACCAAATTTCATAAAACAAGCTTAATATATGTTTAAAAGTTGTTTAAAAAATGTTTAATATTTTTCCGTGAAAATGTCAAAGATCATTGCTTATAGATATTTTTGTTTTATAATAGTGTCATTTTTTTAGCGGAACGGACTAGTCCATGATTATTTTCAAAAATTGATGTACAAATCTTGTCCGCTGAAACCAAGAAAGATTACAAAACACAACAACAGTTGCTCTAACGCCTTTCGATAGCCGAGCTATCATCTTAAAAGAGATAATGGGATTGTATATCAATTTTTAAAATGATGCCAGTAATCACCTTCTGAAGTTTGTCGACGTACTTTTGAATCAGTTTGTAAAATACTTGGACGAGTTAACAATGCGCTATAGTTCCTAAAAGAAACGTTCAAGAGGTCGTCATTAAGTAAACCTGTACCAACTGAGTTTTTTCAGAGGAAATGTCGATTCACGGGTGGTCAGGTCGTGTGCGTGTGACACCGAAAGCTGGGCCAACAGTCAAAATGAAATAAAGATATCACGCTAGGATAAATTGAAAAATCAACCCTAACGACGAAGTAATCTTGTGGATTCTTTCACTTTAGGTTCCTTAATTATATAACGTTTATAACGCCTTAAACCAATATAATTCAAAGTCAGTTGAATTTATTGAGATTCATTTTTATTTTCTAATTATTATCACAATGATGTCGGGAACTGTCAAGGAATTTGCTGCTTCATTCTTGTTAAATAAACTTATCTTATCTTGACAAGACTTCGGAAAATGTTAGTTTACGATAAATTCCATCTACAACGAAATGCATTAAATGTGGTAATATCTGAATAATTGGTAAAGAATTGAAATTACATTTCGCATAGAATGCCTAAGCATTTGTCATAATATAATTCCCCGTTTAATCGATTGACCCTGGTATATAAACAGTTGAGTTATAAACTTTAATTATGTAAATGTAACGCCTTGTGTAACATCTTACTCTTAAAAATTAATGTCATTGTCAATGTTATAAGCACAACAAAATTATTTAAGTATCGCCAGTCGACTTTCTTTCATGTACCATGTAATTATGGGTAATAAATGTGATGTATGTTTTATTAAAGTCGTTTCTAATTACTGAAAAACAATGTGGTTCAATTTGTGATATCTTACATCCAAAATTGGAACAATGAATTAACTTCACCAATATAATGGTACCCCATATTAACTTTTATATTTATTTAAATTTATTAACTATATTTAATAATAAATGCAACAAATACAGCCTGTTCAACAAAAAATGTTCCTCGATTTTGTGAAAATTATTGAAGATTGTTTGATTTTTATTCATTTTGGATGAATGTACATTAAAAAATCTACAGTGCAACTAACTAATACATAGTGCAATACCCATCGCTTTTCAGACTAACCTGGCGTCTTTAGGACACCAGTTTTTTAGCATATCCCACTGGTAATCAGCGCCATGTTTCCCTGATTTTTCGTAAAAACTGCTTGGAGGTGAACACACGTGTTCCTGCAAGCTTATTCTTTAAGACACTTCAAACATTTTCCGTTGGATTTGTATCTGGAGACTGTGAAGGGTGAGGGCCAGTCTAAAGTTGTGTTTCCAGTAGGTACAGATGCGAGTCTGATGTTTTGGATCGTTGTCCTCCTGTAAAATCCAGCCTGCGCATTTGACACCAAACATCTTCTCAACAGACTTGAAAGGACCTTGCTTCTAAATATTGACCATTTTCTGAGAATCGAAGTTCTGGGCACAGAACTCCAAAACTTCAAAGAAACATCCCCAAACATGGAGTTTCACTGAGTGTTTGACGGTTTCCTGAAGCAATCGCTCACCAGAAGGAGAGAAAGTATACTTTATGGGAGCCCATGAGCAAAACAACGGTTCGTCAGAAAATATTACATTGTACCAATCATGGTACAAATTCTCGGCACCCAGGCCTTGCATTTTTCCCTGTGGCTCTTCAAAAGCTCCAATATTGTAAACTTTCTTCAGATAAACGTCCTCTGGTAGCATTTATGCTGACATCAACTCTGCTCTTAGCTAACTTGACTTTAGCTTCACGTAACCGTAGCGTAGGGTTGCACTTAAACAACTGTATGATGACTGTATCCTGCTCTTTTGTTGTCACTCGTGATTTGCCTCTAGCAGGAAGGTTGTCGATAGTTTGATTGTCTTTATGCCATTCAATCCACCTCTTCACGAATGTGATCGACTTTTGAAATATTTAGCAGCCGCAGTGTAATACATGCGTGGACCTGTTGGATGAAGACCCAAAAAAATAGTTTCGAAACGCTTAGCATATGCAACACTCATTTCCTTTACATCTGTACTCTTTGACAATTCGAGCGGTAGCTGAACAATTTCACATCCATGACATAGCAGTTAAATACACCCGCCAACAAGTAAATAAAAGCCAGTCGAGGAATGTTTCTTGTTAAACTGACTGTAAATAGGAAAATGTTGGTTAGATTTTCGGGGCCAGTTTCCCTTTATAATATGGTTGATGGATTATACCAGTAGTTTATTGGACTGTTGTTAACCGTTGCTAACTCAGTTTATGCATCACATACTCCTATAAGCAGGGACGGATTAAGCTTGCTCAAGTGCACCACACCGGGGGAGGTCCAAAATCTTCCATGTTGTGTCTGTACTAATATTTTTGACGATTAAAAAAAACGAAGTTATCCAATTTGGTGAGGATCCTTAGGTGGAGGAAGGCTCTTATGCTATTGCAAATGTTGCATACCCTTAAATCCGCGCCTACCTATAAGAATATTCCGTTTAATCTGTCCAAAGCTTCTATTAAAGATGTGACTAATAAGTCCAACTGTTTATTTAAAAGTGTAGATTATATATAGACCTGAATTTCTATGGCATCCAAAAACGTTTGTGTTTGTTTGCGCTTCTAACTTTGTAATTTGTACTTCAGCAATATATTACAAAATTTGATGTTTGTGCATGATACAAGAGTTCAGTAATATTTGAAATCAACATGAAAAATTGTTTGATATATAGTCTGGCCTATACCCTCACAGGAATATTCTCAAAGGAGTCTGTGATGTATTGAGATGGTATAATAACCCATATAAAAGGTCAACGATGTTATAAAGTAAAATTGGTCGGGAAAATCTAAAATCTCACTGAAACTGTGAAGTTTTCATATTTATCTTTTGTACGTAATTATTTACGAGTTATAAATATCGAACAATTTCACCAATTATTACTATAACACAACTACTTTAACAATTCTTATGTAAATATTTCAAAATTGTTTTTTATTGCAGAAAAGCAGATAGGCGAGAAGCTCCTGTTCGCCCTCTTGGCAATTTTGCTAGTCATCAAGCTCTTGGCTGTGAAATTCCTCTTCTTTATGCCAATGATGGTGGGTGCTGTCACCGCCAAAAAGCTGCTAATCAAAGTCCTACTGTTTCTCTTCCCTGCGCTGCACCACCTCTTCAAGCTGTGTCCTTACGTACCGCACGGTGCGAAGTTCCACCATCACAAGCATCAGATATCGCACATACACCACGTGGCCCATAAACCGCACCACCACCATTTGCACCATGACCACCACGATGGTGTCGAAGTCATAGCGCCTCACGACGAAGGACCTCCGGTTCTGGCCGGGCATTCTTTGCACCATTTCGTTGACCACGAACCGCCACATAAACCGTTCTATAGACCGCACGAGCAAGAATTGGAGTATGTAGCTGGGGGACCAGCGTTTACAAATCAGTAAGTGTTTTTTATTAACAAAATATGGATCGTTTAATTTGAATTCGCCAGTTTTTTATGGAAACATGTAAAAAGATTTGTTTTTAACACATATTCAACAAAAAAACAGGGCGGAACTTATCGGAAGAGCTTCATGAAACAAATGCCCAGAAATATTTTTAAAGATCGCTGAAGGTCTTGAAAAAAGTTTTTTTTTAGAATCAGTGGATCCTCATTTTAAATAATTTAATATACCAATACTATTTATAATAATTTTTAACATTCCTTCTTTAAAGTAGTTCATAATATTTAAAGTTTTAAGTCACGATTATCACATAGTGTTTTTTTCTTTAAATTTGTGATTTATTACAAGTTATTCTAATTTTTCAAAATGGCGTGGCTGACTTGATAAGTATTATATTTGTTAAAATCGGTTTTCATTCCAAAATTGAGCGTTTTACATGAAGACGCGAACCCGAACAGTTAATATTCAGTAGAGAATTAAATTCTACAACTGATATTGACATCCAATACTGACCGTTCCATTTGGAACAAATAAGTTATTAGTGTTTAAAACTTAATACACAGGGGACACCCTGTACATTACATAATTAATTTTAAACTTTAGCGCCAATTAGTCGCTATCCACTGTCAAAGCAGTTTTTCTTTTTTTTTTTCAATAAACCAGTGTAGGTATTAATCATCCGTGTCGTATGTCGTGAATAATCCTGTATAAATCATCCACTTCAGAGCATTTTTAAAGGTAAATGGAAATAGGACTATGACTAAAAACATTACTAGGGAAAATCTTACAAACAAACTTTAAAGGGATATTTGTCTACATTGACGTCACTGACTTTGTAAAGGAATACTAATTTCGTTAACATATCTTTATGTGCTTTATGACAAAAGTTCCATTACATATGATGATCTTTAAGATAAATAGAAAGTTTCTTTGCTCTACTTTACAATGTGTTGCGTTCAATTATTACCTTATTAATAACTAAAAATGCGCGTCTATTAATATTAGATAACCACATTCATTCATTAGAATCTCATCGTCTATTTGTTGTTTACATGTTTACCAAATGTACTAACCCAAATTCTCCTACCGGAACCTAACATTCAAACATTCAGATTACTCCGAATTTTGAACAAATTTTTCCCAAGTGGGACATAGTGAGATTACTTTGGCGGAACGTAAATAGAAAACTTCCTAAAAAAAACAGGTTACTAAACGAGATTTTATCAAATTTTAAAGCGACTAACCGAAACTTTTTACTTTAAACTTTAAAAAAATAATAACTACATCAACATTACTGTGCTAATTATATTGCTCATGTGTCTGATGTTACAAATAAATCCAGCAATGTTACTAGTTCCGAATAAGTACAATAATATACTTTTAATATGTTGACATACTTGTCCCCAGCGTCAACTAGCAGGCCCTAGACTGAGTCAAATTTCGTAATATATTTCCTGTGAACGCAACCTCCAATTTTTTTATTTTTTATATTACAAGATATCACAAATAGCGTTTGGATGCCAATATAATGTAAACTATTATTTTTGACCCCATGGTCAAGAGCCATCTGCAGATGATTCCTTCATGTTCTGGACGTAAATAAGTATTCAGTTAAAAAATAATTAATACATAATTCAGCCAAGAGCGAGTCGGACTCGCACAATTAGGGTTCCGTACTGATTACTACAATGAACAGTCAATATACCAAATTAAATCATTTTTACTTATATATGAATTTGAAATTTTATCCAAATTTTTTTGTGTTATAATTGAAAAATAACCAAAAATGTCTATTTTCAGATATACACACTTTTTTTACAATCAATCGAAATATTTATGGAACTTATAACTCTGTTGATAATGTCTCAGCTAAAAAGCATTCACTCTCAATTCGGCATAAATCGATGACTAACACACTTTATGAGATTGCCTCGGATCGCGTTAAAATATTCGGTTCCAACCGCAATTACTGCGTTGCATTAACTAGAGCTAACT
The DNA here is from genome assembly GCA_028583605.1 of Dastarcus helophoroides. Lineage (NCBI taxonomy): Eukaryota > Metazoa > Arthropoda > Insecta > Coleoptera > Bothrideridae > Dastarcus > Dastarcus helophoroides. The sequence continues at coordinate 21,970,129 of CM053325.1, read as the reverse complement.
CCGAAAATATTCATCTAAATGAAATAATGTAAAAAACATTTGATCTGCATTCTATCCTTCAGCTAAATCAAGTTTCTTATTTGAAAAAAAATTATTACTATATAGGTCAAAACGTCTTGGAAATGCAAGCACCTATTTTTCCATAAAATATATTACTATTACGATATCGAAAATACCTACAGTTTTGCGATAATTTATGGCCCAATCTCTACTAACCCTATTAAAACCTCAAAAAAATCTAAATCTTAACTTTAAAATCTAGAACAGGAGGGACGATCATTTCTGACACATTTTGAGCTGTATCTTTAAGATAATTGGACCGAAAATTATAAAATAATATTTTAAGATCCTCAGAGGTAGATCTTTCAAATGCTACCTCATTTGATTAAAACTTGTTTTTCGGAGACCAAATTAACCCCCCATTTTATTATAAAATATTTCCGTTTTATAACTGTTGGTTGGTGGTATTTGCGTTTGTCATTAAGAATTAACGTTGTGCCAAATTTAAAATTTTTACGTTACATACTTTTCGCGGAAAACCTCTTTGTGATAGACGGAAGCGGATGGAAACTCTCGTCGAGGCGCCTTGCCGAACCTTTTAGCGGGAAATTTGACTAGAAGAAATGTAACTTTGAGCGCAATATCTACCCTCTAGCTCGCATTCTCGGTTCTCGTGCTCGTTTCCTTTGGCTCAGCTCCAAAAACTGACTCGGAGCACTTCCGAGACGAACGGAGACAAAGCGAGCCAAAACGAACGCATCTTCCACACTATCGCCCTCGAAATCCCCTCATATTGTCTCGGTAAGAGTTAAGAGCCGGCATAAGGGTTCTGTTTATTCCTTTTAAGGTACGGAATCCTAAAAATCAATCGGTTATTCGTAATCATTTTCATTTTTCTCACTCTTTGATTAAAATAATACGTTACGACTGAGACGTAGAGTTATTTTTTAGTTAAAAAAATATTTTTCTTTTCCATTGAACAATTGATTTCAAACCACTGGACCGTTGACCGTTTAATACTTAAGTAAATGTTACTGCAGCTTTGTAATAAATAAATATCAGTCAAACCTAATTAATTGCGTTTTTAAAGCTTCATAACTCATCGGCAAGATCCTGACCAAGTGGAGAACGAAATCCCATCCTGGGGTCAAGGCCACCTTAAGAAACCACCTATTCCTACCAACGGCCGCCTGACGCCCAGCCAAATCGAGAATATGGTATTGCGGGCGGAGAAAGAATCACTGGTAAGAGAAAAATTGCTAAAACCTTTGCAAATCCAATTATAGAAATAAATCATTTTTGAACAAGAGCTGTGGACAAAGATTTATAAAAATAGACTATATCAAAATTTTATATAGTGATGGAATTGGGGCACTTTTTCATAGTGGAATAGACGCATTAGTACCAGTGACATGTTTTTCATGTCTCGCTTTTCTGACAAATTGTAAACTGTACGCCTATTCAAACTAAGGGACACATCCCAATATTATTATTTTTATTTGTTAATCATAATATAATAATAACAAACAACTACTAACTAGACTGCATAACCTCGTCTGTCGTTATTTTGTTTTGGATTTTTGAAAAATATAAGAAAATTTAAATACCAGGCAGCGAACATCTATTACAGACTATTCGATTCCAGTTTTTCCATTTCTCGTGTAGGTCCCGCAAAAATTTGAAAGTAAAATTAAAATTTAAAAAACCTGAAATTTAGGATAATTTTGGTGAAGCGGACTGGTGCTTGGTTATCTTTAAAAATTGAAATACAAATCTTGACCCCTGAAACCAAGAAAAATTAAAAAAAAAGATTAAAAGAGTTGTTGTGTTTTTTTAATCCTGGGTTTCAGGAGACAAGATTTATATTTCATTTTAGGATAACCTGTTTTCAAAATTTAGAAAAAAGTCGGCAATTCGAGATGAAAGTAAAATGTTCTAAAAAAAGGAAGGTGTCCAGAAAATGAAATTTTGAGTTTAAAGTCGAAAATTTCAAACAAAAAGTACGAATTTTATTTTAAAATTAATGAATTTAAACTCGAACTTTCTACAAAATCAAAGTTTAAAAAATCCTAACTCAGAATAAAATTGAAGTTAATAAAAAAATAGAAATAAAGTAAAAAAAAACACTTGGAATTATCCACAACAAATCGAACTTTCGAAAAATCACAAAATTTATAACGAACATTTCGGAATTTTGCAGAAAAAATACTTCAAAATTTCCAAAGAAACCACAATTTATCAATATTAAAAAAAACTCGAAAATTCATGTTTACAAATTTTTGGGTCAAATACGAGATTTGGCAAAAAAAAGTTCAAAATTTAGAGAACACGTCAAAATATAAAATGTAAATCAAAATTTCGAATTTCGTAAGAACGGAAATTCAGAATATCCAGAAAAAAAACCTTCTTTCAAAAAAGTTCCATAATTTATATATTATATCAAGAAGTTCGTCAAAAAAGTGAACAAAAAAAAAAGTGAAATTTCGAAAAGATTTTCAATAAAACAGATTTTTCAAATTTATAGTCCAAAACATTGGTGAAAAATTGATATTTCTAGATTAAGTCCGAAACTTGAAAATGTCGAAATCTCGAGTTTTAAGTCGAAATTTTAAGAAAAATATAGATTGCCAGTATAAATTAGGAGAAAATATTCGAAATTTTCGATTGAAATGAAGACCGAGATTTAAAAAAAATCAATATGGTAAAACTGGAAACACTGAAGTTTTATATTTTGAGGAAATATTAGAAATTTTGCAGAAGACTTATAATTTATGTAAAAAAAAATCGTAATTTTAAGTTGAAAGTTCCTATTTTGAGAACAATTTTCGAGTTCACACATGAAGTTTCAAAAGAGAAATTAATAGATTAAAATCGAAATTACGAGCAAAACTTAACATTTCTAGATAAAGGTTGAAATTTTAAGTTCATGGCCAAAATTTTAGGGATACTCAGGATGCACTTAATAAAAATTGAAACTCTAAATTTGAAATTTTGTGAAAATAACTTGAAATTACGAGAATATCCAATAAATTTTAAAAATAACTCTAATATTGTATTTTTAAACTCTAGAAATTAAATTAATTTTAAATTTCCTAAATATGTATTATCAATATTTTTATAGAGAAAATTCGAAATGTTGAAGTTTTAGAAAAAAATAAAAAAATAATGAGTTTGAAGTTCAAATTTTATAAATTCGAAATTTCGAATAATCCCAAAATTAAAAAAATTAAAAGATGCGATATTATGTATTATAAAATAGAACCTGTATGTGGGTAAAATCAACACTAAAACAAATTAATTTTAGATAAAGGCTAGATTGGAGCTAGAAAGAAAGCGAATACAAGAAGAGAATATCCGGTTGCAAAACCAGCTTCACCAGGCGATGAAGTTACAGGAAAAGCTTAAAGAAAAGCAGACTGTTTTCACTTCGAAAGCGGGTGTGATTAAAGAAGCCCCAGTATACCCGAAGTTACCAAGTCCCTATTTGGAGACGCCTCTTCCAGATGGAATCCAGAAGCACTCACCTGTGAACCAAGAGAAACAGGGGCAAACTAAGCACGCCATTACAGCGCAACAGTCCCAACTTAGCGCTAAAGAAGTTTTCGAGAAAGCCCTTCAGCAAGCTGCATCAATTACATATGATCCTTTCTACAGCCCGATTCTCGAAAAAATCGATAAAGTTTTGAACAATCTCGGTTTCCAGGAGGAGCCTTGTCGGGAAAGACTGATTTGTAGTATGTACAAGAACCCGACGAAGTACAGCCCTCACAGTAACTTGATTTCGGCAGAACTTAGCCGGTGAGTAACTTCTCTCCTATGCGAAAAATTTTTTCATTTAAAATATATGCTTTATTGAAATCTATGGTATTTTCAAGAAAACTTATGGTCAAAGAAATATTTTTATGTCTATTGGACGCCCAGAATTTTGTCAACTTGTTTCGACGATTTTATTTCCATTTCTTGACTGTGTTGGAAAAACAAATCTATTTTATTAAGTTAAATTAATTCCACCAAAGAAAATAGCTTGTAAATGCTTCTTGACAAAATCATTCAAGTGTTAGAATTTGTTCTTGTCTATATTTTTTGTTGCCATTTAGATATGTGTGTCACAAATATTCAGCAAAATAAAGATAGAACCATTTCATTTCCGCTTATCTGAGTAAATTATATCCGACTCAACGATACACTCTAATGGTCTAATGGGATTGATCGTAACAATTTAACCCGTTTTAACAAATTTTATCTCCTGATGGGCGATGTCAGTTATTACACCACCAAAATTTTGATTTAGATCCCATAACACCGCACACGTATCGCTTATTTCGTGTTCAATACCAATTAAGATAAACAATCAGCCTCCTAATGCTAGGTTTACGACGACGCTACGTTAAATAAAGCATCTGGGTCACTCATCGCTACTCTTTAAACACATTCATGTTTAATAAGAAACGTAAAAGTACGTTTCGTGAAAGTACATCGTGGAAAAATCGTACACTTAACATAATCAGCTAATAATCTCCGGCTTTACTAAAAAACCGGTCTTCTGCAATAAAATTGTTCACCAACCAGACCCAACCTACCAAAATTATAAATTCACACTGTCCGAAGCAAGTTTCTGGGTCATACTTTGATTAACTTCTTCGTATTTGTTTCGTTTTAACATTGGTTGCAAGCAGCAAAATATTTTTCTTTTTTTTTTCTTGGTGGATCGGACTGGTCCTTGGTTATTTTCAAAAATTTAAATACAAATCTTGTCCTCTGAAACCAAGAAAGATTAAAAAACACAACAAAGGTTACTCTAATACATTAAAGCAACCTTTGTTGTGTTTTTTAATCTTTCTTGGTTTCAAGGGACAAGATTTGTATTTCAGTTTTTCATTTTGATTATTATCAATAGGCTCCGTAATAATTCCAAACATGGCTCTCTAAGCAGCAGCACGTATCTTCCTCTATCTAAGGGTTGTCGAGAGTTAGGCTATTGTTTATGAAAAATGTGCCAACGATGAAATTTTCTACATAGCCCAAATATTTAATTTCTCAGATTCGCCAGTGTATTCTTACGGGAATATTCAAGTTCTTATTACCTGTTTCTCTCATAGATTCACAAAATTCAAAACCTTTGTAATGGTCGTCGCAAAATATCTCCTGAGTATTAGCCACATGCATCAATTTTTTGTTGATGTTTCCCTTCGTCATTACTCATTAGAATCTAACTATGGGACAAAACGACAAAACAAAGTTTGGTGGCAAGAGATAAAATAAACTTGTGTCCTAAGGTCCTAAGGTATGTGTCTAGCAGATGTATGTCAACAGCTTCATAGAGCAAATTCAAAACTCTTTTCTGCTGATGCCAATTTAGAACAAGTCCGATCTTCAGAAGAGAATTACGGTGAAACTGACGGATTACCAGACCCATTCAATAAGTAAACATAGCCATTTGCAGGAAATTCCAAACCATACCGTCCTTGACCAACACCTTACAACGAAGATATCCCGGTCACCTAGAACGGCCAGCTGATAGACGATACGCCCGTTTATATCGCAACTTGTTTGGTAGTTGAGTCACTTAACAGGTCGAACAATCGGCCGATGTACGTGACTAGTGGAATCATCACAAATTTATTCACATTTCACGGCGTGTTGAACAGGCAGAGGTACAAACAGTTGAAACACAAATTACGTCGTTGTTGGCACTAGTTGGATTCGTAGGAAGAACAATTTATTTTATTACGAGTTTTTCATCTAAATCAAAGCGTTCTAAAGATAACACATCGAATCAGATGCAATAAAGTCATAAAAAGAAAGCCGAAACATGACTTGGGCGAAGCAGAACCGAAATACTTAACCGTGGGATCGAAACGTTTGAAATGTCGTTTCGTTTTGGGAACGATTTTATGTACCACATATCAGATGAGGAATCCATTCTAGTAATTTATAAAATGGTATATTATTTAATAAACTGAAAATTTTTTTCTACTCATTTGACCTTTTATAAAACAAATTATTTATTTACACACAATAACAAACAAAAACAGGACGAAAACTTTCAAAAGGACGGATAATTTTTTTACTGCTACAGTCAAGAAACAAGAGCAAAGCATCCTCACATATTTAAATGACACCTTCTATAACAAAAGTCTTATTAAGTTGGAATCAGTAGTCTCTGGTTGGAATATTAACATATCTTGAGTAAAATTAGAACTCACACTGACGCATAGTGTAGAACAAGTTTGCCGTGGTTGAATTGAGATGTTTTAAAACTGTTATCTGCGGTGGAATAAACTCGATCTGATAAAATAATAGCAAAATAAAATGCCTTCAAATACTCAAAAAACTAAAAAATTTAACTTAAAATTTTCAGATAAATCAACATTTTTAAAATTCTTTGTAGGAATCGCAATTTTTTCTGGAAATACCCGCTTAAAAATAAATCTACAACGTTATTACCAACTTTTGGAAGCCGTTTGTTTTCAGTTTAAAGACGAATTAGCGTTATTTTGAGTACAAAAGTTGAAATTAACAAATTAAATAGAAACTTCTATTTTAAACTTTGTACTTCCCTCGTTTTTATCGAAATTTTAAATTTTACGAGTTAAATTTGAGGAAAAATATTAAATCTTAAAGTCTTGAGAAAAAGTCGAAGTTTGGAGAGAAAAAATTACGAGAAAGAGAAGAAAAATTTTATGTCAATTTTTTTAAATTATAATTAAAAATTTTGGGTTTAAATCGAAATATTAAAAAAAAATAATTACAATTTAAAAATAAAATATCAAAATGCACAGACCAAAATTTCGAATTTAAACTTCAAATTTCCAAAAATAAAAAGTAAAAATTTTGTGAATAAGATCTAAATTTCAGAAAAAAAAGAGACATGAAAAGGTACAATTTTAAGCTAAATTTGAAATTTCAAGAAAAAGTCCAAATTTCGAATTTATAAAATCATTTTCCCGAAATTTTGAGTCCAAAGTTTTAGAATCAAATTTTGATTTCAAACCCAGAGAAGCGAAATTTGAAAGAAAATCGAAATTTATAGAAAAACTTTTAAGTAAGAACTTTTTAAAAAAATGAAAAAATAACTCCCAAAGAGTCTAAATTTTGTATTTAAGATTAAAATTTAAAAGAAAAAATTGAGAGTGCAAGCCTGGAATTTTACAAAAAAAATGAATCTTTTATTTAAAGTAAACATTTTAAAAACAAGCTTTAAAGATCTTGAAAAATATAAAATTTTGAGTATAACGTAAAAATATTCAAAATTTCGACAAAAAGATAGATTTCTTTCATTTAAGACCAAAAACTTCGAGAAAAAAGTAGGACGAAGTGAAAAAAATGAGGATCTCTGAAAAAATAGAAATGTTGTATTTGATGTCCAAAAAAACGGAAAAAAAGTTGAAAGACTGAGCTCACAATTTTACGAAAAAGTATACATTTCAAAAAATACGTGAAAATGTCTAAAACTAACGAAATTTCCCGAAAAAGGTTGTAATGTCTAGAAAATTTTCGAATTTGCCGCAAAAATTTTGAAAGAAGTAAAAATTTCAAAAATAAATCAAAATTTGTGAGAAACCAAAATTTTCATTTCAAAGTTCGAAAATTAAGAAAAAAATTAAGACTGATTGAAAATGTATTTCTAGATTCTATATTTAGAGGAAAAAATATCGAAATCTAAAGATTACATTTCATGAGAATATCTAGAAAAACTCAAAATCTCGAATTTAAGATCAAAACCTTTGGGGAAAAATGTAACAATCGATAGCTTGCGCATGAAATTTGGTGAAAAAAAATCCATTGCACACACGCAGCATCACTTGGGTACCGTAAGCCAGGGTTACTTTGTCCCTTGTGCTGTAACTTTGTCCCAGCCCGGGAAATTGTTTTGAAAATGGTTTTGAATTTTCTACAGATAAAATAGGAAGCGAAATGACGGCCTTTTCTAATAGATGGAGCATTTGTGCAAACGACTTGAAGCCCAAATCTATGGTTTTATGCCTAATAGACTCCGTTATACACAAAATCCAATAAAGATGTTCTAGGGGGTATTTTTTTAGCAACAAAATTTCACTACTGCAAATGTTACACGTTGAGCCAAAAATCTGGCCAATGTTATATATTATATCTAAATCTTTCTGAAGACTCTGCAATCCTTTACTTTTATGCCTGTTTATCGTGTTTTTGAAAATAACCGGTTTTGAGAATGTGTACATCTTTGGCCCTCTTGGACAACTTACTTTAGCCCATGGCCAAGGCAACCCTAGTCTACTCTAAAGTGCACATCTGGTTCCACCTGGTTCTACAATTCGGCCTTTAATTGTTGTATAACTTCCACAGGTAATTTTGGAGTACCTAACAAATATAAAAGAATATTTGGCTGTGGCTTTTACGCGGACTATAGCGATTAAAAACTGAAATCTGTTTTCAAAAAAACTGGAATTTTTCCAAATAATAAGTATTTTAAACTGATTAAGATTGTCTAAATATAAACATTAATTTAGTAGAAAAAAATCTTCTTGGAAAGACTGAAAGAAAAAAGAGCGAAATGAAGCACCTAAAAAAAACCATAGAAAAAATTGATAGTACCAACAGGTCTGAGTATTAACCCAGACATAATACAGATTTCCTCGGAAGAAATTAATAAACTTTCTTGCAAGAGAGATAGGCCAAAAAAAATAAACGACCCTTAGATTCTTTATCAAATGAAGACGTTCACTTCAGTTATGTTTCCGCTTGAAACAATCCGGAACTATTTGGTTTACTGGAAAACAAACCTAACCACTTGGGCACACTATAGGATTTGGTAGAAAGTCTGATTGAAGAACCACTTCTTTCAACTAGTGCTATGGCTGAAGGCGAAACTCTCTTAAAACCGATACCGAAAACCGGTTTGCAGTCGTTGAAATCCAGAAATTTTGTAACTATAGACTGCATGAGTGCATAAAAATGGGTAGTAAGTCTTCGACATGGCCTAAGTAAAAAGATATTTTATTTTATAAATTTTGTGACATTAAAAACAAGATTTCTCCTCCAAAAATAGTGTGTAAAGGATTCTTGGGTGCGCTTGAACTCGACTTCCAACAACCTTACAAAATAATGTTCCTTTTACGTCACCAAATAAAATATTTCTTGATGTTTCTATGAGTGCAGCTTATTTTTCTATCAATCCATAGTATTATATTAGTCTAGTTTATATTTATAAGGGAAAAAAGACAAAATAGAATATCACCATCATTGTGTACCTTATCCGTTACGGACGTTGACTATCTGATTTTGCTTGCGACGCTTCTAAATAGTCGAACAGATGTAAATCCAAACCATTGGCGCAAGTTTTGCAGCCAAGAATGTCTTTTTCTGCCTGGGCCCCTTCTGCCGTCTACTTTTCCCTGAACTATTAACTGTAGGAGGCAATATTAATTTATGTTTCCTTATAACATGGCCAAGGTATTCGAGTTTCCTCTTTTTAATTACGAGAGGAATTTCTTTATGATGCTCTATTCGACGTAGTACTTCTTCGTTGGTAATATGGTCTATCCAGGATATTCGGCAGATACATCGATGCAGCCATATCTCAAAAGCCTCCAGCTTCCTCATCAACACCTTGGTCAGCATCCATGCCTCTCCGTACAGCAAGATTGGGAATATATAGCATTTGGTCAGTCTTATTTTTAGAGAGAGGGGCAGATATTTATTTACAAATAAACTCCTCATGTTACCAAATACTGCTCTTGCTCTCTCAATTCTAGTTCTGATTTCCATCGCCTGATCCCATCTTGTGTTCACGGTCGTCTCGAGATAGGCATATGATTCTACATGGTCGACTAACTGACTATCTAGCAATATAGCCCAGACGGTGAAGCTTTTTTTTGTACAACATAATTCAACAGCGATTTTATGATTACAATCAATTAGTTGGTTAATTTTAAGAATTAATTTAAGTTGTCGCGGTGCGGGGAGCTGTGCGTTAGCCACCATTTTGATAAACGCGCTTATGTAATTATCTCGATAATGGTTGGTCCTATTAAAAAAGTACAAGAAATCATATTTGTAGAAAAATATATGACTTATCTTTTTTATTCATAGTATTTTTGTACAGGATAAATATTTTAAAAGTTACTACGTTGAATTGTTTTCTCTTTTTAGTTTTTGCTTGATAATTCGTAAACAAATAACATTACATTGATAATAGTTATTATCGAAGTTGTAGAGCATCAAAAAATTTACACATTTTGTATAAAACATTTTTTTCTAAGGTTTATAATTTAAAAGTTATAATAAAATAAGTATCTGAGTTAATCAAGAAAACGGCGTTTTATCAAATTGTATGCGCAATAAATGCTGACTTTATTTTTGATTTTATTTTAAATGGATTGTCTCATTGCTTCAATATTTACTGGGCAAGTGAAGAATAGGTATAATTTTAGATCTTTTGTTATTATGGCTTTTATAAACTATGATCTTTTAAAAAATGTTTTTATAAAATTGATAAATAATTTTATATCCTACAATATACTGTTTTTGGAACTAGATTGAGAAAAAACTAAAGAGTGACAATTTTTTGACGTAATAATTTTAAAATAAGTGTCTAAAAAATATCTTCCAATAAAAATATTAAACTACTTATTTTTACATAAATATGATCTTTTCCATTGTTTCTTTTTTCACACTTACGCGTCTAAAAAATCTCTTCCAATAAAAATATTAAACTACTTATTTTTACATAAATCTGATCTTTTCCATTTTTTTCTTTTTTTCACAGTTACGCAGTGGGAAAAATTTATTTGAAGTATAATTCAACAGCAATTTTATGAATACAACCTGTTAGTGGGTCAATTCTGTCTATGACGCCAAGTGGTAGAGCTTTAGCCATTATTTTGATAAATGCGTTTTTGTATATATTTCGAGAATAATTGGTTTTACGAAGAAACTGCAAGGAACCTATAAACATAAAATGTTTATTTTGGCTGTTACTCTGAAAAGAGTAATAGAAAAAAATAATTCATAACACTAACTATCAAAATTGTAAGAGAAATAGAAAATCAACATTTTTTTTAAATGGGATTTTCTTAAATTTGTAGTGTCATAGTTTTAGAGCAATGAAAATGTATAGGTAGTGACAAATTTGAACTTATTTTCCCACCACCTTAGAGGTAAGGTTCACGTCACGTTTTTTTTTCCAGAAAGTCTAATCCACAGTAAAAATGCAAGATGAAAAAAAATTTAGGATTTGTTCGATGGTCCAGGTTCACTTATTTCTATTACTCCGTCAAAGTCACCGTCTACATCTACTATTTCATTCAAGATTAGATTAATGTGATGAAAATTTTCCTCCAATTCATTGAAAATACAATTTTATATTGTCTAATGAAATTAGCGTTTGTTAGTTAAAAGCACCTTTGGCATAAATACAGATTCGATTTCTAAAGTAGTTCTTTAATGTGTTATATACTTTAGGTGGTGGCGAAATTCGTAAGTTAAAATTTATCAAGACCGCTCGATTTTCATGGCGTTATAACTCACAAACTATTAACTTTGGAAAAATTAAATATATACAAAATTTGTAGAGAGTTTTACGCTCTATAACTTTGATTATAACTGTTATAAAAAGTGCTAATCGTTTTGAAACTGTTAGGAAAAAACTGTAAAATAAAAACTTTTCATTAGAATAACTCGTAAAATATTTATTTTGTAGAAAAATATATTCAATAAAAAAGTTAAATTATATATTTTTCTATAAATATGGTCTCCTGTATTTTCTTTATAGGACCACCCATTTTCGAGATATTTACTAAAACGCGTTTATAAAAATGGCAGTTGACGCTCGGCCCCCCGCGCCGCGCCAACTTGAACATATGCTCAAAATTGACCTACTAATAGATTGCAATAATAAAATCGCTGTTGGATTAGTTTGTATTTTTCACCTATATAGCGATTGCCTCGCCGACTGGGCTAATATTTGTCTGACGGATTGATGACTCCTACTAATCAGCATCCACTTGGTTTTATTTATATTAAGATCCAATCCCTGATCTTCGCTTGCCTTTTTCACCCTTTCAAGGAAGCGCTGAAACTCTTTAAAGAGTGAAGAAAACAGAATATGGGGCAAAGTAACACTTAATGGATACCAACATTGTTCCTATTTTCAAAGTTCAAAATCTCAGTTGATTTTCAAAATATCAGTTACACCAATGTTAATTAATGCACAGATATTTTTTATTTTTGTGACACTCAAAAAAACTTTATATAATATCCAACAGCAAATTTAGTCTCAAAAAATGGTTCAAAGTAGCACTGGTTTACGGTATTCATATTTTTTTAAGTCAACGTTAAAGTAGCATTCTGAACATTAACATTGCAGTTTTGGAAAAAGAATAATTTGAAGTTTAACCACATAATTTTAAGACACAAGTCAAAATTTAAAAAAAATAAACATCGATATTTCTTGAAAAAAGAAATTTTTTGATGAGAAATTTTGAAAAAAAAATAATTGAAACCTCTATAAAAGGTCAAAAAAGCTTGCGGAAATAATAAAAAAATTGAGATAAGTCGAAAAAATTTAAAATCCCTAGAAACCTCAACATTTCGAATTGACAGTGAAAATTGATGCCAGAAAGTCAAAAAGTGGAAATTTGTGATTAAAATTTTGAGATATAAATGTCATCTAATGTTTAGAAAGGGATAAAGTAAAGGGTAAAACGAGCAGTAACATTTCAATACTCAGTTTTTTCGGGTTTCAGAACAAGTTTCAGAACGAAGTGCAGTTATTTAACACCTTGCCACATTCTAATTTTCAGTAGTGGATTCCAGTGTATTGTTTATCCTAAATTCACATTTTTTGTAACTTTTTTTAGAACAGAAAAAATTTCGATTATCCGTTACGCTACAGCAAAAAACTCGAAAAGTAATATTTGCCAAAAACTGCGGTTTGGAATGTTTCTCGTCAAACCTCAAACCTCGAAATTTTGATAAGTCGACATTTTCACAAAAAGCGGACATTTCTGAAAAAGAGTTACTTGAGCAAACTTGCTCTATAAGAAATATAAGAACTTACATAAATAATATTCACTTCTTTGTTTTAGTCTATTTATTAATAAATAAAAAATGTAAAGTTTTAAGTTTCTAGCTCATCGGTTACAAAAATTTGTAGCGAACAGACATAATGTGTCAAACGTCGATTGAGTTTCAAGCAGATAAAAAAGCAAGTTAATAAAAACGTATCAAAATAGTGCACAAGTTCATTATGAAATAAAATTGGATGAACAGCGACAGCCAACTGGACGACGAATTCTGACACACGTCCTCTGATTAATTTTGCTATAGTAGTCAACTGCAACAGATAAAATGTTAAATTAAAAACTTAGTTCTGATGATGATTATTATTTTTTTAGGGATCCATCGGAGCTGCAGAAACCTACAACAACGAATGCGGCAGTTATCAGATTTTACAAATATGTACAGTCTGCTCGCGATGGTCAGGACAAACGGGATTGCATACGGTTGTACGCCCTCTGCGCCATCAACACTGAGAAATAAATCTAACCCTTGCGAATTAGACTGAGCGTTTTTAGTCAATTTAATTTTTAGGATCGTCAATTGATAAGTGACAGATAAGGACTTCGGTAATTTGTAATGAATGTTGACGCATCACCAAGTGTAGATGTAGTTATTAGTTTTGTGTTAAGTTGTCGAATTTAGTTTTTAGTCGGACGTAATCCCTGAAAGGCTTTTGCTCAATTGTGAAACCTGCCATTATAGGCATTTGAGTAAATCTAGTGCTACTGTATAAAGAATATTTAAAATAAGTACTATAAGGTTGTTAAGCGCATATCCCGATGCGGATTTTTTTTCGCAGACGCAATTCCTATTTTTGACAAGAAATATTTGAAACTATGACATTTTTTACAACTCAGATTCCTATTTAATTTTATTTGACACGAAATTTTTCGAGCGTAAGAAGCTTAGTAACGGCATAATATCACGTTTTAAAAAATGTTCATGCTTTTTAATATTTATTACTCAAAAATAAGTTCGATTGCGGAAAAAGATATGGGAACGTAAAGAATGTAAAACGCGGTCTCTTAACTTTGCACACTATCCTTCTAGTGAAGAAGTAATATTCATAAATGTCAATTATTTGAAGAAGTAATATGCAAAATTACAATTTTCTTATTTTGTCTTACTATACTTCCAATTGATGGGTTACTTTTTTATGTCTGCATTATTTTTTCCATTTACTTTTTCAGTGTCTACATTACTTTAGTTTTTCAATTTTTCCATCGCTTCTTCGTTGTCTGTATCAAGTTTTCATTTTGTGATCGTGCTATAAATAGTATACATACATTTTATAAATCAAATTTGCAGCGTGTTCTACGATTGAATTTTCTGGTTCAATTCTTGAAAGTGCAGTGAATAAAATAAAAAAAAAAAACCTCTTAAGGTGCGGCAAGACCCAAACCAAAAAATCGATCTGTGTCAGGAATATTGTCAGAAAAATTCCAATTCAGTTTTATTAAATTTATTTGAGTTAAAGATTTCACACTGAAAATAATTTTGTTCCTCCTTCCACTATTTTCGTTTTATGCCCTATTTAGCCTCATGTATAAATTACTCAGTGCCCCAACTATTCACTTTTACATATTCAATTTACCCTTCTTCTTGTTTCAATTTACTAACAAACAAAAAATATTTAACGTTAGTTAAATATTTTCTGTTTGTTTCGTTATAAATTGAAAATGGAAAAAAAATGCACAAATACAGAGAGACATTGCAAAAAGACATGATAAAATAGTTGCTATTATTATTAATAAGAATCTAACTGAAGTATTAAATGGCAAAATATGTTGGATTCCTTTTCGAGATTGATACGTTTATCACTTTGTGTTATTTAATATTTAAACATTCCGATTTGTAATAGTTAATTATAATAATTATAATTACGAATGAATATGCCAAAATAAAGACAAGTAGAGCTAGAAAGAGTACTTGTTATGTTTATTTGTAGTCTATTATAATATTTATTGTAGTTGCAAGATAGTTATTTATTTATTTATTTTAATTTATGAAATATTTAATTATTTATTGGAATATTTAGAAAATGTTGTAAATTTTTGTAAATATTCAACTGTTAATAATAAAACTGCCAGCAATTTATTTTATTACTATTCTCCTCCTTTCTTTAATAAAATTAAACTTCAAATTCTATAATTTTTTTAATTCCAAATTTTGTCTCATTAGACATTATTGAATCTTAAATTTTCGATTTTAAGCCATCATTTTATTAAAATAATTCGAAATTCTAATTTTAGGCTTGACATTCTAAGAAAAGCGTTAAAAAATTGAGCTTTTGCTAGAAATTTTGATGTCAAAGGTCGAAACTTTTAGAAAAAAATTTGAAACGCCATATTCTAATTTGTTTCAGTTTCTTCTGGAAAATTTGGCTAAAAATACTAGCAAGGAATTTCGAGTACAACTTGAGTTATCGAATTCAGATTTTAAGCACGAAATTTCTGTTATTTTAAAATGTTGTATTTGTTTATTGGAATTTTGACTATAGATTTTATTCTCGACATTTCGATCTTAGAGTCGACAATAATAAAATATAAAATTTCATTATCAATTTGAAAAGAAAATCGGAATTGAAAAGAATATTCATTTTTTTTCAAAATTTCTAATTTTTTCCCTCGAAATTTTTATTTCTAATTTTAGATTTTAATGTTGAAATTAATATCGAGCTTGGAATTTAAAACTTTAGAATTTATTCCTTAAAAATTCGATCTTAATCACAAAATGTCAAAATTAAATTTAAGATAAATATTAGTTATCTCAGTTTTAAAACTAAAATACTGGAGACAATCAAGGTTTTTGAAAAGCATGCAAATTGAAATAATATAAGAAAAAGTATTAAACTTTTTTCTTGGAAATTTCAAAATTTTTTCCATTTTTATCATTCTGCTTTTTTCTGATCTTTCGACTTTAAACTCAACATGTAGGTATGTAAATCTCAAACTCGAGATTTCAACCTTTTTCTAAAAATATTAAATTAAATAGAAATTCAGCTCTGAGATTAAAATGAAAAAAAAATAGAAATTCCAGGTTTAAATATTCTTGAAAGAATCCAAAATTTCAAAACAAAATTTGAATTTTTCTTTCTGAAGATTTCTTCCTTTGTTTGGCTTGTTGTCATTAACTTCCCCTTTTAAGGAAAGCGCGGCAATTACGTAAAATTTCGACAGTCCAATGGACTAAGCTGTCAATTTATTAACTCACAAGCAAATATTGTACACCCTGTTCCAAGTTAAGTGCGCACTATTGCTAATTTTTTATTATTGAGGCTACGATGTTAGTTAAATGGGCAAAGTTGTAGCATTTTTTATGGTAATTGCACTGGCAAAAGCGAAAAAACCATTGATCATCGCGTTTTAAAGTTATTAACCAAAAACATATTTTTTAATGACACACCCTGTACATTACATTACTATCAACTAGAGAATTTTATTTAAAGCAAAAAAGTTATAATACAATAATGCTAAAAAATTGAAAATAAGGAAGATATTTAGATATCTTATGATTTGGATCAATTTTTAAAAAATACCAAGACTCATTTAAAACAATAAAATTAATTAATTAAATTAGTATTACATCCTGAGGAGAAATTATTGTTGCATATTTACTTTTATGCATTTAATTTTTTTTGCCTCCATAAAAAATCAAGCGGATTAATATCTGGTGACCTTGGAGGCCATCGAATGGACTCATTTGAACATATTCAGCAGTTACCCCAAATAACCTATTCAGTTACTCATGAGTTCCCCGAAAATTAGGAGTGGGAATACCATTTTGTTGGAAATAAACAACTAGTCGATCAAGAAAATTTAAATTGTCTAAAATGTTTTCCAAAATGTGACTTATGAATTCAACATATCGTCGCCCTGTTAAATATCTCTGATAAAAAAATGGTCCACTAAGTTTTAATCTTGTCATCGCACAATAATCGTAGACTAATTTAACAACTGTCAAAATTGTAATGCTAAATAAACAATTTAATTGTTTTTAAAGAGTCTTTTGGTATTTTTTAAAAATTGACTCAAATTATAAGATATCTAAATATCTTCCTTATTTTCAACTTTTTGGCATTATTGTACTATAATTTTTAGCTTTAAATAAAATTCTCTATTTAATAATAATGTAATATACAGGGTGTGCCATTAAAAAAAATGTTTTTGGTTAATAACTCTAAAACACGATGCTCAATTCTTTTTTGTTTTCGCCAGTGCAATCACCAAAAAAAAAACTACAATTTTGCCCATTTAACCGACATCGTAGCCTCAATAATAAGAAAGTTAGCAATAGTGCGCACTTAACTTGGAACGAATTTTGTCAAAAGTTCAAAATATCGCCACCTTTGAAGTGAAAAATAAAAAATATCTCAAAAGCACAATTAGAGACGAAGATCGGGATTCTGCAAAACAAAATTGGCTATCCCTCCAAAGTGATCAAAAAATATCGGTCCATTTTAAAAGTTGGAGCAAAAAGATCTGGAAGTTAAAGGAAGAGTCGACAAATAAGCTTCGTTAAAATGAATTTTTTAAGGTTAATTCACAAAATGTACAGATTGAAACACAAGCACATATGAGTGGAAAAATCATCCCTGGATTAATAACCTCGAGTTTCACTTTAAAAAAATAGTAAGATTTGTAGAAATTTTCTGAACAATCAAACTGAAAAAAAATTTAATCAAAGATTAATTTCTTTTAGATGAAAGGGATGCTTTCAAAATACAAACATTTTTAGTGATCATTAGCAAACTTGATTTTGAATTACATGTAACAAATGATGATTACTCCAAAATTACTGACCAGTTTGATTTATTGAAGAAATTTAACAAAGTAACCTTAAAAATATTTCAAATTTAAATAAAAATGTTAAAATCATATAAAACATTGAGTATATTACCACGAAAGTTTGAGAGAGGAATGGAAATCTAACGCCTAGGACTACCTAGTAGTTTAGAAACGTTTTAGGATTAAAGAAAATCTTGCAGATTTAAATGCGGCATTTAAAGAAATTAAGGTTTCAAAAAAATCGTAAACTATATTTAAAAAAGAATTCCCAAAATTTGGATTTTTTTCGAATGTTTGACTTCCTCATTCGATTTTTTCTGAAGATTTTTATTATAAAAGGCAAAATTTTATTTAAAACGTATCTTTAGAATAAAAATCAATATTTTGAGGTTAATATTGGGAGTGAGATGAATTGATAATGGATATTTCTGACTTTGAAAGTTATAAAAAAATTCTGAAGTTTCAAATTTTAAAAGTTTGAAAAACAGTTTAGGAGGAAAATTCAAGTTTTGAGATAAACTCAGAATGTAAAAAAATCTATTTTAAGAAATTTCGACATCAAATTTATCGAGATATTCCGATAATTTTGTAAGATTTTAAAAATTGTTGATTTTAATAATTTCATGTTTAGACGTGAGATATTAATACAATTTTGGATCATAAATACAAAATTTCCATAAAAATGAAAATAAATTTAGGCTTTTTCTAAAAGTTTCAACTTTTCGCTCGAAATTTAGGCTTTTGGATTGAGAATAGAATTGAGAAGACAATTGCAATTTGGACAAAAATCCCAAAATGTTTTCATTAAATTTTACTTAGAACTGCAAAACCTCTTTTTCGAAATTTTCAGAAATTTTACTTTAATGAATTTAAAATATTAACCCTCTCGAAATTCCTAATTTAAGATTAGAATTTATAATCTTTTCTAAAATTTCTACTGCAAACTCGAAATTTAGAATTTTCTAGAAAAGGCCGTATTTTTGTCAAAATGACAATTTTACTTATTTTCTCAAAGTTAAGTGTTCAATCTTAAACTTAAAAAAATCGATAGTTTCATGTTTGAACTGTAAAGGTTGATGCAAATATAAAAATTCGATGTTTTAGTTAAACTTGTTGAAATTATTATTGAATTCAGCGTGTTTATTAGAGGTCTTGACTGATTCAAAATCTAATTTTTTTTCTGGAACTCCTCTCTAACTTTTGAATTATTTTCTAGAATTTCAATTCCAAATTATATAACAATGTTACCTAATTTTCGCAAAATGGTTAAAATTTCGAAAATAAACTCGAAAATATTAACAATTTCCCTTCCCACTTTAACAAAAATTCTGTCCTTAAACTGAATTATTGACTTTTTTCTCGGAATTTCCCTCAAAATTTGAAATTTTTAGAGGACAAGTCTAAATTTTGAGAACATTTCTTGTCAATTATTATTTTTTTTTGAAAATTTCAATTTATTAATTTATTTTTTAGATTTTCGACACCTAAATCGAAATTTAAAATTTTTTAAGAATGTTGACTGTTTTTTTTCGATATATTATCTGTGATTTTTATATTTAAATGAACTTAAAAACCTTAAACATTCAAGTTTAAACTTAAAATTTCGGAAAAAAAATACTTATAAATTAAGGAAAAAAATATTTGTTTATTATTTTTGGTAACAATTATGTTTGTTTAAGTAATTAATTTGACTACTTATTGAGCACATCTCCCATCCCTTATCTTACTTGGAGAAGTCAACTTAGCACGGGCCTCGAAAAAGCTTTATCCCGCCCTGACAAAAATACAAATTATCAATTTTTATTAGTTCTGTTTGAGGAAAAGATCTCTTACTAATTACTAATTGTTTGGCATGGAAGAGAGAAAAATTGGTTTGCCTAGAGTTCTTATCACAAATTACCTTTTGGTAAAATTCCATTTATTTAAAAAAAGTTTGTTAATTTATGGGCGTTGCCAAACGTAATGCAGTATCTAGAATAATTAGTAACCTAAAATTGATCCAATTTAGTTTGCGAATCGATTTCATTGAGCACTTTCATCTTCGCCCCTATTACTACATTCCGCGGACGAAATAGTGTCCGATTTTTATTTTTTTCAACAAACTTGGTCCTAGAAGCATACCAACGATGCTTTTTAACTAACTAGACCATTCCCATCACGTCCAACCCGGTTCGTCTTCATTAGGTTTCTATTTCCGTCAACGCGCATATAAAACATTAACTTAGAGATTCAAATTGTGTATTCTTGTGCGAGAAGTCCAATAGAATGGTTAGCTTGAAGTTCATAGCTTTAACGGCCCTTATAGGGTTCGTACAAGCTAACCCTTCCGCGGTGGAAGTCCTACAGGATATGTACAGCGGCTGTTTGCAAGATTTCTCCGTTAGTTGCGTCAAACCTAAAGCGTTATCTTGGATAAGTGAAGTGTCGGATAAACCGGCGATTAAAATCACCGATGATCTGGTAATAATAAAGAAAGATAACCCTATTGATGTTGAGGTATGTGATTGTGTTCCAAGAGTACAACAGACTGTGAAAAGTGAAATTTTAGGAACAACGTGGAATGGCATCAGATATTTTTGACAAGTTCGAAGACTTTCTTCAAACTCATGAGCTAGTGGCTAAAGTGCCCACGATATTACGTCATGATGGTCCTTTAGGTGGTTTGGTGCCACGATCTTTCCAACCGGAAGATGTTAAAATGCCATTGGCATCCACAGGTACAATTACTTATTTTCCTGATCGATTCTGATGACCGAAGTGTTCAATTTTAGGAAGATCTTCCAAAATCATAAAGAAAGTCATCGTACCTTTCCTCTTGGGACTTAAATTCAAAACGGCTGTTCTCGTACCATTGGCTTTGGCCCTGATCGCTTTAAAAACTTGGAAGGCTTTGACTCTCGGTTTACTCTCTTTGGTCCTGACTGGTGCCTTGATTATTTTTAAAATCACCAAACCCAAGGTAATGTGTAGTCGGTAGTTTAGAAGGCGTGCTTAATCTTTGATGTTTCAGGTTGTAAACTACGAAGTTATCCACTACCCTCACCACCATGACCACCATTTGGATCATCATCACTATGATCACTTGGTGGATCACCATTTGGATCACCATTTGGATCACCATATCGACCATGCAGCGACCGGTTGGGATCATGCTAGACAGTTTGACGCGCAAGATTTGGCCTACAGTGCCCACACGAATTAAAACAGAAGTTTGCAAAAATTGTTACCAAATTCTTTATTTATTTAATTTATTTAAATAAACATTAAAAATATAAATTTTTAATATTATTTATAAAAAATTATTAAAAAAATACCAAAAAATAATCTGGGTAGAAATTTCCTGAGAACAAAAGCAGGAATTTCTTAAAATATAGACTGTTCTAAAACATATAGTTATTATTTCACTAAAAGGGTTTGAAGCTTATAAACCTTAATCTATAGGTTTTAAATTTAATTTTTTCTTCATACTTAGGTTTTAAGGTTAAAATTGCCTTCATACTCTTAGTACTTAAACCCTTTATTTCCACCTTTTTTAATGGACTTTATATATAATTATATTCCATTTGTACTTAATTATATACACATAGTAAGCTTAAACTTTAATTTTTCTTAAGTAAAAACCTTGCTGGGTAGAAATTTCCTAAGAACAGAGCAGGAATTTCTTAAAATATAGACTGCTCTAAAACATATAGTTGTTATTTCACTAAAAGGGTTTGAAGCTTATAAACCTTAATCTATAGGTTTTAAGTTTAATTTTTTCTTCATACTTAGGTTTTAAGGTTAAAATTTCCTTCATACTCTTAGTACTTAAACCCTTTATTTTCCACCTTTTTAATGGATTTCATATATAATTATCTTCGATTTGTACTTAATTATATGCATATAGTAAGCTTAAACTTTAATTTGTCTTAAGTAAAAAGCTTGCTTCAAGTTTTTACATGTCTAGGATGAAGCTTAAGTCTAATTAAAGCTAAAGTTATTCAGTAAAAAATTTCGTTATTTTAAGCTTTAAATTTTATTTCAAACATCTAACTTCTTTAGATGTCCAATATTGCAGACCTAGTTTTTCAATATTATCAACTTAAATCGTTCTTAAGATCATCAAGGTTTTATGATTAAATACTTCAGCAATCTTCCTTTGGATCTCCAGTATGGTAGATTCGAATTCACTTTTAAAATTCACATTAGAATTTCTAACATTGTAAATTGTAAGCTTAAAATATCTTTTAAATATTTGAAGTTCTAATCTTAAATGGCTCCATAAATTTTGAGAATGGTTAGCTGGTTAAATGGTCCTTTACATCTTCATCGTTGCTACATAGTTTAAAACTAAAATCGGATCTCCAATCTGTTATCTCAAAACATCATTCAGATTTTGAATCCACCTTTCAGCTTAAATCTTCCTTTTGATAATATTATGGGATGTAGGCTTAAATTCTAGAATATTGTCGGCTTAAATCTGTCTGTAAATTATACTTCCATTGTTGTAAACTTAAATGCATCTTAAAATCGTTATTGAATCCTAAATGTCGTCTGCCAGGCACAAAGCCAGTGAAGTACCATGGTCTGGACACTTTTTCAAAATTTCGGGTTATATTATCAATTTTTTAACTTTTTTTAGACATTTTGCCGAAACTGATTAATTTATTTTTGAAATTTTCAAAGTCAATTCGAACTACACTTTTTTTTAATTTAAATCTTAATTTAAAACTTGGATTTTTCTAATAATTTTGGTCTCGAAATGGTCAAAATTCTTTTTTCCAACTTAAACTTCTAATTTTTATGTCTTAAATTTTCTGCTTTAAATTTCTGCGAAATTTAGAATTTTTCTGCATGTGTGATCCATTTACTTCAGAGTCATTCTGCAGAATCATTTAGAAATGTTTTCTTTTTAAATTAGTTGTGTGATAAAGTAGGAAAAAATTCAACATCAGAAACTCGAAATTTCTACATTCGTTGAAGTTTGGCAAAATTTCAGCAACAAATTCGAAATTTTTACTTTTTTTTCGAAGTTAAGAGTTTTAAGAGTTTAATAGCAAAATTGTATTTTTTTCCTTGTAATTTCAACTTTAGACTCAACATTTCGACTATAATCTCGAAAGGGCTTCATGCTTGCAACTTCAACTTTAGTGTCGTTTGAACTATAATTCAAAAAGTTCATTTTAACCAAAAAATTGTTACTTTGTTCTCGAAATTACGTGTTTAAAGACGAATTTTGCAGTTTGGCCTAGAAATGCTGTTTTTTTTCTGAATTGTAATGGCAGAAGGCAAAAATATAATTTTAGAATTTTCATTTCAATCTCGATTTGTTATTCCTTTCTCGAAATTTTGAGTTTAGAGCCGATATTTCACCTTAAGAGCCTCGAAATGTTGTCTCTTTGTACATTTTTTAGAGAAAGTTTGAGGTCAAAGTTATTAATGTCAATATTTCCACGTTGAAGTCAAAATTTATGAAAAAAAGTATAAAAAAAGCAAGTCAGACTTATATAATTCCCTTAAAACCCCAATTTTTGCTTAGATCTTGTTTTAGATATTTGGATATTTAGTTTTACAATTTGTTTTAGCACATTAAAGTTAAAAACATTTTTAGACAAAGTAAAATTAATTTCGGTTAATATTCATTTCTTCTAATATTTGCAAAAGTTAACCGAAAAAATTAAGAATTCAAAAATCTAGCTAATCAAGTTCCAAAAAAAACACTTCATAGCGTTATATAAAAAGTGTTTAGCTACCAGCTTAAAAAATTGTAATTCTGAACACAAATGTCACTAGAAATTTTTGAATATTCATTCGTAAATAATAATTTCACTAAAATGTGGCTCAAAGAAAACAAACATTAAAATACCGAACTAGATACCCACAAAATCGATTCTGCAGACTGAATATTAAGCAAGATCCCGTCCCGGCCGATTAGTATTCATCGATGGACTCTTTCTCCTCTAGACAAACCCACCACCACATGCCCATAACTTCGCCAACCTTAATTTCACATCCTTCCTCGTTGTCGTTGCCCAATCGGAAGCAAAGCTGCTACCCAAGTATAAGAAGCTAGGGCGCACATTTTATCAACATTCAGTAGCTAGCAGTGCCAAAGATCATCATGGATCTCAAAACTTTGTGTTTCGCAGTGGTGTTATTAGGATTGACGGCCGCTACGCCAGCGCCCTCCAACAAACCCTCCTTTTGGAAGGGCACAATTTTGGACGGGAACGTCGAAGAGATGAGATCCTTGTGCGCCGCGGATGACCCGCTAGCCTGCCTGAAGCTCAAGGCCGTCAATTTCTTGGATAACTTGTTCCAAAGAGATAACTTCCAGGTAAATCTCAACTCTGGTGATTGAAATTTAAAATGTTTCCCTTTTGGAGGGGGACCATTGAAATTTCAGATAGTTTTTGTTGAAAGATTGATTCTAATTGTTTCACTAACTTTAAGAATTCCAGAAAGTGAATTGGAGAGCTTTTTAGTAGAATTTCAATTAAGTTGATCATATGGTGTTATTAGATTTTTCCCCAAATCCTTAAATCAGCAACAACTTATCTGAGTGTTTACTGGCTGTAAAAAAAATTGACACAATGGTTTTGCTGTATGACTTTTTAGAGGTTCGTCAGCTTAATTTTTGAAAGATTTGACGTCCTCACTTCTACAACAAGAGGTTTGGGAGAATAAGGTTCCTTAATTATTTAGCTAAATCACTTGTGGGGTTCGAATATCTGCAGGAGGAGAACTGTTGGAAGAGCTGAATATTCAACATAAGCGCTTTAGTAGATCCAAGATCAATACTTCTGCAGTATATGAATCTTTAGAAGATTCCGTTTTCCTCGGTCAACAAAAAAAATGCGACCCTTGAATGTTTAGCACAAGAGTCCAACGAGAATTTGAAATGAGACTTCTGTGGCAAAAATTTTGAAATGTGCTGGAGTTACTATTTATTTTGGAGGAGAACTTTCCCTAGATCTAAAAGAAATAATCCGGGATTACGGTTAGATAGTATGGACGTAGCAAGCTGCACTTGGCTGACATGGATACCTTCAAAAATTGAAATACAAATCTTGCCCCTGAAACCAAGAAAGATTAAAAAACACAACAACGGTTGCTCTAACGCGTTTCGATAGCCAAGCTATCATCTTCAGAGATTTGTATTTCAATTTTTGAAAATAACCAAGTCCGTTCCACCAAACAAAAAATGGATAGCTTCGATAAGCTAGACATTTGTTAGAAGTCTTGGACAGTAGTTGAATTCTTTCCCACTTTTATGCGTCTTTGTATTTTGTTTTGCGGTATATTATTTGGATCATTCTCAGCTATCTTCAATCAACTTTTCGGTGGATAACTTGTTTGGATTTTGGAAATTTATGTTAGCTTCAAATTGTAACTGACAAATAGAGATTAGAGTGATCAAAATTTTGATTTATTTCAGGTATCAGAGTTCGTTGAAGTGAACAAGAACGGTTACCAACCCAACGAAATCACCAGCAGAAGTGAGAAATCTCTGACGAACACCATCGAAGAATATGTCAAAAGCCATGATGTCACTTTCAAATATCCAATGGTCGGCTCCAAGGTGACCGTTAACGCCAGAAATTTGGACGATGACGAAGTCAGCTTTAAACTTAGATTCGACTCAGGAAATCAAGTAGAAGGTTATTACGTTAATTTTGATAAAATAAACTCGAATCCTTACGTTTGGAACTGAAAAGTTATCTTGTACTTCTAGACAAAACTTAAAGAATTTATTTTAAGTAATTAGAATGTCAATTTGATAACTTTTAGACAGCAATTTAAATTAAATTCACAAGAAATGTAGAGATGTCGAATCACAAAAAACCAATCAAATTGCTTCATGATTACTATACTTTTTGCAGATCAATTACAATGTTAGTTCTGTGAAGGACAATCAGAACAAAACAGAAACCTTAAAAGGTTTTTGAGTCCTCACAAGAGATATAGAGATGTGGAATCCCAAAAATCTAGGCAGGGAGAAATATTTTCATAATTATCATTCTTTTGTAGATTCATTACAATGTAAATTGCAGGAAGAATTATCAGGATAAAATAAAAACCTTAGAAGGTTTTTGAGTTCTCACTTTTCGGTTCCAAATTAGAAAGATAAGTCAAAAGAAAGCTTTCAAAATTTTTACCAAAGAAAAAGTTAACAAGTCGAATGTTTCAGGACTTATAAAAAAAATCAGCTAGTTTATAAACAACTAAAAAAATGACAAATAAGTAATCGAAAACTATCTTGAAAGAATCCTTCAGCTCAATTTTTTTTTAACTTTACAATGCATTCGAGACTTCTCATTTTAAGCTCATAAAACGCATGTTCGATTTTGGCCTTTCCAAACCTAACCAGCTCAGAATTTTCCGAGTAAGCAAAATGATAACGCAAAAACCAACTCAACCTTTTAACTAATTAAATCTAAACTCTTTCCGCTTTTAAATAACCAGAATCTAAAGATCCCTAGATCAAAATTTTCGCACCCAACAATAAGCAATTTCCTCAAGACCGAATCTGAACACTCAGCTCATAAATCAAAACTGAAAAAGAAATCCTTTTTATGCTCTGAGGTTCCCAAACAAACGATTCTTCAACTTGATGAAGCAGCACTCAACTTGATACCTAACATCACATAACCCAACCAACTTAACAATAATTTACTCATTACTTTTAGGTCGCAAATCTAAACTGAAGAAAATTCTTCTGCCCATTTTGACTTTCGTCGTCCTCAAGGCTATCACCGTGGTGCCTTTGATGTTGGGCATTCTAGGACTGCAAGCGTGGAACGCTCTCAAGCTGTCCTTCTTCTCTTTCATCATTTCGGTGGCGCTGGCCGTCTTCCAGCTATGCAAAAAGATAGCAGCTGATCATGCTCATCCCCAGATCGCCGCTCAGGTTCCATGGGATTCTGCAGCCCATTACGCCGCCAGATCATTCGACGTTGAGGGATCTACCGCAGATGACGCCCAACAGATGGCTTATTCTGCTTACGTGCAGTAAAAACCGAAGTTTTGTACATAGAATGTAACAAATTATCATAAGTATTTATTTAATAAATTATTTAAAGACTACTACTATAATAATTACTACTATAATAATTATTATAAAGGGTGGTTCAAAATGCATATTTTAAGAGCATATTTTTGAGGTAAAAATAAGCATTTTGTTTCTATATACAACTGTCCATCCTCCGAACTATAGCCATCAAGGATTACGCGAGAAAAATCGATTATATCAAATCGTGACCACGTTGCGGATAAAATCTTCTGAAAATGTGTAATTCCCTGTTTTCTTGACCACTATTAATTTTTTGCTTCAAAAATAATTTAAATCTATTTTTAAGTGTGATTGAGGAGAGTTAACAATTTTTTTACCTAAATGTTGTTTCCACCAAGAAATTAAAATAATTCGAACCGCACCCTTTAGTTGACCATAAAAAAATCTAAAATTTTGTCCTCTTTCACTTTTTCTAAAAAGTTCAAATTTACAAAAAAGTAACAATTTCGAGGAACTTTTAAACCGAAATCATTATTTCAAAAATAAAAACGTTCGGACAAAGCTCAACATTTTCACAAAATTCGAGATTTTCTTAAAGAGTCGAAATTTGGAACTCCAGATTTTTCAGAAAAGTGAAAATTTTCAAAAATAGTCAAAATTTTGCAAAAAGCTCAAATTTGCGAAAAAGTCGAAATTTTTAAAAAAAGCCAAATATTCCAGAAAGAGCCGAAATTTTTAAAAAACGCCACATATTCAAGAAAAAATCAAAATTCTGAATAAGTAAAAATTTGAAAACAAAAACCAATAATATCAAAACTTCTAGAGAAGTCAAGATCTTGAAAAAAGGCAAAAGTTAAAAAAAATTTAGAGATTAATAACAAAGATGTGCAAGACTCTTAGGTAATAATTACCTACATATTATTTATGTTATTATATAAATAATATTATGTATAGTTAAACGTGCAGTATGAAGAAAAAGGTCAGGAATTTGAGAATGCCTATGACATTGAGTATAAGAATAATTAAAATATTTAAAGGTTTATTTCAATTTCACTTAATTTTTATTCGACCAACTCTTCATTTAGTTCATAGGAATGTTTCTCATATTTCGAAAGTAAATGCTAATTTTAAATAATAAAATAAGTAAAGATAAGTAAGTAAAAATAAGTAATTCTACTTGAGATAAAAAAAATTTCTATTAATATGCAATGAAATTCAGTAGATTTCTTATTGACAAAATTGTAGCAATTTCCAAAAACAAACTTAATAATAATATATAAACGTTTTTTAAAGTTAAAAAAAGCGCAATTTTAATTTAATAAATGTTTATTATACTAATGAATGTTGCTTGGGCAGGTAAAATTTAAAACAAATCTGCATCTTTCGGCCAATTATTAACGAATTTTTCTTTCTTTTGGCCAATTACCTCAAATTTTGTAAAACACTTCTGATGGAATGACACCTTGGTATATGTTTATTGCCATAAAAATAAATGCTTCCATATTTTCTCTAAAATGCAAATAATGGTAGTATATTGTTATCATTTTCCTTTGAAAAATTATCATCTGAGACATTTGCGGCTAACACGGGGGTGCTCCAAGTGTCTGGTTAGTCTCCTACCCTGTTTTTGTTACACATAAATAATCTCTTGGCTACAGCTTCCAATCCAATATACAGTTGCGAAGATCACAGTCACCTTTTTTCTCCTCCGACAATCCTTCGCTGCTTCAGATAGGCTAGGGGAACAGCAGATCTGTATATCGTTCTGGAATAGGGAAATAGAAATCTGGTTGACTTAAATGTTTCAAAAGCTTTAAGTACCAGCTTTCCCTAAAAAAAGGCAAAAAATAACTCAACCACATTCTCATAGACGGTAAAATCCTCCCTATGAGATCTAATCTATCTAACCAAAGGGTAACTGCATTTTTTTAAATAACTATATACGCACCATTGGTGAATCTGCCTTCCAGAAATCGGGGTTTCTTATTCTAGCTGCAAAGTATTTCGCAGCTCACTATCTAAAACCTATAACTTTCAAATTAGACAACTGTTCTCATGTTTGGACGTCTGCCTCAAAACACATATTAGTTGGATTCGATTCAAAGGAGAGCCGTTCGTCTAATTCAGATTTTCTTAACCTTGCAGTAGCCGCGGACAACTTTCAAAGTTTCAGAAACCTTTGGGCTCCTCCCTTTGAATATTTGTGGTGACTAAAAAAAGTTTCTCTTCCCAAGAGTAGCTCTGACAATTAAAAAAAGTTCATCAAGACCAATGCGTCAAATTTTTCCTTGTTGAATCCGCTATATCATTAACAACCAAAATAGCTCATGAATTCGACAGAAGCTTCTGTCAAATTCTATAAAAAAGTCACCTCTTAAGTGAACCATCTTCCCGTCCACAAATGCTTGTCGTACACACACATAATAACGACTAAAAAAAGTTCGTCATAGATAACCGCGGTACGAGACTCACGCTATGGACCCCCAAGGGTTCATGAACCCTGGATTAAGAAACCTTAGACTAATTAATTATAAATCTTTGAGTCTCTCCAGAAAATAGAACAGAAGCGGCTTGTCTCTTTTCAACAAACACTTTCGTGGAAGATGTTCACAAGAGCTAATAGTTCTGATCTACTCAATGGCGACATTTTTACAGTCCAACTTGGTATAGAAAGAATTTCTACTTATGGAAACTACAGATCTTCCAAACTTTAGAATTCGTTGCCAAGTATAATTTTTCCGGATATATATATATATATATATATATAACTTGTCATAAAACGACAGTTCATTGCCATTTTTTCTCTTTGTTTCTTCTCCAAGTCATAATGTTCCAAGGGCATAATTTGAGAGAGTAAATTCTACTTTTAAAAAAAACCCAATTTGGGGTGTAAATTTGGCAAATCTGGGATGTCATTAATAATATCTAAATATAAGGAAGTCGTAATTTCCTCCATCATTAAATTAAAATTCAATTCCAAAAAATATCAAATGAAAGTGAAACTAGAGGTATTAAATCAGAAAAGATAAATTTGATGGAAATTCATAATTCTAAGTGCTTAGTGATCAAAACTGGAAAAATATAGAACGAAATAAGAAATTAAAGAATTAAAGTTAAAAAATAATGGGTAAAATAATGACATTA
Source organism: Dastarcus helophoroides (assembly GCA_028583605.1). Lineage (NCBI taxonomy): Eukaryota > Metazoa > Arthropoda > Insecta > Coleoptera > Bothrideridae > Dastarcus > Dastarcus helophoroides. Next base: position 21,940,165 of record CM053325.1, on the reverse strand, counting down.
AAATTTAACGTTAAATAATTTTAGGAAATAATGGAGTGAACCACACACCAGTTGAATTTAGAAAATAAAAAGCTGATTTGGAAATGTGATGTATTTGCTTTCTAGCTTGTTAGGTATAAGGTTAAACATTCTTCAGATACCTAAATGTTTTAACTATCTGGGCTATTAGAAATAGTCTAAAATAAATAAGGCGTCCGTCGCATTCGCAAGCACCGCGGATATGTCATAAATTATTTAGAATAAAAGCGCGCTTTACATTTTAATCAGGTAATCGTTTAAAGCTCACTTAAAACAAATTTGTGATACTTAATAAGAACAATTACTTTCTTCTCTTGTCTCCTTCCACAACCAAGCAAAGAATTATGGTGGAGGTATATAAATCAATGTCATCAACAAAGACTTATCATAATTTTTTTTAGTTTACTCGAGCGTGTCATCAAAATGACTTTCGCCAAAATTTTCGTCGCGATTTTAGTTGTTTCAGCAGTCAGTGCCAACGAACAGACTCTGGATAACTTCGAAGTAAATTAAATTTGAACAATCAGTGAGATCAGTTTTAAAACTGTTTTTTCAGCTCGGGGACTTTGTAACAGTCAGGAAGAACGAATTCACACCCAGCCAAGTCGAAGCCAGGGGGAATTCCATAGAAGACAATATCGAAAATTATGTCAAAAGCCACGATGTTACCTTCAATGTGCCCGTGCTCGGTCCGGTGACCGTTGATGCTAGGAAACTGGACAACGACGAGGTTGACTTCAAACTGAAACTTGGGGGTTCCGGCGTTGAAGGTATAACTTGATTTTTGCTTCTTGTTTCTTCCATCGAATGCACAAATACTTTCTATTTACTATTATTATACTTATGGCAACTTCTATTAGCTCTATGTCATTCAAAATTCGTTTATTAATGAAGTAATGACGATCTAAGCCTTTTCACTTTTTTTAATCTACCATAAATTTCAACTTTTATTAAACGTTAATAAAGCTGTGTCAGTTTGAAAAATATGATGAATTTACGGAAGCGACAAAAGTTATGAAATATTTAGATTGTTAGATCTTTCTTGATGTCTGAAATTGCTTTATAGGCTATTTTAATTGAGATTTTCGTTGTATGTTTCTGTCTTTAAGTGACCAAGTTGATGATACAAGTATATTACAATGAATTCTTTTGACACATGCTTTTGAAGTATTTTGGCATCTAAAGGAAACACGGTGTGGAAAAAGTTATTAAATGCTAAGACATTTCTTTACAGCCCGTAAGTCGAAGCTGAAGAAAATCGTAGGACCAATTTTGCTGGTGGTGCTCCTGAAGGCGATCACGCTGATTCCTTTGGCTTTGGGTATCTTGGGAATTAAGACATGGAACGCCCTGCAATTGTCCTTTGTATCGTTTGTGATTGCTATTGCCATGGGCGTCTATCAAATGTGTAAAAAAATAGTTGGGGATAACGTGGCTCCTCATATCATCGCACACGACACACATTACGCCAGATCGTTTGAGGATGCGGCGGAAGCCATGAAGATGGCATACTCGGCTTACGCACAAAACTAAACTTTGTTACCTGTGGATAACTTATTTATTTATTTAATAAACACGCTAAATTTAGTACCACTTTTATTTGTTCCTTTTGTTATTTTCTTTGGGATATAACAATATAATAAAAAATATTGTTTTTTTTTGGTAAATGAAATTAATGAGTACTTTAAATATTATTGTATGGAATTTTGCCCTTAAAAAAATAAACGTTTTTTCTTCTGTCTTCCTTAAATAAACGGCTAAGTTTCTTTTATTTGTCTTGTGTGCATTTAGAGCAGACTTTTATATCTATGGGTATTCTGACTTATGAACCTGAAGCCTATAATGTTCAATCAGCAATTAGTATAACAGATTTAAAAAAATATATAAAAAACGCCTTCAGTTAAACTTTCATAATCTCGTGAGTGATATGGCTATGATATTTTTTACGTCAATCAGAATAATTGGCACAAAAATTAAATTTTTTCTCCTAATTTTCCATTTTTTTTTAAAATGTAGGTGAATGTAAATATTTATTTTCGTCAGAAAAAATATCCATATTTCAGCCATATTTAGCCAAGGGACATAGTGCAATGCAATTAGTTTCAAAGAACGAGATCCGTTTTAAAAATTATCATAATTTTCTCTATAAGAAAGTTTCCCCATTTAGTTGTGTTGAAAAGCAATGACATCCCAAGAATATTTTATAACAATCAGGAACATTGGTTCAAAAATTTGAGAGGTTTGTTTAAAATTTACTTAGCATTATTTTGAAATTGTATTGAAATTTGTGAAAATTTATTATAGGCTAAATAAAATAGTTGGTCATTAAAAATGGCAAATTAGTGAATTTTAAATAAAGTTTTAAATTTTCTGGACTAAATTCTCTAATTGTGATCTCAACGGTTCCTTTCAAACCTGACGAAATCATGAAAAATTTCATTTTAAAGAAACATTGTGTATATTTTCAAAGGAAAAAGACAAACTATTGGGACGACACATTTTTAACTAAATATAAGTTTTTGTGACTGATTTTAATTACTTAGAAAGTTTGTTAGGATATCATTGGTGATTCCTAATACGAAAACATGAATTTTTTTTATTGCCAAAAAAATTTCCTGATTAAAGTAAAGCAGAAAAAAAATTAATATATGTTAGGGATTTTAACCGCCACGAAATGGAGGAAATGTTTAAACGAACATTTTATTATATCCAAAAAATGCCAAATTAAATAATAAAAAAATTTAAATCATTTTTGGGGCTAAAGGGACATTCATTAATTATGAGCAGTAAGCACAAATAAAAATTTAATAAATTGCCCTTGGGACGACCAAGTGCGTGCCATTGCCAAGTCCGCTTCTCGTAATCTAGAGCTGAAAAGTACTTCACGTCTCATCAGCTGCTCACTCCATACCAAGCTCAAGTTAGGCCAATATTGGAATACTGTTCCCATGTCTGCAATTCAGCCCCAAAGCACACTTTAGCTCTTTCGGATTCCATTCAAAGAAAAGTGATTCGTTCAATTGATGGTGAGAGTTCCAATTCTCTCGAAACACTGGAGTAGAGGCGACCAGGTGGTGATTTGTCTCTTTTCTGCAAGTATTTTCATGGAGATGCTCGCATGGACTAATAGGATTGATTCCCTATAAGGGAAAGATTTTTGAGGTCTAGCTTGACAGTGACAACTTCTGCCTATGGACGCTTTTTTCCATAGAACTTCCAAGCTATGGGACTCGTTACCGAGCGGAATTTTCCTCCAAAATTACAACCTACCCTTACTAAAAAGTCAGCTGATGCTTGTTTTCGCAACCTACTCGAGGTGTTCCGAAGGCATAATAGGGTTACTCTTTGCGAGTGCATTGAACTTAAAAAAACATTATATACAAAAAACTGTTGTCTGGAGTATTGTACTCTATCTAATTCAGGTAAACTTAATCTTTGTAATCAACGAAACCAATAAATTGTACACAATACTTTATTTTTAAACGAAAACGTTTGTACCATTGATAAAACAAAATTGTCCTGCACACACAAGGCATATACACGAGGGTGGTTCAATAAGTACCCGTGTTACAGATGAAGACACCATTTTTTTCAAAAAAAATGTTTTTTATTTTTCAACACAGTCCCCTTTTAGAAAGATACACTTCTCCCAACGTTCCGGCCATTTTTTTAACCCCTCCAAAAAATAAGCTTTGTCTAACTCTCCAAAATACGCCTCTGTCTCGGGGATGACTTTCTCTTTTGAGCTAAATTTTTTCCCGCAAGCCATTTCTTTATGTTAGGGAACAAGAAAAAGTCGCAGGGAGCCAGATCGGGTGAATACAGGGGGTGCGGCAGCGATTCATAACGCAATTCATGCAGTTTGGCGGCGACAGCACCACATGAATGTGCTGGTACGTTATCGTGATGAAACAACACATTTTTTTTCGCCAAATGCAGCCGTGTCTCCTTTAATTTTTTGTCGAAGCTGTCCAATAACACTGTAGTATTGTCCAGTGATCGTTCTTCCTTTTTCTAAAAAATCCATGAGGATGACGCCCTTCGCGTCCCAAAAAGTCTTCGCCTTCTTTGGTACAGATTCACCGGGAGAAATCCATTGTTTTGATTGTTGTTTAGTTTCTGGTGTGTAATGATGAATCCAGGTTTCATCAACGGTGACAACTCGAAGCAAAAAGTCCTTCGGATCTCGCTTAAATTGCCCCAAACGCTGCTTCGAAGTTAACAGCCGCATCCAGTTATTGTCCAGCGTGAGCAATCGCGGCACCCATCGGGCTCACAATTTTTTCATCGCCAACTTATCATATAAAATATTAATTGCCTTTCCGGTCGACACACCTACGGCCTTTGCTCCTTTGCGCACTTTCGTTCGTCGATCAGCGAGAATCATGTCGTGGACTTTTTCAATGATTTCCTCGGTAACCACGTCTGCCGGGCGTCCTAGCCGTTCCTCATCAAAAACGGATGTTCGCCCATGTTTAAATTCGTTGAACCAATATCTAACTGTGGTCATAGATGGCGACGTGTCCCCATAAACAGCATCCAACTTTGCTTTTATCTCCTCGCATTTTTCCTATCCAAAAACAAAAAGCGAATTATCGAACGATACTGCTCTTTTTCCATCTTAGCGAAAATCACGAAACACGTCTGATTCGGATGGCTGCCAAATCGAAACTAACCTATCAATCAGTCTTAAATTTGTATTAGCGTCGTCTGATAGATGGCAGCACACGATGTTAACACTAACTTCACTTAGGAACGTCCTCTGTCTTCAAACAACACGGATACTTAATGAACCGCCCTCGTACATGATTCCTTTACTGTATTACTTAAAATCTTTTCTGAAACTTTCGAGCTTTTACCTTCAATTTTTAGTTTCTTATCAAAACATTATTATTAAAGGTTAGTCTAAAAAATTACCACTTTTATTCTCAAAATTTTGAGTTTAAGCTCAAATTGTAATTTCATGATTATTATAATTTTTTTCTTTCTGAAATTTTAACTTAAACTCTAAATTTTCAGGACATCTTGGCTTATTTTCGAACTGTTAACATAAATCGTGACTTTTTTTATTTCAACTTTATCACAATCTCGTTTTTTATCAAATTACAAATTTCGAGGTTCTTTTCACTCTAAAATTTGCGGACATTTCAACTATTTTTTATTTGGAATTTCTATTTTAATCGAAATATTAACCTTTTCAACATTTCAAGTTTAAAGTGCGAAATTTGTTTTCGGTAAATTTGAAATTTTTTAAATTCCTTTTTTTTTCCTAAAACCTCGATCATAAACGACCATTTTTTTACAAGTTCCAATTTTTTGGTCATGTTTAACTATGACCCTTATTTTTGAGGTACTTTTAGTCCTCGCTTTTTATTTTATTTCTAATGAATTGTTTTTCTGTAGTTGTTATTCTTATAAGGCCAGAATTTAACGCTTTACACGGTGTTGAAAAAAAATTCGCAAAAAGTTTTTTTTTGCAAAACAGAAGCGGAGAACCTGGAATTATTTTGAATCTTTGGTAATTTTGTTCACAACAGTTTAAGTTACCAAATCCAATATAGTAGATTCTATGAAACTCTTACACAAAAATTTAAAAATAACATAATGATAAAAATTGATTAGATTTTCTTTAACATACTCGTTTGGCTTTTTATATGATTTTGTAAATAACCCCAAACATTAAATATTTACAAATTAAGGGGCATGAACTGCAAAATTGAATATTTTTGGAAGTATTGTTTTGCCAATTTTTTAGAAAAACATTATCAGACTCGATAAATGGCTTATACGGTTATATGAGCACCAGAAGCTTCCATTTAGGAACTCAGCTCCTTACTTTAGAGGTTGAAGTTTCTGCTCGGATTTTTTATATCGTTGGAAAAATGCCATAACTGCACTTTATAGTAAAAAGAAAATTATTTTACTTTAGGTCAGTTTCTTACTTCCAAGTTGATGCCGTTTGTAAATCCTGAAAACAAAATTCAACCCAAAAATAGTACGATAAAAAACAAAGAAATTCTATACATAGACCTTAAGATCATTAAAAACCAAAATACGCCATCGTCTGCTAAAAAAAGTGAAATTCGAAATTTCAACTTCTCAGAACATCAAAATGTATTGAAGTCAAACATTGCACTTTCCAGTACAATTATCGGAGAAATTTTTTATAGTTTTTAAATATGCGATCGAAGCATCAATCATAGAAGCAAGCCACATACGAAATTAACTGTTGGCATCTATTTAATTCGTAAAAAAAATTATTATGCACGCGAGCAACCCGGCATTCAGCAAGTCCGGTATCTAGATCGCACTCCTTACTTCTAACCCGAATACTCCGATGAAAATGAAAAGTTGTGACGAAACTTACCGTCGGCCGGAACGATTAGCGGAACTGACCATATGAGACCGATTCCCTATACAATTAATAAACCGAACGCACTCTATCCCCTGACCCTCATACAGGTGAATATAAAACCGCACCCACGCCACTGCTTCGCATTGATTTCTTGATCAAACACCACGGAGAGTCATGTGGAAGTTTGCCTTGTTTGTTGTTGTGTGTGCGAGTGTTGCCGTCCATGGCCAATACAGAGGGCCTTCCACAGGGAGTCAGCTGGTGTCCAGCGTTTTGAACAATTGCATCGACGTCGATTGCGTCAAGAGGAGCGTGCTAGGATATCTGGATAACGTATTGCAGCTACCGGGAGATTCAGCGAGAAGCGCAAAGGTATAAACACTACATTTTTTAGTCGACATAGGACAATGCCATTTATAAGATATATCAAAACAAAATGAAATTTTCAAAAAAAATTACCACGCTGAATTTGTGGTTCTTAACTTTTGCAACACCTAAAATATTAGAAGAATGCAGAACAAAAAATCTAAGTACTACTAAATACGATAAAATTAAGAACAATCACTTTCGTTTTCAATTTTTTTGTTTGGCTTGATAATCGTTTTAATGTTTCACGAATTTTAGCTTTGGGGGAACTTTTAATAAATTGACTTGTGGTCAACGGAGTACTATTTGGGAACATCTGAGTTAAATAATACATTATATCGTTATTTAATAATAACATCAATTAAATTCTTAGCAACTCTGGGTACGTCTTTCAAGTGCAAAGTACTTTGTTTTACCAAAGGACAAACTAGGGGTTAATTTATTCTATTCTTATATCGCGATCAGATTCTAGCACGTTTTTCAACTGTTTGACTGTTATGTAATAGATTCGAAATCCCACTATCGTGAAAAATTTCAAAATATATTTTGGATTTCCAGGATTATAGTAGTAAATTCTCTCGACTTTGGCAGGAGGCTTTTCACAAAATAAATTATTTAAGACTTACTTTTTAGTGTGTCAAAGAATCTTTTACAGATTCGAGTTTTTTTTATTATATGCGCAACAAAGCATAGGAGATAAAAAATACAATTCTTCTTATAATTCATCTTCAAGAACGTAATAGCGTCGTATTTTGCAGGATGTCGACGCTGCGATTTTTAAAAGAGCCGCCCGAATCCTTAAAACTCACGAATTCAAGCTGAAGCTCCCCGAAATGCTTTTCGACCGCACACAATTGGTGTACAATCCAAGAACGGGGCTCGATATCACAGACGTGAACACAGAATGTAAGTTGATGAGAATGTTAATCTGTTACCTGATCACTTAATAAAATTCGATCTGGTCAGTCAGTCTTTTGATGAACTCGTCCCTTAGATGAAAGATCAAAATTGTTTTAGCCCGCGGTCTTTTAAAGAAGAAGGTCCTCTTTCCACTTCTCCTATTGTTTAAGCTCAAAATGAAGTTATTGATGCCTATAGTCATGGGTCTGATCGGTCTTAAAGCATTCAAAGCTCTAATTTTGAGCAAACTCGCAATTGGTATCGTCTTAGGTTTCCTCATTTATCAACTGTGTGTGAAAGCTGGTAAGTAAACGAATCAATAGTGTAATATTTTCTACTGAAAACTCCCAATTTTAGGTATGAGCATGCCTATGTCCATGAGCATGGCCTCAGCTGACCCCCCAATCTCCATATATGGCCCACCTTCGACCACGACCCCGGATAGCTACGATCCTAGTTGGGTACCGAACCAGGGAGGTCCCTACTCTAGAATCTGGAGCCCCAGCAACGACGCCCAATCGCTGGCCTATTCCGGATACTACTCCAACTCGGGATCGTCGACAACACAAACTTCTCTGCATTAGGCGATAAATTTTAAGAATTCGTAATGAAGTTGTATTTTCAGTTGTTATTTATTGTCAGAAGCTAATTTATTTTTGTATATAGAAGTACATGTTTGACGAGATTAAATTTAATTTATTTTTACCCTCATTTTTGATCACTTACAGGGGTTGACTAGGGATACTTGAGCATCGCAAAATAATATTAATAGTTACTATATAGATGCTACTATATTTGGCGAATAATTAACCAGTGAGTCTAAGTTCACGTTTAGCCCAAACCACAGTTTTTTTTTCACTTTTAGTATAGTAATGGTTTAAATAATTTTAATTTAAGAGCGCAAGGACATTTTCAAAGTTATTAATCTCACTTGGATACTGCAATAGTTGAAGAGCATTTTCCAGGATTTTTTCCATCATATCAAATCAATTATAGTCACTGTCTGATAACGGAATGTTTACTTAAAGGATAAGTGTTTACGTTGTGTATTAAGTAATTGAAATTATTTTCTAATCAAATATGACGGAAGTTACTGTCAAGTTTGTAATTTAAAAAAATATAATTGATAGCCTCTTTGCGATTTATTTATAATGCCAAAATATTTCCTTTATCAGAAATTCAAAACTAATTGTTCACTTCTAGTCTCTTTATAAAAAGCGACAACACTCAAAACTGTTCAAATAAACTGTAGTGAATATCAATTCTCTAGGATAAGAAGAAGTTTATAAGTACACTACCGTCCAAAAGTTTGCAAGCGAACTAATTTTTGTACAATTTAAAAATTCTACGGAAATTATTAAGAAAATAATCACTTGTAATAAATATTTATTGGTCACTAGGATTGCTACTGAAAAAATTTTTAATTTTTCAGGGTGATTTCTGATCAGTTGTATTGTTTATTGACCGCTGAATTTTTTTTTCAAAGGCCAAGATATTTGTTTACACACAACAGATGGATTTAACTATCAATTTTAAATTAGATGACATCTTGGCAGATATATTCAAGGAATTTTGTGCGGTACTTTTGATTTCCTAACTTCATGAAATAACATATTAGAAAAGATCGGTAATATTAGTTTCTTGGTTTGTTTTGGTTTAAAAGATTATAAGGCAAAGCTATTTAAGCCTTAAACAGCGACATGCTATCTGTACTCTACATCATAGAGGATATACAGAGCAGCAACTACCAAAAAACTTCGAAATTTCCTGCAAAACTTCACACTACATCTTTGTTCAGAAGCGCGAGAATGAAACAAAGGACCACATGACGATCCAGGGTCACTTCAAAACAAGAAAATGAATTTGTTCAGTGGCGGCTGGTGACTTTTTGACAGGGCGTGCGCAGATGCAAAACATATTAATAGTTAGAGTTTAAGTGACTTCAGTGCCGTAACAAGGTATTAAATTTAGGAGAAACAAAAGTGATACAAAAGGTGTGATATTTAATAGTATTTTTACGAATTAAATTTAATTAACAACTTGTCACCTCCCAAATATTTAGGGATTATCATCTCAAAATTATGTTTATCCAGTACAAAAAAAAAGCATTATCGGCATTTCTGGGCCCTTTTAAAGTACTCAATACTGTTGCACCTCATTACGGCTCTAGGTTACTCAATTAAAATTATTTGCTTTCATAGGAATAAAATTATATCACTTTTTTCATGAAAACTGTATTTGTAGATAAAATGTATTTTGTATATTGTATATTTAATAATTTTACCGTTTCAGAAAATGTGTCAGATAAATTTTTAATGGCACCAATAATATCAACAAAATCCGGTCTTGACTAAATAATTTTCAGTTCTGTTTTCAATCGAGGCGCACATAGTTGTGGATAAACAGAAGTCACAGTTTCGAAAATACTAACTAGAAAAATAGCTGCAAATCTTTTAAATAGTTGATTGTTTAGCAGCTGGAATGTGTTTACGGTATGAAAATCTATTCTTCATTTGTGTTATGATTACATCGCAGATTTCTATGGCATACCTCATTTCAAAATTCGTTTGAATATTTAAATCATACCAATCAGTCAATCACAACAATAATAGAGAGCGCAGACAGATGTAACAACATATGCTGCTGCTAAATTACTTGCGAATGCATTACATGCATTAGCGCAACTAGGGGTGTGCTGAAGGGTGCTAAGCATCCCCAAAATTAAAAATAGCATCCCCAAATTTATATCATTTTGATTGTCTATTTATAAAAAATGTCTTTACAACTCCTAAACTTCTGTTTACAATTTTTTGCTTTTATTGTAGTAACAAAAAGGAAACAAAGACTAAAAAATACTCTGGACGCAATTTCGAACCTTAACACCCCCAAAAATTAGATGCTAGTTGCGCCTGTGATTACACGTAATAAAATTCGTAAATCATATGACTTTTCTTTTTATGTTGATAATTAGATAATCGAGATATGACTGATTGACGATATGAAAATCTATTCTTCATTTCGAAACAAAATTCAGACATAAAAGTTGTAAGAGAAATCTTAACACATAAGCCATAAATACGTACTTTAAACTCTGACTGACATCATGTGGCAATATCGCATCAGAAAGCGGCATACCGCGCTAACTTGAACGCGATGTTCTGTAGTTTATTTTTTCTTCGTGTGGATGCTCTTGATAGGAATCGCACTGCAGCCACGCTATGTGTATAGTTCAGAGCGCATCGACTTATTTACATTTCCTCATAATGAAATAAATGTATGCGCACTTTATTTCAAGTAATTCCCAAGCACTAGTTAATTAGGATACCATTATTTTGTGCCTAAAAATATTATAAATCCTAATCTTTTAATAATCAATATATATATATATATATATATATATATATATATATATATATATATATATATATATATATCGATCTCCCTTCTACCTTTCGGTGTCGGGATTATTAATAATAGCTATTTTCTTTTCCTTTATACGTTTTCTAGGAATTTTTTCCACTCTTTTCCATCTTGTGCTACTTGTTTTGCCTCTGTTGTTGTTTGTTTCTTTCTCCTGAGTATTTTTCCTATTATGTTGTCCCAGGTTTCTTTCGGTCTGCCTCTATCCCTTTTGATGGCTAGCTTTGCCTCCCATAATCGTTTTGCTAATCTGCTATCCTCCATTCGTTGCAAGTGTCCCCACAATGCCAAGTTGCCTTTGTTCAACATAGTCTAATATTGGTCTTGTTTCTAGTTCTGCTCTTATGTCCGTGTTCCCTTATTTTATCTCTTCTTGTGCTTCCTTTGACTGTTCTTAGGTATTTCATTTCTATGGCTTGTATTCTATTTTTCATTTTCTCTCCAGTATCAATGTTTCGCTTCCGTACATGAGTATAGGTCTGAAGATTGTATGGAATATTGTTATTTTTGTTTTCTTCGAAATTTCCTTCTTGCTGATAAATCCTTCTTTTAGTAGATGGTATGTGTTTATCGCATTTTGTGTTCTCTCCATTATGTCCCTTTCTTGGCTTCCACTGCTGTCTATTATTGTGCCAAGATACTTGAATTGTGTCACCTCTTCGATATCGTTATCTTGTATCTTTATGTCAATCTTTTCTTGTTTCATTGCTATCAACATTACTTTGCTTTTTTTGGTGTTTATTTTTATTCCGTTTTTTTCTAATATTTTGTTCCATGTATTTATGTTATTCTGTAATCCTCTTTCTGTATTAGTCGTTATTAGTAACTCGTCTGCAAATGCGCATTGTCTAATTTTTACTGGTTGTAGTTTCCTCATTCCCACGTGGAGTTCTTGCGTATCTTGTTTACTTTCTTTAATTAGGTGATCTATGAAAATATTAACAGCGTGGGGCTTAGAGCACCTCCCTGTCTTAACCCATTTTTTGTTTCAAATGTTTCCGATGTTTTATTGTCTTTAATTACTTGATTTAAGTTCTTCATGTATATACTTTTTATCGTATTAATTTTCTAGTAATGCCCAGTTCTTGTAAGATGTTCCATATTTTCTTAAGATTAACCCTATCGAAAGCTTTTTCCAGGTCGATAAATGCAAAGTATGCTTCTGTTTTACTAAGTCGAGTTTTTCTATTATCTGTTTTAATGTGAATATATGATCATGTATGCTTCTTCCTGTTCGAAATCCACTTTGTGCTTCGTCTAGGTATGGTTCTGTATATGTATAATTTTAATTTTTTTTGTAACATTTTTTCATATACTTTCAGAGCTGTGCTTAGTATTGTTATTCCCCTGCTTTTAGTGCATTCTCTTCTATCTCCTGTTTTATGAATGGGTAATATTATGCCTCTTTGCAAATCTTCTGGTATTTTTTTTTCTCTCCATGCGCTATTACATACTTTCAATAATAAGTCTGTTGCACTTTCTCCCATAAATTTTAACATTTCTGATGTTATTTTGTCGTATCCTGAGTCTTTCCCATTTTTAAGCGACTGAATTGCTTCTGCAATATCTTCCAGTTTAAAGACTTCTTCTATTTCTTGTTTTTCGATTATGCAATCTGTATCTTCTATTTCTTCTTCTTCATATGGAGTTATTTGCAATAAATCTAGTCTTTTACATTATACAAAAAAACAATAAATTACTCATTTCACGAGGTGCGCGAGCCCTTACGCTTTGCAGTACCAGCCGCCAGTGAGTTTGTTACATTATTTTTTAAACAAAATTGGCGTTTAACTGCCCCCAAATTACTGTTACTTTAAATAAGACGTGTAGAAAACCAGTCAGAGGCATTTACTATCCGTATCCGTATTTGGATCTAATAGAAGAGCATTTGTGTCCCGGTCAAAAGACGAAAGGATCTTGAAAGTGTGTACGATGCCAAATGTCAACATGCTGGTGGCAAACTAATAGTTTATGGGTGCTCTAAACGCAGCAAGGGAAAATTACGGGAAAATTACAGGAAATTACCAAAGCAGACTGTGAATTACATAAAGAAGGACATTCAAAATATTTACAAGAGGAAGCAATACCATTAGGATTAACTAAAATTGGTTCTAATTTTGTATTTCAATAATACAATGATCCTAAGAGCTGCTCCAAACATTCAAATGTTTTATTCAAAGAAAGAATTGAGATTTTCAACCCTTACTTCGTGGAATTCTTTAATATTCAGGCATTTCTTTAATATTCATGCATCATCGGCGGTATGACCGCCGATGATGTAGTAATGCGAAACCTGGTCCGGTGTTAGCAAATATTTATCGAAACATTGTGGAATTTTTAACATCTGTTGCTGTTTATTCGTTAATAAAGTTTAATAGTTACCAAAGACAGCAAGAATGACGCAAAAATGATTCAACTAATGAAATTCCCTTCTAATCACCACATCTGCCTCCAGTAGGGTTAGTATGGGGTAAACTGTAGACAAGAATGTCAACAATCGTTTGCCTTCCAGTTCAGACAAATTTTGGAGATATCCACAATACGAATGGCAAAATCTGACGCATGCATATTTTAACAAGTTTAATTAACAGAATGCACGAACATTTGTAAGCGAGTAATAAAATGGAAAAGTGATCATTTAGATGATGCACGGGTTTAATATTTTCTTGTAAATTATTAAACAAGAGTTTAATTTTAACGAACATATTTCATATAGTTTTCTATAATATTTTTATTCAATGTTTCATAGTGCTTCCAAACTTTTGGACGTTAGTGTTAATAGCCAAATTTTGGAAAGAGCAAATGTGCCACCAGGTACGATACAAGGTAAATCTATCAATGCAAATTAGGAATAAGCAATCTCGATTCCGTCTGAAAAAAAGTACTGATTTTTTAGCTCAGATTAGTGGATTTTTAGTGGATCTTGTATGGGTGGGCCAGAGTCTATGGAAATGGACTTGCCCAGAATCTAGATACACTGGTGATAGAAATAGAAGCAGAGATTTTTATAATTCTGAGATACGAAAAATTGTTTCTTTTGCTAATTTCTGATTTGAATTCAGGGAAAGATTAAAATTAAATCAGCACCTAGGCCTTCCATTCCGAGCCATTGCACTATTTCCATGATCGAGAAGTTCTTCATTATGTCATTAGAAAACTGAAAGCCATTTCTTGCATCACTCTTGAATAGACCACTCTAGGACGAAGCCCTCTCATTTTGTCTGGCTTGTTCTGGTGTTTTTGGAAGCAGACCTTGATAATAAGGGGTCAAATAAAATAATAATCTTTATTCAATTAGTGGATAGTTCATTTAATCTAACTTTTCTATTGATTATCTTCTTCGAAAATGTCAGTAGAAAGTGAAAACTTTTTTTATATTATTTAATTAATATTCTTAAAGTTTACTACTTTGTCTCACGTTTACTGTTAAATACTAGTTTATAAAGCAACAAATAATATTTAAAAAAACAAAATTTAACAAAACACCCAGCTTCATTTATGTCATTCTTAATGTTACTTTAAGGAAATATAATTTACATTTGTGTGCAACGAAAATATGGAACAAATATGTATTTGAAATTTGAAAATAAAACCTATTTAAGTTCAATATTTAGTCATTAATCAGTCAAGCTTTTGATATTACAAAATAAGCGAAATCTACCATTAGATCTTGAAACCTTATGATCCACTTATGAGATCAAGATAAAAACTATCTCAAGTATTCCAAGTCACGATTAACCTAGTACCCAATATATAAATGCTTCAAAAACTACTTCTGCAGTTGTCGAAGTGCCCCTAAAATGTTCGTCCGACTACTCGTCATCGCAGCCGTCGCTTTTTCTCGGCGCCGAACGCCACAGACACTCCAGTCATCGGTATCCTGACGCAACACACCTACCTGGTCGATCATCTGTTTCCGGTAGAAGAGTATCACAGCTGGTTATCCGGGGCCTACGTAAAGTACCTCGAAGGATCCGGCGCTAGAGTCATTCCGGTTTGGATTGGGCAAAATGAGAGTTATTACAGAAACGTAGTCAAATACACGAATGGTCTCTTGTTTCCCGGAGGTGGTACTTACTTCAACGAAACTGGGGGGTATGGAGAAGCTGCCAAAATTTTATACGACATAGCAAAAGAAGCCAACGACGAAGGTACATTTTATCCCATTTTCGGTACCGTTATGGGCCTGCAGGTCTTAGCTTACGCGGACGCCAATAGTACCGATTTGAGGATCAACTGCAATGGATTCAATCTGTTACTCCCACTGGAATTCGAAGATAATTTCAGACAGAGCCACCTCTTCTCAAAGGCCTCATGGGAAATTGTAGGTTTGCTACAGAATGAAAAAGTCACATACAATAGACATCGATACTGCCTGACTAAGGAAGCGTTAGAAGAGGGAGAAATCTTGGAAAATTGGGAGATTTTATCGACGAACAAAGATAAGAATAATTTGACTTATATATCTGCGTTGGAATCAAAGTATTATCCATTTTACGGAGTGCAATTTCACCCGGAAAAGAGCGCTTATGAATTCAATTCCACCTTAGGGGTTCCGCACAATTGGGAAGCCATTAAAATCGGAAGATATTTTGCCGACGCTTTCGTTGAAGACAGCAGGAAAAATGACAACGCATTTCCAAGTCGAGAAGCCTTAGAAAAATCTCTCATTTACAATTACAAACCAGTATTTTCAGCCCGTTTTGATATCGCCTATGATCAACTTTATGTATTCACATCCGAAGATGTAAAAAACATTTTAGAATTTTAAATTTTGTTAATGTGTTATTAGTATGACTATGTTTTTTGAAACTAAATAAATGATTTAATTATTTACCTTACGCCACTCAGCGTATAAAATTATTTTCAATCGTTTTCTCTGCAGTTATCATCCTTAAATATTGACTGCACTATCTTGAGATCACTGACATTTATTTTTATCATTTGATCGAAATGTTACGTTTACCTAAACTTTTTTTTATTTAAAACTGATAATTTACAAAATACATCAAAATCTTCATATGATTTAAGAGAAAATTATAGTAACTTTCTTATTTCTTATGGAATTTAATCAATTTTCGAATTTTTCCGATTAATTTGTTATATATGACATGCCACACTTCTAATGTGGTAAAGTGGGTTAAATAAAATAATTTATTATTAACAAAGACAAATATTAGGCGGTGCAATCACCATAACTCTGAATAATAAAAAAAAAATACAATTTTTTAATAAGCAATAATTATTATTGAAAAACTAAAAATACCATTTTTTATCAACAGTTGAACGATGCAGCAAAGTTCTAGTTTCTGAAATAGTTCAACTTAAGACTTTTTTGCTATGGAAACTTTAGTTAATTGATGAGATGAAAACTTCAAAATTTACACTCTGTTTAATATCAATGCAACTAACAAATTGATAAGAATTTTGTTTGCACATACTCAACTAGGGCTTGTTATCAACAACAAAGTAACTATTTCATTTTAATATCTACAATTCCCGACATCTCGACCTTTAAAAGAGAAATAGCAATGTTTTTTTAGTATTATGTATCTAACGGTCGTCGCGACAATGATCAAAACACTTTTATCATTTGCTATAATTTTAAGCTCGTTCAAAAGCAATTACGCTGCGGAAGCTCCAATTATCGGGATTCTGTCCCAAGAAACTTACATAATAAACCATTTGTTCCCGGATAAACACTATAATAGTTTCATAGCAGCATCCTACGTGAAATTTGTCGAAAGTTCCGGGGCTAGAGCGGTCCCAGTATGGATAGGTCAAAAGGAAGATTACTACCGCAACATCATCAACAGGACCAACGGTCTCCTACTTCCCGGGGGCGGAACTTACTTCAACGAGACCAAAGGTTACGGTGAGGCGGTAAGAAATTTATATAAACTGGCCAAAGAGGCCAACGACAATAAAGTCCATTACCCAATTTTGGGAATTTGTCTTGGCATGCAAGCTCTCGCCTTCGCCGACGCCAATGGAGTGGACCCGCGGGTCAAGTGCAGCGCAAAAAATATAGTTTTACCCTTGAACTTCGAAGCCGATTACGAAACGAGCCAATTATACTCCGGGGCTCCAACTGACATAATCGACGCGCTTAAAACGAAGAATCTCACGTATAACTTCCACGGGTTCTGCTTGAATAAAGAAGCTTTAAGCGGGGCAGGAATTTTGGGTAATTGGCGAATTCTTAGCACGAATAAAGATAAGAAGAATTTTACTTTCATCTCTTCGATGGAGTCCGCTAGATATCCGTTCTACGGACTGGAATTTCATCCAGAAAAAAACGCGTTCGAGTTTAGGTCGACGCTGCATTTTCCAAAATCGGCGAAAGCGATCGAAGTGGCGCGATACTTTTCAGACGTCTTTGTGAAGAACAGCAGAAAGAACGCAAACGGCTACTCCAGCGAAGAGGAATTAGAACGGGCTCTTATTTATAATTTCAACCCCATATTTACAGCGCCCTTAAATAGCAGTTATAACCAACTGTACGTATTTAAAGAAGAAGATATAAGAATATAGGAAATTGGAAAGAAACTGTATTTTTAAGGGAAGGTGAATGTGAAATAAATATAAATTAGATTTTAATGTTTTATTTTGGTTAATTCATCACAGGTTTTTAATTTTCACTTCATTTTTTTAACATTGGCCAGAGGACATATTTGGAATAGCAAATTTTTTTGAAGATCAACTCGAGAGTGCTGCCTCGGTAATAAGTCCTCAGACAAAAGCACATTTAAAGCATAATGACTCCCGATCATATTCTAGAGACATAAGATGTTAAGACACACAAACCGTATTTTTTTTTAATTTCTGGACAGAATCTTGTTAAGTTGTACCGCCTTTAAGTTAGTAAAATTACATAATTGGAACTAAGATCAAGATAATTTATGATAATTTTGGCACCAAAGCGAATTAAACAATTGAAAAACTTGGAAATTGAATTCTGGGAAAACGGAAACTGATCTTTAAGAATTCTGAGGATATTTAAAATTTAATAATGCCAACCTACTTTCAGAAAACCAAATATCGAAAAATAAACCGTGGTAAAATAAATCTGAGAATTTTTGGGTTTTATTAACATCTGCCTAACCAAACCTGACCCTATTATCAATAGCTTGAATTATATTTTTTATAATTTGATTCGGTAAGAAAATGTACAAAAAATATCGATAAAATCATCATTAATTAGAATAAAATACATAAAATGAGGCAACAAGAATAAAATATGGCATATTTCCCCCTTCCCCCTTTCGATTTAACCGAATAATTTGTCAAAACAAGCGTGACAGTATGGTCTGTCCGTGTGCTCTTTAAAAGTACCCTTGTTGAGTTGTTTGAGGCAAAAGGCGCAAACGAAGTGCTCCGGATGGAATTTTCGGAACATGGCCGTGATACATCGACCAGTGATGGGCTTGTGGCACCCGGCGCAGAGGGAACCACGTTTGGAGTGATAATGCGTCTCGCAGTAGGGCTGTCCCTCGTGGTCGAAGAAGGAACCACCGATAAATGGCGACCTGCAATCCTGAAACAAATCATCGTTAAAATTTCGTATTGAAAAGATTTTTTAGAGCGCAGAGGATTCAAATACGACAAGCCCTAAACTGCTTTCAAAGTTTTCCCACAATTTTACTTATTTACTTATTCTGAAAATACTGAATCTTTCAAAACCCTGACTTTTTTCAAAATTTTGATGTTTGGAAATTACAATTGTTTTTCAAAATTGTGACTATAAATTTTGACCTTTTTGTTGCAATTCTTTCGACTTTTTTAAAGATTATTCTTCTAAAATTAATAAACATTTTTGGAGATCTTTTAAAAATTAGGTCTTTATTAAAAATTTTGGATTTCAAGCTTTCCACTATTTTCAAAATTTCGGCCTTTTTCAAAATGTTTACTTGCTTTGAAAATCTCAAGTTTTTAAAATCTCAACTTTTTGCAAATTTTGATTTTTAAAAATTGTTTTTTTCAAAATTCTGACTATTTGTTAATTTTGATTTTTTTTGGAGAAATTTTACATTTTTTAAAAATTACGAATTTATCAAAAATGTTGGACTCTTAAAATTACCTTTCTTCAAACTTAAAATTTTTGAACATTTTAATTTTCTTTTTTTGTACTTTTTGCAACTACTTTATTTGAAAAAATTCGAAGCCTTTGGAACTTGTGGTTTTTATTATTTGAAAATTTCGACTTATTTGATAACTTAGACCTTTGTCAAAATTAGGGCATTTTAATTCGGACCTTATTTAAAAATGAATACTTTTTTCAAATTTTGATTTTCCTAACGTTTTGATACTCAACGGAATGTCCAAATTTCCACTTTTTTTAAACGTGCACTTTTCGAATTTTAACTTTCTAGACGTTTTGATATTTTGAAAATTTTACATTTGCCGGCCTTTTCTTTTATAAATTTAACTTTTTTAATCGTATTTTTTTGAAAATTTCGATTTTGTAAAAATTTCTATTTTTTTAGATTCTAATTTTATTTTGAAAACTTCAACTGCTTACTTTTATCGTTCATTTCAAAAATAAATATTCAAAACTTTCCTTTTTTTTCAAAATTTCGACCTTTTTTTCAAAATATTCACTTTTTTAATTTCAATATTTATTTCAAAATTTCAATTTCTTTTCTCAACATGTTGCGTGCTTTTTGTAAATTTATTCAAATTTTCGTTTTCGAAAATTATTTTTTTCAAGATTCAGACCTATTCGTAAATTTTAATTTTTTTTTTTTTTGAGAAAGTTTACATTTTTTAAAAATTACGGATTTATTAAAAATTTGGACTCTTAAAATTATCGCTTTCTTCAAACTTAAAATTTTGGAAAATTTTCATTTTCTTTTTTGTACTTTTTGAAAACGCTTTATTTAAAAATTCGAAGCTTTTGGAACTTTGTGGTTTGTATTATTTGAATTTCGATTTTCTTAAAATTTATACTTTTTTTGACTTCCGCTTTTCGTAATTTTGACTTTCCTAACATTGTGATACTTAAAAAAATGTCGAAATTTCCACCTTTTTTTTATTAAAAATTGCACTTTTCGAATTTTGATTCTCTAGGCGCTTTGACATTTTGAAAATTCGACATTTGCTAACCTTTTCTCGAATTTTTAACTTCTTTTGTAAATTTAACTTTTTTTAATCTCATTTTTTGAAAATTTCGATTTTTTAAAAGTTTCTATTTTGTTAAATTTCGAATTTTAATTTGAAAATTTCGACCTTTTTTAAAAACTTTAACATGTTTACTCTTATAGTTAATTTAAAAAAAAAAATTCAAAACTTCCATTTTTTTTAAATTTCAACCTTTTTTCAAAATTTTCACTTTTCGATATTTATTTCAAAATTTCAATTTCTTGTGTCAACATATTGAATTTTTTTGTAAATTTTTTCAAATTTTGGCCTTTGAAAATTATTTTTTCAAAATTCTGACCATTTATGAATTTAAATTTTTTTTTGAAAAATTTTGCATTTTTTAAAAATTACGGATTTATTAAGTTTTGAAATATTAAAATTACCGCTTTCTTTAAACTTGCAATTTTTGAAAATTTTTATTCTTTTTTTTGTACTTTTTGAAACCAGTTTATTTAAAAAATTCGAAGCTTTTGGAACTTGTGGCTTTAATTACTTGAAAATTTCGACTTTCTTGGTAATTGAGACCTTTGTCAAAATTAGGGCATTTCAATTCAGACCTTATTTAAAAATATATACTTTTTTTAAACTTCCGCTTTTCGAATTCTGACATTCCTAACGTTTTGATACTTAAAAAAATGTCGAAATGTTCACTTTTTTTAAACCTGAACTTTTTGAATTTTGACTTTCTAGACATTTTGAAAATTGGACATTTGCCGACGCCTTCTCGAATTTTCGATTTCCTTTGTAGATTTAACTTTTTTATTCTGAATTTTTGAAAATTACGTTTTTTTTTTAAATTTCCAATTTTTTAAATTTTGAATTTTATTTTGAGAATTTCGACCTTTTGGAAAAACTTTAACAGGTTTACTTTTATCAAAACTTCCATTTTTTTTTTCGAAAATTTCGACCTTTTTTCAAAATGTTCACTTTTTTTATTTCGGTATTGTTTTCAAAATTTGAATTTCTTTTTTCAACATGTTTGGTTGAGTTTTTTTTGTAAATTTGGCTTCTAAAAATTCAACTTTTTTTTAAATTATGTTTTATTTGAGAATTTGGAGTTGTTCTGAAAATTTTGCCTTTTTATGAAAATTTGGACTTTTTCTGTGATTTCTTTTTTTTAATTTTAAATTGTTTTGAAAATATGGAACTTTTTGAAAATTTTGACCCCCAAATTTGAATTTTTTTGAAAATTTTGATTTTCTGAATCAAATTTTACATTTTTGATGTCAATAATTTGCATGTTTTCATCTTTCATGCATATCGACATTTTGTACCTAAGCAATGTTTTATTTCTACCGAATTCAGAGATGTTAATTTACAGTTTGTCGCACTGCATGTCTTGCACGTTGATGAGGCGATTCAAACGTGTAATGAAACTACGGTCTTGCATCTAAGCTTACCTCGAGTAATTGTGTCAACAAACATTTTACCTGCCTTAACGGCAACATACAGGCCTGGCTGTTTTGTACGTTTTTATGGCACAGTAACTTTCGAATGACATGTTTCATTTGCCTTCTTTAATAAAAACAAATGAACGATAATGTTCGATGTTCACATATTAATATACTAGCTGAAACCCGCGCCTTCGTCTGCATGAAAAAAAGAGAAAGAATTCTTGAATCACCTTTTTTAAAATTTCGACTGTTTTTGAAGAACTTGATTTTTATTCAAAATTTCGACATTTTCAAATATCCCCTTTTTTCAAATATCGACATTTTCTCGTCCGCCTCCCAAAATTTCAACTTTTTCTCGAAATGTTGACTTAAAAATTTGAACTTTTTTCGACGTTTTAATTTTTTTGAAAATTCTTATAATTCTGGCTTTTTTTATATATTTTGAACACTTTTATGATATTGTCCTTATTAAAAATTTTCTTTTCTGGAAATTTCATTTTTTTTTGATATTTTCTTTATGTTTTAAATTTTTTTGAATAATGATAATAATGAATTGACTATATTTCGAAGTTTTTTGAAAATGTCTTTGTTTCATAGTTTTGATCTTTGTTTTTAAAAATTTGTCCTTATTTAAAAATTCCAATCTTGTTAGGTATAAATTTTTTTTTAATTTTGACTCGAAATTTCAACCGTTTTGCAAATTTGGTAGTTTTTAAATTCGATTTTTTTAAAAACATTTCAATACTTTTTGAAAATTAAAATTTTTTGAAAGTTTGAAAACATGATTTCCTTGAAGTATTTGGTTTTTTAATCAGACTTTGTTTTCAAAATGTTGACTTTTCTTCAAAATTTCTACTTTCTGAAAAATAACATTTTTTTTAAATCTTACTGTTCGAATTTTATTAAAAATCTTGACTTTGTCGACTATATATTTTGCAAATTTCGAATTTCCAACTTCTTTAATTTGCACTTTTTCCAAATATTAATTTATTTAATTTTGTAAATTTCAAGCTTTTTCCTTGTCTCTCCGTAAGCTTTTGATTTATATTCAAATTTATTTAAAATGTTGAGAGAAAATTTTGATCTTTTTTCAAAATGTCGACTTATTTTAAAAATTTTAATTTTTTTTAATAAAATTTGACTAATGTTGAATTATATTGTTTTTTTGAAAACCTCTAGCTTTTTTCTATACCCTTTTTTTAATTTCCACCATTGTTCAAAAATTTTGACTATTTTTTGAAGTTTAAATTTTTTTTAATATCGAATTTTTTTTTAAATGATAACTTTAAAAAATTCAATAACGTCAGCGCGTAGGCAACTTTACCATCGAGTGTTTTATCCACTGTATATACTTTAAGTGGTTTTTAATGCGCGTTTTTACCACCTTAGAGACTGAATTTTGATAAATCCTTTCTAGTGCTCACCTACGTATTACGGGGAACACCTGTATGAAATTTTATGCTCCTAGACCTACCGGTTTAGGCTGTAGGTTGTCTATCAGTCAGTGCCTAGAAATTTTAGTAGACTTATCGTTTATTATGAACTTCGCTTATAGCCACTCGATTTCGTCGATCCCTATACCTTTTTTTTGAAAGTCTCCTTTCTGAAAATCTTGCTTTGTATTAAAAATTTCGAATTTTTAAAAACTCCTTCTTTTTACATGGTCAAAATTAATACTGTATGACAGAAAGATCATGCATTTCTCATTATTAAATTTGCCACACTCAAGACTATGTCATCCGCTTATAGGGGGCCCTGATTTCCCACCCTTCGATTTTCTGTGTTCTTGTACATTAAAATTTACTGAACGAAATGTTCAAGTGTCTTCGTCATTCAATTTGACTGTTCAATGTCCATTATAGCAATGGTATTTATCGAATTTTTTTAAATTCCACCGAATTTGGAAACGTCCACGACTTTTGTCCAAATATGGTGGTAAACGCCCCGGCTAGCAGCCGAGCGGGTATCAGCACGGTCGTGTGCAAATACACCGGCCCCCGCCTCTCCTCTTTTTTCTGTTTTTGTTTCATTATTAGAGAAACGAAAATAATAAATCTCAGCCAACGTTCTAATTTTAGACGAATTTGGCACGCGAACACCCAAAACACAATTGACATGTGTTGTCTGCTTATTTTGGCGCATAAGAGAAGGGATCCCACAAATATATTACATGTTATGTATTTTACGAGGTCTATTAATATGTAATCGGTTAGTTTTTGAATAATTCGGTCGATTATTTAATCATTGGCGATCATGGTCAGTCATATTATTAAATAAAACATTATCCTTTGCCAAAAATTTATTAAAAATTGACAATACACATCACAGTGGACGGACTCCTCTATTAACCTATATCCGTGGTCCCTTTCTTTTTTCGCCTTTTTTTAATTATTTTTTATTGTTTTTATTTCTTATCTTTTTTTTTGTGTATTTTTTGATTTTTTATTTTCGTTTCTTTTGCCTTTATTGTCTCAATTATACAATAAAAATATATCTATACATCTTACAATTTAAAGATTAGATTCAGCGGGAGCATCATTCTTAAAAAGAGAGGGGGGGCATAAAAAGGGGATGCTGAAAAGTGCATTCATTCATCGTCCTCTTCGTCGGCGCCGATGCAGCTTGGGCATACAGGCTTCCCTTCGACGGCATAAAATGTCGTCCCTTGTACTGGTTTTTTGCAGTCCTGTGTAAGACAAAATTGGGATGAATCCTTGCTATTCTGATACCTACCGCTATTGTTTATTTTTTTTAGGCAACTTTATTTTCTCATTCTTTATAGTTGGTTTTGTTTTAGGTTAATTTATTTTATTAATTTGTTTTTATTTTTGTTTGTATAACTCGACTTTTTAATAAATCATTTATTATTATTACTATTGTTGGTGTCCACAGAATTTTTATTAATTTTAGTTAGAAAAAATATTTTTTTCTTCATTTTAATAGAAAATTTGACTATAATTCTTCACAATGTGTTAGCTGTATTTAACATTAAATACAACGAAATAAATAAACTTTTATTTATTTCATTCTATTTATTGATAAATGCAGTTTATAAATTATAAATATCGAATAATTTAAGGAAGTTTTATAGTTGTTTCATTTGTAGTTTTTCATCATTTTGCCCCAAGAGTGTTTTTATGATTATTAAAATATTTAATAAGATATTAACTGCTGACGTTGAGCTTTATAATTTATTTTAATATAAAAAGTACCTTTGATTTTTCTGATTATTTAAATCTACAGTTTTTTAATTCCAGAAGAATAAAATTTGCCTTTTACTTAGTATTAATGTTATCACTATTTCTTTTTAACATCTGAACTGAAGTGAAATATTTGCGTTAATATTATTTTGTTTTACCAAATACATTATAATTATAAATGAAATTTATAAATCAGCTTTTTAAATTATTTTATTTAATAGACGCTAAATAATAATTAACTAATTTTTTCAACAACTTTTCCAAATCGTGTCTTAAAAAAAATTGCATTTTTTAAATAAATGCACACTATTAGCAAATCTCTCATTACGTTGGCCGCATGTCAAATTTTTTTTAATTTTTTTAGAATTTTGCCAACAGTTAATTTAAACTTACTATTTTTTCAAAACATGACCCGCTAATTCAATTTTCCGAATCTTAAGGAAAAGCACTAAGTTTGATTACTTTTGATTTGAAAAAAAGGATGAAATAACCAAAAATGAATATAAAAAATTCAAAAATTTCCCAAATTACAGTAGTACTTTTCCAAATATTTAATGTTCCCGTTACCAGAATCAATTTGGTTTTTTAGATTCGAGTAGCACCAACGCCGGAATATATACAAGATATTTTAAGTTACCATCAGCTGTTAACCCAATATTCCCTCACGAAAATAGACGCCCGAATCGTCTTGACCCAAATACGAATCGCGTACGGCGGAAGTTTCAAGATGATCAACCTCCTGTAAACAGATAAGTAAGTAAGACATCTGTACTTACTCTACAGACGAAACAGTCGGGATGCCACTGGCTGTTGAGAGCGGAAATATAATTATCCATAATCGGGCGATTGCAAGCGCCGCACTTAGGGGCGAACATATCAAAGTAGTCCTCCCTGCAGTAGGGTTTCCCTTCGCGCTCGTGGAAACCATCCTCGCCGAACTGCTTCCCGCATTGTGCGCAGAAGAAGTGTTCCATATGCCAAGTCTTCTCCAAGGCGGTCACGCATTTCTAAAACAAATCGTTTATTATATGGTAATCCTCAGAGAACCAGTTGTGGGCCTCAGATAAAATACGCACATCCAAGATGGGGCCATTGCAGTAGGCGCACCTAGGGCTGAACAAATTGTGATAATCCGGCTCACAGTAGGGCTTCCCATCTCTTTCGAAGAAGTTTCTAGTGCCTAGCTCTTGGGAGCAGTGGGCGCAAGTGAAATGCTCCGGATGCCACGTCTTTCCCAAAGCTGTGATCACTTGACCCACTATGGGCTTATCGCAGGCGTTGCAGCATCCCTTTTGGCTGGTGTTGACTCCTTGGCGGCTCATGTCTGCTTGAAGGTTGCCAAGCATAGAATCCAAGTTTTGCTTTTGGGGTTGTGGGGCGCTCTGTAAGGGGGTGGCTTTCGATGGTTGTATGGTGCCCTGTAACAGAAAAACCGAACGTTATTCGGACTCGATATTCACGATAGTTGGTACGCACCGGTCTTGGAGAATACTGAGCATAACCTAGTGGATTTCCCGGCAAAGTAAAGGGTTCCCCCTCTACCTCGAAGTCGAGAATTTAACGCGTAGCGAGGATGAAAGATGTTTTTTCTATTTTTATCCGTTTATTACACAAACTATTTGTGGCACACTTAAACATTTATTATGTCACGCAAGCATGTAGATGATATGCACTTGATTGTGGTTTTTGGATTTTTGCACCTTGCGAAAATTAATAAAACTAACCGAGTTTTCAGCGATCCGCTTTGGCTTCAATAACGGCGTTTATTAATGTTATTTATAACCAGATTGCAATCGCTTGTTGCAGATAAACAAAATTGTACGTCGCGACACCGCCTCTTCTGAAGTCGTTTCAATAATAAAATTTGGATATTAATAACTTCTTTTATTACCAATTAAAACGTTAATAATACATCAGTATTTTATAAAATTAGCTCTGTTCCTATTATTACATTACACAAAATCAACATTTTGTCATCAATGTTCATATATTTTATTTTTCTAATACTTTTGTTAATAAGGCGAGGACAAAGTATTTTCTTTTTTCAAACAAGCAAAGAAAAACACAAAGTAAATAACAAATTTTAAAAATTTTCCCTCAAGATGTCATGTGACACCACAAAGTAAGGATGAGCGATGTTCACAAATCATCAATCTTAAAAACAAAACATGACCTTCAATGTTAGAAAAAATTTACCAATTTTTCAATAAAAATTTTAGTTAAGATCTATCTTGTTATAATTTATAGTTTAACAGTTGTTTTGTCTATAAATACACGTTCTTTGGAAATTTCGAATTTTGTTGGTCTATTCGTTTTTTTCATCCCAATCAATCAAAATTTTAAATTTTTATAGAAATTTGTTATTATTTTTAAAATTTCCACAATGTTTACTTTTTCTTAAAATTCTGGATAACTCGAAAATCGACTTTTTTAATTCCAAGTTTTCTAGCATTTTGGAAATTTTGGCTTTTATTTTAAAACTCTTAATCCATTCTTTCCATTTTAATAGTTTCCTCACTATTTCTCTAAATTCCCAATTTTTCTTAAAATATTGACTTTATTTTTCAATTTTTGAACTACCTTCCGAAGTATGTGATTTCTTTTTGAAATATTTGACGCCAACCGATAACTACTTCCTTTTTATTTTAACTTTTCACATCCTACTTAATAAATATCCAAAATGTTTAAATAAATAATTTTATCCCTAAAACAAAAATTTTCGATGCAAAAATACAGATTCGAGTTCTATTTTAGTTCTCGTATCGAATGATATCGCTTTCTTAAACATGACATAATCCCGAATTTGTTAAAAAAATTCGAGCGATTTCCTGGCAGAACCAGCGAGGGTCACATCACGTTTTATTGCGGTAGATGCAAAAATCGGTTTTATTTTCGTGAATCAAGGCCGAATTGCTTGTTTAGAAACATATCTCCTTTTCATCGCCGCCTATCATCGATTTTTATCTCATAACAAATTATTACAAAATCGCCCATTCAAACCATCCGAGAATACGTTGTGGCATTACCAAATCAAAAATATAAACACAGCCTGCAGAATGATTCATTTCGGAAATTAAGTAATTAAAAACTGGAAGTAGTTAGCCGAAGTGTGCCGAATTGCAACAGACGATCTATCAATGTTTATAGTGTTCCAAATGCAATTAATCTAGTGGGCACAGTTTATAAAACAATGCGTCGAGATAGATTTTTCACAGAATCTGTAAGCGACCTTTCCTACAATCTCAGTCGCTTTCAGGATAAACAAAATCTTTAAATACACCCATAACTATTCGAAAACATTCAAGGAAGTTAGCACTGCAGCCAATATACATTTCGAATATGCAACTGGCCCGAATTACTCAGGTAACTTTCGCTTTTATTTGGATGGACTAAAAATACAGAGAATGCCTAATTGTCCACTTAGAGCTGATGGCCAAAAAAGAACGTATTACGACTTTACTTGATTTCGTACTTTGGGCACCTCCAGTTGAATTTTAGTTTACAGCGAAGGACTTGTTTCGATTATGTCTGGACCACACGATGCGTCAAAAAGCTGGATCCACACCAATAAAAAAATTAACCAAGGGCAAGCCTACAGCGAAGTGAGCAGTCGATAGACCAAATTAAACAAACTTTTACTAAAATCTTATCCAAACTTTCCACTGTTTCAGAGTGATGATGAGAGGATTATCCCAGAGTGTGGTGGTACTGTGTATAAAGAAAGAACTTCTGATCAACTAAAAAACCACCTAGTCACCAACACACAATTACTGAAGTGGAGTGTAGGTTTCTTTCATGGCGTAGATGAGTAATAAGAAGGCATTTTTGGAAATTCGTCCTCTAAGGAGGTAAAAAGGGTTGAAATGGAATTTCGAAATTAGTTACTAATTACTAATGCATTCTAAAACCTAAATCGTTTCTATAAATAATCTACGAAAAAAATTATTGAATCAGTATTTGGTCTATTGTAATGATTCGGCCCCTAAATGGGTAAAAGGGGTGTGAAATCAAATTTGGAGATTTGTATATGACACAGTTTGTTAATAATAAGTTTTATGAACCAAGATTTTGTTTAAATAAATTATGTAAGAAATAATTAAACCCGTATTTCCCCGATTTTAATAATTCAAGTTCTAAAGGGGGTAAAAAAGGGGTACCAAAAATTCGTAAGGAAAAAAATTAAAAAATCATGTCATAACCCAAAATTTGCATAAAGAATATTATAAAAGTAATGATTAATATATACTTTGCCGATTTTAAAAATTCAAGTCCTGAGGGGAGAAAAAAAGGATATTTATTGCTATACTGGAAAGTTTAAATTTTCTTTTATAAGCTAGAAATTAAATCTTCAAAAACAATTTTGACGCAACAAGACGAAATTTTGAAAAGTTGAAATTTTCAAAAAATAGTCGAAAACTTAAAGAAAGTTGCAATTTTGAAAAACGGTAAAATTAAAAAGAAACTGGATATTTTTAAAAAAGGGGAAAATTACCAAACTAACAGGAACTTTTAAAAAAGGTTATAACTTCCACAAAAACTGAAAAATTAAAAGAAAATTATAAATTTAAAGCAAAAGGTGAATCTTCGAAATTAAGCCGCAACTTAAAAAAAGTCACAACATCGAGAAACGAAATGTTCAAAGTCGACATTCTGAAATAATAGAAAAATTTCAAAAAACCCACTAAGAAAAAATCAAAATTTTGAGAAAAAATAATCAGATTTTTTCAAAAACAAAATAAAAATATTGAGAAACAGATGACATTTTGACAAAACATATTCTATTTTAAAAAATACTTAAAAAACTTTTTAATAATGTTAAAAAATTTTTTTTTTCTCTTCCCAATAAAGTAGAACTTTTCAAGTCAAAATCAAGTCAAATGAGTGAAGAAATTAAATTTTTGAAAAACGATCGAATTTTCATGAAGTGGAAATTACTAAAAAGGATCGAAATTTTCAAAGTCAAGATTTTGCAATAAAATCAAAAATCTCAGAAAAGGCGAAATTCCCCCAAAAAATAAACATTCCCCGAAAAATAAAAATTTTGCACAAAATTTGAAATTTTCAAAATAAGCCAAAATCCCGGAAAAGGTCACAATTTTGAAAGATCCGAAATTTTTCAAGTATTCAAAATTTAAACAAAAAGTAAGTATCTTTATTAAACTTTCCTAGAATTTTCTAAGTCAACTATTTGAAAAAAAACTACAAGGACATTTTCAATAAAACCGAAATTTTCAAAAGTAAAATTTTTCAAGAGTTAAATTTTGAGAAGAAATAAATATTCTGAAAAATTTTGATATTTTTGAAAGTTGAAGCCACAGTTCAAAATCTCTTAAATAAACCAAAAATTTGGGAACAAATCTCTACATATTTTTTAAAAAAGTGGTAATTTTTACAAAACAAATTATATTTTAAGAGGTACAACTTTTTAAAAATTCCACAAAACGTAAATGTTTTAATAAGGTTAAACATTTCCAAAAAAGTACAATTTTTCACGTAGAAATCTTTAATTAAAGTAAAAAGTGAGTGGAAAAAATCACATTTTTGAAAAACGATCGAATTTTCATGACGTGGCGATTACTAAAAAAGGTCGAAAGTGCATTAAAATCAAAAATTTCAGAACAGGCGAAATTCCCCCAAAAACATTTCCAAAATTATAAAAATCCTGCACAAAATTTGAAATTTTCAAATAACGCCAAAATCCTGAAAAAGGTCACCATTTGGAAAGATCCAAAATTTTTCAAAAAATCGAAATTTAAAAAAAAAAGTATCTTTATTAAACTTTCCAAGAATTTTTGTCAAAATTTTGCAAAAACTACAAGGAAATTTTCAATAAAATCGAAATTTTTAAAATTAAAGTTTTTTAAGAATTAAATTTTGAGAAAAAATAAATATTCTAAAAAAATTTAAAAAGTTAAAGCTGAAGTTCAAAATTTTTTAAATAAATCAAAGATTTGGGAAAAAGTCTATACATATTTAAAAAGAAAGTGGAAATTTTGAAAAAACGGAAAATTGTGATATTTGAAATTTTCAAACGAAGTGCCAACATTTTCAAAATGAAATTTCCAAAAATGTAGAATCAAAAAAGAAATCCGAAATATTCAAAAAGGGAAAATTTCGAAAGAAAATTTAAAGCCTTGAAAGAAGACGATATTTCGAAAAAATAAAAAAATTTAAGTAAATGGAAATTTGCAAAAAAGATTACAGTTTCCAAAAAAAATAGACATTTTGAAAGAACATTAAATCTTTTTAGAAAATGTGATAATGTTTAAAAAAAGTCGCTGTTTTCAAAAAAGTCAAAACTTCGAAAAAAGTTAAATTTTCGAAAGTAGAAATTTTCAAAATAAAGTTTTTAGAATTGTGCAAAAAAGATTAAAACTTCCAAATAAGGAAGAAATTAAAAAAAATATATTGTAATTAGTAAAAGAAGAGAACATTTTGAAAACGTCGAAATTTTTTAAAGTCGAAATTTTTTAAAGTCAAAATTTTAAAAATGAGAAAAGTTAAAATGTTCAACAAGACAAAATTTTCAGAAAAAGGGTAACATTTTCAAAACTGTTAAATAGTCAAAAAGTTTGAGACTCGAAATTTTTAAAGTTGACTTTTTTTAAAACTGAAATTTTGAAGAGAGCAGAATTTTGCAAAGATTGTCGAAATTTACAACAAAATGAAAATTTCGAAAAATAGTCAAAATTTTCAAAAAAAATCAGATTATGAAGTAAAAATTTTTTAAAAAGTGAAAAACGCAAGCTCATACTTTTCAACAACAAAAATGTATAATATTTAAAAATAAGTTGAAGTTTTCAAGGAAAGATCGAAATTCCGAAAAAAATGAGATTTTCAAAAAAAATAGAATTTTTTAATAAGTCAAAATTGTAGATAAAAACCATACATATTTCCACCTCTTTCTTCAAATCATCAAGGCAAGAATTGAGAATTTGCTTACAAACATGTATTTGGTATTGGTTCAATTTCGACCGCAAGTTCTAAGACAAAAATCGAAATTTTTAAAAAAACAGTCTAAAAATCGAAAGTGCGTTTTAACAAAAAAAAAACACCTTAATTTTCTTATACCGCGTCGAAATGTCGAGCTTCAAGTCGAAATTTTGAAAAAATAATAATCATTCTACTTTACTTTTGAGTGAACACTCGAAATTTAGAACTAAGAATTCGAAATTTGAAGAGTAAGAATGAAATTCTGAACCAAAAGTAGACGAATTTTGAAATATGGTAACAATAACTAATAACTTTAAATTTTGGGCAGAATGTCTAAGTATCGAAATTTATTTTGTGAAAATTCTTGATATTTTTGGGTCTAAAGTCGAAAAATTAAAATGGAAAATAAAAACAGCTTCTAAAAGGGTCAAAATTTTGGAAAAAATTCGACCAATTTAATAAATACGATAACGATAATAACGGAATTAAAATGCAAGTAGTGTAAACTCGAAATATCAAGTGATTTACCACTGCGCGCCCCTCTGATATCCTGAGACCGAGTCTGCTCTGTACAAAAATATTTTTTTAAAACGGGACTAACTCACCTTATTAGCAGTGGAAAGGCTGGCCATCAGGTCGTCAAGTTCCCGAGTTGCCGAAGAAGCAGCCGGAGTTCTAGTAGTAGTCATGTGCGAAGAAATGAGTTCAGTTTCCCCCGGAAATCCCGTCTCGGTCTTCGTCTCTTTAACGGTGATTGTTACCTTCTGGGGACCTGTGTATATTACGTCCCTGGAAAATTTCTCAAAGTTACATCTTTTATATCGCACTGTTTGGCGGCACTTTGGAAGTTGGAGAGTGCGACTCGAAAATGTTGGTGAATTTTAAAGACCAAGACATGAGTCTTCAAATTTTCGAGAACCATTCTGTGATAGCGGACATTACTACTAAAAACGGCACTTTAAGAGCATTGGAAGTTTTCGGAGAGTACTACTCGAAAATGTTGATGAATCCCAAAGACCAAGACATGAGTCTGCAAATTTTCAAGAACCATTCGGTGATAGCGGATATTACTGCTAAAAACAGGCTCTTTAAGCGCATTGGAAATGTTCAGAGAGTGCGACTCGGAAATGTTGGTGAATTCCAAAGATGAAGACACAAGTCTTCAAATTTTCGAGAACCATTCGGTGATAGCGGACATTACTACTAAAAATGGGTGCTTACAATAGCTTGTGCGAGTCTGACTACTGTAACAATTTTTCAAAAATCAAAACACCTGATTTATTTTTAATGTTTTAACTTTTTATAATTGGTAACTCACCGTCTTTTGCAACGATATAATACAACTGATTAAATAACTAATAATTGTTCCTCTTTATAGGTTAGTTAATATTGAATTAATAATTAACGCACGTTCAGTAGAAATTATTTATGTCCCACATTGTTTATATTTTTAAACGTGCTCCAAATTCTAATGCGAATTATGAGTTATTTAGCTTTGACCAAAAAAGATATCGACATAAGGTGTTATATTTAGATCTGTTTGTTTTATTTTGATTTTGTATCTTCTAATATTTACTGTGACGTGCTGTTATCTGTTATTATGTAAAATGGAACAAACGATGTAAAACAGAATAATATCGTGTCTCAATTATTGTGGTGTCCTTTATTTTCGAATTTCTTTGTTTTCACCCTTCGGATTAATTAAGGTTAAAACGTAATTACAGAAGACAACAAAATCAAACAATCTATACATAACACAAAGTATGCCAAACTAACGAAATTTAAAAAGGTCGAAACTGGTCCTTAGTTCCCAAAACTTTGAATTTGATAAATGTTCAGCTTTGTTGATCTGTGCATTCGTATAACACCAGGTGATTATCCAACATTTAAAAAGACCTGACAGGGCGAATGTTTTAACTCAATAATTATACAAAACTTACCCAGCATCTAACGTGTTCAGCAAGCTATCTACTGAGGGCCGATTAGTGATGCTTTGAGCACTGGAAGGTCTCGAATGGCTCAAAGGACTCCTGCCGCCGGATCCTCGGCTTAAAGGTCTTTGCTCGCTGAAGCTCCCATTGAGCCCATTTTCTGAAATTGAACACTCATTTATTCTAATTGGACGACTTTTTTCAGAAAGGAACTAGGCAACAAATTCTTAAACATTAGATTTTTAGCACACAGTTCAGAAGAAATCATAATATTTTCTGTAAAAAAGAACCAGGTCTCATTTTAAAGCCTAGCACCATCTAATAACCAAAGAACCATTCAACTGAATGAGTTGGGTAAGTAAAAAATCTACAGAAAGGACTCAAATGCTTTCTGCAAAACAAAAAGTTAATAACACATTAATGTGTTCTCAGATGTAACTAGAATAGGGCAGGGCACGGTACCTGGTGCAAGCGCTCAATCGAAAATTTGTATTTAACTAGGGGAACTTGTTCCAGAAATTTCCATTTTTTCTTCAAAATTAGTTCTTCCTTGTTTCGACATCTCTAAATATCAACTTTTTTTTTGCAAAATTAATCTTCCTTCACAGAATTCATCATTTTTCCTTTGTAATTTCGAATTTGTTTTTACAATTTGACTTCATTTACCAAAATCTGATTTCTCAAAATTTTTAAATTTTATCTAACAATTTTTCATTATTTTTTATTTTTTTATTTTATTTCGAAAATTTCTGAAAATTTGCCGGATCTATTTAATAAATCTCTAAGCACTGACTGACAGAAAACAAACAAACGGGTGAGTCTAGGAGCATGAAATTTCATACAATTATTTGCCATAGTAAGTAGGAGAGCACTAAGAGAGGATATTTCAAAATTCAGCGACTAAGATAGCAATAATGAACATTATCGGGTATGCGATTTTTACTGTAATGAATAATACACAAGATTTTATTTAAAGTTGCCTAGACGATAAGCGTTGGGAGTAATGTATCGTCATACGAGTTTAAAATGATATCCAAATTTTTGCAGGTGGTCACTGCGTATTTTATTCTTTTTAGGAATTCTTCGCTTTTGACTCCTAAATATTTAAGTTTTAAACTAGAGATTTTGGCTCTAATTTGGGATTTCCGATTTTGAATCACGTGGCTCCACAAGACCAAATTAAACGGACGTCAAGAGTAACATATTGACGACAAGACAAACCAAGCGCAGCGCGAGAAGACCACAAAGAAGATGGCTTGATGATATCAGAATACAAACAGGAAATAGGTGGTTTTAGTTAGCACAGGGCAGATCAGCATGGAGAAGCACGAAAGAAGGCTACGTTCAGGAGTGGGCAGCAAACGGCTGGGGAAGAAGAAAAGAAGAAGATTGAAATACAAATCTTGTCCCCTTCCTTTCAATTTTTGAAGGTAACCAAGAACCAGTTCGTTCCACCAAAAAAAAAGGAGGAGATGTTTAAATCGAAATATTGAGAAACATTTTATTTGTAGACATTTTCAACTTTCGAAATTGCAAGTTTATAGTCAACATTTTTCGAGTAGATATTTTTTCAAGGTTTTTTTTTTTCAAAAATTTTCGCCTAAAGAATACAATTTTTAATTTACCAAAATTTATCCAAACTCCAAATATTTACTGAAGTTTTGAAAAGCAGATGGAAATTTCGACTTTATATTAAATTCCAGGGTTCCAGAAAAAAAAGCCTAATTATTTTTAGAAATGTTTCGAATATTTTTCAGAAATTTCCATGCTTTTCTGTTTTTAAATTTCACTTATACTTTTTTTTTTAATTTAGACTTTAAAAACAAAATGTTGAGAGTAACATTCACGTTCAAAGATGAAAATTTTCTTTTATTTCTTATTTTTTAAAATTTCTAGGGCAATATCAAAATCCTGAAACCAAAAATATCGAATCTAATTCAAATAAATTTCTAATTTTTTTCTTAAAACTTTGGGAACGAAAATTTCTTCGAAATATGGATTTTTTAAAGTGAAAACTCTTTTAGGTGCGTTGACAGATTTTGAATAGAGGGTAAATTTGGATTTCGCGTGACCATCACACGTTATCAACATGCCCTAATATATTCTACTGTGAACATTAGAGTATACCAAAGTGTACTTCATTACGAATCAAAATTAGATTCGTTTCCACATGATACAAGCAGTCAAACATACACATATAAAAAGGTAGGTCAGTATGACAGACTTTATTTTCAAATATTTCCAATATTCTGACTTGTTTACTAGTGTGGGGTCGAACTACACTACATATTTCCTAGTTTTAAGTTTTTATTTCTGTCGGTAATCTCCAAGATGTCTTTTTTTGTTAATTCAACCCAAATATTTTGAAAATAGTTATAATCGCAAGATTGTAAAAATTATTTTCACAAATCTCCCGCTTTTTCTTAAAATAACATGGATTTTTTATTTAATTTTAAATCGCAACTTTACAATAATTAAAAATTTGGGTAAAAATGCCAGGTAAAATATTGAAAAAAATTGTATAATAAAAAGAACCACATTGTCGAAATTTAAAGTTTAAATTTCATATCTAAAATTAAGACCAGACTAAAATCGAAATGCAGGGGTTAAGGTCCAAAATTCGACAATACTCTTTCTCAAAATTTCGAGAAGAAATTTCAAAATGTTTTAAAAAAAATGTTCCTCCACATTTACTCCTAAACATCGTAATTTCTAAAGTGAAGCTAAAATGTTGCTTTGTGCTCTTTCTTCAAAATTCCTATTTAGATTTTAAACTCGAAAATACTTCTAAATTTCGACTTTTTTTTCAAACTTTTTAGTTTAAATTTGAAATTACTCTTTTTAAAAAACCACTTTTAAAATTGATATTTAGTTAGTTGAAATTTTAAAAATTCGCAAAAAATTTCGAGGCAAATTTTTCAAAAATTCGAAGTTTCGAGAAAAATATCAACATATTAAAGAAATTTAAAAAGAAGTCATAATTTTCACAAAAAGTCGCAATTTTGAAATAGGTGGAAATTTGGAGAAAAAATTAAATTCTGAAAAAGTTACTTTAAAAAAAGTCGAAATTTTGATTTGTAAAAGCTAGAAATTTAGAAAAAAAAGTGAAAAGTTTTGAAAAACTTCGCAAATTTCAAAAATGTCAAAATTTAGAAAAAAAATTCAAGTTTACAAAAAAAATTAAAACAAAGGCAAATTTTTCAAAAAAAAATCCAATTTAAAAAAGTTGAAATTTTCGAACAAAAAAGTCGAAATTCTCAAAATTCTCCAAAAATAAAGTTTAAAACTTCGAGAAATTGTCAGAAGTTTGAACAAAGATCAAAAAATTGAAATTTTTAAGCAAAAAAGTCGAAATTCTCAAAAAAATTAAGTTTAAAACTTCAAGATATTATCAGAAGTTTGAACAAAGATCGCCATTTTGTGACAAACTTTTCAAAAATTCGAGAATAAATCAAAGTCTTAAAGAAGGGCGAAATTGTGAAAATATCGAAATTTATTAAACAAATTAACATTTGAAAAACGTGAAATAACAAAAAAATGTAAAATTTAAAATTCAAAGTTTTCGAAGTATAATAATAAAAATAGTCGAAATGTTCAAGAAAGTCAAGATTTTTCAATAAAAATCGAAGTCCTACTCTTCAAAATATTGTTGTTTTAGGCCCGTGAAAATTTTGAAAAAAGGCCGAAATCTTGAAAGAAAATGGAATTTAAAAAAATCTAATACTTCAAGAGAGTCGATGTTTTCAGAAGATTAAACTTTCAAAAAAATCAAATTTTCGAAAAGAATTTTGAAATGTTTCGAAAAAATCGGATTTAAAAATAGACAGATTTACAAAAAGTTGAAATTTCGAGTGAGAGCTTCAAAAAAGGTCAAAAATTTTCGAAAATAAGATCAAACATTTGAAAAAAGTCGAAATTTTCTGAAAACTTCAAAACTTCGAGATGAATCAAAATATTCAAAAAAAATTTGAAATATTAATAAGGAAGTTTTCGCAAAAGAAAATTTTTAATGATAACAATTATAAAAAAAGTAAACAGTTTTCAAAAAAATCAATTATACCCAAATAAGCCAGAATTTTAAACAAGTTGGAAGTATCCAGAAGTCTAAATTAAGAAAAAAGGTTGACCTTTTGGGAAACGAACGAAAACAGGTTGACATTTTAGGTAACGAATGAAAACAGGTTGACATTGTGAAAAAAGTAGATATTTCAAAATGTCGAAATTTTCGAAATAAATCGAAATTTGTAAAAAAAATCAATTCTTCAAAAAAAGTCTGCATTTTCAAAAAGATGGTCCAAGAATTCTTTCTTTTCTTTTATGCAGACAAAAAAGCGGGTATCAACTATTTTTTTAATAAAAACTAGCTGGCGAACTTCGTACCGCCTCAGAATTAATAAATTAATAAATATTGTGTGAATATGTGTGTGAATTAAATTTCACAGTTAGAATATTTAATGCGTTCGCTCATAGCGAAGCGACAAAGCCCTGTTCCCGTTTCCGAGTGAATCCTATGCGAAAAACCGGTGAAAACGGACTGTAATCAAATGAGATACAGCGCTATCTAATTGGAAACTGGTTTCAACACATTTGCGGTTAGTGTAGGTTGCGATACGTTTCTGTCATGTTCTTGTTATGAATCAGAGATGCCCCTGTACACGAATTCCTTATAAAACATTTGTTCGTGAATTTGTTCAATATTTTAGTCTTATTATGCTATTCGAGGCCGAGAGAAATCCAACAAAAAAGATCATAAAAATCCCTCTGGAGTTATAAATGATGTAACTAACACGACTTTGATGTAAAGACATAAACATTTTGAAAAATAATTTTTGAATACTTTCAATTTTTGTATAGGGGCAAAAATTTTGGGAACATTCTTTTTTGGGAATTTCAACAACTTTTTTTTACATCCAAATTTGTGGAAAGCCCACCTATTTCTCAAAATTTTATTAACAATTTCAATTCTGGACAGGGTGGAGGGACTGGTTTCCCTCTGACTTAAATACCCAAAAGAAAATAAATATGGAGCCAGCAAATTACGAATTTTTTTTCAAAATTCACCATTTTTCGAAACTTCAACAAAATTGGACTATGAGAATTTTCGAATTTTTACTAATATGGCCTCGAAAATTTTATCTCTTTCTCGTAATTACGATCTTTTTTTAGGCCTCGGCTTTTTTTTTCAAAATTTCGCTTTTTTTCCAAAATTTGATTCTGTTTTTCGAAATTTCAATTTTTTTTCTCCCAATTCGTCTTTTTTTCTGTCAATTCGTCTTTTTTTTTCGGAAATTTAGATATTTTTCTTTGAATCCATTTATTTTCAAAATTACCTTTTGTCTCAACTTGAAATTCGTCTTTGTCTTAAAATTTAGCTTTATTTTTTTTAAATTCGTCTTTTTATAGCGAGTATACTCAAAATTTGACTGTTTCTCAAAATTTTACATTCAACACGAAATATCCATTTTTCTCAAAAATTTCATATTTTTCTCGAACTTTAGAAAATTTCGACTATTTTTTGTCAAAACTTGCCTTTTCTTAATTTCAACTTTATTGGCAAAAATCGAATTTTTGGATTTCTGTGCAAAACTCGATTTTTTTCTCGACATTTGTCTTTTTGCTAGGAATTTTGATTATTTTTAAAATTCATTTTTTTATATTTCGACTTTTTTTCTTAAATTGTCTTTTTCTGATAAATTTCGATTTTTTTCTGGATTTCGAAGTTTTTCCAGATTTCGAAGTTTTTCTCAAAATTTCGATCATATTTTTGATTTCGCCTTTTTTTCTTAACGTTGGGATTTTTTTGAAAATTTCGACCTCTTAGAATCTAAATTTCAAGAAATTTTGACTGGATTCTTAAAGTTTGTTTTTTTAAAGGTTCTTTTTTAAAGTTTGAATTTTTATCTCAAATTTTGATGTTCAACATTTCTAGACATTTTGATTTTTTTATCAAAATTCATATATTTCGAAATTTCCGATTGATTCTCAAAATTTTACTTTTTGAAAGAAACTTTCAGAAATTGTCTTTTTTGAGACACCGCAATTTTACTATATATTCATCTTTTTCTGGAAGACGACTTTTAGGAAATTACAACTTTTATGTGAAAATGCGATATTAAATTTTTAGAAATATTGATTTTTTCCTCGAAATTGGCTTCCTTTTATTTTATTTTGCAAGGAGCCAACCCACAAAAGCCTAAAATTTCAGTAGATCATTTTTTTTTTTTGAAAAAGGGTAAGTAAATATATTCCTTGTACAAATTTTAAGTCAAAATATGTTATTGGTTAATACGTATATTAATTTGTACTGGTGATTTATAAATTAGTGTCAAACTATCGATTTCTCAAGAACTGTTTTATGGGGTGGGTTCCATTCTGCAAAAAGTCGTCCAACTGTCCATTTGAGGCGCAAATGCATCAATTCTTATATATTTCCACATCTAACTGCTGTCTTTAAACTCACCATTGCTTCCGTTCGTTTTTAATTACGTAATGTTTAATTTTCCATTGCTGCTATAATTCTGAATGTTTTAGATTCGTTTTAATTGCCAATACTTTTAATTATTAGCTTCTTTCATTTCTAAATGCTTCGATTCATAAATTACTTTAATTGCCAAATTATTTCAAATTAATTTTTCCGCGACCAATTCAGGTTTAACGAGCAGTTTTTACGTTTTGTATGGATGCCAAATATTAAAAAAAAATCTTTCGTCGGGAAATTTTAATAGAGTTATAAATCCAGTAATTTGGAAACAGTGGGTGCTTTTGAACTGGCACAACAAATGGTGAGCGCAAATTATCGTTTTGTTGTGAGAGTTTCGTAAAAATCAAGGGAAATTCAAGGTCAAGAATTCTCTACCCCTTCAAATTATTTTCCTTCCTTCAAATTTGTTTATGGTTTCGATTTCTTTAGTTCGAAGCCATATACCTTTTTTTTAATAGTTGTTATAGTGATGAAAGTTTTCAGTTCAAATGTAGTTTTTAGTGGTAAAATTTTCAATTGAATCTTGTTAATTTGATAGGATAGATTACCTGTTGAGCTGCCGTAGCGCGAGTTGCTTAAATCCTGGAGTAGAGTGTCTAATTCATTCAAGTTGTTATTGTAGCTGCGTTTTTCGACAGGATGGTCCACATATGTGCCAATGTTGGCCGTTTGGCCCATCGTAGGGCTCTTGGTACCATAAGTGTGAATCTGAGGCTTTCCATAACTTCCCTGTAACAAAAAGAATCCTTCAACTTCAACAAGCCTTTCAAAATTGCAACTTAAATATCTGACATCTCTTTTTGGCTTTAGGATACACTGAATTCGATAAAAGTAATAACTTAACACATTTTCAATACATTAATGCTTCAGTCTGTTAAAATTGTAAAAAGGGGAAAAAACACTTCGTTTGATGGGTATTCATTATTAGGTATCACGTTTGCATGTCAAAAAATTACAAAAAAAAATGTGAAGGTACAAAAAGACATGAAAATGAGATATTAAAAGGAGAGCAACATTTTGTAGGATTTTACTTAGGGCGCCCCCAGAAAACTGCCAATTTTTCTAGTTCAAGTCAAATTTCGAATAATTCAGAAAAAATTAAAATTAAAATAATCCTATTTTATAAGAAAACACTCGAAGTTTTAGCAATAAAGTAGAAATTGAACGTGAAAATTTTCAATTTCCCTTAAAATTTCCAGATATACTAGGAAAAAACCGGATTTGAAGATTTATACATAATTCATTGTTAAACCCAAAATTTTAAGAAAAAATTGAGCAAACAAGATCAATGTTTTCAAGAAAGTCGAAATTTTGTGTCAAAATTTTAAAAAAAATTGAATTCGTTTTATGCAATTGGATCAAAATTTTTAAAATTCCTAATTTAGGGTGAGATTTTTCAAAATCAAAATTTTCAGAAAAAAGCGAATTTTTCCCAAAGTGGAAAATACAAAACTCGAAGTTTCGAGAAAAGGTAGACATTTTTGAAGAAGACATTTTAAGTCACAGCAGTTGTTAGAAAATACCAATTATTGAAGGTTTTATTTTGAATCCATTTGAAAAGCAGTAGAATTCCGTTATAACGAAAACTGCAAAAGACCAGAAACTACACCCTTTGTTTTAAAGTAACCGCAGGATTCCCCAGGGGAAGGGCCCCTCTAGGTGGAGTAAAGGGATCACAAACGGGGCCAAATCTGATCGAAATTTTTAAAAATTTCCATGTTTTTAAAAGTCCTACGTTTTCAAAATTGGATTTCTCGAAAAATGTCAACTATTTTTAAAATTTGACATTCTCAATATTTCAATTTTTAACAAAAATTTGGATTTTATTTAAATTTTAAATATGTAAAATTTTTTGAACTATTGGAATTTTCAAGATTTTGACTTTTTGAGAACATTTGTTACTTATTTCAAAACTTCCACTCTTTAAAAATGTTAACTGTTTTTAAAATTTAACTTCGATCTTTAACGTAAATTTTGGATTGTTTTAATTTTTCGACATGCCGAGTTTTTCGAAAAATTGAAATTTTTTCAAAATTTCATTTTATTTCCACATTAGGAATTCATTTTTTAAAATTTGAAGCTCTTTATTTTCGACTCTCTCAAAACTTCGATGTATTTCGATTTTTTAGCCTTTCTGATAATTTCGACTTTTTTAAATTTTTGACTTCTTTCAAGATTTTAAGTTATTTTTTAAATTGAATTAAACTAACATTTTCAAAATTTCAATTTCTTAATTAGTAAGAAATATGACAAAAACTTTGACCTTGCTTGAATTCATTTTATGCATGCAATTCGATCAAAATTTTTAAAATTTGTAATTTAAAATCGGATTTTTCAAAATCGAAATTTTCAGGAAAAGGCGAACTTTCCACAAAGTCGAAAATACAAAAACTCGAAGTTTCGAGAAAAAGTAGAAATCTTTGAAGAAGTGAAATCTTCAGCTTCACATTTCCACTCACAGGCCACTGAATACGAATAGGAGTTGTCAGAAAATACTAATTATTCAGCGTTTTATTTTGAATCTGACTTTTTGAAAACATTTTTTATTTATTTCAAAACTTCGACTCTAAAAATGTTAACTTTTTTCAAAATTTCGATCTTGTATGTAAATTTTAGATTGTTTTAAGTTTTCGACATTTTTGAAAATGTTGAGTTTTTTGAAAAGTTGACCTTTTTTTATTTTATTTATTTCAAAATTAGGAATTCATTTTTTTAAATTTTAAGCTCTTTAAAATTTTCGAGTTTCTCAAAACTTCGATGTATTTAGATTTTTTTAGAAAATTGTGGTTTTTTTAGCCTTTCTGATAATTTTGACTTTTTTAAAATTTTGCCTTTTTTCAAGATTTCAAGTTATTTTTTAAATTAAATTAATATTTATGACAAAACCCTTGACTTATTTTAAGAATTTAGAATTTACCAAATCTCGTCATTTCTTTGAAATTATCGACTATTTTACAAAATTTCGACTTATTTGAAAAGCTTCACTTTTTTACAATTTGTAACGTTTAATAAAAACTACATTTTTTAAAATTTTGACTTTAAAATTTCGATTTTTGTACACTTATTTTTCAAAAATTAAAATTATTTTTAAATTGCGCCATTTTTCAAAATTTTTCACTAATTTTTAATATTTCGACACTTTTAATGTTACGAATTTTATTCGAAATGAATTTTTTTAAAGTTTTATTTTTTATGAAAATTTCGACATTTTCTAAAATTTTGACTTTAAAATTTTCTTCCTTATTTTTCAAATTTTAAAGTTTTTAAGTTTAGAATTTTTTTAAAAACTTCACATTTTTTTCAAAATGCATTTTATTTTTCAAAATTTTGACCTTTTCGAAAATATTAAATTTTTTGAAAATTTTCGTGAACACCAAAGGTTTAATTTCATTAATGATCCAAGAAATGAATGTTATGAATTTTTATTTTATTGCTGCAATGAAAAACATAAAGGGGGGCAGAACTGTATCTTATATCCGCGGGAGGTTCAACGTAAAAAAAATTGTAACTTCGGCCCTATACTGTAATAGTCAAGCTTCTACTACTCATTTTTATGTTTTTTTTTCCATTATTTTATCCAGAGAATAAGTGTAATTTAAAACCAAGTGGGGATTTTTTATAGACCCCGTGTCAGCATCTTTTCTGATAATTTTTTTTTATGGCAAAATACTACTAATTTGGAGAAACTATTATTAATTCTTAGTTTACGTTTTTTGAAAACGTAATTTTGTCTTATACTTTTGTTCATCACTAGTAAAGTAAGTGGGTTTTCAGTTTGGGCCAGGGCCGCCGAGAGAGCGAGGAAGGGAGGTAGGGATCTCTTACAGGAGCCTGCACCTATAATTCTGGAGATATTTTAATAGAGAGGCGGACTAAGATATCAGAAAACCCCTAGCCCCAGCTTTTGGCGTCCACGACTGGACTTATCGTTCCCAGGCTGAAACAAGTAATTTATTTTGCTCTCTTTTCCCCTATTTCTAGCTGACGACTGTAGAGAATTTTTCACTGTACATGGAGTCTAGAATCATTTTAATATCTCTTGTCCACTAGGAAAATTTCTGATAACAGACACCAATCCTTGAAGCCTTTGCAATAATAAAAATAGGAAAACCATCAAAAACGAATCATGTAAAGATGTAAAAAATATAAATCTGAATTTAAGAAGGTACAGATTACAAAAGTCAAAAACAATGACAACATAGGAGCAAAACAACTCTAATTTAAAAAACATAGAAAACATTAAAAAAGTTAAGGAACACATCAGGTTTTATTAACAAAATCCATTCCCAAATGATAATTTATTAAACCCTGCAATCTAGGTTCTGGGAGTGAAGTGGGAATAAAAAGAAATGGAAAATGGAAAATCAGGAAATCAAATAAACAAAATTAAACTGAAAAAAATAAATAAAACTCTAATGGGAAATGGCAAAAAAATTTAAAAAAAGGGAAAAAATAAATTTGATATGACGTGACCAAATATAGAGAAAAACGTCTCAAAATGCATGAAACTTAGTCATCTGGGACCCCTTATGGTCCGATCGCATAATCTATACACAAAAAGCGAAACGATCAAGAGAGTTCTAGTAGGAGTGAGAAAGACGGACGCCGATTTAGAAGCTGACGACGCTTGTCCCTGTGTATCCTGCACACGACACCAAAACGGTTTACAAGTTAACCGTGACTCTCAACAATTCACATCAAGAGGAACGCCATCGTTAATTTTGGAAATTTACTGCCGCAGTGTGTTCGCTTTGCAAAATCGCCAATGTATTATT
The DNA here is from genome assembly GCA_028583605.1 of Dastarcus helophoroides. Taxonomy (NCBI): domain Eukaryota; kingdom Metazoa; phylum Arthropoda; class Insecta; order Coleoptera; family Bothrideridae; genus Dastarcus; species Dastarcus helophoroides. The sequence continues at coordinate 21,895,251 of CM053325.1, read as the reverse complement.
CGCGCACGCCCTCTGTCTTCGTTTTAGAAATTTTTTCCAACACACCAATTCAGCAGCCACCTTTTGAACCGAACAAGCTGCAACTTTAAAATGGTAATCAATCAAGGAGAAACTTGAAAAGTTTTCATTAATTTTAAAGGTTGGTCGTTTATAACAATCGATTCGGTGTAAACATGGGAAATTAGTTCAATCACAATGGGCGGATATGGAGAATATTATGAATAAACATCAATAAATTAATGGGAATTAAACGCAATTCAGTGTGATGCTTGATACTTTAAAGAAAACTTCGATGAAACAGCCTTTTTATCATATGGATATTTGATTTCCAAATTACAGTGGTTAAACAGAAATATATTAAATTTTTTCTATTACCCCTTTTTTACATGGGTACGTAGTTCAAGAGTAAAGTTCTTTTCTTTAACATAAAAACTAAAAATTGAAATACAAATCTTGTCCTCTGAAACCAAGAATATTAAAAAACACAACAGAGGTTACTCTAACGCGTTTCGATAACCAAGTTTATCATCTTTTTAATCTTTCTTGATTTCAGGGGACAAGATTTGCTATTTCAATTTTTGAAGATAACCAAGGACCAGTCCATTACACCAAAAAAAAATTAAGGTAAGATGTCTAAAAAGGCGTAAATAATTCGACAAAAAAATACCTCAAACCTATAGAATAATTACATGTCTCCTGACTCTATGACTATTCAGGTTGATTTTGTCCATTTAATTTTTTCAAGTTTACACGCGAGGGCTGCCATCTTACGTGGACCTTTCGCGGTGTTTAGTACGTGGATATGCCGCAGATGTCAGCACCCCTAGGCAACCTTCCTCGGATATTTTTAATCTGGGTCAGATAGCCGGATTACCGGTATATTACATAAAATTTTAAAACTACTCACGAGCCAAAGAAAAGGTGAATCGTGCTTATGAAAAACGAATAAACACATTTCTAAAAATATCTAAACGACAATAATAAAATGTATAAAACCTTGACACCTTACTCTGCAAACGGTGGAAAAATTGAATATAAAATTTATCTCGTTCGGGGCTCAACTGAGCTCGTTGTCCAAAAAGCTTAATTATCTTCCTTTTTCGATATTTTTCGCTAGACTGGCGTGTTCAGTTTTCACTATTTTTCCTGAAATCCGATTATTAACTCGAAACACAATAAGTTTCTTATTTTAAAATGTTGTTTTTCTATTTCTCATTCAAAGAAATACAATACTGTACCAGGGGCGGCCTTTGGAGGTGGCGCGCAATAGTACGAATTCTAATGTTCATTTAAATTTCGCGCCTTACGCCGCGCATTATAAAATTCGACTCGCTGCTCTCTTGTGTGGTAGTTATCGCGCTGATTTCTATCACATTCGCTCCAATAAATGTTTCTTTCCTTCTTTTTTCACATTGACCAAATTTCGTACCAGTGCCAAAGTGCTGCCAACTGCAAGGGGTAAACCAAACCTGATAGTCCCCATTTTCTTCGTGTTTACGATTCGGGGAATTCCCGTGTTTTATTTCACCTGTCAAAATCGTCGGGTTATGCTTTTATATTAGAGCAGCCCTCATCATTTCTAAATCCCTGATTCTTTTAAGACATTAATGCACCTTAATTTAACATGATTAATAATTTGTTATCTTTGTGTTTATTAATTTTTCTCAATTTCCAATAAACAATTTTAAAAGTGTAAATTTATTTATTTATAACTTTGCATTTCTCATCAAGCATTATCGTTAAAACTCATGGGCGTAGGCAGGATTCCGATCAAGGAGGGGCAGGAATGATTTTGAAAAATTGATAAAAAAAAGAAAACCGGAAAATGTTCCGGTTCAGTATATGTATATTTTCATTTAACTACATAAACGAATTTTCAGATTGACTTTGAAATTTGGAAAGAGAGCCAAACTTTGCGAAAACAATCAGAAAATTGAATCTAAAATAGAAACCGTAACCTTTTGGAAAACTTCGAAAGCTATCGACATTTCGAAGATTTCGAAAAATAACAATTTTTGAAAAATACCATCGAAATGTCGAGAAAAAGGTTGAAATCTCTTGAAGAAAAGTGAACATTTTCAAGAGAAAGTTTAACTTTGAAAGACGAATTTAAAGGAAAAAATGCATTTTAAGAAAAAGTTGGAATGTTTAGAAAAAAATCCTAACCGTTCGAAAAATCTCAAAAATTGTTAAAAATTCGAAAAAATTATATTTTTAACGATGGAGTTTTGTGGAAAAAGACGTATTTTCCTGAAAAAATTGGAACTTTAAGAAAAATTTTCACTATAAGTGAAGATTTCCAGAAGCATAAACCATTCCTATTCGAAGTACAAGTCAAAATTTCCAGAATAAGGACAAATTTTGAGAAAAAAGAAATTTTCGGAAATTTAAATTAACACAAAATTCAGAAGAAACCGAATATTAAAATAATGAAACTTCAATTTTCAAAGAAAAAAGTAGAATAAAGTCGTTATTTCGAAAGCGACGAATTTTGAGAAAAAAGGTTATTTTGGGAAAGGATTTTTTAGAAAACCAAAATTGAATAAAAACCCAACCTTTCGGAAGAACTCGAAATATGCTGAGAATTCTAAAAATGCCAAAATATTTCCAAAGGTCAAATATTGTAAAAAAATTCCCAATTTCCAAAAACATTCTTCTCGATATTTTTAACTTTTTTATTCTAATTTAGACATAATATTTAAATTTCAATAAAGAAGTTGAATGTACAAGAAATCTTTCACAAAATTAGCCAAAAATATTTTTCTCAACATTTTTAATTTTCGATAATATGCCGATCTAATTTACAGAAAACAGACAAATTTCGAGAAAACTGAAATTTAAAGAAAATGCCAATGTCGAGAAAAAAGTCCAGAAATTAAAACATCGCATTTTGAAAAAAAAGTCAAAATTTCAAAAATAAGGCGAAATATAAAGTTGAAATTTCTGGAGTCAAATTAAAAAAGTCAAAATTTTAAAAAAAGATAATTATTCAGAAAAGTGGCAAAATTTGATAGAAAAAATGATTTCCGAAAAAAGAGTCCAAAAGGTAGAATTCGGAGAATAAACTTGAAATTTCGAAAAAGCCAAATTTAAACTAATTTTAAGAGAAAAATTCAAAATTTTTAGCAAAGTTGAATATCGAATTTTGATATAAAAATATCGAGAAAAAGGCAAATTTTAAGAAACCTGTCAAAATTTCTGAACAATCAAATTCTAAAAGGTTAATCAAAAACTTCAAAAAAAAAACCTGAAGTTAATAAAAATAAAGGAATTAAGAAAAAACGAAATCTCTGAAAAACAGTCGACACTTCTAGAAAAACTACCAAATGAAGCATCAAAGATCGAAATTTTCCAGAAAAAATTCAAACTTTAAGAAAAAGTACAATTTTGAGAATAGCCGTTTATGAAAAATACGAATCTTGAAAAAAAGTCAAAATTTTAAGACATATACGAATTTCCAGAAAAATATTCAGATTTCCGGGAACATGCAGGATGTGGTTTTAGGATAAATGTTAAATTTGCGAAAAAAAGACCGATTTTGAGAAAAATATATATCTTTAAATTCGTTTAATTTTAGAAACTTTGATTTTTTTCTCCCTTGAAAAACTAAAAAAAGACCTAAATTTTGAGAAAGAAGTCGAAATTTAGTAAACACTCGAAATTCTTCAGAGAGAGAGAGTCAAATTTTGTTGAAATTTTGTAAAAAGGACAAATTTTGAGAAAAATGTTAATTTCTAGAGTTTTCTCTTGATGGCTTCAATCAGAGGCAGACATGCACCCTGATCTGCCCCACCCGAAGTCAGAAAATGCCCAATATTGAGATAAGCGTCGAAATTTTAAGAACCAAGTTGTATTTCAGTTATAAACCATTCCAGGGAGAATTTTCTCGGAATTTTTGTCCTTTTACAAAATTTCTAAAAAAGTCATTATAAAAATTTCCAAATAAATATTTTTATCAAAAAAATTTTGGGGAAAAAGGTAAATCTTGATAGCAAGTCGAAATTTTCAGAAAATCAAAATTTAAAGAAAAGCCGAAGTTTCCGGAAAAAAAACGAATTTTGAGAAATGGCAGAATTTCGAAAAATATAACGAATTTTCAGATAAAAATTTGAAATTTTGACTAATGTCGGATTTTGATGAAAGAAATCGAATTTTAGGAATAAATTTAAAATTTCGAATAAAATTTATGAAAAAATACGAATTTCGAGAAATAAGTCGAGATTCCGAGAAAATGTCAATCGATCAAATTTTGGGGAAAACGGTAAATCTTGATAAAAAGTCGAAATTTTCAGAAAATCAAAATTTAAAGAAAAGCCGAAGTTTCCGGAAAAAACGAATTTTGAGAAATGGCAGAATTTCGAAAAATAAAACGATGAATTTTGAGTTAAAAATTCGAAATTTTGACTAAAATCGGATTCTGATGAAAGAAATCGAATTTTAGGAATAAATTTCAAATTTCGAAAAAAATTTATGAAAAACTACCAATTTTGAGAAATAAGTCGAAATTTCGAGAAAATGTCAATAGCTTAAGGAAGGACGAATTTTGTCGAATGGAAAATTTTTAGAGAGTCTTCTCAGTTGAATATAAATTTCCGTTTAACTGCATAAGCTGGGAGGGGGGTGGGGGGCAAGCGCCCTAGCCTGCCCTATTCTAGCTACGTGTATGCTAAAACTAATTCCACAAAGACAAGGACCTCGCAAATATCTATCCGCCCGGAGCCTCGCAATGATTAAGGCCGCCCCTGTATTGTACATTTGATATTTTAAATTAATAGAACATTCAACTTCTACTTTCCTCCACGGATCTCATTGCTGGACTACTAATAGGCATCGAAGTGACTGAACACTTAGGAACGCCCCTGCTGCAGTGCACAGTTCAAATCAAACAAAACTGAAGCAACTAATTATGTTTATCATAAAGCACATTCGCATCGAAAGTGAAATATTCTACCAAAAAAAAAAATCGAAATTTTCCCGTTATCATTGGGAACTTTTCAAAAAATTTTTGGAACTGCTCATCTTAAAATCTACTTTAGAGGACCAGGAAGAGTTAATTTAGGTTAGAAAGTTACTACAACGACTTAGTCGCGATCATCAAAGTGGAACGCAATATACCAAACTTAAAAAACCCAAAATGTGAGAATTGGAGCTGAAAGAGCTCTTCAAACTTCAAAATCTATGGGATGTGATCGTGAGTGTGAGTGTTGTTCAGCGTCCTCTAGCACTCGCGATTAAATTATGATAACTTACCGATTTCACCGCATATCCTTCGCTTCTGGAAGTGGGTGGTTCGCCCCCGGGAGACTGCCTCATAGCGCCCCTGGTGCTATTAAGGGACCCGTAACCCGAACTCCCTCCAGACCCTGGAATAGTATTTTGCAGATCGGCCAGCAACGCATCTGAAAAAAAAATAACTCGAGTTAACATAATTTTACAATTACGCATTGTAATGTTACGGATTAATTAATAACCGGAATGCAAATTTAACCTCCCAGGTGCACAAAGTTTCTTCCTTAACGGGTAATATCCTCTGATTAAAAACAAAACAGTTTGAATATTGATGGTTACCATTGGCGTAATGAAAAATTCGACCTACCAATTGAATTTTGAACATCATCGTAAGTTTCACTGTAACCAGACGTCATCCTAGACGAGTTACGCGACACTTTCACCAATTTCTCGTACTTGCCAACTCGCTAGTGCAAAACTCGAACTGTTAGGCGTAAAAAGTCATGCAATTCCGAATACTTTTACGATGTGTCAAACGGTGATGTGCTATTAGCAACGATATACTAATATTTCCGCTGGTTTTATCGGTTTTTAAAGTAAATTCTGATGAATAAGTATCAGATAAGAGACCAAGTTGAAAATACTCGATGTCTGGACTCGGGTAATATCATGAAATATGTGTCGTAATAAAATGCGGTTAAGCGAATCGGCCATATCATGTTGCATTGCGCTTCTGTTAATGAGATAATAGACGATGATTACCAGGAAATTTTAGCGCACACCCATCTGCAATAAATTTCTATTAAAAATCTTGCAAATTGCCCATGACCCACGAGTGTACTAATACTGAGGAGACACGCCCGGGATCATGCGATGCTCTAGAATTCTAGAGTCTAGAGGAGAACTGTTTTATTTGATACACTTTCTTTCCATTTTAATGTTCATAATTTGGAAATTGTAATTTTTTTACGATTTAACACAGATTCTTAAAGTGATCTATATAAACCCTCGGAGGTTCATTTAATTTAAGACTTGTAAGTGATCCACGTGAATAGAAGAATTGGATACTATCTATTTAATATATTATTATAAAAAAAACTAATAGATGACAGACATAAAAGACACAAGTCCACTAAAAGCAGTGGCACATTAAACGTGGACAGCGCCCTAGAGGAGAATAGGCCAGGCAAGTACGGTTTTAGATAACGACGCTCGACTGGCGATATACTGGCATATGTTACTCATATTTGTTAACTCAGGTATGGAAAAACATGGAAGAGACTAAAACTGCTGGCATTGGATATCTCAAAGGCCTTCGACAGAGTCTGGCAGCGATTTCTTCTCGCCAAATTAACATCTTATGGTCTTTCCTCCTGGGACTATGTCATTTGATATCCAAATTTCTCGCTTGACAGATCTCTTCAGGTCGTCGTCGATGGCATCTCATCCGAGACATTTGCGATTATGTAGGGGTGCCTGTCTAATACTTTGTTTCTGTTACACATAAACGATAAACGATCTCTTAGCTTCAACTTCCAATCCCAATGATAGTAGCCTTGTGTCATATTTTTGTTCCGACAACCATTATCCGTCCGCTGCTTCAGATCGACCTAAGGGAACAGCAGATACAGATGATTAATCGGGACATAGAAATCATTTTAGAATGGGGTGAGAAAAATCTAGTCGACTTCAACACTTTAAAAATTCAGGCTGCGATTTTCTCTAAGAAAGCATGAAGGGATAATGCAACCAACACTTCATGGGTAGGTAAAATTCTCCTGATGGGACCTTAATCTGTCTATCCTAGGAGTGAATGCGAGCACTAACTTCTCTTGGGACGATCATGTGCACGTCATTGCCAAATCCGTCTCTCAGAAGCTAGGCTTTCTTTTTAGAGGTAAAAAGTACTTCACACTATACAAAGCTCAATTTAGATCAACACTAGAATACTGTTCTTATGTTTGGAATTCAGCCCCAAGGCACACTTTAGCTCTTTTGGATTCAATTCAAAGAAGAGCGATTAGCCCAATTGATGTCGAAAGTCTGACCTATTCTCTCGAAACACTAGAGCATAGGCGGATGGTTAGTGTATTGTCTCTTTTCTACAAGTACTATCATGGAAGATGCTCGCAGGAACTAATAGGATTGACTCCCCCAAGGGCAGATTCTTGAGACATACAAGACAGTCAGAGACAGCAAATTTTTGTGCAGTCCAGCTCGACACAGTAAGGACTTCTGTCTACGAAGACTCTTTTTTCTATAGAACTTCCAAGCTATGGAGCTCGTTAACGAAAGAAATTTTCCCCGAAAATTACAACCTATCCTTGTTTAAGAATACGGTTCATCGCCATCTATCCTTGTTTCCGCATCCTACTCGCAGTGCTTTGAAGCCATAATGAGGTTACCCTTTGCGAGTGGATTAAACTTACTTACTCACTAAAAAAAAAGTAATCGTTTCCCAGAAGTCCTCGCGTACTTAGGTAGCTGCCTGGTTTGCCTTTTAGATAATCCTTCACTGTGATGAAGTTTGATTTATCGAAATTTAGACCACCAATGGATTGATTTTAATTGAATATGCAATACGCTCTCATTAAGACTCCTAAAGTCGCTGGAATATCCAATAGGACGCTGGAATATCCAATGAATAAACTTAGAGACTTCTGCTATCTATAGATAAAATTATAGCAGAAAAGGAAAATATTACTGATGAACTTTCGTTTTCCAAACCTAACCTAACTAAACGATTATTGACACGGGTCAGTTTTCCAAATACATGAGATGATGACGGCGATATGCTAAAGATGATGATAAAGCTTTTGATTAGTTTCTGGGGTCTCTAACCTAACCAATCGATGAGATACAACGTGGAAAAATGTACCATATAAAGACAAAATTGTGGTGGAAAAAGAAAATATTACTGATGAGTTTTCGTTTTTTATTGAAATGTTGACCACCAAATGATGGATTGATTGAACCTAAATACTTAAATACGTAAGATTATGAAGGGGTTATGTTGTGTACTTTAAAATGAAGCTCCTGATTAGTTTCTAGATCACTAGCATAACCATTCGACAACGTACCGCTTGAAAAATGTTCCATTTGAAGACCAAATTATAGTGAAAAAAGAAAATATTACTAATGGACTTTCCTTTTTTATTGAAATTTTGGCCACCAAAAGACATCGGTGAGTATTAAGAGTGATAGGTTTTGATTGATTGTAAAGATAGAAGATATTCTATTCAGTTTCGGACGAAGCGTCTCAGCAGTTCTTAGGATCTGTAGCATTTTCAATCGATTAGGTACAATTTTTTAAGCATGAAGATAAAATTATGATGAAAATATAAAATATTATTGATGGACTTTAGTTTCTCACCAAAATTTTAATCTCTCTCAGAACAGCACTTTTGAGTATTTAAGGTGGATCGACTTAACTGAATATACAAAATCTTAACAACATAATACTACTAATGCACAGACCAATAGGTTTAAACATTTATTAGATTCGAAGTTTGGAAACCAAAGATCAGTTTCGATCTTGTTAGATCTCGTCAGTTTGGTATATCCTCTATGGACCAATAGCAGTAGTCTGAGAGTCACACGCTTGACGTTTGCTGATTCTTTAGTAATTACTTGTCGGAACATTTGTTAGCATTCGAGATGGATATACCAAACTGAAAAGATCTGACAAGATCGAAACCGGTCTTTGATTTTCAAACTTCAAATCTAATAAATGTTCCAACTTATTGATCTGTGCATTTAGAATCCTAGTCTTCTGGGAACTTTCGTAAAGAACAACCGCTTTACTAGGTGGAAGTGTTTCAACTGTTGGTAGTTCAGCTACCTATGATTTTACTATACACGCCTAAAGGGCTGCATAATTTGCAATCTAGCTTGTATTTTACTTGAACATAATACTAGTTTATTCAGTGGTGGATTAAAGGTTGACAGCACTGCAACAGGCAAATACTGTTTGGCCCGTCCAAATTATTTTTGATGATTAAAAAAGGTCAAGGGCACTCGGGCGCGCCCCTAGGCACGTGCTTCATTTGCTTTATGATCAAATGGTATCAGGGGTTGTAACTTCAAAAAGACATACTTATTGCTTGTGTACCCTCCAGTATAGTGATTTGATAAATTTTCCATTTCCATACATTGTTGCAAGTTCAGGCCCACAGCAAACGTAAACTTGGCAGTACCTCCCCAGCAGGGGTGATGAAGGGGGTTTACTATCGGCCCGGGTTTACTTCCTCCGAGCTATAGCCATCGCAAAATGCGCAAGAAAGATCGATTATGTCAAACTGTGACTACAACTATTGATCAAATCATTTGAAAATTTGCAAGTCTCTCTTTTTTCAGCCCCTATATTTATTTTTTGATTCTAAAATACTGTAAACTTAACTTTAGGGGAATGAAGGGGGGTTTAAGGTTTTCTTGGACAAAATTTTGCTTTTCCATTGGGAAACTCTAAACTCGCGCCGTGAAAAAATCTCAAATTTTGATCTCTTGAACCCTTTTGCCACAATAACGTTTACAAGAAAATCGTGTAAGAGTATTATCAAAATAATGTGTTTTAGATTTTTTAGTGAATTGCATTAATTATTTTGTAACAAATATTGAAAATGCCCTTCGCTTTCTCGCGATAAAACCCTTCATTCTTCTGCACATGAGCTGCCGGACACTGTCCCTGTAACTCGGAGGGGGTTTATTTTAGGACACATGTTTATAGGAAGAAAACGTTTTATTTTGACTCCAAATTACGCTCTTAAAATTTGTGGATCGAATTTTTAATCACCCTTTATTTTAAGTTTAAAATCGAATACTATAATTTCATTGAAAAAAGTAAAAACTTTGTTAGGAAAGTAGAAAAATAGTTTGGACAACTTTCGACTTTTTTGAAATTTTTTGTTTAAATTTGAAATTCCAAATTTAAGCTAAGGAACCCTACTTGAGGAGTGTGCATTTTTGGTTTTACCAACGATTTTTCCATGTAGCAATTTTCTTTTTAATAATTATCATTTTGGCAGTCTAGTCCCCAGTACTCACTTAAATACTGCTCCCATTCGGCGTGATTTTTAAAGCGCCGTCTCCCGAGCCTCTTCTCCAGAGTAGTCGGCGGCGAAGGATCAAAAGTAACCGTCTTAGGCGATGGAGTACGCGTGCGCAACACTTTAGTGCTCATTTTACCGATTTACCACAAAATCTCGCACACCACTACCACAGAAGCAACGCGATGACGTCCGCTCGAAACAATCGAAGTTCAATTAGATCGAAATCGTCGAAAGATGGGACGGGCCCTTAACAATTGAACAGGAAAAACAATGGAAGGATGCCGCGGGAGGTTTCCCGAACGCGATGACTAACTTCGTGTGTCTCGCGTTTTTGGCAAGATGCGACCATCGAGGTGGAAAAACTATAAATAGGCCGACATGCTGAATATCCAACTCCACCTTTGCCTTACGTAAGTCACGTCAATCATGCGAAAATTTAGACGGTTTAAGTAGCATGGAAGCAGCTTTTTCAAGAAAAAACCGTGTTTTGGTGGGAGGGATGGGGGATGCAATAGCAGAAGTTTTGCATAATTAAAACGACGAAATGAAGAATATGAACAAGAACAGAAACTAAAAAAATTTAGTAGAGAAGACTAAGAAAATTGGAAGAAATGGTGAAAAAATAAAAATTAGAAAAAGGACATTACATTAAAATATGTAAAGTGAAAAGAAGGATATAAAAAATAAATAAATAAATGAAAATTAGCAAAAAGGCAAAAAAATCGAAGAAATACAGTAAATTAGGAATTAAATAACAAAATTTAAAAAAGAACAACCAAAAACTGGGAAATTCAAACAATGGACGATAAGAGGAGATAATTAAAAATAGAGCAGCTACTGGTCAGCTACATATGTAGTGGACGTGGTTCCATTGAGTAAATGTATACCTAAACGCACGTCATGCCGAGGGTGCTTGTATTTAATAGCTATTGCTACGATCCAATCCCTCAGTACAAAAATGAAAGCTATCTCGCTCCAGCGACCTTTGTCAACTTGCTTACACCACACATCTTGGTTGTAATTTTTTTTTAGTTTTTAACTGAAGACCTTTTTATTAATTTAAATTAGTTTTTTCATTTCAACTTTTTTTTAAATATCTAGTTTATTACATCTAAATATTAAATATATTTCTAAATTATCAGCTTAGGCACGATTTTATTTTATAAACGAGTGTTTCCCAAAGTTTCGAATTTAATTTTGCACTTTGGAAATTTGAAAATATCATATATTCGACCTGTCCCAAACTGTCCAGTTTAAAATTAATCTTTTTTCTAAAATTTACAAATTCGGAATTTAAATCCACAAAGTGAGGTACAATTTCATAAATTGTCAGCGAACTAGTAGAATAATGAAGATGATAGCTTAGCTATCGAAACGCGTCAGAGTAACCTTTGTTGTTTTTTAATCTTTCTTGGTTTCAGGGGACAAGATTTGTATTTCAATTTTTGAAGATAACCAAGGACCATTCCGTTCCACCAAATATATTTCAATTTTTAGAGTAATGGAGTTTTTTATTTTGTTACTAACTGGTATGTTACCCGACCCCACTTACTATTGTCATTGCTTTCTTTAACGCGTTAAATGAATCAATTTTTTTTATTTCCACATTTTCCAAAATTTCAATTTTCTAGATATTTTCCGCCTTTAAATCTCAGTTTTTTTTTAAATTTCGACTTTTCTCACGAGTTCGACTTTCTTTTGAAAATATCTACTTTACCAAATATTTCGGCATTTTTTGTAAATTTCGAGTTTTGGAATGGTTGAATTTTTCTCAATATCGCAAATTTATATTAAAATTTCGACCTTTTTATCAAAATATCGTCTTTTTTCAAAATTTTGGTTTTTTTAAAGATTCGACTTTCCAAAATTTCAAGTCTATGCAAAATTTAACTTTTTTTTTAATTTTGATTGAAAATTTCGACTTTTTTGATAATTTCGACTTTTTCAAAAATTTTACTTTTCGAAAATCTCACGTTTCTTTAAAAATTTGACAACGAAAATTTTTGATAATGTCGAGTTGTTTGAAAGGTTGGATTTTTTCCAAATTTCGATTTTATTTCAAAGTTTGGAATAGGACTTTGGACTTTTTTCTCAAAGTTTCAACTTCTTGGAATTTTTGAAAATCCTGATTTTTGAATATTAAGTACGATATTATTTCAAAATTTCCGCCCTTTAAAAATGTTGACTTTTTTAAAAATGTATTTAATAAAAAATTTTTTGAAAGATGAACTTTTTTTTAATTTCACTTTTTAAATTTACGATTTTTTTCTAAATCCATCTTTTTTCAAAATTTGGACATCTTTTGTAAACTATAATATCTTTTTAAATCGAGAAATTTTTTAAAAGATACTTTTTGAAATTTATGACTTTTTTAGAATATTTCGAAATTTTTATGAAAATTTCGCATTTTTTTTTTAATTTTAACATTTTTATATTATAATTTTGAATTTTTAAAATTCTTGACTGAAAATTCCAAAATTTTATTAAAACGTTAATTATTTTTGAAAACTTTGATCAAAAATTTCAATTGTTTTCAAAAATGTTCGAATTTTGCTTTAAAATTTAACTCTCCAGAATTTCGACTTTTCCCAAAATTTTAAGCTTTCAAAATTTCAACTGTTTTTGAAAATCCCTCAAATTTTCCAATGTTTGAAATTTTATCAATTTTTTTTATTTCGAATTTCTTTTAAAAATTTTCATATTCCCAAGCTTTTTGTCGATTTGTTCAAAATTTGAAAAAATTTTAAAATTTTACATTTTTAAAAATTTCGACTTTTTTCAAAAATTTTGCCTGTTTTTTGAAAGATTTAGGTTTCTATAAAAATTACTACCTTTTTTCCAAAATTTCGACCAAAAATTAAACAGATTTTACCCCCTGCGATATAAATTTCGTTGATACAGTTAACTTTTATTTATAAACAGAAAGAAACCTAAACACCATTTTCCATATTTTTTATATCAGAAATATCAAATATTTCCACAAATTGTTAGTTTTAATAAATTATGAATTTTGTTTTGTTCTGAATTTGTTGATCTTAAAATTTCGACATTTTTCCAAAAATTTAAGTTGAGATGCGAAAGTTTTTCAACAAACTTTTTTAAAAATTTCGGCCTTTTTCCAAAATTTTGATTTCCTTTTTTCAAAAAAATTTCGACCTTTTTGGGTACTTCAAAGTTTTTTGAAAATCTTGTCTTTTTCTTCAAAATAGATTCAAAATTTCTACTCTTACAATTTCCACTCAAACTTCAACATTTTAAAACACTGATTTTTTTCTGAAAATTTCTGTCTTTATTTGAAAATTTAGATCTGTGAACTTTTGTACCTTTTCTTTTGAAAGTCTTCATTTTTTTTTAATTTTGCTTTTCTAGAAAAGATGAACTATTTTTTAATTTTGCTTTTTTAAATTTTCGATTTAATCCTAAATTAAATCTTTTTTCAAAATTTGGACTTTTGTTGCAGACTACAATTTCTTTTTAAATCGAGAACTTTTTTTAAATGATACTTTTTTTAAATTTATGACTTTTTTTAGAATATTTCGAATTTTTTGTGAAAATTTCGCCTTTTTTTTAACATTTTAACTCCAAAATCCCGACACTTTTTGTAAATTTTGATTTCTTAAAATTCCTGACTTTTTTTTTGAACATTCAGAAATTTTTTTCAAATGTTAATAATTTTTTAAAATTTCGATCAAAAATTTCAGTTGTTTTCAAAAATGTTCGAATTTTGCTTTAACATTTTAACTATCCAAAATTTGAGTTCTCCCAAAATTTTAACCTTTCAAAATTTAGACTTTTTTTTAAATCCCTGAAATTTTCCAATGTTTGAAATTTTACATTATTTTTAGCAATTTTTTTAGTTCAAATTTTTTTTTAATTTTCATATTCCCAAGCTTTTTGTCAATTTGTTCAAAATTTGAAAAAAATTAAATTTCTGATAATTTCGACTTTTTTCGAAAATTTTGCCTTTATTGAAAAATTTAATTCTCTGTGAAAATATCGACCTTTTTTCAAAATTTGAACTCCAAAATTTCGACTTCTTCAAAATTTCAACTTTCGACCTTTCGACCTTTTTTCAAAATTTGGACTCCAACATTTCGAGGTCTTCAAAATTTTAACTTTTTCAAAATTTTGGATATTTCGACATAAATTTCGCTGATACAGTTGACTTTTATTTATAAACAGAGAGAAACCTAAACACCAATTTCCATATTTTTAATTTCAGAAATATCAAATTTTTGTACAAATTTTTAGCCATTATTTCACACTCTTGGGGGAAGAATTTTAAAAAATCTTTTCTTTGTGCTTACCTACGTTATATAAGGAAGTCTTGTGCAAAATTCCATGCTTCTAGACCCATCATGGGTTGAGGCTGTGCGTTGTCTATCGGTCAGTGTTCAAAGTTTCATTAATTTTAACAAATTTTAATTTTATTTCGAAAAAAACGCCAATTTTCATATTTCTAATTTCGAAAATGACAAAGCTCCACGTAAAGTTTCATGTTTTGACCCCCTTTAGGAAAATAATTTTTAAAAATTCTTTCTTAGTGCTCACCTATGTTATATAAGAAGCTCCTGTGCAAAGTTGCGGGCTTTCTAATCCCTTCGATTTATGCTGCGTGTTTGTTGTCTGTTAGTCAGTGCTTAGAATTTTACCAAGTAAATTTCCATTTCTTTTTTTTTCTATATCTATATAGAAAAAAGAAATGGAAATTTTTGAATGAATTACGATCGAAATTAAAACAGAAACATAATAGTAATTATTCATTTAAGTGATTTAATCAACCAACCAGCTTACCTGGTTATAGAAGGCATGACGAGCCATTCATCAACTTTCAATCTGTTTCTGTATTTATTTTTCAGGAAAATTAGTTCTTGAAAATGCTGCTTCATGTAGGTCATTAAAAATGTTATCACTATTTAGAAAACGCTGCCTGACTGATGATTTCACGGGCCATCAGTGATATTGGTTAAGAACCGATGGATTACAACGAAGAATCTCCCTTCTCTTTGGACGAAATTCCAAAAATCCTGCGGTTCCCAAATTGCATCGTAGGTGCTTTTATCGCACTGTCCCTCAAATATTCCATATATCTTCCTTCATAATAACCGAGGTCAAATGTCAAAACATCGCTCAATATCAATCTTATTTATAAACTGCAAACACACGAGTATTGGCAACAGTTAACTATGAAATTGCGGAGTGTTTTTTTTCTTCTAATAACGCTAATTAGCGTAACTCCGTCATCCACTTCCGAACCGAGTGAATACAGTGTTTGCATGTTCATCACCTTCAAAAACAAAACGTGTACGACGCGGGTCACAAACCATGCAATCGGCGATTTAAAAGGGGGCAAATTCCGATACATCGAAACGACAGGAAACGTCGGAAGCTTGGATGTTGGTTTTATAAGCAATGTTTACGCGAGCGATGGAATAAGTTTGGCAAAGAACAATATAAGCGTTTTAAAACCCGGAAGTTTCTCAAATTTGACTGTCGGTATATTCGACCTTAAAAGCAACAATATCGCGCGGATAGACGAAGGGGTTTTTACGAATTCGAGCGTCATAAGCATCCTGGATTTAAGTCACAATAAACTCAGCTACATCCACGGGAACGCCTTCAGGAATATCAGCGCTTTGCGGGAGGTTGTCGTCTCGTTTAATATGCTACTGCTATGGGATAGAGAGTGGTTTATGGGCACCTATGTTGATTACATTGATTTTTCGAATAATCTTCTGGATGAGTTGCCTCATAAAGCGTTTGTGTACGCGCAGAAGTTAAAGTCTGTAAGAAAATTGGATTTTCGACATAATAAAATAGCGAAGGTAGCCGATGACGCCTTGCTTGGATTATCCAGCGTTAATTACATTTACCTATCCCATAACAAGATATCCGAGCTACCAGCGACTTTCCTCAAAGGTCTAAATATCACTTATTTCGATTTAAGTTTCAATGAAATCAGATGTTTACCCGACGATTTGAGTGCGGCACTACCAGTTGAATGTACTAATTTGCGAAAGAATGACTTCAGTTGCAAATGTCTGGAAGAAGTGAAAAAATGGCAAAATGAACATTCCAGATGCTTATACCTTTCTCTGTATGACTTATGTACTAATCCTTGAAGTGTCAATAAAATTGGTTTTAATAGTAATGTGCGAGATTCTTCTAAGTGGGGAACCTACGTGGCATTCTTGAAATCTGATTGGCATCTAGCGAGAGGTTTCAGTTTTAAAATACAATAACGAATTGTTTACATTTTGTTATTGGCAAATGGTCAAATTTTCATCGTATGTATATTTAGAACGTTTCCTATTTAGCAAAGTGTCAACGTAAATAATTGGATACTTTTTTATAGCGTGTCATATCAAAAATATACTCAGTGACAAGAAAAAGAGAATACTCAGTAAAAATTAATTTAATTGAATAATATTTGGTCCAAATGTTTAATGATTTTATTTAACATTTCTTCGGCCCATAATGTTTCCGGTCAATAAGAGTTCACCATGAAGAATTTGGTCCAAAGTATAAATAAGGTGTTCTGTAGAAAAAATACAACAAATATTCTTTCTGTAGTGGTGTCAAAATTTGTTGTTGGAGAACACATTTAAATTAACAAGGAAGATAGTTCCTTATGTGATTGTGAAAAATGATGCACTACTACACACAACCACTTTCAACAAAAATCGCAACCATTTGGTTTCGGAGTGGTTTATTAGAACTTACTGCTAAAGATTGGTTCGTCACTCTTTTTATTTCTGCATTTGCCTAATATTTCCGATTGGGGCCCTCTATTTTCTGTAATATTATTAAACAACCCACCCTAGTATGTGTAGTAAAATATGAGTCACGAAGCTCAGATAAAAAAATAAAAAGAAATTGAACAGCTTAGTCTCTAAGTCTTAGCACAATACAACGAACATATTTGAGAAATGTTGCTACACTTAAGTGTAATAATTAGACACATGTTCAACTTTAAATAATAATACTGTTAATTGTAACAAATTTGAAATACAAATCTTGTCCCCTGAAACCAAGAAAGATTAAAAAACACAACAGAGGGTGCTCTAACGCGTGTTAGTATTTTTCTGAAGATGATAGCTTGGCTATCGAAACGCGTTAGACCAACCTCTGTTGTGTTTTTTCATCTTTCTTGGTTTTAGGGGACAAGATTTGTATTTCAGTTTTTGAAGATAACCAAGGACCAATCCGTTCCACAAAAAAAAATTGTTTCTGATTTGAAGGATTTTCTTTTTTAAACCGAATTTGCTTCTAACTGTAGTTTGGACAAATTTGCTTTTAATTTCAAGTTTGGTTCTAATTTGAATAGGTTTGATTCTAATTTAAACAAATTTGCAATTAATTTGAATACGTTTATTTCTAGGGTGTACAAATTTTCTGTCAGTTCGAACAAATTCGATTCCAATTTTGATAAATTTGTAGTATGTGCTTAGGTTTTTCTAGTCATTTGATTTGTGCTCTCAAAATCAATTTAATTTTAATAAATTCTGAATTTTGTTTTGTTGTGAATTAGTTGATCTTAAAATTTCGACATTTTTCCGAACATTTAAGTTGAGATTCGAAAGTTTTTAACAAACAGGATGGATTGACTTTTTTAAAAATTTCGGCCTCTTTTTTTCATAAAAATTTCGACTGAAAATTTTATTTTTTTTAATTTCGACTTTTTTGGGTATTTCAAAGGTTTTTGAAAATCTTATCTCTTTTTTTTTCAAAATAGTTTCAAAATTTCAACTCTTTTAAAATTGCGGCTCAGACTTCAAATCTTCAAAATCGAAATACAAGATGTTAAAGAAAAATTCGAACATGTTTGAAAACAATTAAAATTTTTGATCGAAATTTTAAAAATTCAAAATTTTGAAAAAAAATGTCGGGATTTTGAAGTTGAAATTTTGAAAAAAATGGCGAAATTTTCATAAAAAATTCGAAATATTCTGAAAAAAAGTCATAAATTCCAAAAAAGTTATGATTAAAAAAAATTCTGGAGTCCAAATTTTGAAAAAGAGTCGAAAAGTCGAAAGTTAAAATTTTGTAGAAGTCGAAATTTTGGAGTTCACATTTTGAAAAAAGATGGAAATTTTCATAGAAAATTAAATCTTTCAAAAAGGGTAAAATTTTTAAAAAAAGTCGAAATTTTCAAAAATTTAAAATTTTTACTTTTTTTTAAATTTTGAACAAATCGACAAAAAGCTCGGGAATATGAAAATTTTAAAAAAAAATTCGAAATAAAAATTGCCTAAAATAATGCAGAATTTCAAAAATTGGAAAATTTGATTGATTTTCAAAAAAGGTCGATATTTTGAAAGGTTAATTTTGGGAGACGTCGAAATTGTGGATAGTTAAAATGTTAAAGCGAAATTCGAACATTTTTGAAAACAATTGAAATTTTTGATCGAAATTTTCAAAAATAATTAACATTTTAAAAAAATGTCGGAATTTTCAGAAAAGTCAGAAATTTTAAAAAGTTCAAAATTTTGGGAAAAATATCGGGATTTTGAAGTTGAAATTTAAAAAAAAATGGCGAAATGTTTATACAAAATTCGAAGTATTCTGAAAAAAGTCATAAATTTTAAAAAGATATTTTAAAATGTTTCTCGATTTAAAAAGAAATTGTAGTTTACAAAGAAGTCCAAATTATAAAAAAAAATGGAATTTGGAAAGAAACCAAAAATTTAAAAAAGTAAATTCAAAAAACTTCATTTTTCCTAGAAAAGCAAAATTAAAAAAAATGAAAACTTTCAAAAATAAAAGGTACAGAAGTTTACAGATCGGAATTTTCAAATAAAGGTAGAAATTTTCAACAAAAAAATCAATGGTTGAAGACTGAAGTTTGGTGGAACGGACTGGCCCTTGGTTATCTTCAAAATTGAAATACAGAACTTGTCTCTCTGAAGATGACAGCTTGGCTGTCGAAACACGTTAGAGCAACGTTTGTTGTGTTTTTTAATCTTTCTTGGTTTTAGGGGACAAGTTTAACTTCAAGTTAACTATTCAAGAAGAATGCAACCTAGACTACAAATTCATGCAGCCCTCCAGGCGTGTATAGTGAATCATAGGTAGCTGAACTACCAACAGTTGAAACACTGCCACCTAGCGAAGCAGTTGCTCTCTAGGAGAGTTCCTAGAAGACAAGGATTCTATAATCCACAGACCAATAAGTTTGAACATTTATTAGATTCAAAGTTTGGAAACCAAATACCGGTTTCGATCTTGTTAGTTCTAACATACGACATTGTTGGCGATGCCCATAGTTTCACAATGGACCAATAGGTGGTAGTACAAAGAGTCACTCGCTTGACGCCTTTGAATGTTTTAATACTTACTTGTCGGAACATTTGTTAGCATTCGAGTTGGATATGCCAAACTGACGAGATCTAACAAGATCGAAACCGGTATTTGGTTTCCAAACTTCGAATCTAATAAATGTTCAAACCTATTGGTCTGTGCATTCTAGAATCTTAACTATTCAAAATTTCGACGTTTCCCAAAATTTTAACCTTTCAAAATTTTGACCTTTTTTGAAAATCCCTCAAATTTTCCAATTTTTGAAATGTTGCATTATTTATAGCAATTTTTATTTCGACTTTTTAAAAAATGTAGGCCTTTTTCCAAAATTTAGATTCCTTTTTTTCAAAAAAAATTTCAACTGAAATTTTATTACTTTTTGATTTTGACTTTTTTGGGTATTTCAACGTTTTTTGAAAATCTCGTCTTTTTTCAAAATTTCAACTCTTAAAATTGCGACTCAAACTTCAACATTTTCAAACATTGATTTTTTTTTGAAAATTTCTATCTCTATTTGAAAATTTAGATCGGTGAACTTTTGTACCTTTTTTTTTGAAAGTTTTAATTTTTTTTTATTTTGCTTTTCTAGGAATCTCGATTGTTTAAAAATATTTTTTTTAATTTCAAGACTTTTAATTATTTAGATTTTTTAAATGTTGTATTTTTGTCAAAATATAAAATTTATAATACTTTAAAACATTCTAAATTGTTACATTTTTTTTGAAAATTTCGAATTTTTTCTTCAAAATTATTATTTTAGGAAAAAATGATGGGATTTCAAAAAAAGATGATTTTTGAATAAAAAGGCCAAAAAGTTGAATTTTGAGAATAAAGCCGAATTTTAGAAAAAACGCTTACTGAGAGAAAAGTACAAACTTTCGAGAAAAAGACGAATTTTGAGGAAAAAGTTGAAATTTCTAGAAACTCTGGGAATTCAGTCAAAATTTCCGGAAAGTAGATGTTAAAAAATCTAAATTTTTAGAAAATTCCCTAATATAACGGAATTTCAAAAAAAAAAAGGCGAACTTTCGAGAAAAAGGGTCGTAATTTCGAGAGTCGAATATGAGGAAAAAATTTCAAATTTTCCGAAAAAAGTCAATTTTAAAAAGAAGTCGAATTTTGGAATCAAATGAAAACTTGAGAAAAAACCAATTTTGAAAAAATAGTCGAAAATCCCGATTTTTAGCAAAAAGACGAAACTTCGGGAAAACAATAGAATTTTTGCATAAAAAATAAAATTTTGAAAAAATAGTTAAATTTGAGAATAGTTTATTATAAAAAAGGTGAATTTTAAACAAAAAAAAACGAAATTTTGAGAAACAGATTAATTTCTAAGAAAAAGTTGCGATTTTTAGAACCGCAATGGATATGGTGTCATACATAAAATTCGAAATTTCCAAAGGATGATTTTTGAGAAAAAAGTCGAAACTTCGAAAAAAAGACGAATTTCAAGGAAAAATATCTAAATTTTCAAATCCAAATTTTGAAAAGAAAATGGAAATTTTGAGAAAAAATCGAAATTTCGAAAAAAAAAGACTAATTTTGAAGAAAAAGTCGTTTTTTCCAGAAATAATAAGTACTGAAACCAAAGGCCGGTTTCGATCTTATTAGATCGGTCGGTCTTTGGTTTCCAAACTTCGAATCCAATAAATGGTAAAGTCTATTGTGTCTGTGCATTAAAATCCTCGTCTTCTGGGACCTTCCTAGAGAGCACCACTGCGCTAAGTGTTTGTGTTTCAACTGTTGGTAGTTCAGCTACCTATGATTCACTAAACAAGCCTAGAGGGCATCCAGATTGCATTCTATTTGCACTGAATTTTGAGATAAACATGAATATTCGGAGAAAAAGTTAAATTTTAAGCAAACAGTAAAAATAGCTGAAAGTTCTGATTTTAGAAGGTACAAAATTTAAAAAAGGACCTAATGTTAAAAAAATAACGTTTCAAAAAAGACGAAATTTCGAGAAAAACCTTAAAATTGAGAAACGAAATTTTGAGAAAAAGTCAAATGTTAATAAAGAAATTTCAAAGAAAAAGACGAAATCTAGTAAACATTTAAAATATCTCAGAGACATAAGAAAATGGGCAAATTTTGAAAAATGCTTTAAAATTTCCGGTTGAATATTTATCTTTTCCTGACCGCTTACGTCAGAGGGAGACAAATGGCCCATCATGACGCCAGAAAATGTCCAATATTGAGATAAATGTTAACATTTTGAG
Organism: Dastarcus helophoroides; assembly: GCA_028583605.1. Lineage (NCBI taxonomy): Eukaryota > Metazoa > Arthropoda > Insecta > Coleoptera > Bothrideridae > Dastarcus > Dastarcus helophoroides. The sequence goes on along the minus strand of CM053325.1, from coordinate 21,873,455 downwards.
AAACAAGTTGGAACGTTTAGTTAATGGGATTTTTAAAAAATTTCTAAATTCTTGAAATTTCCAAAGAAAATTTGCAAGGCCTTTGGTCTTTTTACAAAAATTCAAAAATTCCAACAAATTTTTTTTTCAGTTTTTAATTTTCTATCAAAAGATCGACCAAATTTTGAGAAAAAGGCAAATTTTGCTAAACAAGTCGAAACTTGCAGAAATTCGGATTGTAAAATAGTGAAAATTTTCAGAAAATGTCGAATTTTGAAAAATGGAAATTTTGAAGAAAAAAAAAACGAAAAATGTAGAGATAAAAATTCAAAATTTTAAAGAGATCATATTTTATGCAAGTCGAATGCAACCTAGACTACAAATTCATGCAGCCCTCCAGGGGTATATAGTGAAACATAAGTATCTGAATTACCAACAGTTGAAACACAAACACCAAGCGAAGCGGTTGCTCTCTAGGAAAAAGTTCCCGAAAGACAAGGATTCTAATGCACAGACCAATAGGTTTGAACATTTATTAGATTCGAAGTTTGGAAACCAAATCCCGGTTTCAATTTTTTTAGATCTCATCAGTTTGGTATATCCTCGAATGCTAACAAATGTTCCGACAAGTAAGTACTAAAGAATTAACGGACGTCAAGCGCGTGACTTCTTAGCACTACCTCCTATTGGTCCATAGAGAAACTATGGCCATCGCCAACAATGTCGTATGCAAGTAGAATGCAACCTAGACTACAAATTCATGCAGCCCTGCAGACGTGTATAGTGGATCATCATATTTTGATAAAAAAGAAATCAAATTCTGCAAAAAAGCAGAATTTTGTAGAAAAAATGGTACCCATCTAGTTGAAAATAAATTTTCGATCAAGTGCTTTAACCCAGCGCTTAGTAACACTTCAATACACTTCAGTATCCATTGAAAAATATTAAAAATATAGCGAATATATGCATCATTATTGGATTTTAGGTAAAATATGTAGAAACAGGTGAAAATTGGTTAAATGTAGACCTCCAGACTAGTAATAATATATCCCGTTGAGTAAAGATGTTGTACTTCGTGACTTTCATCCGATGGTCGTTCCGGGAAGATCACACTCGTTGCAATATTATTTATTTTAATTTTTGAATTGTCAATGCCTCATGAACTATCACTCGTAGAAGAAAATATAAATATATGTTTTGTAGACAATCGCATCGACTACAAATAATAAATACGTTTGCGATAACTATCACTGTTCAGAAGATAGTTACGACAAACTCATTTTTGGATCTTTAAAGTGGAACAAAAATTTAGAACAATACAGATCCTGTTAAAAAGCGACTAAAACGCGCTCAAGACAATACTCCACCTTTTAATCGAGGTCTCATCAAAATCGACTTACCCGTTCCTGAGTTATTACCAAATAAAAATTGTAAAAACAATGATTGAAAAAGAATATGAGCTTAAGGAGACCAAAAATGAAGCAACATGCTTTATTGATGAAATTTTTTAATATTCGTTAGAGATATTACCAAATAAAAATTGTAAAAACAATTATTGAAAAAGTATTTGAGCTTAAGGAGACCAAACACAAAGCAACACACTTTACTGATGACATTTTTTAATATTCATGGTAATTAATTCAAACCATTTTATGAAAATTCATTTATAGTGTGAAATTCGAAATTTTTGTTTTTATAGGCTACAGGCTCTCCACTAATTAGTCACCCGCATTATCCTCATAATGCAGAACGGGTTCAGCGCATGTAAATTTACTAGCTAAAATCTCTATCACCCTCTTCTGAATATATTCGACGTCCTCCGAGGGTGTATAATCATCTTCTGTTGACCTAGATACAGTTATGAGTATGGGAGGCTCCTCTAATGTTTTCACAAATTTCTGAAAGCTTTCCAACATCTTTTCCAATTGTTCGGGTGTGGACACGTGGTGTGGTAAATCTGTATCATCACAAGTGCATCCGGAGTCATGCACTAATTCCCAATCAATGTAACTATCATCGTAATGTTGTAACATAACTTGCGTGATATGTCTAACTTTTTCATAAATCTCTAAAGGAGTATCACCTTGAGGAGGTAAACTTCTATTCTCTTGTAAGTAGTTAAATATTTTTTCTAATTCAGCTAATTGATTAGATCGTTTCGCTGTAGCTGCTAAAATGTCTTCATCTTGCTTACTCTTTGGTTTTTGATAACTATACAAGTCTTTAAGTTTTGAATACAGATCTGCTTCTTGGTAAATCTTAATGAAAGGATTACTAGTACTAAAGAAATCTAAATCAATATCTAATACGTAAGGGCAATTATACTTTCCAACAACGCTACTCATATCTTTAAAATCCCCTATAACTTCCTCCCCAAGTGTCACAACGTCAAGATTAACGTTTTTAACCTCCTCCAAATTGCTAGTGGTTTCAAATAGACACTCTGCGACGAAATAGCTCTCCTTACAATCCACCCTTATGGTCCCTTCCCGGTTTCTCCCAATATGAAACGTCTGAGACCCATCGGACATCTGCTCCGCCCAAGGCGGCTTCACCCATATCAAATTCTGAAAATGGCCGGCGTAACAAGCCGGCAAAATCCAATTTTCGATGCTAAGCTCTTCGAAGAGCTTGAGCTTCTCGTAGACGACGCCAGCGGGCATTTTACGCGGTATTAGCATGTCCGGGTGCGAATCGAAGTGGACCATGGTGGAGCCCTGCAGGGGTAAGTGTTTGGACCCGATGTTTTTGTAGATGAACTGGAGAGCGTCATTGTGGTACTCCACGATGTAGACGGGGATTTTGGCATGTTTCTTTTGGTGATTAATGGTGGCACCTGTCGACCAAAATGCCCATGGTGAGAATTCGTCCGGTAAAGGTCAGGAAAGGCATTCATTCATTCGATTTTCAGAAATACACCAAATTCGACTCTGCTTAATATGAAATCGAACCCATCGACCGTATGTGATACGAGATTTAGATTACGTAATACAGAAATCAACCGCACTTAGCACAAAAATCACCAGTTTGGTTCACAACATGACAGAATATCAAGGCTTACAGTTTACAACTGGGAAGTGCATCACATAAACTTGGGGATTCACATGTTAATATACGAAAATTTAGTCCTACTCTTCACCGGTATTAGTTCACAATTCAGAACTGCAAAGTGCATAAAATCAATTAACTTTTTAGGACGCTTTTTAATTACTCACATAGTAAGTAAAATGTCAATATTTAAAATAATATCAGGAAAGTATGTTGTAGAGTTGGGTGTCATTAGGTTCTAAATCTGATGATCTGCTTGATCGTTAGGTAATTGTCCGATATAACCACGCGTGATACAACGAAATAAAAATAAACCAAAAGACCAGTAAAGAAACATAAATAAATTAATTAGTGAAAAAACAGCTGGGTGTGTCACTGTTGAATTTTTACATCTAAATATAACTCTTTGATGATTCCAAATGAATGATTGTATATTTAGCGACTCTTACACTAAACGGGATTATTTTTAGTTCACTCCTGTAACAATGTATCATTGGGGGGCACTTACCATTCATACTATACAGAAAATTACACCGCACACACCACAATAAAGCGAGAAAAGTGTATCGGAAGATGATTAATCCGAAACCGATAACTCGATACTTTCAACCTCGAATACAGTGGGCTATGCCATCATTAATGACGTCATTGTACACATATGGATTGAAAACCGAAGAGAACGCAGGATATCACAAGTAATATCGAATCCTAAACAGGAGATTCGTCGAAATTCAAAACAGATATCTATTTCAGCTTGAATGATTAATTATTAATACGAATAAGCAGTCAATTTTAATTAATTGAGCCGCTGAAGAAATAGACGTATAAAACCAGTAGACTACACGGTTGAAAATTGGGTTGCCTACGGAATAAGCGGCACGGTCATAAAATACTGAAATAAATACGGATTCAAGTTTCAAACCTTAATTCAGTGCGCGAGATTTCATAATTATTATCACAACCCAGCACGGGTGTTAAGATAGGGCGCGGTTGGGCTCAGTTGTCAGACATGAAAGATCAAATGGTTGTTATTTAAATTTTTCACTTCTCTAAGGTGTTCACATTTCTCCGGATTCCAACCGGGACAAGCAACTAGAAATAAAAATCCAATCCCTCATACGTCATACACCGAATTAGGGAGGTTATCCATGTTTTCCCAAATTTCAATCAAATCTAACAAAATACATTACATCAACTTACAATTTTTGATATTAGCTTTGAGGTCAAAATTTTCAACCAAAAGTCAGTTTTGAATGTTGTAAAAGTAATATTTTATTTTTTAAATTTGATTTTTTTTTAATCATTTTTTCTAATATTTTTAAGATTAAACTTTATATTTTCATTTTATTTCTTCGTATATAGGGTGTAACAGGATCATGGTATACCCCCTATTATAAAGGCGAAAACTCGAGGTTAATCAAAATGTAAAACATTTTGAGATTAAAATTAAAAATACCCAGACTTCCACAATTTCAGGATTGAACTCGTTTCGTCAGTTAAATTAGTAATTAAAATAATTAGAAATTTTGAGTGTTAATTAAATTAGAATTGCAAAATCTAAATTTTTAGGAAAATTCGCTATTTCAACAATCAAGTCAATATTTCGAAAATAAAGTGAAAAATCTCAATAAGGACAACATTTTTAATATAAAGGTTAACATTTTGATTGGTTTTCATTTTTTTTAATGTTGGCTTATTCTAAAAGTGTTAATTTATATTTTGAAAATTTTAACTTATTCTACACGTTTTCATTTCTTCGAAAAATGCCTTTTTTCTTCCAGAATTTAGACTTTTTCTAGAGAACTTTTTATAAAAAATTCGACTTTTATTTTAAAGTTTTTATTTAACTTTTACTAGAAATATTGACTTTCTGACTTTTCCAGAAGAAGTCAGTTTGCGATGTTTTTAAAAATTTCAACTTTAAACATTGGAATATTCAAAATGTGCACTTTTTCTAAATGTTGCCCCCATATTATATTATATTTATCTAATTACTAATATCGCCCGACCCCACTTATTACTTTCTTAACCTGTATAGCTTTTTTTTTAATTTCGACATTTTATTACAATTTCAATTTTTTTTAATTTCTGCAGTTTTAACTTTCCTTTTTTTCCAAAATTTCGATTTTTTTTCAAATTTTTACTGTATTTATTTATGAACCCTCGCCTTTAGAAAATTCCACTTTAAAAATTTCGATTTTTGTTTCAAATTTGAAATTCTTTAAAAATTCGTTTATTTGAGAATGTCGAGTTTTTTAAATGATTGAATTTTCCTCAAAATTTCGATCGCATTTTAACATTTAGACTTTTTTTGAATATCAAAATACTATTTAACCCTTAAAGACAAAAACTTATTTGAAATTCTTGGCTTTTTTTAAATGTTTGACATTTTTTCAAATTTCAACTTTACTCAAAATTTCGACATTTTTAACTTCTTTCCAAATGTCGGCCTTCATAAAAATTTTGAACTTTCTGATAATTTCGACTATTTTTAAAATTTTGCTTTTCCAAAAATTCAGATTTCTTTGAAAACTTGACTATAAAAGGTTTTTGATAAGATCCAATTTTTTTAAAGGTTAGATTTTTAAAAATTTCGATTTTATTTCAAAATTCAGACTTTTGTTAAAATTTCGGCTTCCTGTCAAAACTGAACATTTTAAGACTTGAATATTTAAACTTTCTTCAAAGTATTTACTTTTTTTTGGAAACTTCGACTTTTTTGAAGTTATTCTTCCGAAAATTTTTAATTTTGAAAATGTCTTTTTTTTTAAATTTCCACTTTGCCGATAATATTTACATTCGGAAAGCTTTCGGATTTTTTTTAAATTTGCAAATATTTCAATTCTTTTTAATGTGAACATTTTTTTAAAATGTTGACTATTTTTAAAAATTTCAGGCTATTTTTCAAATTTTCACTTTTTTTAAAGTAAATTTCGAATAGTTTTAAATATTTTAAAATGTTTTCAAATTCTCGAAAAATTCTAATTGTTTTGAAACTTGAAGATATTTCAATTTTTTTTTTTAATTTAAACTTCTTTTGAGAATTTCTACGAATTTTCAACATTTTCGACTGTTTCAAAATTCCAATTTTTTTTGCAAATTTCAACCCTAACATTATGACTGCAAATTTCAACTATTTTTCAAAATTTTAGAAATTTATTTGAAAAAGGCGAATTTTTTTTAAAGTTTAAGGTTCGTTTTATTTTTCAAAATTTCATAATTTTTGCAACTTTTGATTTCTTTTTTTTTTGATAATTTAAGACTTTCTTTAGAATTACGAATTTTTCTGAAAATTTAAAAATTTTAGCCAAATTTGGACATTTTTGAAAAATTTTAATTTTTTATGAGTTTCCATTAAAAATTTTGGCGAATAGGTCGTAATTTTCTGAAAACTTTTTTCATCTTTAAATTTTCATTTGTTGTTTTTCAAAAAGTTAAACATTGAAAAATTTCGATTTTTTTTTTGGAAAAATTTTGCTTTTTTGAAATATTGACTTCTTTTAAATGTAATTTGCAAAATTTTGAATATCTCTGAAAATTTTGCAATTTTTAACCAAAGGGATTTTCTAAAAATGCCCAACATATTTGTTCAAAATTTCGACCTTTTTTTGAAATCTTATACTTTTTTAAAAATATTGACTTTTTTCAAAATTCAAACTTTTTTTCTAAATTTTGGTAATAAAATTTCTACTCTTTTTGAAAATTTCGACTATTTCCACAAATTTTTTTGAAAATATTGTTTTATTCAAAATTATATTATTTTTCCATTTCAATTTGTTTTGGGAAAATTTCGAATTTCTTTCAAAGTGCGACTTTTCCAATTTTTTTTAAATTGACTAAAATTTCGAATTTTTCTGAAAATTTTGTCATTTTCGGCCAAAATTGGACTTTTTTTAAAATGTCAACATTTTTTTTTCTCAAAAGTTCGACTTTTTTTAAGTTTTGGCATTTCTTCAAAATTTTAACTTTTTATGAAAATTTTCATTCAAAAATTTTGGCTTAAAAAAAAGTTTTTTTCTAAATTTAAACTATTCAAAATTTCGATTGAAAATTCTAACTATTTTTCAAAATTTCAATTTTTTTTTAAACGATAATTTTTCGTCTTTTTTTCAAAATTTCTTCATTTTTGCAACTTTTGATTTTTTCTGATAATTTAGACTTTCTTTGAAATTATGACTTTTTTGATTTTTTAAATATTTTGTAGAATTTCGAATTTTTCTGAAAATTTTGAAATTTAGCCAATTTTGGACTTTTTTTTCAAAAATTTGAATTTTTTATGAAAGTTTCCATTCAAAAATTTTGCCGAATACAAAGACATTTTAGCAAAATTTCTTCTTCTTTTGTGGAAAAATTTGGATTTTTTGAAATATTGACTTTTTCAAATGTAATTTGCAAAATTTTGAATATTTCTGAAAATTTGGCGATTTTTAACCAAAGGACTTTTCTAAAAATGTCGACATTTTTGTTCAAAATTTCGACTTCTTTTTGAAAACTTATACTTTTTCACAATTTTTGACTTTTTTCAAAATTGCAACATTTTGCTAAATTTTGGTACTAAAATTTGTACTTTTTTTGAAAACTTGGACTATTTCTCAAGATCACAATTTTTTTTGAAAATGTCGTTTTAATCAAAATTGTATTATTTTTGCAACATTTCGATTTGTTTTGGGAAAATTTCGAATTTCTTTAAAATTATGACTGCGAAATTTTTTTAATATTGCCTAAAATTACAAATTTTTCTGAAAAAGTTGCAATTTTCTGCCAAATTTTTTGTCCCAAAATTTCGACTTTTTTTTTAATTTCAGCGTTTCTTCAAAATGTTTTAGTTTTTATGAAAATTTTCATTCAAAAATATTGGCTTTTTAGAAAATTTAAACTATTCAAAACATCGGTTTTTTCAAAAATTTTGACTTTTCTGTTATTGTTGGCTTTTTTAAAAATTTTTAAATTTGACCGAAAATATCCCAATTTTTTTTTAAATCTTTTAATTTAAATTTAGACTATTTTTTATTTTTAGCCTATTTTTCAAAATTTAGCCTTTTTAAGAAATGTTTTTCCGCATTCTAGAGTTTTTTGAAAAGGTTTATTAATTTTATTTAATTTCTGCGATTTTGGAAATGTGTCGATTTTTTTTGAAAATTTCGTTATAATTAAAATTGTATTATATTTGCAACATTTCGATTCGTTTTGGAAAAATTTCCTAAATCTTTGAAATCGTGACTTTCCAATTTTTTTTAACATTGCCTAAAATTTCGAATTTTTCTGAAAAATTTGCAATTTTTATAAAAATTTTCATTCAAAAATTTTAGCTTTTTTAATAAAATTCTTGACTTTTTTTTGAAAATTTAAACTATTCAAAACTTCGGCTTTTTTGAAAATTTTGACTTTTCCGTTATTTTTGTTTTTTGCAAAGATTTGTAAAATTATTTTTAAATCTTTTAATTTAAATTTGGACTATTTTTTAACTTTTAGACTATTCTTCAAAATGTCGCCTTTGTAAAAAATGTCGAATTGTTTTTAAAAATTTCCGTAATTTTTCCGAATTCTCGAGTTTTTTTTAAAATGGTTATTAATTTTCTTTAATATCTCTGCGACCCATTTTGGAAATATGTAGAATTTTTCTGAAAATTTCGTTTAATTTAAAATAGTATTAGTTTTGCAACATTTTGATTTTTTTGGAAAAATTACAAATTTCTTTGAAATTGTGACTTTTTCATATTTTTTTAATATTGCAAAAAATTTCGAATTTTTCGGAAAAATTAGCAAATTTCGGCCAAATTTGGACTTTTTTTAAAATGTCAACATTTTTTCTCAAAATTTAGACTTTTTATAAATTTCAGCATTTCTTCAAAATTTTAACTTTTTATGAAAATTTTCATTCAAAAATTTTTAACTTGAACTATTCAAGATTTCGACTGAAAATTCTATTTTTTTCAAATTTCATTTTTTTTAAAAAACGGTAAGTTTCCCTTTTTAAAAAAAACTATTCAGTTTCAGCTTTTTTAAAAACTTTGACATTTCTGTTATTTTTGACTTTTCTTCGGAATTTAGAATGTTCACAAAGTTTTTAACTTTGACCGAAAGTATCTCAATTTATTTTAAATCTTTTTATTTAAATTTGGACAAAATTTTGGCTTTTAGACTAGTTTTCCAAATGTCGCCTCTTTAAAAAATGTCGAATTGTTTTTAGAAATTTCGGTAATTTTTCCAGATTCTCGGGTTTTTTGAAAATGTTTATTAATTTTATTTAACATTTCTGCAACATAGTTTGGAAATATGTCGACATTTTTAAGATGTTTACAATTTTTTCAAAATTTTGAACTACTTTTGAAAATCTACTTTTTTTGGAAATTTTAACTGTCTATGAACAATTCAGACATTTTTAAAAATATCTACTTTTGGATGATATTTTAAAATGTCGACAATTTTCAAAATTTCAATTTCCTTTTTTTAACTTTTAACTTTTCAATTTTTTTTAAATTTTCGCCTTTGTTTCAAACATTCGACTTCGTTTTTTAAATCTGACTTAAAAATTCCAAAGTTTCCAATTATTGGAAAAAAGATTTTCTTTTTTATAGTTATAAATTATATTTTATAACTTCGAATGATAATTCGTTGTATAACCGCTTATGCATAAGCGGGTTTTACCCCCTAAGGGGATGAACTGCCAAAAAGGTCGATGTAATTGACTTTTATATATAAACTAGACAGACCCTGTACATTAAACGCCAATTGTTAGATTTATAAGTTCAAAAACGACGAAATTTCATAGAGACTTTCATCCCTTATTTAACTCTCTTAAGGCATGAGTTTCAAAAATCCTTTCTTAGTGCTCACTTACGTTATAAAAGGAATACATATGCGAAATGTCATGCTTCTAGACCCACCGGTCTAGGCTGTGCGTTGTGAGCTAGCCTTTGGAGTTTTTTAGAGCCTTATTAGGTAGATTATATATTGTATACAATTTTTTTGAAATTTTCTGTGAATATTCGTAAATAATTAAGGATATTTTGCAACAAAGCAACCAGTTGATAATAAGAAATCAATAATGCAGCGTGAGATATGTATTGTGCTTGGATTTTTACGAGTCTAATTTCGGAAACAATGCTGCCTTGTTTATTTAATTATCTAAGAACATATGTTCCTTCTGGAAGCTGTTAATCAAAGTAACAACGCAATTTCTGTAATTACATCATCCTTGGAGCTATTAAAGTTTTTTATTCCGTGGCTATTATTTACTCAAATGCAATAGTACGTCCGTTGCATCGAGCAATTATAACTTCAAAGTTAAACAATTCGTTCCTACACGATATCTCAGCCGAAACAGACGTTTGCTGCTTTTAGTTTTATACTTGACAGAATTAGATTAATATTTGGATCTATGCCACCATCTGCAGTGACGGAGAATTTATTTTTTTATTATTTTCATTTCTTTCCACAGACTGATATTTGATGTAATCTCAAAAAAAAAAACCAACAATAGAGCCCAAAGTCCAAGTATCAAGATTTATATTTTTTTTCAAAATTTGATCGATTATTTGATAAAAAATTTATCTGAGAATTTTTATACTGACTTTTTTAGAAATTCTGTAAAAAGACAAAAATTCCGAGAAAATTTTCCCTGGAATGGTTTATAACTGAAATACAACTTGTTTCTCAAAATTTCGTCGATTATCTCAATATTGGACATTTTCTGAATTAGGGTGGGGCAGATCAGGGCGAATGTCTGCCTCTGATTTAAGCGGTCAAGAAAAAATTCTAGAAATTACATTTTACTCAAAATTTGTGCTTTTTCCAAAATTTCGACAAGATTTGACTCTCTCTGAAAGATTTCGAGTGTTTACTTAATTTTTTCTATCAAAATTCTGCCACTTTTCTAAATATTCGTCTTTTTTTTAATTTTGACTTTTTAAAATTTGGCACTCCAGAAATTTCAACTTCATATTTCGCCTTATTTTCGAAATTTTGAAAATGCGATGTTTTAGTTTCTGGAAATTGTTGGACTTTTTTCTCGAAATTGGCTTTTGCTTTAAATGTCAGTTTTATCGAAATTTGACTGTTTTCTCTAAATTAAATCGGCATATTATCAAAAATTAAGAATGTTGAGAAAAATATTTTTGGATAATTTCGAGAAAAAAATTTCTTGTACATTCAATTTCTTTATTGAAATTTAAATATTATGTCAAAATTAAAATAAAAAAGTAAAAATTTTGTGAAAATTGTTTTTGGAAATTGAAAATGTTTTGACAATATTTAACCTTTGAAAATATTTTGGCATTTTTAGAATTTTCAGCATTTTTCGAGTTCTTCCGAATGTTTGAGTTTTTATTCAATTTTGGTTTTCTAAAATATCCTTTCCCAAAATAGGGCTTTTTTTCAAAATTCGTCCCTTTCAAAATTACGACTTTATTCTACTTTTTTCTCTCAAAATTGAACTTTAATTTTTTAATATTTGATTTTTTTGAATTCTTTTTTTATTTAAATTTCCGAAAATTTAATGTTTTTCAAAATATGTCTATTTTGGAAATTTTGACTCATACTTCAAATAGGGATGTTTTGTGCTTCTGGAAATCTCCACTTAAAGTGAAAATTTTTTCTCAAAGATCTAACTTTTTCTGAAAATTACGTATTTTTTTCACAAAACTCCACCTTTAAAAATATATTTTTTCGAATTTTCAACATTTTCTGAGATTTCTCGAAAGATTAGGATTTTACTTTTTCCCAAAACTTTCTCTTAAAAATGTTCTCTTTTCTTCAAGAGATTTCAACTCTACTCGAAATTTCGACAGCATTTTTCAAAAATCGTTATTTTTCGAAATCTTCGAAATTTCGATAGTTTTCGAAGTTTTCTGAAAGGTTCGGTTTTTATTTTAGATTCAATTTTCTGTCTGTTTTCGCAAAGTTCGACTCTATTTCAAAGTTAATCTAAAATTCGATTCCTCAGTTCGTATAGTTAAATGAAAATATACATATACTCAACCGGAACGTTTTCCGCTTTTCTCTTTTTTATCAATTTTTCAGAATAATTCTTGCCCCTCCCTGAACGAAATCCTGCCTACGTTCATGGTGACTCGGTAGGTAGATAATTATTATACATATGATCGTGTCATCGAATTTGAACAAAGCATCATTCTGAAATCTGCACGAACTCTTTAATCCCATGTGTCGCTGATTATGTTAGTTTTATAACATTTGCGCAAACTAATTTTATAAATGAGAAAGTATGTGTGATCGTTATCTATCATTCTTACAGCAATCTGGTTCATAATTAAGAGCAGAAACAAATAAAAATATTAAAACAAAACAAATTGGTAAATTTAGCAAATTTAAAATATTAAATTACAAATTTTTTAAATATTGGTTTCTGTTTTAAAAATATTCATTCTTGATTAAAAATTTAATATTTTTCAAAAGAAATAATTTTCTGAATTTCTGAAAATAATATTTAATTCTAATAAAAATTAAATAATTATTTTTATATTTCTTTCTTGTATTTACTTCATTCAATCTTTTTTAATTCTCTGACATTCGAAAAAATAAACAGTTGAAAAATAGCACTAAATTTTGAAAGAAATAAAAATATAGATACATTTTCCGCTATTTTTCAAAATATTCATTTAGAAACTTTGCAGATTAATTGAATTTTGATTTTTTGCTTTTTTTCAAAATAGTGAAATATTTTGATTTTTTTTTATTTTGAATATTTTTCTTTTATTTTTTTTATTTTCAACAACTTTTCTAAAAATAATTTTAAACAGTTATCAAGAACTAGCATAGAATATTCGAACTGTTTATTTACTAATTTATTTATTTATTTTATCAAAATATATTGATAATTTCTTTTACGTGATTTATTGTTTAAGTTGTCAAAAATTAAAAATTATTTTGGTGGAATAGACGACAGATAACTAAAAAAATCTTATCACATTTAAAATCTGCGCAAACGAAGTTGCAACACTACGGGCCACTAACTTTGTTCAAAATCTAATCTATTTTCTATATATGTATTTTTTTTAAAATCAAGTTGTCGGCCCTATCAATAATAAATAAATCATCTCAAACTTCCCACAAATTAAACTGAAACGTCTCAAATTTTACTTACACCCGGGCGACGTCCCCTTCTTTAATGTACACTGATAAGGGTTCAGCGTGCCCGGCGCAATCTTCCCATACATAGTGCGATCCATGCTTCGGGTAGCGCCAAAATTCGAAAAAAAAAATCACCCGACGATCGGCCGGCGAATCTGTTCGCGAATCAAAAACACCCAAAAACGTCACGTGATGGCGCAACCGAAAACTCGCCGCGAATATTTCCGTTTTCCTTTTCAATTATTGGCAACGGACTGAACCGGCTCGGATTAAAGCGGCTCGGGATATTATTTCGTTTTGTTGTCGTCTGGAGTGAGATACTGATGTTACACGTCGAGGATAAAGCGGGTCGCGAAAGAAGAGGAAAATAAAAAAGATCGAGAGACGGAATGTCGTTATTGTTGGGGCACGCACAACGTTATAAATAAAAGTGCGTTCATTTTAGGTGCCCCGAGTTAAAGTCGAATATGATTTAATGTATGGAGGCTAATCAACATTCCGAGGCTGCTTTCGGATTATGCAAAGCACTAGAGGCTGCACTTACGTTTATTTCTGTAATTTTCAATTAAGATGTTTACTGACGCAGATGCTTAATAAAAATTATATTGAATTTATCTTTAATAATTACCATTGTCGATTGCTAGAAGCAGGTCTTCTTTCCGGAAAATCTTTAACATTTTCTGTCAATGTGTAAGACCAGATTACGTTTCTCTATTGTACGAATTCCACTGTCTGATAAGAGAATATTTCAGGGGCATTTTCATCATGGTATTTGAGGGAAATTATCTTACAAAATAAAAATTACACGTTAATTTGTTCAAAGTGAAAACTTCTTTAGGCGCGTTGAACGATTTTTGATAGGAAGAAAACGTATGCGTTACCATTCCTCTAATGTCAACAGTATTATGTAGCTATGAGCTATTTATGACTCAACGCTATGCGTAAGACGTGTAAGACAATTAAAAAATCCTTGGTCGGCACCGTAGTTTGAACCCACGACCTACCAGGCGAGATCGCGAAGTAGTTGCCTCACCCACTAATGTCATGCTGTCTGTTAACCAACGTAAATTTTAATTTTGATCCATTAAACATACTTGCGCGTTTACTATAACTTAAATTGATTACTGTGCATTATTTCAATTGTGTTTTAGTTTGATCATTATATTATTTGTTTATTCTTTTGCATTTTGGATCCTTATTGTTTAATCGTATCATCTATTTGCAGTAAAACAGTGAGTACTAAATATGTCAATATTTTTATATAGAAAAATGAATAACAAAAACAAAGCATTTTCAAATATTTCCAATATTTGTATCAATATTTGTGTTTATAAATTTGATATTATGCTACTTTTAAGTCGAAATTTTTTCTCGCATTCGTTTTATACACTTCGTTCAAAATTTAAATATTCGTAATTTACAGTCGGATTCTTCAAAAAAAAAAAAAAAATTTCAGGAACAGGCAAATTTTGCAAAAAATCATAGTTACAAAAATGCCAAGTTTGAAGAATAAAAATAATTTGGAAAACAGACAGTTAAAATTTCTAATAAACAAAATTTTGGAAAATGGACAAAATTTCAGAATTTTCAAAAAAAGGTCAAAATTTTTTTAAAAAATGTAAACATTTTGAAAATTCGACATTTTCAAAAAAAGAATTTGGAAAAAAATTGCGAAATTTTTAAAACAATTCAATATTTAAAAAAAAATGCGAAAAGTAGACCAAAAGTTCAAAAATAGTCAAAATAAAAAATTTCTAGATTTTTAAAAAAATTAAAAATTGCGGGTCAAATTTTCAGATTTTTGACAAGTCTAAATACTGAAAAAAAATTTCTAGTTAGTAATGATTTTCGAAAAAAGTCGAAAATGTTTGAAAATATACATCAATCATAGGCAATTTTAAAGAAATGTCGAAATGAATAAAAAATACCGACATTTTGACCAAAATTTGTTAAGTTTTCAGAAAATTCGGAATTTTACAAGATAGTCAAAATATTCCAAAAAAAAGTTAAGATTTCAAAAAAGTCAAAATTTCTCCAAAATAATCGAAATTTTACAAAAAGAAGAGAAATGATAAAATTTTGAGAAAAAAACATTTTCAAAAAAAATTAAAAATGAGCAAATTTTTCATAAAATTCCAATTATTCAAAGAAAATCGAAATTTTGAATTTAAGTCGAAATTAACAGAGTCGAAATTTTAGAATCCAAATTTTAGTCAGAATTTTGAAAAAAAGTGGAAAGTTTTGAAAAAGCCAACATTTTCAGAATAAATTTAAACGAAATCTGTATCATAGAATTTCTAATAAATAGCCAAGATTGTTCAGAAAATTGAAAACTTTAAAAAAGTTGACATTTTCAAAAATTTCGAAAATTTGACAAATAACGCAATTTTCAAATAAATTGGAAGTTTCAAGAAACTTAAATGTTGGAAATCTAAATTTTGAAAATAGTCAACATTATAAAGTAAGGATACTTTAATAAAATTAAAAAAATCTTTAAAATTATAAAAAAAGTCAAAAAAAGTATGAATATTCAAGAAGAGCAAAGCCTCTCAAAATGAAATTAAAATTTTGGAAAAGGTCAACATTTTGAGTAGTTAAAATTTTGAGAAAAAACGAACAACTTTCTGAAAAGTTGAAGTTTTTAATTGGAACTTGGAAGAAAGATAAAATTTTGAAAAAGCGTCGAATATTTAACCAAAATGTTTAAACGAAATGTGTATCATATAATTTCTAAAAAATAGTTAAAATTGTCAAGAAAACTAGAAACTTTTAAAAAGATAACATTTTCAAAAATTTCGAAAATTTGAAAAAATAACGAAATTTTCAAATAAATTCGAAATTTCAAGAAATTTAAATTTTGGAAATCTAAATTTTGAAAATAGTCAACATTATAAAGTAACGATACTTCAATAAAATTAAAAAATCTTCAAAATTATTAAAAAAGTCGAAAAAAATGAATATTTAAGAAGACCAAAGCCTATCAGAGTGAATTTAAAATTTTGGAAAGGGTTAAAATTTTGAATAGTTAAAATTTTGAAAAAAAGGGAAACATTTTTCTGAAAAGTTGAAGTTTTTGATTGGAACTTGAAAGAAAGATAAAATTTTGAAAAAGCGTCGAATATTTAACCAAAAAGTTTAAAGGAAATCTTTATCATAGAATTTCTAAAAAAAATAGTTAAGATTGTTAAGAAAACTCAAAATTTTCAAAAAATTGACACTTTCAAAAATTTGGAAAATTTAAAAAAATTGCCAAATTTTCAAATAAATTCGAAATTTCAAGAAATTTAAAATTTGGAAATCTAAATCTTTGAAAATAGTCAACATTATAAATAAAGTAACGATACTTTAATAAAATTAAAAAAATCTTCAAAATTACAAAAAAATCTAAAAAGTATGAATTTTGAAGAAGAGCAAAACCTATCAAAATGAAATTAAAATTTTAGAAAAGCTCAAAATTTTGAGTAGTTAAAATTTTGAGAAAAAGACGAAGAGATTTTTCTGAAAAGTTGAAGTTTTTGATTGTAACTTGGAAGAATTATTAAATTTTAAAAAAGCGTCGAATATTTAATCAAAAAAAAAAATCGAAATTTTGAGAGGTCGATATTTTCAAAATAATTCTATAATATTAAAAAATTGCAAAATTCGTAAAAAAAAGTAAAGTTTTTCAAAATAGCCGTAAATGTCAAAAAGTCGACATGTTAAAAAATTGTCCCAATTTTAAAAAACGGAAATTTTCAAATATAATCAAAATTTAAAAGAACATTGGATTCAAAAATAATCGATATTTTTGAAAAAAAGTCGAAATTTTGAAATATACGCGGTTGAAATTCAAAGAAAATAATCAAAGTTTTGAAAATAAGGTGCAAATTTGAAAAAATAAAATTCAAAAATCGAAAAAAAGTCGAAAGCTTTTAAAAAACTACATTATTTAAAAAATACTAATATTAAAAGAGAAATTTTCAAAAAATCTAAATTTTGATGTCGAGATTTTCAAAAAAATCGACATTTTTAACAAAACCAATATTTCCAAAAAATCGACATATTCAAAATAAATTAAATTTTTTGGAAATTTTCCAAATTTTAACTTTTCAGAAAATTTGACTTTAATCAAAACGTTCCATTGTCAAAGTTTTCAAAAGAATCTGAAATATTTTAAAATCAAAATTTTAAAATAGTTCAAATTGTCATTAAAATGTTCAAGAAAAGTCGAAATGTTGACATTTTGGATGGAGTGAAAATTAAAAAAAAAAACGTCGAACATTTAAAAAGAAACCGAAATTTTGAAAAAAATTTTGAACTTTTTCAAAATGTTTGCTATATACTATTTTGATATAGATAAAAACCTTGAAATTTTGAAATACAATCGAAATTTGAGAAATATTTAAGCATTCAAAATACTCGACATCAAACAATTCAAAATTTTTAAAAATTTGAAATTTTAAAGAAAAATCTAAATCTTTAAAATCGAAGTTTCTAAAAAACTAAGGTTTGAAATTTAAGAACTTTTTAAAAAAGGTACAATTTTGAATGAAGGTCGAAATTACCAAAAAAAAGTGAAAAGTCTAATATAAGAGTAAATTTAAAAAATACATAAAAACTTACAAGCAAGTTGAAATTTTAACAAAAGTAGAAATTTTCAATAAAAAGCAAAATGTTGAATAGAATTAATTTGAAAGAGTAGAAATTTTCAAAAAGCTGAAATTTTCTAAATAAATCTTTATTTTCAGTGACATGAAGATTTTTAGAAAAACCAGAATGTTTTAAAGAAGTCGAAATTTGCATAATAATCAATTTTTTTTAAAAAAGTCAAAATTTTAATACAAATTCAATCAAAATTGTGAAAAAAGGTCGACATTTTCAGAAAAAAGGTAAAAATTTCGAAAAAGATCGAATTTTCAAATGAAGAAATTTTTTCAAAAAATTCAGAACTTTGAAAAAAATCGAAATTTTGGAAGTCAAAAAAGAAGAACTTTAGAGAAAAAATTAAAATTTTGAAAAAAGATTTTTTTAAAAAAGGTACAATTTTGAATGAAGGTCGAAATTATCAAAAGAAAAAGCGAAAAGTCTGATATACGAGTTAATTTAAAAAATAAATAAAAACTTATAAGCAAGCAGAAATTTGGAAAAAAGTCGAAATTTTTAACAAAAATAAAAATGTTGAATAGAATTAATTTGAAACAGTAGAAAATTTCAAAAAGCTGACATTTTCCAAAAAATCTTAATTTTCAATGACATGAAGATTTTTAGAAAAAGCAAAATTTTTCAAAAAAGTTAAAATTTTCAAAATAATAAATTTTTTTTAAAAGTCAAAATTTTGATAAAAATTCAATCAAAATTGTGAAAAAAGGTCGACATTTTCAGAAAAAAGGTAAAAGTTTCGGAAAAGGTTTAGTTTTCAATAAAAGTAATTTTTTCAAAAAATTCAGAACTTTGAAAAAATCGAAATTTTGGAAGCCAAAAAAGTAAAACTTCCGAGAAAAATTAAAATTTTGAAAAAAGAATTTTTTAAAAATGGTAGAAAGTCGAAATTATCAAAAAAAAGCGAATAGTCTGATATGAGTTAATTTAAAAAATAAATAAAAACTTACAAGCCAGCAGAAATTTGGAAAAAAGTCGAAATTTTCAAAATCAAAATATTGAATAGAATTAATTTAAAACAGTAGAAATTTTCAAAAAGTTGACATTTTCCAAAATTAAATCTTAATTTTCAATGACAAGTTGAAATTTTCAAAATAATCAAATTTTTTTAAGTCAAAATTTCGATAAAAATTCAATCAAAATTGTAAAAATTTTCAGAAAAAAGATAAAAGTTTCGGAAAATGTCAAATTTTCAAAAAAAGTAGTTTTTTTCAGAAAATTCCGAACTTTGAAAAAAATCGAAATTCTAGTAGCCAAAAAAGTTGAAACTTCCGAAAAAAAATTAAAATTTTGGGAAAAAAACTTTTTAAGAAAACGTACAATTTTGAATGAAGGTCGAAATTATCAAAAAAAAAGTGAAAAGTCTGATATAAGAATAAATTTAAAAAATAAATAAAAACTTACAAGCAAGTTGAAATTTTGAAAAAATTCGAAACTTTCAATAAAAAATCAAAATTTTGAATAAAATTAATTTAAAGTCGATATTTTCAAAACTTTAATTGCGAAATTGAAGTTAAAATTTCCTGATTTAAGTCAAATGACATTGCATGACTAATTTTGATTCTGAATTTGAAATTTCGACGTTTTTTGAAAGTTTTCAAGTTTAACCTTGAGATTTTTAAACTTGTAAATGTGTTTTTTTGTGAAACCGACTGGAAAACAAATCTTGTCCCCTGAAACCAAGAAAGATTAAAAAACACAACAAAGGTTGCTCTAACGCGTTTCGACAAGATTTGTTTTCCAGTTTTTGAAAATGTGTAAAAAAATTCCTATTTATTTCGGAGGTACACTGGAATTGCCCAGAAAAATTCGTCAACCTAAAGTTTTGTTTTCAGTTTGAAATAACTTGAAAATGATATCGCGAACCTGACTAATGTCTAGGAAGTGTTTATATATAATTCCAACGACAGTTATTTCGAGCTTTTCCGGCTTCATTTTAAATTTATTCCGTCCTGTCTGTCTCGACTTTTTTTTACACGGCTAAGTGTATCAAATAACCTGAAACTCGAAATCGACTTCATTATGAAAGAAAAGAAGTTCGGACGTATTTTCTTTTTCGTTATTTAACCCAAGAATGAGATGTCGCCAGTGAAATACATTCCCAAATAACAATTAGATTTGTCTACGTCAAAGAGGTAAAATTCGTATTGGTACTTAGTACTTTGCTGTTTTAGAAATCGACCTTTTTCTAGTTGAGTTCCATGGCAAAATGTTTCGTAATTAAACTCCTACGAGGTGTGGCGAAAGTTGACAAAATGATTGATAGGGAACCAACAAAATACGAATTTAGACGCCAAATGACCGGAGTTATTTATGGAACAATTCAAGTGTGATCAGTTTTATTTCAGTATTTTGTGTTTACATGGGACACAGTGAAACCCTAATGACAGTGATATTAAACAAAACAAACATGTGCTCAAAGAAAAACGCCCAAAACTACTCCTAATGATGGAAAATTACTAAACATATGACTATTCGGAACTTATTGACGAATGATAAACAATTTAACTCGTTAAATAACATTTAATATAATCCAGGTCAGTGTGAAGCTTGCATCAAATAAATTACGCTGTCAACTAGCCTTTTAAGGCAACGTCTGCAAAATAATCAGCAAAATTAAGCCACAGAAACTTTCTCCACAAATGCAATATTGCACAAGCTTTAACCTTCTACAGAGTACATATAGCTCAGAATTTAAAAAAATCTATAGAATTTCTGATCAGTAGACAGAAATATCTCTTCAATATTAAAAGCAAAACAAAATTTGAATCACATTAAGTGTTGTACTTAGTGACAGGAGGTATAATTTTGGGCAACATTTTTTTTATACCTAAATTCAGTAATTGTTAATAACCAATTTTAGATCTAACTAGGCCAAACTCTTTGTTATAAAAACTGTAAAAAGTTTTTGAGAAACAAATAAAGATTGATTGATCGATTAATAACCAAATTTAATAATTAACGGATTCATGTAAGCATACATCCGTTTTTTGGTAGTCTTATCCTTGTCCCCAAGCACCACTTCGGGGCCCAAAGCACCCGATATCTGTCGTACATTGGCTTAAATTTTAAATCTTTCATTTTTTATGAAACTTTAACTTCTGTTTTGAAAAGTCAATTTCGATTTTTGTCATAATACTTGATTTTCAAAACGTTGAGTATTTTTTTAGAATGATCTTTCGCTCAGATTATCAGGTTCAAATTTAAAATTTCTATTTATTTTTTTCCGATTTCTACAAAAATCCAGAAAACTCTAAATAACTACAGTAATAGTTAAACAAAACTACCCTAAATATATATAAAATTAAACTTCAACTTACGAGAATTTCAAAATGTCTAAGAATTAAAAATAAACGATTAAAAATTTTGAATGCTTCTACCCATTATGAATATTTCGACATTTTTTTGAAAATTTCCATCCTGCCAAATTTTTTTTTAATTGAGAGTTTAAAAGTTTCGACTCTTAAAATATCGACATTTTAAAATTTCTACGTTTTTACACAATTCCAAATTTCAAAATACTTGCTTTTTCTCTAAATGTTGGCTTATTTTGGAAATTCAAAATTTAAACTTTCTCACAATAGATTTCTTGAATAATTCGATTTTATTTTCACAGTTTTTGAATCACATATTTTTTCGAAGTTTTCACTTTTTTGTATATTTTTAATTTACTAATTTGTACTTTTAAAAGATTTTGACCTTTTCAAAAATGTTCACTTTTTGAAAACTTCCAATTTTTTGACTTCCAAAATTAGGATTTTTTTCAAAGATCTGAACTTTTTGAAAATTCGATCTTTTTCGAAATTGTTACCTTTTTTCTGAAAATGTCGACCTTTTTTCACAATTTTGATTAAATTTTTATTGAAATTTTGACTTTTTTATGAAAATCTGACTATTTTGAAAATTTCGACTTCTTTGAAAATTCTGCTTTTCCTAAATATGTTGATGTCATTGAAAATTATTTTTTTTGGAAAATTCTGCTTTTCCTAAATATGTTGATGTCATTGAAAATTAATTTTTTTAGGAAATGCCAGCTTTTTAAAAATTTCTACTCTTTCAAGTTAATTCTATTAAAAATTTTGATTTTTATTGAAAATTTCGACTTTTTTCAAAATTTCAACTTTTAAGTTTTTATTTATTTTTTAACTTTACTTTTATATCAGACTTCACTTTTTTTTTGATAATTTCGACTTTTATCAACACTGCACCTTTTTTAAAAAATCCTTCTTCCAAAATTTTAATTTTTTTTTTTTTGACTTCCAAAATTTCGATTTATTTTAAAGTACACAATTTTTGGAAAAAATTACCTTTTTTGAAAATTCGACCTTTTTCGAAATGTTTACCATTTTTCTGAGAATTTCAATCTTTTTTTACAATCTTGATTGAATTTTTATCGAAATTTTGAGTTTTTTTTTAAAAATTGGATTGTATTGAAAATTTCGAATTCTTTGAAAAATTCTGCTTTTTCTAAAAATATCAATGTCATTTAAAATTAAGATTTTTTTTTTGGAAAATGTCAGCTTTCTAAAAATGTCTACTCTTTCATATTAATTCTGTTCAAAATTTTGATTTTTATTGAAAATTTCGACTTTTTTCAAAATTTCTACTTGTAAGTTTTTATTTATTTTTTAAATTTACTCTTACATCAAACTTTTCACTTTTTTTTTGATAAGTTCGACTTTCATTTAAAATAGTACCTTTTTTAAAAAATTCTTTTTTCAAAATTTCAAGTTTTTCTCGGAAGTTCTACTTTTTTGATTTCCAAAATTTCGATTTCTTTCAAAATACTGAACTTTTTCAAAATTTTGAATTTTTTGAAAAATAAATCTTTTTTTGAAAATTCGGCCTTTTCCGAAATGTTTATCTTTTTTCTGAAAATTTTGACCTTTTTTTTACAGTCTTAATTGAATTTTTATCATAATTTGGAGTTTTTAAAAAATTTGATTATTTTGAAAATTTCGACTGAAAAATTCTGCTTTTTCTAAAAATGTTAATGTCATTAAAATTTTGATTTTTACTGAAAATTTCGACTTTTTTCAAAATTTGAACTTGTAAGTTTTTATTTATTTTTTTAATTTACTCTTACATCAAACTTTTCATTTTTTTTGATAATTTCGACTTTCATTGAAAATTGTACCTTTTTTAAAAAATTATTTTTTCAAAATGTTAATGTTTTCAAGGAAGTTCTCCTTTTTGTAAGTTACATTATCAAAAAATTCAACTTTTTTAAAAATTTGGCCCTTTTAATGATTTAGACTTATCAAAATTTAAGAAAAAGGTTGAAATTTTAAGAAAAAATGTTTAATTTTCTGAAAAATCGAGAATCCCTAAAAATTCTGGAAACTTGGTTTGAACCGAAAATTATAAAAAAAAAGGAAAATTGAAAGTGTAAATTCACAATTTTTCAAAAAAAATTCACATTTCGAATAATACGTGAAACTTTCCCCGGAAACAAAATGAAAATTTGGTGAACGTCAAAACCTTGATTTACGAGTGGAAAATTCAGGCGACATAAAAAAACTGACATAACTATTCTAAATCACGATAACGCAACGTAAACAATTCTGTTGTGTCATTGTAAAATCAATTTCCAAGTTTTAAACTTGCTAGAATTCCGAAATATATGGAGGCCATTGATTAACCAAGGTGCTACATTTTGAATCACCCCTTAGACATAATATGAGATATTGGGGTCTATTGGTTGGCATTCTATGTTCAAATTACAGCGAAAATTATTTTAGTCAATCTGATATATAGTGCCATACTACAGTAGAAATTAAGAATTAACGAACAAAATACGCTTGGCTTTTAAAATTAACCAAATTAAACAGCAACCGCAATAATAAGCATCGCATTTTTTCGGTATTAAGCAAGTTTATAACCACCGTTATTAATATTATAATCTATGAAATTATTAATCTGTGAGATATGTCATATAAATATAAAACACCACATTAAGCTAATCTACACTAAAATCAACCGAAAATTATTCAAAACAAGGAAAAACCTGTTATTTACATATTGGATAAACATCGTAAACATGATTTCGGCAAGCGAGGTTATAAAATCCTGTTACCGAGCGAACACTCACCTAAATCGTCCATGATGGCATCCGGCGATTATCACAAATAAAGAATACAATTAGATCTCTGTGTTCACCGAAAGTTAAAAAAATGACCTTATTTGGTCATTTTCTTTCCATCACGGTCCAAATGTCATCCACATAACGCAAATCGCAGCAGAACTAGCGCCACTCGCAACCTTGAAAAAGGTAAACACTTCATTCCAGCAGTAGTAAATAGTATGTCTACGCAAATTTCAGACAATCGTCGACTGAATCGTTGACTGAATATATTCAATTAGAGGGTCAGAACTATTTTTTTCTGAAATCAGTCGAGAATGCCTACTTTCTCGGCGTAATTTCAAACCCCAAAATAGGTTATTCCAGTATTTTAATCCGTTGCTAAGGGATAATCACAAAACTTTTAAAGAAAATTTTGTCTATTCTAGGCCGAGAAAGTAGGTAACTTTTAGAATGGCAAAGACAATGAAACATGTAATAAATTTATGAAAATTCCTGTGTTAAGTAACATTGATTGCGATTTCAGAAAAAAAATAGTTTGTTTACCACCCGGACTTCGATGTTATTTGCTAGCCTTGGGTAAGTCCCCTGCCACAATAATTGAATTGTTGTCCGTCAATGCATTGGCTACAAAACATATATTGCCTTTACTACTAGATAGACAATATACCGTGTGTACAAAAAGTTTTCTAACCTAGTGTGCTGCTGTTTATCATGTTTACATATGTTTTTTACTTGATTGCAGACAAGTGACCAAACATAACCTTAAAAAAATATTTTATTTATTTGACGTTACAATTAGGGATGATCGATATTTATCGATGGTGAATGAACATCGATGTTTAGTGGAAAAACATCGATGTTAAGTTTTCGATAATATTACACGTCGATGGTATGAGAATAATGTCGGAACATCGACATCGATACACTCTAAGTCTAGGGGACGATTATAGGAAGAGGATAGTGCACAACCGTAGAAAACGCTGTCGAAAAACTGTCTAGATAGTGGGTACTGCGTTCTCATGACATCAGGAGTGATGGATTTCTACTACCAATGAGAAACGAAGTAAATAAATATGGCTATTAAACAGCTGTTGAGAGAGCGAGCGAGAGAGAAAACAAATAGTCGAAGCTACTCCACTTTCTAGACGCATTGCAGTCAAATTTTTATACATGACTAATGTTGTTATTAGTGTTATTTCAACTTCACCCAATTTACACCAGATGTCGCTGATCGATGTAACCAAATTAAAACTAACAAAATAAAAAACCGCCAATTTCAAGCCATCGTCACTTTTCAATATAAAATAGATTGGTTATTTTTTTTACCCAAAACATCGATGTTTTCGGACATCGATATTTTTCTTTCGATATGAATTGTACATCGATACTTTTGAACCGATGGCCATATCGATGTCAATATCGATCTTTTTCTAATATCGATCATCTCTAGTTGCAATCGAAGAAACATCTTTTCTTATTGAATCCTGCTTTCGAAAAGCCCAAAAAGCATTCATGAGTGGATCTCTTCTATTCCTGACAGTAATGCAGAATTTTTATGTCAAGGTTAAATATCAATTTGGTAAGTACAGATCAAGTAAGGAACATACTAGGGATGTCGATTCCTCTTTAATTACGTAATTACCGTATAGGTACGGTAATTCTGACAAAAGTACGATGTACGGTCCAAGTATCAATACCGTACCAAAAAATACGGTAATTTACGTTTTACTTTTTAATAACAATGAGTTTGTTAAGTAATTCACCAATATTATTCTACGCACAGCTCCACAATTTACAACTAAGTAAAAAATTTGCGCCGTGCCATCTGGTGATAAGTAGGAACATTATAGTTTAGTTTTGAAAGTCGAAATTTTGCAAAAGCGCAAAAAGGCATTGATTAAATAAAATTATATTTAGAAATTTCGACATTTTACAAAGGGGTAAAAAGGACATTGACTAGAAAAAAATATGTTTAGAGATTTCGATATTTTTCTCGAAACTTCGATTTTTTTTCGAAATTTCGACTTTTTTTCTCAAAATTTCGACTTAATGCTCGAAATTACGGATTTAAACTCGAAATTACGGCTGTAAACTCGAAATTTCGACTTTACACTCGAAATTTTGACTTTTTTTTCTCGAAATTTCGACTTTGTTCTCGAAATTTTTACCTTTTTGTTAAAATTCCGAGATTAATATCGAATTTTTTCTCGAAGTTTCGAACTAAGTCGAAATTTCTATACTCTATGTTTAAATTAGACTGATGACAGTTGCATCCACCACTCCTTTTTCCCAACAATCTTGACAGTTGGTAGTAGGGTGCGCTCAATAATTGCTATTTTTAATTAGCACATTTTGGTCTTTTTTTTAGAATTTCGAGATTAAAGTTGAAATTTCGAGAAAAAAGTCGAAATTTCAAATTTTATATCGAAATTCCGTGAATAAGATCATCATTTCGAGAAAAAGGTCGGAATTTAAGAAAAAAGTCGAAATTTCGGGAAAAAATTTGAAAATTGAAAAATAGTCGAAACGACCTTATAAGGTGGAAATTTCGTGAAAAACGTCTAAATTTGAGGAAAACGTCAAGATTTCTAAAAAAAAAGTCGAAATTTCTAGAATGATGTCGAAATTTTGATATTAAGGTCGGGAAAAAAGTCGATATTTGAGGAAAAAGTCGAAAATTGAGAAAAAAAACGAAATTTCGTGAAAAAAGTTGAACTTTTCAGATTAAAGTCGAAATTTCGAGAAAAGAATCTAAATTTCGAAATATTTCGAGAAAAAAGTTGAAATTTGAGATAAAATTCAAGATTTCGAGAAAAAAGTCGAAATTTCCAGAAAAAAAAATCGAAATTTCAAGGAAAAAGGTCGAAATTTCTAGAAAAAAGTCATAATTTCGAGAAAAAAAGTCGAAATTTTAAGTTTAAAGTCGAAATTATGAGAAAAATGTGGAAATTTCGAGAAAAATGTCGAAATTTCGATACTAAAGTTAAAATTTCGAGAAAAAAGTCGAAATTTGAGAAGAACGCCGAAATTTCGAGAAAAAAGTAGAAATTTCCAAATATTTCCAGAAAAAAGTCAAAATTTAAGAAAAAGGTTGAGATTTCGAGAAAAAGTCTAAATTTCGAGAAAAAAGTCGAAATTTCGAGAAAAAAGTCGAACTTTGAAGTTTAAAAAAGTCGGAATTTAAGAAAAAAGGGGAGATTTCGAGAAAAAAGTCAAAATTTCGAGAAAAAAGTCAAAATTTCGAGAAAAATGTCGAAATTTCGATATAAGTCAGTTTCGAGAAAAAAATCGAATTTTGAGAAAAAGGTCGAAATTTCAAGAAAAAGGTCGAAATTTCGAAAAAAAAGTCGAAATTTTGAGAAAAAAAATTCAAAATTTGAGAAAAAAAGTCGAAATTGCGAGAAAAAATTCGGAATTGCGAGAAAAAAATCGAAATTTCAAGCTTAACACCGAAATTTGAAAAAAAAAGTCAAAATTTTTAAAAATAATATTTTTTTAATCGATATCCTTTCTACGCCTTTTTAACATTTCGAAAAAGTTGAAATTTGTAGAAAAAAGTCGAAATTTTATGAAAAAAGTCGAAATTTGAGAAAAAAGTCGAAATTTGAGGAAAAAGTCGAAGTGTGAGAAAAAAGTCGAAATTTCTAAAAACAACATTTTTTTTTAATCGATGTTCTTTCTATGCCTTTGTAACATTTCATTAAATTTCGATTTAAAAATTGAGATTTTAACTTTTTCTAGCAATTTCGTCTTCAAATTCCAAATTTCATCTTTTTTTCGAAATTTTGATACCAAAGTCGAACTTTTAACTCTAATCTTGGAATTTAGAGGAGAAAAAGTCAATATCAATTTTCAAATTGATGTCCTTTCTAGGCTCTTGTAGTTTTTACTTCAAAAAAAGTAAAACTTTTTTCAAGTTTTATAGTGTATTTATTAATACGCCTGTAACGTTTTCGATCACTAATTTAAAGTTTTTAAGACCGGTAACAGGTAATAAAATAACGTGAGAGTAATTTTTGTGAATATATGGTAATTTTAACTGCGTACGTTCAGAATTTTACCTTCAAATTTATGGCAACACTGCACCACAGTTATCTTTCCTATTCAGTCAACGACATAATGACTGAAAAGAAATATTAATGCTGCCATCTGTTGGCTTATTAACTTTAGCTATTGCTAGTATGTAGAAGGAAGTGGAGAATAACATAACGACATAAATACACTTATATAAAAAATGTTTGTCATTAAATTACAATGACCTGCATCTAAGGTAAATCGATTCAATTCTTAGGATTTTTGAATCGTTCATTAGATCGATTTTGTATTCGAGATCGATTTAAAAAATCGACCTTGAGCTTGAAAAATTCGTCTTTTCGATTAATCGATCTCAGATCGACATCCCTAAAACCATATATGTAATACTTCTATATGGCGTGTTGTGTACAATCGCCACTACAAAATGCGTTGTCAAAAAGGTAAGATGAAAGTATATGTCGTACTCTTTGGAGGACAAGCATTCATTCATTTATAGCGGGAACATATGACAAGATGGGCGGGAACACTAATAAATGAATCTAAAGCACTGAACTAAACACTGTGGCTTGTGATTAAGTCCAAAGAAGGTTTCACCCCTTTACCACATCGGCAATTAAATAAATAATTACACGATACGTATTTCGCCAGCACAACTGGCATTTTCAAGCGCACTAATCTTAAAAGATTAGCAAAAGATGCATCGACGTCGATGTGTTAAACAATTAGAAATAGGAAAGAAAGCAAAAGACCACCAGTATCGATTTGAATCTCAATGCAGATGACGTCGATGCATCTTTTGCTAATCTTTTAAGATTAGTGCGCTTGAAAATGCCAGTTCTGCTGGCGAAATACGTATCGCGTAATTATTTATTTAATTGCCGATGTGGTAAAGGGGTGAAACCTTCTTTGGACTTAATAAATGAATGACAACAAATATAACTGACGAGAAGCGGGATTGGTTAATAAATTCTGTCCTCCAAAAAGACAAACATATATATCCATCGCGCCTTTTGAACACAATCGAAGGTACAAAACACGCCATATAGAAGTATTACATATATGCCTAAAACATACGTGAACATGTCAAAAATAAAAGCAGCACACTTTATACTATTATTCAATGCGGGCGATTATAAAATTAAAGACAAAATTCATCATGACGTTTTCTGAAAATTGATGGGAACCGGCTTTAAACCCGTTTTTAAAATGCCATCTGTTTCTCAATTTAAAGTGCAAAAATTGATGATTACGTTATTGATTTTCTGACGATAAAAAAATAAGCTGTGATTTTAAATTTTGAGAAAAATGATCAATTTCGATAAAAATTCATAGTTTATTTAAAAAAAAAATTACGAAACAAGTAAAATGTCGAAATATGTAAATCAATTTGAAAACTTGAAATGAGAACAATTGAAATGTTTTAAGATTAAATTCGTTTTGGGATGAAAAGTTAATATTTTTTGTCTAATTTCCTTTTAATAGAAGGATTTTAAGAAAAAAAATTAACAAGTTGCAACCCTGAACTCGGATTTTTTTTAGGAAAAATAAATCAAATTTGAACCCTTCTGATGAAATTTGTGTTAATCATTTAGACTTTTAATAATATCAGACATTGAACTACTCGAAACTTCAACATTTCTTTTAAAAAAAAGATTAAATTATGAAATTCAGAAAAAAAAAGTCCAAATTTCACGAATAAACTCAAAATTTCGATATATTTATCATTTAATAATTAGAAATAAAATTGAAAAGTTACAATTTCTGAAAATTGACATTTATAGAAAAAAAATGCAAGATTTTCCGATTATTCCCAGGATTTTAATATTAATCAGGAATTTAGCATTTTAAATTTGAATGTAACCACACTGTAAATTATCGTGTTTCAGTATCCACCGAATTAGGCTGTACATCGTCTGTCAGGATTCAGTGTTCAGTTTAGAGTTGTAGTATTATATTTATTTAAATTAGCTTTTGACCTCCGATAACCTTATTCGCGGTTCATGCGAAATTCTGGATAATTACTTCTAAATAAAACGTCAGCGAAAAGGGGAACTACCTTAATGCTGCTTGTAATGCGAATTCCATCGTTAATAATTTAATATTTACTCTTTATTCGAATCATTCTGCATACTGCGATCATTTTAAGCAAAATGGTGGTTCACGCGGAAAGCTCCGGTTAAAGTTCAGAAGTTTTATCTGTGTTAATTTTAAAGGATCAAACAGAGGACAGTGTCTGACATTTACTTGTGTTTTAAAATTGAATTATGTTAAATTGTTTGGTATATCTTGCGTTTTTCGCTGTAGCACATGCAGGTAATTACTTGTGACATATCGATTCATATACACCTCCTACTTTATGAAGAAAAAATCTTCAAGCTTTATACATTCAAATCAATGTAGTTAAGAAATGGCAGTTCTTTTACTTAGAAATGATAATCCTATTATTTTACCAACTAGAACATTCTATATATAACAATATAATTAGAATTTTTAGAATTTGCACAATTTTCTAAATAATGGGCGCAAAATAAATGACTCAAAAAAAATTAGTTTCCTATTCATCAGTCCAGGGGGCAATGCTGGATTAAGCCACAGTGAGACCTGTAGCAAATGAGAACAGAAGAAGAAGAGGAATTATCAGAAAAGACGAAATTTTTTGAAACGGAAATATTGAAAAGTAAAAATAATGAAATTTTGAATAACTGAAACTTATAAAAAATCAAACGTTTTTTTAAAAAAAGGTCCAAATTTTGATTTGGAAATCTTAAAAAAAATGTCGAAATTCAAGATGCTTAAAAACTCGACGATTCGAAAAGATGAAATTTTTGGAACAACTCAAAATTTTAAAAAATAGTTAAAAATTAAAAAAAGGTCGAAATTAGCTTTTTGCGAACCTTTCAAAAAATTCGACTTAATCTTGGAAATTTAAAAATTGAAATTTTCGATTTACACTTCTCCACAAAATTAACGCACCACTTGGAAATTTCGAGATAACTAAACAATTATCTCAAAATCATATAATTTGATATTCAGAACTTTAACACCTTAAGGATTAAATGACTTTTATTTTCCCAGTCATTTAATGACAGTAGTTTTTAAGATTTATTCAATACTTAACAAAATATTGCAAAATTCTAATTTTTTCAAATTTTTTTTTAAGGTTAATATTGTGTGTTTCCTCCTCTACTGCGGATAACAGCTTAACACCGACGTGGCAGACTCTCTATTAAACTTGTTATCTCCCTTTGATCTAGTCCATCCCAAATTTCTAGAATTCTTTCTTGTACCTCACCAAGGGTAGCTGGAGGGGGCATAAGAGCTTTGACTTGCTTTCCACAAATGTTCTATGGAATTCAGGTCCGGACTTCTTGCTGGCCAGTCCATAACCGGAATACCAACTTCATCAAAGTATTCTCTCACTATTCTAGCAATGTGTGGTTTCGCATTATCTTGCATTAGAATAAAATCATCGCCAATATAGGGACCGTATGGCACGACATGTTCTTGTACAATTTCGGTTATGTATTGTCGACTAATCAATGAACCTCGATTGATCATCTGCAAGTCTGTGTGACCCGTTGAAGAGATGCCACCCCATACCATTACTGATCCGCCACCAAAAGCTTGGACTGGTCTTATGTTGCATTGGGCATACCGTTCGTTTCTTCGTCGAAACACTCTCATACGTCTATCATTGTTAAACAGACAAAATCTGGACTCGTCTGTGAATAAGACACGAGCCCATTCGGCGTTTGTCCAATTGACGTGATCTCTAGCAAATTGTAGTCTTATTCGGCGATGGTCTGCCGTTAAGAATGGACCCCTGGCTGGAATTCTGGGGTGCAACTCGTCAGCAGCAAGCCGCCTTCTAACCGTTTCTATGCTAACTTGCAGATTATGTGTGGTTGCAAGCTGGATTTGCAAACTTCTACAGGTTGTAAATCTCTCACGTAATGCACGGAGTCTCAAAAAACGATCTTGTAGAGCGTTTGTTTTGCTAGGCCTTCCTTGTCCTGGTTTTCTTTAATTCGTATTTGTTTCCCGGAACCATTGAACGATACGAGAAATTGTTGAATGGCATACCCCAAGTCTTTGGGCAATGCTTCGGTAACTTAATCCTTCATCGGCTAATGTTACAACCTGGATACACTCATCACGACTTAAATTGCGCGAAACACGGTTTATCTTTTGAAAATAATGTTTTTCAATCCAAAATGCCAAACCACACCTCAAACAGTCAATTAGACAGAACTCTAATGGAACAACACAAAATTCTGTTTTATGTTGTTTATACCTTATTTTGTTTTTTTCTCGATACCAGCTGCAAAATGGACCAACAAAAAAGGGTAACAGCATTTATCACATCCTAACATGATATGCTAATGTCAATGCATGTGAAAATTTTAAATTATTCGCACATGTACATGATTTTTGATAAAAGGATAGTGGTGCGTTAATTTTGTGGAGAAGTGTATTATTGAAAATTTCGACAATGTAGATATTTCAACGTATCACCTTTTTAAAATTTTCTTTCTATAGAAATCTGACTTTTTCTCTTAAAGTCGACTTTTTTGAAGATTTTGACTAAAAGTTTCGAGTGTTTCTCGAAATTTTTAATTATGAAAATTTCGTCTTTTTTCGGAATTTGGTTTCTTCTACAATTTCGAGCTTTTTCCCAAATTTTTTTCCATTTTTTTAAGAAGTCAATTTTTGTAATTTCAACTCTTGATGAACATTTCCACTTTTTTGAAATATTGGCCTAAATTTGGTCCTTTTTAAATAATTTGATTTTTTTCGAAATTTCAACTTTTTCTCAAAATTTCCACTTTTATATTTTTTTTTGAAAATTTCTACATTTTTCAAAATTTGAACATTTCATAATTGTGATTTGATAATTTCGAAGTTTTTTCGAAATTTCAACTTTTTCTGGAAATTTTGAATTCTTTTAAAATATTTGAATTTTTTAAATTTTTGGACTTAGTTAAAATTTAGACTTTTTTTTAAAAATTTTGGCTTCTTTCGGAATTTCGACTTTTTTTAGAAATTCCGACTTTTTGATAATTTGGACCAGAGACTAAAGTCTCTGATTTGGACCTTTTTGAAAACTTCGACTTTCTCGAAAAATAAATTTACATTTTCCTAAAATTTAGATTTTCTTTAAATGTTAAAGTTACAAAAAATAATCTCAGGAAAATCTCGGAAGAAAAGGAAAAAAATATATTCTTGGGTAACAATGAGTTCCATTTTGTGATTAAACTAGTTTTTGTAATTTTTAACATAAATTTTGAGTTTTATGTTGGAGTTTTTGTCTCTTTTAAGGTAGAATTTTAATTTAATATGTTGATTAAAGATCTAAAGTTAAAGAAAAAATTCGAAAAAATAAAATAGGCCAAAAACCAAACTGAATTTGAAAGAAATAGTATTTGGAAAAACATCTGGATTTAGACTTAAAATTTTTAATTTCCTTCCAATAATTCTCTCGAAATTTGAATTCTGCTTTGAAATTCTGAATTTAAATCGATATTCCCGACTAATCGAAACATGCCAAAAAGAAATATTTTTTTTTGCAGTTGAAAGCAAAATTTTAATCAATCTTTTAGAAGGGTTCTCGGTCAGCTTTCCCATTCTTAAAGGTCACGACACTCCAATGCAACAGACCACGTGATGCAAAAAATCATACCAATCAACAAAGGATATTTTAGGTCTTTATTATGTGATACATTTATTTACAAAAAGTGCTTTTAACATCAACACTGTTTCCTCAATCTCATGATAGGCAGCAGGAAAAGGTTTTGTACTTTATACATTTGATATTCGATTTTGAAAACTTTTGAATGTTTGTCAGAAAATTAAACGCATTATTTTTCCTTATTGCTCTACCAGTATTTGCCCGTCTAACAAACTTAAAATAAGTAACAATGACAATAGAAGGAAGAAAACCGACACTAATGATGATTTCTAGTTGTGGCAGTATGTGGTACGACTACATTGCCGTAAATTATTTTAAAAAATGATGATTTAGAATACTTATAAGTACTTCTAGCACTACCCGACATATGCCCCAAAATCGTCTCAAAAAAATCATGGGGAGGCCGTACGGCGGTGGAGGTCGATTACGCTCTAATTCCCATCGAGTATGTCGTGGTCCATCACACGGTAACCGGCGGATGTGATTCGGAAAGAAGCTGCTCAGATCTACTCGTAAACATACAGGATTTCCACATGGACAAGCTGGATTTCCATGATATAGGATACAAGTAGGTAGATCGATAATATAGTTGGGCGTTTTTACACACTTCCCAACAAATTACAGCTTTTTGGTGGCTCCAGATGGGAAAATTTATGAGGGAGCCGGTTGGCACAAAGTCGGGGCACACACTAGAGGTTACAACTCAAGATCATTAGGACTAGGATTTATAGGAACTTTTACTAGTGAGTTTTAATCGTTTTAAAAGCTGTGACTAGGATTTTGGACAAATTACTAAATAATTGGATTCCTTTCTGTTTCATTTTCTTTGATACTAGAAGTGAACAGAATAGAAAAACACCATTTATAAAAAAAAATGTGATTTTAATTAATATTGAGAGGACATGTTAAAAGTTTACACAGAGGGGCTAAACAGCGGCATCTCTATCCCTTCATCACAAAAAAGTATTTATGTCACCTGCACTAATTTTAGTAGATAAAAATGCTAGATATTATCCATAATACTTACCTAGATTAGTTTGGCTCCAACACGTACATTTAATAAACTCGGACATTTGGTTAATCTTTTGGTTTAAAGAGGTTCAATATTAATCTATAATCAAAATTGTAGCACAAGCTGAATTTCTTAGTTTTTGGAATTAGTAAATTACCAACACTTAGTATGTTAAATAATAAAGGAACTATTTTTTTTAGAAAAACTGCCAAATCACAAGCAGCTGACTGCTGCAAAGAACTTCTTAAAATGCAGTGTGGAACTAGGGGAATTGGATGAAAATTATAAGCTCTTAGCTGCTCGACAAGTCAGCTCGACGGAGAGTCCAGGAAGGAGATTGTATGAAGAACTCCAGAAATGGTCGCATTTCACTAAAGATCCATGATCCGGATATACAGAAATGAGGTGGAAAAGGATTAAATAAGACTCAAAATGCGAGATAAGGCAACAGGAATGTTTTATTCACAATTTTTTTCTTATAACAACAAATACTGTGTTACAGTAACAATAGTTAATTTTAATATAAAATTTAACAAATACTCTTTTTGTCAAGTATAAAAAAATAATATAAAATGACTTTATACAATAGCTGTAGTTGATTTAAATAAATTATGATTGGATGATGATGATTTATAGCTTATACACACTTAAGTAATATCACAATAATTGAGAATTGTACTAATTTACAATATTTATTACGCTGAAGCTTCAACTTGATCTTGTGAAGTGCAGCAGCTCAGAACATTAAAGTTTCAGAAAAAAATGGAAACAACAAACCACATATTATTATAATTAACGAAATATTTAGGTAATATGATATCAGTATTGCTAACTTCTGCCTTTATATCAGATCTAGGAAATCTCCTGTTTAAGAAAATTAAAATAACCTTTTAAAAATTGATTTCAATTCCATTTTACAAATGCAGTGATTTCCGCCTGCAGTAGCAACCAAAAATTTGCTTTCACTAAAGTTTTTCTTTTTTAATGATGAAACGAAGAAAATTTCGGACATGGGGAATTGTGCATTCCACAATGATGAGCATTTTTAAATTCTCGCTGTATCATGAAATTGGTGGGAATTTATTGAGATAAAATTAACCAACTCTGCGCCTCTCAAAAACTCAACAAGAATTTTCAGTACATAAATTCAATGTTCTCAATCTCAGAAAAAAAAAGTTATTTTGGAGTTTCAAAATGCCAATTTTTTTTTTCGCTACCTCACAATTCTAAAATCTCACCTCCATTTAGGGTAATTGTAGTAAAAAATTGAGTTTTGAAAATGTCAAATTATTGACTATGGGAGAATCAACTGATAAATTTACATCTGCTAGCACAGGGGTAAGGCCACAAAATGTAAAAAGTCAAATTTTTGACATCTTCCACATTTTAAAATGAAATTTGAATACCTGCTTCATGAAATTCCATATTTTGACTTTTCTCTTTCTATTTTTTATTTGTTTTTTAAAGCTATAGACTTAACACCTATCTTTCATTTTTATATTAGGTGGCTCTATTACGTTCTTCAAATGAGACGTGATCCTCTACTCCTGCGTTAGCCTATGTAAAAGTTATTCATTAGAAAATTCCTGTAATGAAGTGAAATTTCAAGAAATTTATCAAAAAAATTCTCTAGGACTCTATATTTTGGGATAAAAATATCAATCGTCTATTCCACCAAGATGATTGTTCGCGATCGCCCACTCTAAGCATTAAATCAGGATAAATCGTAGCATCTTGAGCAGAAGCAATTCAGTCGAATTTTCAATCAGTCGTATCTTCAATTTGTCACAACAAAAATGTACCCCATTTTCGGGAAGAATCCATGGCGGTGTCTCGTTTGTAACAAACCGAGCCCACTCTTGCCTCTTCCATCGAACAAATGCGCTGAATTCGTTCCACAAAATGAAAGTTTATTTGCTACAAGGATTCGGCAGGTGAGATAAAATTCGGTTCTGGTTGCAAGGCGGTTGGAAGCAGACGGCGCTAGCATGGCCTGATCTGCCCCCCGTAAGCGGCTCCCCGTCCACCCAAGTGTCCGTGACGGGATCGTAGATTTCCACGTTAGAAAGGAAGTTTTGACCATCGTAGCCACCTGAAAAATGAATATTAGGGTCGAAAATAAGTAACGGGAAGTAACTACTTGTGAGGTGCATCTCTTTAGTGCAGAAAATAGATGCCGATGTGACCATTGTTTGTGGCCAAAAATCGATTTTTCGCTTATTCTGAATCTCTCGTCTCTAAATGTGTAGTATCGGATCATAGGTAGCTGACCTACCAACAGTTGATCAGAGAACTTTAACCTTGACAACATTTATGCTATCAACCGCACTTTTTGTCAACTTTTAGTTTTCTACTATAAACGATTTCTGCATAGTATTAAAAATTAAAAGCGATTTTTCAGAAATTTGGTGTTTAATTTAAAACCTGTCTGAGCATTTTTTTGAAACATGTTAGTTCACGGTTTTATAGAATTTATCCGTTACTCTGGGAAGCATTGTGTAAATGTAAATGTCATAGCCATATCATCAAATTCGCCATATTATCAAATGGCTACCCAGATTATAAAACGCGGCCACATTACAAAATCATTGTTTATTTCATATTATTTGAGAATATGGCTGCCATATTAGAATGTAGCTGATCGAGTGAACATCAGAATATCAACTAGATTTGGCACTAGTGGAAAATTAGAATTAAGAACGTAACTTTGGATAGAATATGTAAATAAGATCAATCAATTTTACAAATAATAATAACATTTTTTATATTGAACGGTATGTAATCAAACAGCTACAAAAAGGGCTTATATTATTGTTATTATTTATTGCTGCACGGTTGTTGGGTCATCTGATGTTGCATTTCAAATGGTTTTTGAAACATAAGCATCTTCTGTTGTTACATTGATTCTTGTTAAGTTTACAAGAACATTTCTTGAATTCTTGGCCTCCAACTGGGAACCTTTACTCACATATTCTCGCATCCATATTGGATTTGTATCAGGAATATTTGTTACAGAGGAATTGTGAGCTGCGTCCACCACACTCAGTTCCCCTCTTGAGAATCAACGATACAGATGTACATATTCGGTACCTATTTCATAAACTCCATTTTCCATCTTTAATATCTTTCATAAAACATTTAAGTTACTGTAATTAAAACGAGTGAGTTGACATGCAACTCACTGAATTGCTTCTTGAATGTTTCAAGCATTCTGCAGCTCTTTTAATTCCTCTGGCAGATTCATTTCTTTCGCTTGAAACTGTCTTTCTTGTCACATAGTTGTCATATTTCTTGGAGGATTTCTTTAGAAGATGAACATACTCGACATTTACATTACCTTACCTTTACTTTTACTGAACCCAGAGACTAAATAGACTGAACCTAACACGGTAAGCAGTGAAGCCAGTTGAAAGCCTGGCGAAAGCCTAGCTCCATCTAGCTCGCAATGCCCTCTTATTATTTGACACACCTTTGGGAAGATAACATCGGTTTTTTTTTAAAGAAAATGGGCTGTAAATATGGGGAAGTGTATTGTGGATCATTGTTGAAACCTCAGTGAACACATTAGTGAAGGAAAATCAAGAGTTTCATTCTTTGGGTAGGTAAAAATAAAATATATAAATATTCAATTATCGGCGTGCGCGCGTCGCCATTTCACCGCAATCATGACGTGTTTACAGCACCGGCTTAACAATATTGTACACAGGCGTCGCGTATTGAAAGAAAATTATTTTACTATTAAACCAAGATGTCTTTGAAAATAGTTCTCCTGAACTTTTACCAAAAGCACTTATAAAAATTATCCTATTGGTCCAAAAGCCCCTAATTCTAAAGTTTCATCTAAATCGTTAGAACCGTTACGCGGCAAGTTTCGTATTTATAAATTTTACTTAATCCGACCATATCAAAAAGTAGTGGAATGCACCTCCCCACTTCCCCGGATTTTAGCTTCAACTGTACGCATGAGACAACATTGAAACGTTCAGTCTATTTAGTCTCTGACTGAACCTAACTTTCTATCAAATGGCAGACATTCATACAGCCGCCACAATACAAAACTGACTTTATTTGAAAATAATGCTCTCGGCCGGTTAACTACATTCTAATATGGTTAGAAGCAACAACCATATTCTCAAATAATGTGAAATAAACAACGATTTTGTAATGTGACCGCTTTCATAATCTGGTTAGCCATTTAATAAAAAGGCGAATTTGATGATATGGCTGTGACATAAACATCTCAGATCTTGCTTCGTGTACTATGTCACTAGATGTCCTTGACATACCAGTATAAGTGTATCGTGCTCTCAACTAGAAAAGTTTCAAAGTACACCAGTGGAACGATATAGAATATTTGCAGACTGGAGAGCCAACAAATAAAAACAAGACTTAGGTGCGAAAATATCCAGCAGAAACGATCACCTTTGGCAAAGCTACTTGCATTGGAATATGGATCTCGCAATTTAGTTACGCTAGGCCGCTAAGCAATCAAAACAAAAAAGGAAATCATCCTACCCATGGCAAAAATTTTTCCGTCCAGCACCGTAACGCTAAGGGCGCTTCTTGCAATCTTCATGCTGGATACAAACATCCACTTGTTCGTCTCAGTGTCGTACCGTTCGACTGCGTTCAGCTGTCTCGTACCATCGTAACCACCAACGACGTAAATGTATTGATTTATAGCTGCAACCGCTGCAACATCGAAATTTCAGCAAGGTGCACAACTTTATCAAATATATTTACTCACCTGCACCACTGCGCTGCATATTCATGGAGGCTATCATAGACCAAGCATCGTTTTCAGGATGATAACACTCCGCAGATCTATGCCTTGTGACCCCATCGTAACCTCCTATCGCATACAACAGTCTGTTAACTACGGCCACGCCCACAGCTAACCTCTTAAAGTGCATTGGTTTAACGTTTGTCCATCTGTCCAAATCTGGATCGTAGCTGGAAAATTGTTGGATAACGCTGACCGGTTTTAAGATTGAAAACTCACCATTCCACGCTGTTGTGGTACTTTGAGCCTTCGCTACCACCGACGGCGTACAGAAGTCCATCCATGACGGCGACGCCTACACGGTTACGCGGAACGGACATGGGGCTGCAAGGGCGCCATTGATCCTTAATAGGATTATACTTATCGACCCAGTCCGAGTCGTAGCTTTGCCCAGGGGTGTTATTTCTGCCGCCGACGGCGTAAAATGTCCCCTGTGGCAAAAAAAAATTTCGTTTCGAACTTTTGGAGGTCAAATTTCACTTACTTTTAAAAATGCGCCTCCTAGTCCCGACCTAGGAACTGTAAGATTATCTAACCTGTGCCACGTTTTATCGTCGACGTTATAACCTTCCAAAATATCTAAAGATTGTCTAAAATAACCCCCCGCTATGTATATGACTCGAGGAATATTCGGTGTGCGTTCTTTGACGATAGTCCGTTTGTGAAGAGTCAAATCCTAAAAAACGTAACGCTCAAAGTCGTAATTTGGGAGGAAATTAAGCTTAATACTTTAAATATCCTAGCTAAATATTCCCGACACGCGGGAGCTTGTTTTATAACTTCACAATTTGTCATTTGATCGTTAAGGAACTTGGGCGGTAAAAATTGACATCTAACAGCGCTGAGAATATGCTCCATCTTATGCTGCCTATCGTCCTGATCGTACTTAACCCATTTCAACACGGCGTTATAAACCTCTTTCTCATCTTGAACGTTCAACTCGTCTTTCTTAATGAGATTCACCAGCTGATGTGCTGTCAATTGAAAAAATTCGTCCTCCTGGCACACCTGACAAAAATGTCTCTCAATATACTGATTCGCCTTTTTGCACAGTTCTAAGCAACCGTGATCTTCGGCAAAATTAGCGATGCCGATTGCGTTGCTAGGATCCAGTTGGCGTTCGAGGAAATCACAGCACGCTTGAATCACATTTGTTACCTAAAACGATCTAATTACCAAAAAATAAGAGCGATTCCCGAAGCGGTTTTACCTGTAGCATGGCGGCGGCGGGCAGCAGCTGACACACCGTATTTTCGGTCACTCGTATCCTGCCGGTGTATATGAATTTGATTAATCGCGACATGGCAGTGGCCGAAATGCCCTGAAGACGCACTCTGTTCATTTCGCACTCCTTTAGACCCCCGGTGAACATCGCCTTGAAGTAGGGACTGGCGGCAGCCAACACCACCCTATGGGCTTTGAATAACTCGGTGCCCACCTCTAGAACGACATCTGTTAGCATTTCGTGACACCTCATCATCTCCATCGCCTAAAAAGCATAAGTTTTTTAACAATGCATAAAGTGTCTTTCTTATTTATTTTTTTAATTCATTTTCGCTTAATTTCTATGTAGCAGGACACCTGAAAGTGTTTATTTTGTAGGTATCCTGGTACCTGGTTATCGTAGCATAGGTTAATATGGCAGATGACTTACTCTCATTGCATCTTTGATGTAGTCCAACATCATAAAACTCATGTCTCCAAGGTCGGAATTGTCGCTCTGGCGCGGATGATTTTTCCCATAGTAGTCATCTTCGCCATCCATTTCAAAACTGAAAGAAAAACTGAGTTTAACATATTTCTTTGTCAAATGTTAACGTTTAGAAGATTTTGAATAATATATTGGTGGCATGTCAGAATTTTAATAAAATCAACGACTTGTCAATACTTAATTTTCATTTATTTAAACTATATATTTTTATTCAAAAGCTGATATAAAACTCAAGCAAATTAGACGACTACTGTAATCAATAGCGCCTTTTTTTGATACAAACACGGTGAGACTAGGAGTGTGTCATTGGATATCTCAAAGGCCTTCGACAGAGCCTGGCAACTATTTCTTCTCGACAAATTAACATCTTATGGTCTTCCCCCTGAACTCTGTCATTTGACATCCAGTTTTCT
Organism: Dastarcus helophoroides; assembly: GCA_028583605.1. Taxonomy (NCBI): domain Eukaryota; kingdom Metazoa; phylum Arthropoda; class Insecta; order Coleoptera; family Bothrideridae; genus Dastarcus; species Dastarcus helophoroides. The sequence continues at coordinate 21,831,973 of CM053325.1, read as the reverse complement.
AGCTGATAGATATCTTCAGGCCGTTGTTGATGGCGTCTTATCAGAGACATTTGCTTGCGATAAATACAGGGGTGCCTCAGGGATCTGTCTTGTCTCCTTCTCTGTTTCTGTTATACATAAACGATCTCTTAGCTTCAACTTTCAATCCGATATACAGCTAGGCAGATGATGGTAGCCTGAATTTTCGCTGGTGTCATCTTTTTTCTCCGACAAACCATTATCCGTCGCTGTTTTAGATCGGTTAAAGGAACAGCAGATACAGATGATTAATCGGGATCTCAAAATCATTCTGGAATGGGGTAACAAAAATCTGGTCTACTTCAACATCTCAAAAACTCACGCCGCGGCGTTCTCTAAGAAAACATCAAGGGATAATGCAACAAACATATTCATGGAGAGGGGTAAAATTCTCCTGATGGAACTGAATCTCTCTAGCCTAGGAGTGAATGCGAGAACTAACTTCTCTTGGAACGATCATATGCCAAGTCCGCCTCTCAAAAGCTAGGCTTTGTTTTTAGAGCAAAAAGTACTTCACATCTCATCAGCTATTAACACTATACAAAACTTAAGTTAGGCCAACATTAGAATACTGTTCTCATGTTTGAAATTCAGCTCCAAAGCACACTTTGGCTCTTTGGAACTCAATTTAAAGAAGAGGATTCGCATAATTGATTACACGATTCTCTCAACACTAGAGCACAGGCGGATGGTTGGTGACTTAGCTATTTTCTACAAGTACTTTCATGGGAGATGCTCGTGTCATCCTATTAGTTAAGAGGACTGACACCTCCAAGGGTAAGATTTTTAAGGCATAGAAGACAGTCGGAGTTACCAAATTCCTGTGCGGTCCAACTTGACACAGTGAAGATTTCTGTCTATGGAGACTCTTTTATCTATAGAACTTCCAAGCTGTGGAATTCGTTACCGAACGATACTTTTCCCAAAAACTGCAACCTATCCTTCTTTAAGAAGGCGGTTCATGGTCATCTATCCTTGTTTCCACATTGTAAGCGCGGTGTCTGAAGGCACAATGGGTTGAACTTAAAAAAACAAAAGGAGACTACTACTGCGAGTTACCGCCAGCAACATTAGAAGTTACCGAGAGCCGTATGGGAATCAAAAGCTACAGGTTTGGCACCAATGGACTGCGGGCTACAGTTCGCTAGCTCTCCAAACTCGAGAACTTTCAACTGATCGACTATTAAGTAATAAAAAATAATTTGAGCTGACAAATTTAAGGTGAAATGAAAAAGTAAACCTAGATATCTCCCCAGTAAACCTTTTATTTATCTAATCATTCGCTCAATTTATATTCTGCCCTTTTAATTCCATTAGAAATTAAGCGAATCAATATTCAGATTAAAATTACGCTAAAAGGGAAATAAATCGAACAAACTAATAAAACTAAACCATTTTTTATTTCAAATTATTTTTCAAAGACTTTTTCTGTCAAAATTGCGATTTTTCAACGTTATCTCTGATCTGTGAAGTCAAAAAGTAACAAGAATTGTGGCATCGAATGTCGTTCTTATTAGACATCAGGAATTATACATGATTCGGAAATTTGAAAATTGAAGGTGGTTGTTGTCAGGGTCAAACTTTCTGTAATTTTATCTTAAACATTTATAAGTCAAAAACTTGTTATTATCGTATTATAAGCTCAATATGACTTAATTTCAGCTGACTAATTGTTAATCTTAGCGTTTAATTATCGTAAGAACACGTATAATATTATATTGTAAAAGTTACATAATATTTTTCGCATTAATACTCGCGCGTCAATAAAATAGTTGCGAATTCTTATAAACAATACATTTTGATTAATATCCTCATAAAACGAATTTATTATACACATTTTTTTAACTGCGTGTCGAGAGTAGACAATTGATACTAGAGTCTGGAGTATTACTCCTAAGTAAATATAAAATCAACTATTACACACATTAACAATTTAAACTGGTACCAAGATCGAGATGACTTGCAGAAATTCATATAACCTTCGCCGCGCGCTGGTAAACATGACTCTTCAAAATTGACCGAACAGAAAATACTCGATACAAATCGTTAAAACAACAAAATTAAGCGCCGAAATTTTCGCCTTATTAAACAACGAATTTTCGCTTGAAACGATTGAATCACGATCGGCGTAATTAATATAATAAACACAAAAAAAAACCAGTCGAGTGTTCGTTAATTGTTTGCGGTTTCAGCGCTATGTTAATTACGATTTTTCGCATTCTACGGTTCTACCGCGAAACGATTTATCAAAAAAAAAAAAATCGCCCGAGCAGGGACTTGAACCCTGGACCCTTGGATTAAAAGTCCAATGCTCTACCGACTGAGCTACCCGGGCTACGAAAACTAGATAGAAACCTAGAAAAATCATCATTGATCCATATGAATAAATTTACGAATCTGCAAAATCTAATTAAAAATGGTGAATTAATGAACAAACAGTTAAAATGTAAATCCATAAATCAGAAGGTAAAAAAAGAATGACCAACAATTAACATAAATTCGTAGAGAAAAGTTGAAAAGTAATGAATCCATAGACCGCCGAAATTTGGATTCTAAAACATAAGAATAAACAAGGATGGTTTTTATTTTTTTAGTCATCAAGTTTCGATTGTAAAGTAGTAAGTCTGTAATTCAGCTATGGAAAAACATGGTGAGGCTAGAATTGTGGCATTGGATATCTCAAAGACCTTAGACAGAGTCTGGCACCTATTTCTTATCGCCAAATTAACATCTTATGGTCTTCCTCCTGAACTCTGTCATTTGATATCCAATTTTCTTGGTGACAGATCTTTTCAGGTGGTCGTCAATGGCATCTCATTCGAAACATTTGCCATTAAAGAAGAGGTGCCTCGGGGGTCTGTCTTGTCTCTTACTCTGTTTGTGTTACTCGTAAACGATCTCTGAGCTTCAACTTCCAATCCTACCTGCAGCTAAGCAGATGATAGTAGCCTGGTGTCATTTTTTTTCTCCGACAAACCATTATCCATCGCTGCTTCAGATCGATTAAGGGAATAGCAGATACAGATGATCAATCGGGATCTCGAAGCCATTCTGGAACGGGGTAAGAAAAATCTGGTCGACTTCAACGCTTCAAAAACTCAGGCCGATGTTTTTTCTAAGAAAACATCAAGGGATAATGCAACAAACATACTCGTGGATGGTAAAATCCACCCAATGGGATCTAATCTGTCTATCCTAGGAGTGAATGCCAGCACTAACTTCTCTTGGGACGATCATGTGCGCGTCATTGCCAAGTCCGCCTCTCAGAAGCTAGGCTTTCTTTTTAGAGCTAAAAAGTACTTCACATCTCATCACCTACTCACTCTGTATAAAGCTCAAGTTAGGCCAACACTGGAATACTGTTCTTATGTTTGGACTTCAGGTCCAAAGCACCCTTTAGCTCTTTTGGATTAAATTCAAAGAAGAGCGGTTCGCCGTTGATGACGAGAATTTGATCGATTCTCTCGAAACACTAGAGCACAGGCGTATGGTTGGTGACTTGTCTGTTTTCTACGAGTACCATCACGAAGGGCAAGATTTTTGAGATATACAAGACAGTCGGAGACAGCAAATTCCTGTGAGGTCCAGCTTGACTCAGTGAGGACTTCTGTCTACGGAGACTCTTTTTTCTGTAGAACTTCCAAACTATGAAACTCGTTACCAAAGGGAATTTTCCCGAAAAATTACAATCTATCCTTGTTTAAGAAGGCGGTTCATCGCCATCTGTCCTTGTTTCTGCATCCTACTCGCAGTAGTTTGAAGGCATAATGGAGTTGCCCGTTGCGAGTGAATTAAACTAAAAAAAAAGTTAGAGTTAGAAGGGCCACCGCCGCCCTTGTGCAAACTCTAAAATGTGCCCGTTTCAAATGGTGTTAAAACCAGAAAATTTCGACAAAGAAATGAATTTTCGATAAAAACTAAAAATTATGAGAAAAATACAAATTTTAAATTTATACCAAGAAGTATGAGAAAAAAAGTGGAAATTTAGAAAAAAAAACCTCAAAATTTGTAAAAGATGTCAAACTTCCGAAGAAACTTCAAAGAAATTGGAAACCTGAATGTCGACGAAAAAACCGAGATTTCCAAAAAATCTGAAATATCGGGTGTTTTTATTAAATGTTTGCTGCTACACCTTTAAAATTTTCGATACTTTAATGGATATTTTAAATATTTCAAAGATGTTCAATTCTTCTCAGAACTGATCTTTTTCCAAAAACTTATTTTTTTCTTGAAATCTATCATTTAAAAATCCTCAATATTTCGACTTCAAACTCGGAATTTTGACTTCAAACTAAAAAATAATTTACTTTTAAAAGCTGTTTCTTGATTTTTCCCCCACTTTTAATCTTGAAATTCTAAATATGAAAATCGAAATTTCGAAATTAAATTCGAAGTTTCGTCGTAAAAGCTGGCTTTTTCTTTGATTCGGCAAATATTATCTTTCTATTTTCCTTTCTTTTGACGTAATTAATTTCTAATCTTTAACATGGGGCTCTATAATCACAATAAAGAAAGGAAAAAGATTAAAAACTTTGATTTCGTGATTGTACCTTTCTTGCAATTTCTACTTTTTTTTAATTTTAGATTTTTGTTGGAAATTTACTTTTCTTTTATAATTTTCAGCATCCTTTCTTGAGACTCCTAAAATTTCAAAATCGAAAATTCTTCTGAACATTACAGATTTTAAATTTCTTCAAAAATCAGCTCTCAACTTTTCACTTCGTTCTATAATATAAAGAATCTGTTTCGTCGAAATTTCATAATTTAAGAAATGTTGCTATCGGAGGGAAAGTTTAGGAAACCGGGCATAGACAATCAGTGAAATTGCCGCCGCTCTCGATTAGCTTGTGCGGTGCACAACTTTAAACCCAAAGCAATCTTTAATCTGTAAACTAGAAACTATTTTTGTACGAGAATCATTCATTTTGAACATGGTTGGGAGCAATAGATAATAATCAGAAATCTGCAAATCTGTAGAGAAAAAATAAGATAAGCTTAAAATCTGCGAATCTATGAACTATGAAGTTTGCGTTGAGTTGAAGATTTCGGATTGAATTCCGGTCCCCTAACACAATTAAAAGGAACAAAAATCATACACCTAATTATAAATTGGCAATCCAAGAATTAAAAACTGGAAGCAAAAAAATTGAATACACCTAAGAATTGAGAATTGAGGAACATATTTCTGCAAGTAAGTCACACCAACCAATTTATCACAAACCTACCACATGGTATCATAAAAGTTGCGCATCTTCACCAATATCAAACCATCAGCACTAAAAAAACACTAGATTAACCCATGAAATCGATTGAGAACACTCGACGATCAAGGAAGGTCGTTCAAGCATAAAGGAAGAATCAATTACTGATAAGGAACTTATCAATTAAATTATGCCAACAATGACAACGAGTGACATTGCAATTATGTATGATTAAACAATCGCTTCGTCATCACAGCAGGTTTCGCTGTGCAACGGCAAACTACGTGATAAAAAGCAAGGAAAACCTGGATTTCGGACTTTCGCCCATTTCGAGATAGGATTTCGTGGGAAAAAAACTAGTCATCATATTCATCGACCCGTGATGTATTCATCAGCCGCGCGTTCATCAGCATATCGAGTTCCGGCTCGATTCAACAGCTTATGAAATTCAGAATTCGACCGTCGCTTGAGGCAGGTCACTTACAATTTTATCAAACGAGGATTTCGTTGCATTTCGTGCCATTCATTGGCACCACAACTCTGTTAGATTTGCAAGCCGACCGCTCCCACTTTTTCGACAAAAGAATTTATCTGATTAGAGGTTTGAACTTTATCACAAAATCAGTTGGCAGAGCCCTAGGTAAATATTGTATAACGCACCTGACAATGTTTTTGACGATTAAATCTTACATCCGCCCCCGCCTCCCAGGCATTCTTGAGCCTCTATAACCTGCCTGCTTTGGCTTATGGATAATCCGCCACTGTGATAGCTTTGGTTTATCAACATTTTGACCACCAAGAACATTTTTAGTTTTAAAATGCACAAAAAAATGCCAAATACACAAATATTGATAACAGGATAATGTCTTGTTTAAAACGAAGTTTCTAATCAGCTTTTAGGGTTGCTGCAATATCTAATTAATATGGCATAATTCAGAAACTTCCATTTTATGAAGATAAAATTATAGTGAAAAAAGAAAATATTACTGGCGAATTTTCGCTTCTTTATTGAAATTTTGACCACCAAATGATTATTAAGATGGAGTGATTCTACCCGAATACCACGATAAACTTATAAGTCTATCGTGCCGAATACGTAAAATTATGAAGGCGAGGTGTTTAGTTTCAAATGCAGCTTCTGATTAGTTTCCAGGGTCTTCAAACGAAGATTCTGTTCAGCTCTTCAGTTCTCTTAGAAAATTGTGCATAATATGAAGATAAAATTATAAGGGAAAAAGAAAATGTCACCGATAAATTTCGTTTTCATTGAAATTTAAATCAGCAAATGAAGGTGGACTGATTTTACCTGAATACAAAAGATTATGATGGCGATATGCTCCTTAGTTTTAGATGAAACATTTGATTAGTTTCTAGAGATTCTAACATAACCAATCGATAAGGTGCAGCTTCGGAAAATGAATCACATAAAGACAAAATTATAGTGGAAAAACAAAGCGTTACTAATGAACTTTCGTTTTTCATTAAAATTTTCACCACCAAATGATTATTAAGATGGATCAATTATATCCGAATACGTAAGATGATGCTGTTTAGCTTCAAATGAAGCTTTTGTTTAGTTTCTAGTTTAGAAAAATGTATCTTGTGAAGACAAAATTGTAGTGGAAAAAGAAAATATTACTGATGAACTTTCGTTTTTCGTTGAAATTTTGACCACCAAATGATTATTACCATCAGTCGGTTTTACCCGAATATATGAGATGATGACGGCGATATGCTGAAGATGATGATGAAGCTTTTGATTAGTTTCTGGGGTCTCTAACCTAACCAATGGATGAGGTACAGCTTGGAAAAATGTACCATATGAGGACAAAATTGTGGTGAAAAAAGAAAATATTACTGATGAATTTTCGTTTTTTTTATTGAAATTTTGACCACCTAATGATGGACTGATTGAACTAAATACGTAAATACGTAAGATTATGAAGGGGTTATGTTGTGTACTTTAAAATCAAGCTCCTGATTCTACCCGAATACGTAAAATTATAAAGGCGAGATGTTTAGTTTCAAATAAAGTTTCTGATTAGTTTCCAGGGTCTTTAACATAACCATTCGATACGGTTCAATTTGAAAAAATGTATAAGATGAAGACAATATTGTAGTGGAAAAAGAAAATATTACTGATGAACTTTCGTTTTTCATTGAAATTTTGACCACCAAATGATTATTAAGATGGATTTAATGTACCGGAATACGTAAGATTATGAAGGCAATATGCTATTCAGTTTCAAATGAAGCTTCTGGTTAGTTTCAAAGGTCTTTAACATAACCATTCGATAATGTACCGCTTAGAACAATGTTCCATATGAAGGCAAACTTATAGTGGAAAAAGAAAATATTACTGATGAATTTTCGTTTTTGATTGAAATTTTGACTACCAAGTGATTATTAAGATGGACTGAATGTACTCGAGTACGTAAGATTATGAAGGCAATATGCTATTCAGTTTCAAATGAAGCCTTTGGTTAGTTTCAAAGGTCTCTAATACAACCATTCGATAATCTACCACTTGGAAAAATGTTCCACATGATGGCAAGATTATAGTAGAAAAAGAAAATATTACTGATGAACTTTCCCTTTTCATTGACATTTTGAGCACCAAAAGCATCGGTGGCTTAAGAGTCAATTAGATGCAACTTATGAAGATAAAATTATAGCGGAAAAATAAAATATTACTGATGAATTGTAGTTTTTCACTAAAATTTTAATCTCCAAGAGCACTAATTTTGAATTTGGGATCGAAAAAATGAAATTGTAAGTTTTCATTTAAAATTTGACTAAATTTGAAATTGAGTTTTTCAAAATTTCAAAATGCATGACACCCTCACAATGACGGATTATCCATAAGGCACACTACGTCTATATCCACAAGGAGCGCCCATGGACGCATAACCTTTTTTTTATCATATATTGTTAGGAACGCCATCAAATATTTTCCTTGGGCTCTGTCAATATTTAGTCCCCCGCTGCCGTTCATGCGTTCAGATAGGTCAGTTGCCGCCGCATGCGAACTTCAGAAGCGCAATTCTTTAGAATTATACAAAATTTAAACAAATTTTTATTTATCTATTTTTTAGTATTTTATTCTGCTACTTCAAACGGCAATTTGGTCAAAATAACATAATTTTCGTGAAATATACTTATACACCTGAAGCCTGAAGGTGATAAATCATTAACGGCGTGTTTTTACAAAAATTGTTTCAGCTACCAGCTTGAAATCTGCAAAATGGATGATTCAATCTCTTTTGAGCTTACATCATACTTTTTGCAAGACATGCACGATTGAACAGGGTCCGAGAATGACCAAGAATAAATCAAATTAATTAAAACCAAAACAAGAAATTCTGGATCCATCGCTAAATGAGAACTGTGAAGTTTGCACTTGAAAAACCACTCCATTACGTATAACATATACTGACGTAATTGCGGATTTTTTGTAAATTGAAGTACCCTAGACTGTTACATTTTTAAACACACTCAATTCTTCCTTATCTATTCAAATATAAGATGATTTTACAGTGATAAAAAATAAGAAAAATGATCAAATCATTAAATAGTAAACTAGAAAATTTCAGGAAACCGATGACTGTCAGAAGGCCCAAAAATTAAATAAATAAGACTAATTGTGTTGCTATGTGATTCTATGAGATATGTAGGTAAACCTGACGTGAAAGTTAATTTAAAATATCCAAGTCATCTTTTAACTTTGCTACCGAACCTATAGATTAAATTTTGTAATAAATAATTATCATCTTTGTGTGTGGAACAGCATAAATAATAAATATATGTACATTGTAGAACATTATCTGGCACTGCATAATAATTAGCCTCATTTATTACAACTGATTATACATGTTTTAAATGTAAACTAAATTGTTTTCTAAATTTATTGGAAATCTACTAACGTGCTTTCCCAAATGCTTGAACTTCACGGAATTTACACTTTTGAGAATTAAAAATCACGTGTTAAAGGTGTTTTAGATTGCACATCATGAGCATGTCTAATAAGAAAACGCCAATTCGGACGCGATGTTTGAAAATCCTAAAACCATATTAATAGCAAAAACATTACAGCAAAACATACCTTAAGAAATATCGTACACTTTCCACTGTAATAAATTATTTTCATAAAGTAAAGCGAGAAATTCAACTTGAAAATTGAATTAAAATAACACCTGTCAATCAGAACTTCTTAAGCACATAAATTGTGTTAATAGAAATGCCACCAAAGGTGTCACACAATATTTCATTACAAACTTTGCGGTTTTCACCGTTTTCAGTAATAAACATGAAAAACAATCTTTAAACTGTAACGAGATTTGATCTGTTTCTAAGCCGAAAAACAATGCGCTAAAAAACAAAATTCAGCATGACGGTAAACTTTTATAAATAGAGCCGCTATTAACACACGTTTTTTCCTCATATCTGTAGATTAGCCTTAATGTGATTTTTCCGCTAGATGGAACATTTTTATCTGAAATTCGTTCAGATTAATCAGGCGGATGAATATCAACAAAACCTAATTTGTTTACAATTTACGAACCCTAATGCTGCAGTACAATTAGCTTTAATATATTCATCGTGATTAGCATTTTTAAAAGCCTATTAGTCATTGACGATAGCGAGGCGTGAAAACGGGGAAAAATGTCAAATTATCAACAAATCTTTAAACCTAACCAAACTTTTCGAACTCACCCTATATTTTAAATTCCAGCTTGTGTTAGTAACAAACGGCGGCACACCACTGCAACCACAAAACACACTTTACAACAAAAATAATCCCGATAACGTTTGCACAGATCTTTAAATGAGTCGAAAAATGGGTTATGGAATCGTGACAGCCATGTATACGATCCTAATGCGGGTTTGGAAATATTGTCATGTCACACTGTTTATGTTTACCTCGGAAAAAGAGATAGGAGGTGATTTTTCTAACTGTTGTTGTCTAGAAAACACGATAACTAAACTAAATTAATACGATAATAATTTCACACAGTTGTCACGGAACACAGAATTCATTGCCTTAGGATAAGGAAGGAAAGTTAACACCACAGAACGCGACTGTCATTTATCACTAGAATGTTGAACTACAGATGTTGCCGTCTACGATTAGTTTATTCGTTTCTATAACTGGGTCCACATTTATTAGTTTAGTCCCATGAGCAAATCCTTTGACTATATTTAATAATTTAAGAACAAATCCAAGACGCCCAGAAATTTCATTGTATTATCGGGTATTCAAATCAAAAGGTTATCAAGTGTGTAGGGATTTTTGTTAGAAGAGGACGAAACGAAATTGCGTCCGATTATTTACTGATTGTTTTGGTTGATCCTTAGAAAATATTAATTGCAAAGGGTTGGTCTATCAAGTGTCACTTTGACGTCTTATTTATGCAGAGGTTGGGCATAAGAAAATCCTTTACAAAGTTATTTTCTTTGACAAAACATGATTTGAATTAGCCAGATACACAAATTCATAAAATAGTGAGTGGCTTTAAAAACTTCGAGTTATTTTTCTACAAAATCACAGGGATCCCACTCGTACGTTAGTCATGAAAATAGTTCAAATGTATTAAAACTAGTGTATAGTCCATTTCAGATAAATCTGTTTAAGAGTAGGTTTTTGGCTACTAATTTTATAGTGGGAACAACCAGAACTAGTAATATTTAGATATTGTCGTGTGGCAGCGCTAGGGATGTAAGATAATTTTAATATCGATATAAGTATTGATAGCAGACAAATATGGGTAATCGATAATATCGAACATTTTTTTATCGATAATCGATATTTTCCAAATTAACAAAAAAAATTGTAAATAGGCTCCACTCTTAGAAATTTCTACGTATTTCGGGCATATTATTTTCTGTGACCTAAAAAAAAGGGCCTCGATCTCCATATTTTTGTCCATCATTGGCGACGATTGGTCAATTGATATCGGCTATCGGGCAATATCGATAATATCATATCGACGATGTTATAATATCGACATAAATATCGATATTTTTGCTTCGATAATATCGGTCAACCGATACATCGTTACATCCCTAGGCAGCGCTATGTCTTTTTTATTACAGTATTCTGTGTTTTTAAAATCCTAACCTAAATATAAAATATTTTGATTTGTTGTCGGCTGATTTTAGAGTGATTCTTTTACATTCGATGTCAATTTCTGGTGAAAATTATTCAATTATAAATAATAGATCTATTCAGATCATTTCTGCCAAACAACTTTTAAGATGTAGGCAACACAATAATCATCCAAGTTTTTAGACCTAAGGCCAGCTATGGTTCCAGTGATTTTTTTAGTAAATTTTCCAAAAGCTAATTTAATACATCATAACTTACTTTTATGCAGATTTATCTGAAATGGAGTATACGCTACAATCTGCGTTTCTCAAAGTGTGCTCTGCGGAGCTCCGGTGCTCCGTAAAGCCTACAGTAGGGCTCCGCCAGCAGTCATAATAAAATGAATACATATATTAAAGAAGAAGCTATTGTTAATAAACAATACACATATAACTGGTTTTGCTTTTTATTTCGAATTAAGGATTCCGTTAATAATTTTGTTTTTAAAAGGGTTCCTTCACCAAAAAAGTTTGAGAACCGCTGCACTATCATATTCGGCGTAAATTTTCATAGACGTAAACCCAGCTTAGGCTACAAACTTACAACATTTTTTCTACAATAGATTGACATATTGCTGTAGCAAGAAACAAATTTAAGATATTATACACCTACAAATTCACTCGTCTAAAAACTTAATAATTCAATAAAGCTGATTCACGGCAACAATTGTAGAAAGTTCTATGTTTGTAGTTCAAAAGTCACTTATTAACCTTTTAAATGTGCACGTGCGTTTGACAGCTTTCAACAACAAGTAAAATTAAACATATTTTCGAAAAAATGGGAAAATTTAGAAGCAAATTAAAGGGACACAGCAAGGGAAAGCGATGGCCCAAGGGACAAAGCTCGAGTTCGAACCCTGAGACCCAAAAGTATCGAGATCAGGCAAAATCACGATTTTTCCAGGCAAATTTAGGTTAGAATTAATAATAACATTCTACAAATTTCTGTTATGATTTACTGGAGCTGCTGTTTTTCAGGGACAATACCTTGTTTTACAGCATTTACATTCAATTGACCATGATTTGTGCAATATTATGTTTGATAGTTTTAGATACATACATTAATTTCTGATTTTTCAGGACCTAGTTCTCTAACTACTGATGCTTTAAGAAAGCATGATGCCGTTCAGTCTTTTACACCCACTACTCAGAAAGCCGAATCATTTCGCATGGAAGATGAAGATGTTGAATCTTCAATTGGAACCCAGTCATCTTACCAAACAATGGCCTCCTTTGCTTCCGATTGGTCAGGCTGCAGTAATATGTCATTTAGTAGATTCCTTAAGGTATTTAGGGCCGATTCCGCCCTTCACAAGGAAATGTTAGCAGTCTTAGCTGCAGTTAAAGAAGTAATTGAGGAAAATGGTGGTACGGAAACCCCCACAGAATATTATTGCGCTCTGGTAAGTAACTTTGTCAAATTATTTAAAATGGAAACTTTTCAAGTAGAAATGGGTTTATGGAGCATCGATTCCCCAATCACTTTTTTGCATTTTTTAAACTCGAAAGTGATGAGTTAAAAGCATAAATTGGGAAGATCAATAAAAAGTTGTTGAAATTGAAAGATAACATGAAATTCATAAAAAATCTGGCAAATAAATTTTTTCTGTTGTTTTTGTTTGTATTCCTCTTGAATTTCGTTTTTTGCTTTTAGAAATTTTTCTAAAAGATTTAACTACACTCAAACTTTCACTTTGAACTTGAAATTTTGAGACATTTTTGAGGAATTATTACTGACGAATTCAATTTTTTTTAAACTTTGACTGACTTGAAGTCTGTTTTTTTTCCAAAATCTTTAAATTTGTTCTCCCTAAATTTTCGGCTTTTGTCTCAATATTTAATTCGAAATTTAGAAAAATAAAATTTTTAAGTTTAAACTCGGGTTTTTGTGAAAATAATACATATTTCTAGAATAGAATCTTAACATAAAAAAATTCAAAAAAAGTCATTGGAATCAAAAATTTTCGTTAACACTTTCGAAACTAGACTAAAAAATTCAAAAAAAGTCATTGGAATCAAAAATTTTTCTTTACACTTTCAAAAACTAGACTTTTTGTGTAAATTTTTCCCAAACTTGAATATTTCCAGAAACCTGTAAAAACTTTGGTTTTTTAAGTTCCAAATTTAGAGAAAAACATATTAATAGTTTTATAAAAAATAGAAAATTCAAATTTCTACTTTTTTTAAGTGAAATGTAAAGATTAATTTTGTTTTTAAAAATCTTGAAAATTTCAATTTTAAACTGAGAATCTCAACAAATAAGTCAAAATGTCAGAAAAGAATTAGAATCCTCTCTCCAATGATATGTTATTAAGACCCCTGAAATGTAATTAATGTAATTAGCATCAGAGCCCAAAAAGTTACCATCCGTCGCACTTGTCAACTAATTTGAATGATGTTTCTTTTTCAAATTTGTTCCAATAGGATAAAAACAGTTGGCAAGAAAAATTTCTTCAAAAGTGTGAATGTTGTATCTAAGCTTACGAAAGTTGACTTGTTTTTCCAGCTTACAACTCTTGAGGAGGTTTACAAAGCACAAAACGAGTTCCAGATAACCGCCGTCTTGTCTTTACTCAATATGGGCATCAAAACTGTACCTGAGGCGGTTCTCAGAGTCCAGTTTGAGACAGCCTCAAAGAAAATGCTACACATATTGCAAGATTACGCGAATTCAGACAATAACACCATCATTAAATCAGTTTTTGGCATATTAGCTCATCTTTTACGAGCCCAAGAATTGGCATCTTGGAACCACCCATCCACTGGTCAGATTTTTAATGCTATGCTAGATCCCTTCTGCGTTCATTCTAAACCAAAGGTAAGGTGTATGTCCTTTCTAAGGTTGGTGTTACTTGATATGAATTACCTTTAGTGGAGGAAAGCGGCTCAGCATGCCGTTGCTGCTGTATCCAAAAGTGATTATTTCAAGGACAGCGGTAATTTAGCAGCTGACAGAATTGCTGAATTCGCTGAGAGGACGCTAGATCTTTGTTTGGGTAAAAATGTGGAGGATGCATCGACACCATTGATTCAAACTGGGCAAACATCGATGTTACATGTATTGGGCTTGATGAAGGAAACAATCGCTTGCTTTTCAAAGAGCCACATCAAAGTATGTCCAATATTTTAGATCTTAGGGACTGTCTAATGTTCTTAATTCCAGACTTGTTGTGAGAGCATTTTGAGGCTGATGACGTTGAATTATCCAATTGTGACATCCTGTGGTCTGCAGGTTCTTTATTCCCTGTTTTCTGCACAAACTGCTGTGGTGCCGGCAAAATTAAATGGTCAGCTGATTGCAGCTTTATACGAATACCAACCAGCAGCAACAGATGTGCAACCAACATTGGCATGGATCACTGTTATGCAACAGGCGCATGTGCATCTATCAGAGTATGTATGACTTAATGCAGGGTTTTTCAAATCAATTATGTTATGAAAAACTTCACAAATCCTGAAATTTTAACAGAATATTTTGTAAGGAAATAACTACAGAGACTTAGAAAAAATAAATTAAGGGAAACATTTTTTTTAATTAAATTTTTCTCGAAACCTCGACTTTTTCCGAAAATTTCGAGTTTATATTTGAAATAGTTTTTCCTAAAATATCGATTTTAAATGACAAACTTGGATTTTTTCGGAAAAGTTCCTGAAATTTTAATAAACATTTTGTAATAATTATTGAATATTCTTTGGAAATTTCAACTGTTGATATTTCCAAGTTATACATTCAAGTTTTTCTTTCCTAAAATTTCAGCTTTAAGTTCGAAAAAACTTTTTTCTAAAATTAAAATTTCCAAAAACAAGTTGAAATGCAGGGATTAAATTTGAAATTAAAAGGAAAGCTTTTATTCAAAAAAATATTTTTTGATATTCCAAGAAAAAAAAAAGTTTCAAGATTCAAGCTGCAATGTCAACAATGATAATCAAAATTTATTAAAATCGAAATTAAGTGTTCAATGTGACCATTTTGGGGGTAAAAAAGACAATAATTGAAAGTGTGAAGTAAACATTTTGTGAAAATGTATAGAAAGAAATAAAAACAACGGCGAAAGAAATTATCAGAGTTTTTAAATACATTTCATATTTTTTTCAAAATTTCAACATTGCATCACATTTTTGAGTTTATGATTTCAGTTATTAGTCTCGTGTTTCTACTCAAAATTTTGGAAACACTCTCGTAATTCGAAATTTCTATCGAAAAAGGCTAAAATTAAAAATTCTAGAAATTTCCAGAAAAAAATAAAATTTTAGCTGTAAGTTAAATCTTATAATTTTTTTCTCGAAATTTGATATTCTAAATTCGTCAACTCGTCAAATTATATTTATATAACCCTAGCTACTACTACTAGCCTTCGTCCACGTGAAAGAAGAGCAAGAATTCTTCAGTCACATTTTTGAAAATTCGACTTTTTTTGAAGAATTCAATTTTTACTGAGAATGTAGAATTATGTATCTATTTTGATTTTCTTTTTTGGACACTTTTTATGATAATTTCTGTTTTTGTTAAAAAATTTAATGTTTGAAAATTTGCTTTTCAATAGTTTAAATTTCTAATGTTTTGACTTTGTTTCGGAGTTTTTTTTTTTGGAAAATTTTGACTGTAGCACATTTTTGACATTATTTTTGAAAGTTATGACCTTTTTTCAAAATTCCCGTCTTGTTATCGAATATTTTTGCAAAGTTTTTTAACATTTTGACTCAAAATTTCAACTTTTTTGCAAACCTGAATTTTTTTAAATTCGATTTTCATAAAACGTCTTTAAATTCGAATTT
The DNA here is from genome assembly GCA_028583605.1 of Dastarcus helophoroides. Taxonomy (NCBI): domain Eukaryota; kingdom Metazoa; phylum Arthropoda; class Insecta; order Coleoptera; family Bothrideridae; genus Dastarcus; species Dastarcus helophoroides. The sequence continues at coordinate 21,815,834 of CM053325.1, read as the reverse complement.
TTTTTTCAAAGTTTCAACCTTTCGTCCTTTCGACTTTCTGAAAGTAACAACTTTTTTTTAAAATCTGACTTCGATTTTTATTGAAAATCTCGAATTTTTTAAACATTTCGACTTTATATTTAGAAAATTTCGAATTTCCAATTTTCCATTTTTTTAATATCCACTTTTTCCAAATTTTAACTTAATTTTTAAATTTCAACTCTTTCACAATTATGACTTTCTGTAAGATTTTGATTTAATTTCCAATTTTTAAAAAATTTTGATACAAAATTTTGGTTTCTCAAAATTTTGACTTTTTTTTAAAATTTTTAAATCCTGATTCTGTTGAAATATTGCTTTATTGAAAAGCGCTTCTTTTAATTTCCACTTTTGTTCAATTTTTTTATTATTTCTCAAAATTTTAATATGTTTTGAAAATGTCGACTTTTTTCAAAGGTTTCGACTTTTATGTAGCAAATTTTTTTATTTAAAAATTTTAAGAATTCCACTTTTTTTGAAAATTTTCACCCTTATGAAAAATTGGATTTTTCTCACAATTTCGATTTTTAAAATTTTCGAACTTATTTTTAGAATGCTCATTTTTTAAGAAAATGTTAACCTTCTGTCATTAAATTTCAGCTTTTTTTTGAGATATAATTTTTTCAAGAATTTTTACCTTTTTGCGAAATTTCGACTTTTACGTAGTAAATGGTATTTTTTTTGAAAAACTGCAAAGTTCGACCTTCTTTTTTTAAATTTCCACTTTTTTCAAAATTGCGATTTTTTTCGAACTTTTTTCAGAATTTTCACTTTTCTGAAAATTTTAATCGTTTTTCCTCAAATTTAGGCGGTTTTCTTAGGACAAAATTTCAATTTTTTGTTAAAATTTCCACTTTTTTTCAAAAATTTCCACATTTTTCAAAAATTTCGACATTTTATCGAAGTTTCGACTGTGATGTAGTAAACTGGATTTTTATTTGAAAAATTTTATAATTCGATTGAAAATTTTTACTATTCCGAAAAATTGGATTTTTCTCAAAATTTCGATTTTTAAAATACATGAACCCTCGTCGTTAGATGACGATGTCGTTCTGTCGTCATTGCCAAGCTTTGCATTTATTTGCATAAAAAATGTTTTGGTGGAACGGACTGGTCCTTGGCTATCTTCAAAAATTGAAATAAAAATATTGTCCCCTGAAACCAAGAAAGATTAAAGAACACAACAAAGGTTGCTCTCAGATCAATCTCTCTGAAGATGACAGCTTGGCTCTCGAAACGCATTAGAGGAACCTTTGTTGTGTTTTTCAATCTTTCTTTTTTTCAGGGAACAAGATTTGTATTTGAATAGAAAATGTGTCGTGCTATGTGCGCGAGAGTAGAAAATCGAGAAAGTGCGCGAGATCTGGCAACACTGAAACGGACTAACAGACAGACAAACACACTTTCGCATTTATATATTAAGTAAGGATTGGGGTAATTTTTAGTGTTGACTTGGCGATGTCTTGTGCCGCTCTACCCAAATTCGTAACAACTTTAACTCAACTGTGGTTATCGGAAAAATCTGAGATAATGCTGGCAACGACTCACGCCTTAGAGGTATTACTGAAGGACGCTCTTCTCCCGGCTTGTTCTCCCCCAGAATTGGAACAGCACAAGAGTAAAGTGGCGAAAATATTCAACACAATCGAACAGGCTTTAGGGTACCAGTATCACAATGTTTGGCATCAAGTGCTTCATGTTATTAGCGTCATGTTTGAAGTAAGTATAATTATAAATTTGCGACAGGAATAATGAATGTAATTATTAGGTTGGTGGCGCAAACTGTAGTGACCTTCTGTTAGGCTGTCTTAAATCTTTGGCTGAGCTTAGGGACTCCTACAGATTTAGCTATAACAGCGAACTGGAACACGCCGTAGGCGCCGCCATTCGCTCTATGGGACCTGAGGCGGTTTTGAGTGTTATACGACTTCAGGTACGTTACTTTTTCTCTTAAGAGGAATTATCAGTTAACCAATTTCATTAGAATTAATTGATTTCTATCTGCCACTCGCAGTGCTCCAAAAGCATAATAGTGTTACTCTTTATGAATGGACTATTTAAAAAAAAATAGTCGACGGAGTTCAATAGTTGAAAGTGATAAAATCCGCTTAGTTAAATCAAAAATTCAGTTTAATCAAATTAAGTGCTTTATTTCATTTATTTCAGAAGGATAATGGTGATCTAAACATTGATCGGTCTTGGTTGCTGCCAGTTCTCAAAGAGAACATAAAAAGTTCCACTTTAGATTTCTTCATGAAGTCCATTTTACCGTTGGCTAGCTTTTGCCAGAGGCGTTCTGCGCAATTGGCTCAGGCCAATGACGGAATTGGCGCCCATAGTTCGGAATTGTTGTATCTTCAGCTGTGGAATTTACTTCCCTGCTTTTGTAACCACCCAACTGACATAAAAGAGAATTTTAAGGTAAATTGGTGTTCTTTGAAGTAAGAATAAACTTCTTTAAGGTTTCTGTTTTAGAGTATCGCCAAAGTGTTAGGTACGGCGATTTCCGATAGAAAAGAGCTAAGATTGGCTGTGATGGCGTCTTTAAGGAAGCTCATAAACAGCGCCAAGGACAGCAAGGATTCTGAAGCCATAGCGGAACTGTCCAGATTTGATAAGAATTATCTGCCGATATTGTTCAATGTTTATACTACTAAACCTATAGGAAGCGACGAAGAAGGACAAAGATTGGCCGCTTTGGACACCATAAAAGTAAGGACTATAATACCTTTGTGGCAATTTTTTTGAGATCACTGCATGATAACAGGCATTAACCTACTATCTTTTTCATAACAATCACACTGTATTAAGTAACTGTAAAATGGGTCCAGTTTGATTAATTTCGAGACATAATCGATATTGATATATTGTTTTTTTTTAAATTGTCAAAAAATTGTTAGAGAATTTTTTTTAAGTCGTCAAATATAAAATTGAAAACCCTTAAAAAAGCAATAAAAACTTCAAAATTGATATGCATGAATTTCGAATTTAAGTGCATATCAAAATTATTTCATAATCAAAGTTAATCTCAAGAGTTAATATCTGTTTAATAATTTTGTTTCAGTTATATTTATCAGTTGCTAAACCAGAACTTACAGAGCAACTATTTTCGCACGCCTTAGAGCGCCTCAATGGATCGTCGGAAGATCCTGAAGACTCGTTTATCAAAGAGAGCATCCTGGATCTAATCAGGGCCCTTGTGCCATACCAAACAGTCGAAAACATAACTGTACTATATAACCAATGCGTTAAATCCCTGCCAGATATCAAAAACAACAAAGAACAGAAGAAAGCCTACAGAATCCTCGAGGAAATATGTGGCAGCGATTCCGAATCGTGCAAACAATTCCTTCAAGCGAACAAGAAGGAAGTCCAAAAACTCTTGAATGGATCGCTGAATTCAGCGGCGGTCTCCAGCAAGGGAGCTCGACTGAGATGCTACAATTACCTAATTCGAGCCCAACCTCAATTGGACCACAGCAGCAAGCTCATCAGAAATGCCATTCCAGAGGCTGTTCTTTGTTGTAAAGATATCAACGAGAAATGCAGAAGTATCGCCTACGAGGTTCTCAACAACATCGGTGAACGCTTGATCCATCAGAATCACACGCAGGAGTTCTTAGGGATGATTGGCGCAGGTCTCGCTAGCAATCCCCAACTTGTGAGCTGCACAGTTTTGGCGCTGACGTCGCTGCTTCATCAATTTTCGGGTGAGTGCGAATTGAGAACTTGAATAAGATTTCACTGAGTATACTTGAATTATTGCCCTTTGGAAGTGTTTATGAGTTTGAAGTAAAAAAGATAATGACATAATTTTAATCCCTATATTTTTTTTTAAATCCCTACAATCAAACTTTGAAATTTTCCATTCTTCGTTAATGAAATAGCAGCACAAAATGTAACATGCAAAAGGTTTTAATAGGAAATAGATTTCACCCAGCATACTATTATTTAAAACAGTCATTCGTTTTCAATTATCAGACCTTTATTTTCATTAAATATGTGAAGAAAAGATATAAGATCAAGAATCTCTTATTAGATAATGGAAAATTTTATTATTAAACAAGTAAAAGGAGTTTTCGCTGATTCGTATTTATATCATCCCATTTGAATACACCAATTTTGTTCATGTTTAAGGAAGAAAAAAGTGTAAATAATACGGTAGGCAAAATAATATACCATAATCAACTAAGTTAAACCATCAGTAGCTATCTTAGTCTTGTGTAAGAGTAGTGGGCATTAATGGGTTAAAACCAGGAGGGTGCATAATTTCAGCAAAACCTTCGACATAATTTAATTCTATAGTTTTCATCATCTTCTTTGTGACTTGGATTTCCTATTTCTTAACAGAAAAATCCATTAAATATGAATTAGGATTAATAATAACTTCGCATAAGCACTAAACATTTTTGTTTTAATTTGAGCAGAGGATGAAATTGACAAAAAAAAAGACTTCAACTGCTCCTCACCACGCCAGCCACATTTTAAATATAGAAAGATTTTTTTGAATTATAAAAGTTTTTGACGGTTGAAGAAGCCAAATAATGCAAAAGAAATGATCAGAAATATATTTGGAAACAAAAAAAAATATTCTGGGGACATTTATGAAAACATTGAACACAGAGCAAGAATATGAATATTATAAAATAATCGAAATTTTTAAAAAATTATAATATATTATAATAAAATAAATTAAATAAAGATCAAATCATGTGCGGCTAGTTTTACAAAAAATGAACAGTTTTGTTTTTGTATTAATACATTTCTTTGTTTTAGGATCCTTGGGTTTAGAGAACATTAAATTGATTTTGGAAAGTATTGTTACCCTTTGTGGGTCACCAACGAGGGAAGTTGTAGCTTCTTGTTTAAGTTTCATTAAAGTTTACTTGAAAGCCATGCCAAGTCCGGTTGTTGCTGCTTCCATTCCCGAAATTGTAAGATTTTAAATAATGACGCGCTTAAATTAATATTTTTTTAATGAAATTTGGTCAACAGACTAAATAATAGAATATTATTTAGTGTGCTACAAAAATTTTGAGAAACTTATGAAAAGTTTAAAAATGGTTTAAGTTTCAATGAAATCGTAATAAAAGACTATTCAACTTCTTGTTTACAAGCTTCTGATGCAGAAAAAAAATTTACAGTTAAATGTCAAAATTTTGTGAGAAATGTTCTGAAATATTTAATGTTTCTTACCCTTTAACTTTGTAGATGAAAGGCCTAACGGCGATGACGGAGGACTGCAAGAGGCACTTCAGATTAAAACTACGCGATATTTTGGATAGGCTCGTTCGAAAGTACGGATGCGAATCGATAACCCCCCATATACCGGCCACTGACACTGTCATGTACAAAAGACTTAGAAATCTCAGAAAGTTAAATGCACGAAAGAAAAAGCAAAAAGATACTGACAAAATGGAGGAGGACCAACACGATGACGACGAAGAATTCATTATTAACTCAAAACCGAAAAGGTGTGTTCCTTTTTTTATCCTTAAAACTTGGATATCCAATAAAATTTGTTTACTTTTTACGATTCTGCAGCGTTGAGGAAATTCTGGCCGATTCCGACTCTGATTTTGATGATATCGAAAGTGATCAACCCAAAGCGTCCCAAGAACAAAAATAAAAGGCAAATTAACACCTGGATTGAAGGAAAGTGGCGATACAATTGTCGATTTTACCGATCCCACAGGTTGCCGGGGAAAATTACTGGTATGTATACTAGTAAGAGTGGAAGTTAATCACCTCTAACTGGTATAATTTCAGCTACAAAACCCGGACGTAGCGCAGCTGCCTGCAACAGAGAAAAATAAGGAGAAAAATAGAGGATTTAAAACTGCCAGCGATGGCCGCCTAATTATAAAAGATGATGATTCGTCCGATAGCGATTCCGGGAAGAAAAATAAGATTTCATTTGCTTCTGATTCAGATTCGGGTAAGAAACCTTATTTCAATAATAATAGCTCGCGTTTTACACGTCCTAATTTTTTTTTTGCATTGACGAATATGTTACTCCTCATATCAGCTTTAGTTTACGAACGATAAACATAAAATCTCAATTAGTTTGACGTTATTCAATGAAAATAATCATTTTTTATTAAATACAGCATCACCTCTGGTACAATACAAAATTAAATAAAAAACTGAAAAATAACTTTTAAGAATTGTCTCAATTGATAAATTTTATAGATGATGGACAAAGTAAGGCGGAAACTTTAGTAGTTGGCTGATCGCAAGAGAAAGAGGGGCCCAAGCAGCGTAAAAAGCGGCATTAGCTCGACAAGCAGCCGACCACCTATGAAATATAAAACCGGGGGCATTGGCATTCACAGGTATTCTGCCGTGTTTTAATCATTGCCGCACGTTTTATTCACTTTTTAATTCAGGTCCACATCAAGCACGTCAATCAACAAAGATACAGGTACGGAATACAAGTCGAAAAAGGCCAAAGGAGATGTAAAGAAACAAGGCAAATGTGACCCATATGCTTACCTCCCGTTACAGAGAAGTGCACTCAACAAAAGGTAAATATATTGCTATTTGGAATGTTTGATAAGGTGACCAGATCACATTGGGGGTTAGTTGTGCAAAAAAAATGTGCCAAATTCATTGTCTGTTTCAGGAAAAAACTGAAAGCAGCCGGACAGTTCAAGAGCATTGTTAAAGCTGCAAAGTCCGGGGCTTTGAAAGGTGCAAAAGCGAAAAGAAGCAAAAATAAATGAATTTAAATTTTATTATATTTTGTTAGTAAATAAATTTAATAATATATCAGCAGTTTTTTGTTTGTATCAAAAACTGTCCGGACCAAAATTAAGATTTCGATTGTGCAAACAAAACACTTGCATAAGATATCCCCCCTTGAACAAATCGCCCTTTCAATTTTAATCCCTCATTTCAGACAATGGCAAAGGACATATTTTTAGAATTTTCTTGCACCTTGGATGATTGTGTGTAAACAAATTCTACAACTGTGCCAAATTTCAAATCGATAGCTTTTCTCTTTTTATTTTTTTGGCTCAAAATACATGTTCATTAATTTTAAAGTCAGAATCTTAGGAAGAAAGGTGCAAATATTGAGAAAAATCCTAACGAATTCCTGTTTTAACTCAATATTCCTATTTTAACGTTAAAAATGTTGTTAAGAAGCATAAATTAAGTTTTTTGAGAAAAGGAAATTTTAAAGGAAAAATTGGACATTTATAACTAGGGACCAGGGCCATGCGGTAAATTTTCTCAGTAAGACGCAACTCTTCAAAATGCCTCCCGCTCCATAACATTTTTTTGTTTAAAACAAACAAAACAACCTTCGATTGTGAGTTAAATGATCGATGAAAAGTTATGTGTAAGCTTAAAGCAGAACTGTTACCACAAGTGTTTCGAATAAAATATTCAATTTTTGTATTATCGTATAATACAAAATATCGAAATCTATGTCGGAATTATGACCTCCTTGGGGCAATTTCAAATTTAACTTTTTTCCTCAATCTCGCTTTGAATTCGAAATTACGACTTTTTTTCAAATGTTCTAGAACAGTTTTTAAATTTAGATTTTTTTTAAACAGTTTATTCCTTAAAATTACGAAAATAATAAAAATTGAAAGCATAAAATATTTCCAAATAAAATCATGAAATACTTTTTAATTTAATTCTCTTTATTATTCTAAAATGAGTTTTTTTTTTAATCAAAATTTAAACTTTTCCTCGAAATATAAAGTTCGCACTTTTAGTTTTAACATGTTTATCTATAATTTTGATTTTAATTTAGACTTTTTTCCCCAAATTTTATAAAGAATTTTTTGTTCGGCAATTTGTATTTTAATTTCGAAATTATTCCCGAAATATTGGGATTTTTTATTATGTATTGTTAGCAACTTGGGAAGTAATAAGTTCACCGAGCGGCCACCAGACTAGAGGCACCATCGCCGTTTATGATCGTATCGCGAGACACTCATGCTTACCCAACTAATGAGGATTAGGGGGCATTAGATATTAAAATTTACATGTTTACGGATTCAAAAATAAACGAGTTAAAAGTTACTGTTTTTATGTTCTATTTTATTTTTAATTTTTAAACTGACTATTTTATAACAGTATTACAAGCATCGCTTGTGGTCGAAATTCAACGAAAACCAAATATATATTTGTATGCAATTTTCAATTCTTATCTTGATTTGACAAAAGGGGTGGGAATATCAAAAATATCTGAGAACACGGAATTTTAAAAAAGGTACAAATTTCTAAAAAAAATTTAAAATGATAAAAAAATTGTTCTAACACCAAATTAAAGAGAATAGTCTAGAGTAGTGTAAATTTGATATTTCGAGATAAACACTGGAAACTTTGGGATTAGGGCTAAAATTCTGAGAGAAATCCAAAATTAAAAAAAATCTTAATATCGAGTTGTATGCCAAAGTTTTAAAGAAACTTTAAAAAGAAATTGCTTAAAAAAAAGGTTTATTTAAAAGATTTTTTTCAACTTCTAATTTATGATTGAATAAGACTATAAATTTCAACTTTAAAAAATGGAAAAAATAGCAGCTCAAAGCCCTAATGACCTTCGGAGTTTTTTTTCAAATTGCAATTTGTTAAACTTGAAAATTATACTTCTTTCTATACTTCCAACTTTAAAATCGAAATTTCGACTTGAATAATCTTAAATCTGTTTTACACATTTCGCATTTTTCTCAAAATTTAAGTTTTTCGAAAATTCCGAAATTAAACTTAAAATTTAAATATTTTGCTTGGGCCCAAACGAGAAATACTAATTTACTTCGTTCTTCATTAACTTTTTCTTCATCTACAATACCTACACATGCTATGTACTCTTTTAAAAAATGGATGCAATTAAGTTGTTTATCTTTAACACTGATAGTTTTAATAGCTTCTTAGACAATCATCCAAGACAAATGGACATAAAAAGAAAATTTACCTTGTAAGAGTTATGTTTTACTTTTGAAACTACAGACCCCCCCCCCAAAAAAAGCCAGATTTGTTTTAAATATTTATTAACTATATTAAATTATATACAAAAACATCTAATAGCGGATTGAAATTAAAAAAATTACATAAACAAATCATATAAAATATAAATTTACAAATAACATCATTTATTAGAATAATTAATGTAAAAAAATAAATTGTTTAGCTCTTAAAAACCCAACATATGCCCCCTTTTATCTTCGCCTCTTATCTAAAAAGCAATTTTTAAAATTAGGAGACAGTCTAACTCGTTTTCTCATTCAATTGTTAACGAAAATTAAAAATAATTATGGTTGACAAAAACTGAACAAGAAAGAGCAGGCCCTTTTGGTTAATATTTAATTGAAGAAAGCTTTTTTGCATTGTCTCCAGTTTCGATGAATATTTCTTTACCATAAAATATTCACTTTTCAAACTACAGGAAATATTCGTTAGATGTCACATCGATAACCAATTTTTTTATCCCATATCACTGAACTATTAATGATTTGGATAACTGCTGCCAGTGATGAAATTTGGTTATCAACTTACATTGGAAATATTTCCAAATAGTGGGGCATTACATGATGGTGGTGATGCTACTTATCTAATATCCGCAAATGACATGCAATAATGTATGCTTAAAAGAAACTTCCTATTTACGAACTTTCACTTATAAACTTATAATGAACCAATCTTTAAGCCGTTTATTAGCATTTATCGCTTATTACGAACTTCAGTTATAACTAAATAATTTCTTCGGTGCCTCATGGTTTGTTAAAAACGGACGTCACTGCATCTAGTTTTATTAGCTATGATTAATTATCAGTTACTTCTTTGTACTATGCTTTAGATAATCTGCCGTCTTCAATTGAATATCACCAAAATGGCAAAAAAGAAAATAGTCTACATGTTTTCAGAATACTAATTTGACTGAAATACTAGTTTAGATTGAAAGCTTATGAAATTTCATTAATTAATGCTTAATACATACTAAAAAGTTCCATTTTTTTTAACCTAGATACATAATATAATACAGATCTATGTATCCATCACAAGTCAAGTCTTTAATTGTTCAAATTCTTAAACTGTATATATTTTTTTGGTTGCGTTTCTTATTCATATTCATACTTTTGTAGATTTTAAGAAAATGGTCTACATTTTCTTTAAAATACAAAGTGGGTAACATATCAAAATAATTACGTATTTCTTTTTTAATGAGGTATTGAGGTATTTTTTTTTTGAGAAGCTTAGTTTTTAATATTGAAGCACCATTTAGATATACCCCAATATGTTTTAAAATTATCAGCATTTTTTTAAAATATTTCAATGCAATTTGGAAACATATCAGTGCAATAGAAAATAAGTTATTTTAAAATAAAGATGTACATAAAAAAATTGAGTTGTTAAAAACACACCTTATATCTCTTTTAAATCTATCAAAATGAAAAACAATATCAATAATGTCATTTATTTTTTTTTATATGTAGAAATCCTTGGAAAAAAATCAGCATCTAATGACACTGATTGTAACTTTTCTTGTCACCTTTGAAAATTTTTTTCAAACTCAAGAAGCTTTATTTACTAGCTCCACTGTGGGTCAACTCATTCCATATAAATTACAAAACAATATGAAGACTTTTACCCTCCATTTAAATTAAAATATTTCAAATATTCTATATAATAAAGAAAAGAAAGGCAGACTATGCAGAAGTACAAGGCAAGTGAGAGTTGAAATTCCAAATTTGGGAATTTTAACTTGAGGTTCAAAAACATAATTATTTTGATATGATATTATTAATTATTGTTTAACGCATACCAGATTTTGAATGTGCAATTAACCATTGCAGTGTAATATCAATGTTATCCTTCTCTTTACAAGAAATCGAATAGCAGCATATTTCTCTGTCCTGGATAGCTGAAAGATTCCTGCAAAATAAAGCAAGAAAAAAATTGGAAAAGTATTAAAAATCATTTGCTTTTACTAATGACACAAAGGAGTCACCTACATTCTTTCAATAAGGCCATTTTCATCTAACGCTTGCGGTTTATCCCTCTTATTACCAAGAACCAGAACTGGGATACCCGCTAACTGAGGTTTGTCCAGTAAATTGTGCAACTCGTTCCGAGAGGCCTCAATTTTATCTGGATCTGCCGCATCTACCATGTACCTGTAAACCAAACATTAGTTGAAGCATAATTGAGACCAAAATACAACAAATTTACACTATGGCATTAACGCCTCGACAGTATCGCTCCCACATCGATCTGAATCTGGGCTGACCGCCAATATCCCATACTTTTATTGTAACATTGCCTTTTGTGATCTTCCTCATGTTAAAACCAACAGTAGGTATCATATCTTCACTGAATTGACCCGACTGCAAAACCAGAAATATATTAATTTGTTTTTCTTGCCTTGAATAGAATGAGAATGAAAAAAAAAATGATTAGTTTATAAACTTAAAGTAAATTTAAGGTTAATAACATTAATTTGACTATCGAAGCAGAAGTGGACCAATTTTGCATTTACAACTTCTACTTGAAATCACAAATTCCCATAATTTGGTATGTAAGCGCTGGTAAACTGAGAAAACTGATATTAAATACTAATTCAACAAAATTTTGCTAGATTAAGATGCAGTTTAAACACATTTGGACCGAACGTCGTTAAAAAAGGGCACCCGGTGCAGCTTACGAAAACTTCAATTTTAAAAACTGGACTTCCTCGAGCATTGTTCAAAACAAGATAAACCCGAAATAATATAATTCTCTAAGCTGTTTAATTGAAAAGCTCACAATGGAAAATTTTAACCAAGGTGGTCTAAATATTACGAAAAATATGCCAATAGTGTTAACTAAACGGTTCACTAAAACTCAACTATAGTAAATGCGACACAGGTGTTATTCCTATAATAGCCCCAAATAATTATACACTCGTTCAATTTGCTGGCGCAAAGAAACCTATTCCCTTAAAATTACGCCAACAACGGCACATAAATCTATCGACAATTAATAAATAACTTACAGCGATAACATTAACGAAAGTTGTTTTTCCCGAATACTGAAGACCGACCAAAGTTAATTCCATTTCCTCCTTCCAAAACAAACTCCTTATCCAATCTAGAATTCTGTTCATTAAGGCTATCATTTTGTCCCTTATTCGTGTGCTTTTGTTGAAGGTTTAATGAATAACAACAAATTTTTATTGAACAATTCACAACAAATTGACATTTACTCCCTAAAACCGAAACGTCAGAGTTGTAATCAAAAATGAAGCAATCGGCGATTTGACAGATGGAGCGTTCAATACCACAAGCGTAATTAGAACGATGTAAAATTTTTATTAAGCGATTTGTTTACCAATTCGAATGATTGAAATAATCAATATTTCTTTAAGTAACATGCACCCGAATTCAAAGAATAATTTAATATTTCATTGACCCTTTTTAAGAAAATAAAGGTAATTGCCAAATGTGGGTGTGAGGAAATTGGTTATATTTAGAAGGCTCTAATTAAACTTTAAACTTTTCAAAATTTTTATTGCGTTAGTTACAGTTGAGTGAATTAATTAATATATTTTTCTAAATATAATCTTTTTGAGCTACAAATTATTAAATATGAATTGGCTTTCTACAATCGTTTCCATTATATTAAAATAAGAACTTGAACAATGGATAGGGATGCAAACTAGGGATGTCGATCTGAGATCGATTAATCGAAAAATCGATTTTTTTAAGTCTCAAGATCGATTTTTAAGATCGATCTCAAATATAAGATCGATCTAATGAACGATTCAAAAATCCTAAGAATCGGATTGATTTACCTCAGATGGAGGTTATTCTAAATTTAATGACAAACATTTTTTATTTTTTATATAAGTGTATTTATGTCGTTATGTTATTCTCCACTTCCATCTACTAGCAATAGCTACGTTAATAGTCCAACAGATGGCAGCATTAACATTTCTTTTCATTCATTATGTCGTTGACTGAATAGAAAAGATAACTGTGGTGCAGTGTTGACATATATTTGAAGGTAAAATTCCGTGCATACGCAGTTAAAATTACCTTTTATTCACAAAAATTACCCTACGTTATTTTATTACCTGTTACCCGTCTTAAAAACTTTTATTCAGTGGTTGAACACGTTACAAGCGTTTTAATAAATACACTACAAAACTTGAAAAAAGTTTATTTAGTTTTTTTTGAAGTAAAAATTACAAGAGCGTAGAAAGAACATCAATTTGAAAAAAAATATCAGGAATGTTGACTTTTTCTTCTTTAAATCCCGAGATTAAAGTCAAAATTTCAACTTTAATGTGAAAATTTCGAAAAAAAAAAACGTCGAAATTTGGTGTCTAAAATCGAAATTTCTAGAAAAAAGTTGAAATTTCAATTTTTAAATCGAAAATCTTACAAAGGCGTAAAAAGGACATCGATTAAAAAAAATGTTGTCTTTAGAAATTTCGACTTTTTTTTCAAACTTTGACTTTTTTCTCAAATTTAGACTTTTTTCTCAAAATTTTGACTCTTTTTGGACATTTTGACTTTTTTCTGGAAATTTCAACTTTTTCGCAATGTTACAAAGGCGTAGAAAAGATATCGATTAAAAAAATGTGATTTTAAGAAATTTCAACTTTTTTTCTCAAATTTCGATTCTAAGCTCGAAATTTCGACTTTTTTCTCGAAATTTCGATTTTTTTTCCTAAATTTCGACTTTATTTCTCAAAATTTCGACTCTTTTTCTCGAAACTTTGACTTTTTCTCAAAATTTGATTTTTTTCTCGAAATTTTGCCCTTTTTCTCGAAATTTCGTTTTTTTTTCTCAAATTTCGACTTCTTTCTCGGAATTTTGGCCTTAATATTGAAATTTCGACATTTCTCTCAAAATTTCGACTTTATACTCAAAATTTCGACTTTTTTTAATCGAAATTTCGACTTTTTTCGCAAATTTCGACTTTTTTTTAGAAATTTCGTCCTTTTGCTCGAAATATTTCGAAATTTCAACTTTTTCTCGAAATTTCGACGTTATTCCCAAATTTCGACTTTTTGCTCGAAATATTTCGAAATTTCGACTTTTTCTCGAAATTTCGACGTTATTTTCAAATTTCGACTTTTTTCTCGAAATTTCGGCCTTAATCTGAAAAGTTCGACTTTTTTCTCGAAATTTCGTTTTTATTTCTCAATTTTAGACTTTTTTCTCGAAATTTTAACCTTGATATCGACATTTTTCTTGAAATTTCGACTTTAAACTCAAAATGTCGATTATTTTTCTAGAAATTTCGACCTTTTTCTCAAATGTCGACTTTCTTCTAGGAATTTCGACTTACGTTTTTCTCAAACTTCGACTTTTTTTCTAGAAATTTCGACTTTTTCTGGAAATTGCGACGTTATTCTCAAATTTCGACTGTTTTCTCGAAATTTTGACTTTTTCTCGAAATTTCGACGTTATTCTTAAATTTCGACTGTTTTCTCGAAATTTCGACTTTTTCTCGAAATTTCGACGTTATTCTCAAATTTCGGCTGTTTTCTCGAAATTTCGACCTTAATCTGAAAAGTTCGACTTTTTCTCGAAGTTTCGACTTTATACTTAAAATAAAATAAGATACTTAAAATTTCGACCTTTTTTTTTATCGAAATTTCGACTTTTTTCGCAAATTTCGACTTTTTTTTCGAAATTTCGTCCTTTTTCGCAAATTTCGACTGTTTTCTTGGAATTTCGACTTACGTTTTTCCCAAACTTCGACTTTTTTCTTGAAATTTCGATCTTTTTCTCGAAATTTCGATTTTATTTCTTAAATTCCGACTTTTTTCTCGAAATTTTGATCGTTTTTTTTTTAAATTTCGATTTTTTTCTCGAATTTTCAACTTTCATCTCAAAATTTCTAAAAAAAAGACCAAAATTTGCTAATTAAAAATAGTAATTATTGAACGCACTCTACTACAAACTGTCAAGATTGTTGGGAAAGATGAGTGGTGGGACGCAATTGTCATCTGCCTAATTTGACCATAGTGCAGAAATTTTGACTTATTCTCGAAATTTCGAAAAAAAATTCGATATTAAAGCCGAAATTCCGAGATTAAAGTCGAAATTTCGACATTAGCCTCGGAATTTTAAGGAAAAAGTTGAAATGTCAAAAAAAGAGTAGAATTTGTGAAAAAAAAGTCGAAATTTCGAGTGTTAAGTCGAAATTTCGATTTTAAAGCCTAAATTTCGAGAAAAAAAATCGAAATTTAAAAAAAACCGAAATTTTGACAAAAAAGTAGAAATCCCTAAAAAATTTTTTTTATAATCAGTGTCCTTACGCTTTTGTAAAATGTCGAAATTTCTAAATATAATTTTTTTTAATTAATGCCTTCCTATGCATTTTTAAAACGTCGACTTTAAACTCAAAATTTCGACTTTTTTCTCAAAAATTCTACTCCATGCATACATATGTCAAAAAAGTCGAAATTTGGGGTAATAAAAAATTGAAATTACCGAACGTACCCTACTGCTAAGTGTCAATATTAAATTGTAAAAAGGGTTGGTGCTTAGAATCATATATGTAATACTTATATATGGCATGTTTTGTCCCTTTGTTTGTGTCAAAAAGGCGCGATGGATATATATGTTTGTCTTTTCAGGGACAACCAATCCCAAAGTTTATTTCAAATATCCCTCTTCTAGTCAGTTGTCTTTCATTTACTATTGTTCCCGCCCATCTTGTCATCTGTTCCCGCTATAAATAAATGAATGTTTGTTCTTGAAAGAGTACGACATCTACTTTCATCTCACCTTTTTGACAAAGCATTTTGCAGTGGCGATTATACACAACACGCCATATAGAAGTAATACATATATGCTTAGAATATAGTTTTATATTCTAAGGGTTGGTGAGGCTAACTGTCATCTGCCTAACCTAACCATACAATAAGAAATTTCGACTTATCTCGAAATTTCGTAAAAAAAAAGTTGAAATTTCAAGATTAAAGCCGAAATTTCGACTTTATCTATAAAATTTTCTCAAAAAAATTCGAAATTTGGAGAATAAAGAAGAAATTTCCACTTTAATCTCGTAATTTCCAGTTTAAACTTCATCTTTCTAAATATATTTTTATAAATGAATGTATTTTCTACATCTTCGTAAAAAAAAAACAAAAATACATAAATAAAAAACTAAGCAGAAAATAAATATGAATCGGTTCTTTCTAATTAGGAATAAATAATTAAAATATAAATATTAGTGTTTAAAATCCAAGGAAAAACTTTCAAAATTAAATTAAATTTAAATTTGGACATAACGGTGGCGCCATTTTCTTAGAGCTTTGCGTTGCCTATAAATTATTGCGTAATTTCCATTTTTGAATATTTTGTCACAACATTTTAACCTTTGTATCACTTACAGTTTATATTTTTGATATAGGAGATATAACGCCAATTCATCATTATCATTCAATTTTTCTTTTATTAGAAATGTTTAAAAATTTCACCTACAAGGCGATTAATCGGAAATCGATCTTTCAGCACCCAATTTGATCGGGAATCGATTCCTTCGTTCACGATTCGAATCGATCCAAAAATCGATTATTTTAAAAAGGAATCGACATCCCTAATGCAAACGACAGTTCGATGTGTTGAAAACATCGATGGTAAAACATAAAAAAATTCGATACATCGTTGAGTCGAAATTTGAAAAATCGATTTATCGCATCGCGACAGATTTAGCGCCGTCTGTTGAATAGAATTGATGGGACAGACGACCACACAATTTTGTAACACAAGGGGCGGCAAACTTTTAAACCGAAAGAGCCAGTCGTAATAAAAAAAATTGATTTCGTGAATTTCAAAGAGCCACAAATTTTTAGAGAGAAAGAGAGAGAGAGAGAGAGAGAGAGAGAGAGAGAGAGAGAGAGAGAGAGAGAGAGAGAGAGAGAGAACGAGAGAGCGAGAGATCCCTCTGCCTCATGTAGTTAAACGAAAATATATTAAACCAGAAGACCATTTATTTCTCAAAATTTAGACCTTTACTTCAAAATAATTTCCCTTTTTTTTTCGTAACTTCGACTTCTCTATATTAGTCTTCTTTTTTAACATCTATTTTGTTCATGAAATTAGACATTTACACCCCAAATCTTCGTTTCTTCTCAAACGTCGACAATTTGTTAAAATGTTTATTTTTTTCTAATTCGACTTATTAGAAGATCCGACTTATTTCTCAAAAATTCATCTTTTGCCGATTTTGTAAAAAAAGTAAAAATTTGAAGTAATTGGAGATGTTAAGCAAGATAGTTTGTAACGATTTCGACCTTTTACCGAATACCGATATTTGAGACATCAATGTTTCTTTAAAAAAAATACCGATGTTTGAACATCGATGCTTCTTTAACGATGTTGCATTCCTAGCAATGCAACGTGTATGTTAAGTTGCCTAATCAAGGCGAGTTCAGGACTGGAAAATTGTATAAATGTTTAAGCAGACTTCCTAGTCACACTTCAATATTTGATAATATGACAGATTAGTAGTTAAGACAGTCTAACTTTTTATTTATTTTTATTAATCACATGTTAAATATCCAATTTTCAAAAATTAATTAAACAAAAACTAAACATCAGGTTAATTTAGGATGTATTTAGTATTTAGTATCGATCAATAGCATATTAAAATTTCAACTCTGGTCTTTGATCTGATGATAATTAGAATCGAATTACTTTAAAGAAAGAAAGTAAAAATTTTAAGGAAACACTCGAAATTATATTAAACTCAAAATTTCCAGGAAAAAAAACCATTTTTTTCTGATTGATATCCATATAAAGAAGTTAAGATCATAGAGAAAGGTTAGGTTAGTTCTTCAATAGGAGCAGAGGATAGGGTCGTTCATTATAAATATACGACAACCTACAGACTCAAAATTATAAATTATCTGATGGTAACTTGGCGTTTTAATAAAATGATTGATTGCCTCGAGCTTTGGATCAATTATCAGGGCGGCGAAATGAGTGTTTGCTATTTCGGCACCTTTAATGTTTGATCGTCATTAGTATGAGACCTTTCGTTTAACTAGGTCATAGTTGTGACGCCACGCCACCTCACCTTATACTTTTAATAGTGACTAGGGGATGCATGAAATGTCAGATATCAGATACAAGAAAATTTATCTACTTTAGCCATCATTCGAATGGCTGACGGCGCTGCCGTGACGTCACTGGAGCACGAAAGGTTTTTTTCGCACTTCCCACGCTTTGATCTTGAACATTTATCGCATGCTATCATAGGCATCGGTTAGGATGAGACAACATTAATTTTAAGACATTCATGGCCAAAAAAAATATTTTTCTTGGCATTTGCTTTTGCCTAAATTTTGACATGACCTTGAAATTTCGAGAAAAAAAGAGTCGAAACAAATACTTTTTTGTACATTTCAAAAAAATATTTCTATCAAAAAGGTGTTTTCTTTTTGATTAAAATTTCGACTTAATATTTAGAAAACAATCTTAAGAAAAAAAATCAAAATTTCAAGAAAAGACTCATTCAGAGAAAAAAAAGGACGAAAATTCCAAAACTATTTTCCAGAAATGGATCTAAATTTTGTTTAATCTTTAAACATCGCAGCGGAAGTCGCAATTTCTCAGAAATTTATATTTATTGACATTTCCAAGGAATATTTGTCTCCAAATTTTACTCATTTTAAAATTATTTTGGGTAAATAAATGAATTATGAATGCAAATTTTCGAGAAAAAGACAAATTTCTAGGAAAATGTCGAAATTTTCAGTAAGGCTAAAGGTCCACTTCTAAGATAAAAGTTGACATTTCAAGAAACATTTAATGGACATTTTTACAAAATCAACTTTAAAAAAATTGGAAATTTTCAAAAAAAGCTGAATTTTGAGAAGACTGGCGAAATTTAAAGAAATTAAACTTGACAAAAGAAAGGCCAAATTTAGAAAAAAATTACAAAATTTAAGAATGTGTTTGAGTTCTTTTTTTACACATTTTAATGTTTTTTTTTTAAGTTGAAATTTTGATTTTTATTTTCATAAATCGGAGTTTCAATATTTTATTTGTTTCTAAATTTTGAATTTAAACCTAAAATTGTGACCTTTTTTTTTGAATTGTTTCTCGAAATTTTGACTTAACCCCTTCCCCCATCTCTAATTTGGGGATGCATCCAGCAGATGAGAAATGAATTTTCTTATCGAGTTGAACTTAACGAACATCAAAATGGTTAATATTTTTATTTTTTCTTATTTTTGCTTTTGATAATCCCGAAATCAGATAGTGCATTGTAATTCTTTTGAAATGGGCTTTGCAACGAGGTGCCACAAGATATACCATTTAATTAAAAAAAGAGCACTTTAAATAAAAAATCGACCCGTCCCATGAATTAAAAAAAAATAAAATTGGGCGGCGACTAACATCAATTCGTTCCCCCCCATATACCCCCAAATTTTCTTTTTTATGTATTTTCATTTTGCGCCCCCCCAACTTCTCTTTTTTATATATTTTCATGGTGCCCCCCGCATTTTACCCCCCATTTTCTTTTTTATGTATTTTCACGGTGCCCCCCCATATGTTCACCCCAGCACCCCACAATTTTTCTTCATATTTTAATTTTGCCCCCAAGTTTTCTTTTTCACATTTTCATTTTGCCCCCCATAATTTTTTTTCATATTTTCATTTTGCTCCCCCCCCAATTTTTTTATGTTTTCACCCGGATGCCGGATTAGCCAGATGTCGGATTATTCTAGTGTTGGAAAGTTTTTGAGAATTGTCATTAAATGTCCGTAGTGGCGCAGTGATAGAGCAATCAACTAGTAGTTCAAATCGCCCTTTTTGGTAACGCAATATATACATAAGTATATTACATATACGGCAATTCCATGCATTTTTTCCCATCTTTAGTCGCTTAGCGCGCCTAAAGAAGATTTCACTTCAAAAATTGGTTCAATTTTACTGATTTATTCTAGTTACTTTTCCCCCCTGTGTTATCAGTTATCAGGCTGAAGAAAATAACATGCCATGAAGAATGCCTTCCATTTTAGTTCAGTTATGCCTAATATTTTATTATTTCTTAGAATCAGGCTTAATTACGCGTTTGCAACATCAGGATAACCTGGATAACTTATTATTGTTATAGACTTGGACGTTGACTGAATTATTCAATCAACGGCTTGGATAACATTAGTCAACGGTTATATGCATAGGCGGTCATCGATTTCAACTACGACTTACGTCGTAGAAGAAAAGGGAAGATTTTTGCGTCGTTTCGTAACTCACTCAATAACCAGTCATTACAATGCTTCTCATCAATGAAGTGACGTAGCGGTCTTTCTGTTGGAAGCTGGCGGTAAAGCCACGTGATCAGCCGCCAATGGCACCGAACGTACTCCGTCGATATTACAAACACGCCCTCACACTGAGATCACGACGAGAAACGGCAACATTGCAACGTCATTTCGAGTTTCGTCTCGAAGGCAGGTGCACGCACGGGAATGCACCATTGTTTAGTTTAAATCACTGTTGGTGCTGTTTGTTATGTTTTGCTCGGACAGAAACGTTTTTTGGGGTTAGTATTTGGTGTTTAAAGCGTGGAAGATGCCCACAACGCCGGAATGCGACTATGACATGGTGTCCAACGAGGGGCTGTTGGCCCTTTTGAGGAACGAATCCAGAAATATCGTTATATTAGACTGCAGGAGCTCTAACGAGTATAGTGAGTGTCATATCAGGGAGGCTGTTAATTTTTCCATACCTTCTATAATGTTGAGAAGACTGGCGGCGGGGAAAATTGAGCTAGCGTCGACTATCAAGTGCAGGGAATTGAAGCAGAAAATTTGCAGCACGTACAAAGAAAACTTGTTCATTCTTTACAACGATCTTTCCGGGGTTCAACAACATCAAGCTGATTCGGTACTCAATGTTTTGTTGAGAAGGCTAACGCAAGATGGTTGCCGTGTTGCTTGCCTTGAAGGTTAGTTTACATTTTTCATTGTTTACTTCTGTTCCATTCATAATTTCCCCTAATCGAGAATCGAGTCGACCGTGATTACCACTAACAAATAGCGAGGGCTACTTTGTTTCTATTGTTTTGATGAGACAGATTCCACAGGTGTAGTTGACCAGCTAAATAATCGAGCAATCGCTAAATTCCGCTTTATCGTTGTATTCCTATGGAAAATCCTAGTTTGCCATGTTTTTAAACACAATGCTTCTGAAACGCGTATGATTCTAATTAAACTAAAAAATAGAGACACTTTATAAATAATTTTAGTAAACATTACATCTTATATTCAAGTTAAACTCGAAATTTCCTAATTTTAACCGAAAGTTTATTACGCTGTGGTGGTAAATTTTGTAGTTACGTGTAGTTCAAAAGTTCTGTATTTGTTTTTATTGTTAGAGAACGATTTCGCTTAAACTAAAATGGTCACGGATGCATTTTAGTTGTATTTACGTTTCGCCTGCGTAGGCGTTCGTCCTTGAGGGGACCTTGGAAATATTCTGATGTAGCCACTGGCAAATAAGTGCGACCGTGGCTAATGATATTTCGTCTCGACTCTGGCATTCTTAATAGATTTCGAATTACATTACGATAATTTAGTTTTTCTGGTTGTAATTTATGAAAGAATTCCATTTCATTCATTAATTCGCGTTGGGAACATTAGAAATCTGCGCTACCGTACGTAGAGTCGCATAGGACGATGCCTATTCATTGTTTTTGATGCGTATTGTTTAGAAAATAATTAGTTTTCATGTTATATAACAAAATAATGAGGGTATTATGCTAATAGCACGTTAGTGAACTGTCATCGGAACAATGGGGAATTTAATTTATACTTTGTATATTCGTTATTCACCGGTTTATATGAAAAAAAATACGGGAATGCCGCTCTCATAAATTGCATTGTTGTTGATATAAAAGATGCTTTTCTAAGGAAATATCCAATTTCCTTAATTAATGCTTAATTTTAATAGAATATCCCAGAGATATCCTTGATTTTAATCACTATGTAAATATTTTGAACTATAATCGTAAATTATCTCTGAATGTAGCGTAAAATTCAAGTCAGAAATGGTGATTCGCAATGTTAGCAAAAAATGTCTCAATTGGTAAATTCTGGTTCAAGCATTTTCGATGAGGCCAATACAAGAAACGAGAATATAAATTTTTGATTATAGAATTGTTTGATTTGTTAAGTTCATACATTCAAGATTATTATTATTATTATTATAACAATTAGTAAGTATTATATAGTTAAATTAAAGTTCCATGTATGTTGAACGTAAAGTATTAGGCGGTATTAGGTGTATTGGACGAACTTTTTTAAATTGACATTCTACGGCTGCTGGCTAAATCAATATGAATCAGGCCATTAATGCAACAAGATCCAAGTTAATATATACTTTTCTAACACATTTAACATTTAATGCTCTGTCTCAGTTCGTCCGTGTATTTGTGCACTCAAAAGATGTCAACTTTTTTAGGTTATAAATTGTTCTTTTGAAAAATAAGTTTTAGTTTATAGTGTTGTAAACGAATTGTATATAATTAAAAATTGGTGTTGTGAACCAATTGTAGTAAAAAAGTTCTGTGAATTTTTAAGTAAATTAGCAAACTTGTAAAACTAAGAGACACGAAAAAATTTTACAAACTTGCTTCATGTCAATTTTGTTCCCACGTACCACGTAGGACCCCTTAATAATAACGCTGCCTTTAGATGCATGATTATTTTGCCCGTTAAATCATTAATATTCGAAGAGATAGTAATTTCTTGGAATCGGTGGGCACAAACGCCTTCGTTGCGTTCGTAATTCGCCTTAAAAGTAACACCTCTGTAAATATTTGTGTTGAATTTTTAGCAAGCTTAAATATTTCAACAATGAATTGGTCAATTATCAACCTAGTTTCGAACGTGGGTTTATATAGTAAACCATTAATGGGTACTAGAGTGGGCTAATTATATATAATGGGGCTTAATTTACGAACGACACGTTTTTGGAACTCAGTCTGTAAATCTTGACCCCTTAATTTACAATCGATTACAAGCAGCAGCAGCTTTCATACGCTCAATTCCGCAATGAATTAGGAATTTCTCTCAAGGTTGTTTCCGGTTTAATCTGAATTATTTTCGTTTAGTTCGTAACCGGGGGAGAGAACATGAATTATAAATTACCACATATATCACGAGTAGTTCATTTGTTGGAAACGTTCGGGGATAAAACATACGATAGCGCTCCCACCACAACGAACTCATCTGTTTTTGACCGGAAAAAAAGAAATAAATAAGGGGCTGAAGCGACGTTGCCGCTGCGGCAACATTATCCCGGATTCCTCACCAGATACGCGCATAACCAAGGGGACGATCGAAGTTCGGGCTCAGTGACGAATCGCCAGGTCATTTCGTCGACGAGTTCACATTCATAATATGGGGCGATTGATGGATGGCCTCTGCAGGCCGAATGACTCACCTTGCATGTGTCATTGCAATAATTGGGCATTGTTTCGCGAATCGCTGCGTTGCTCGTTAATTCGGACAATAGTATACTGTTGCCTTCGGTACATTGGCTTGACCATTTCCTTGTTATTGATTCACATTTAGTTTAACTAATTGTATATTATTGTTATTAATTTTGGATGACCAGTATTGTATTTTGTTCAAATTCTCTAGTATCGTTTGGATGTTGGTTTCATTTTCCGGGACGTATTGGTTATCCAATCACGTCCCATTCTCATCAACTTTCGGGCGATTCTTGCCACGTTCAAACAATGCCAGGTTTAATTCGTTATTAAAAAGGCGTTACATCTAACAATTAAGAGCTTAAATTTATATTCAGCGCGTTCGACGGCAAATAGGAAAAAAAAAAGAATAGAGAGGAAACGAGCTTAGCATTGTGTTCATAGTCCATAATGAGAGTGGTAATTGCGACGCGTAAAGAGGATATCCTTTACATTACACAGGATAACATCAAAAAGATGCCGGATACCACGAATTGTTAGCCAGGAAGCCGAAGTTACGACGCATGGGTCACGGTGTTTTACGCAGAAGACTAGTTGAGCCTTCAACAAAAAGTTTGATCGGTTAAAAATTTGTTTCTGTTGCTGTTTTTTTCTAGATTAGAATGTAAATCTTTGTGAATTTCTGTGTCTTCGAAAAAATTTACAAATATTTACAATTGAGACAATTTACACTTATGAATCAGCAGCTAAATCTTCTGGACACACCTCTAATTGAAGCTTTGGATGAGAATTCGGATTAGAAGGAATATTCGTAGGAGTCTGTAATCCATGGAGCTTGGTAGCATAACAACTGCTAAACAAACCATTGGTATACCCGCCGAAGATGCCGAAAAGCGAAACCAGGCCCGGTCACAGCAAATATTTATAGAAACATTGTGGAATTTTCATAATTCTAATTGTATTTAACGTTATTAAAGTATATTACAAGGGTAAATCAAATATGCACCGTAATTTCTATGATGTCGCCATGAGGGCGTCGGGAGTGTGCGCATATTCTTAGACATGTTAGGAGGCGATATCACGTGACTGCCTGCCTTCAGGTGAAGTCCGTTCTTGTCGTTCGTCAGTGTAAATATAATGAGTGAGCAAGAGATTCATCCGCACGTTACGCAGCGCATTATTATAAATTTCTTGCCGTTGAAGGTGTAAAGCCCGCCGAAGTTCTTCGTAGACTAGAAGCACTGTTTGGGGATACTTGTTTGAAGAAAACTCAAGGGTATGAATGGCACAAAAAATTTTGGAAGGACGAACTTAAGTCAAAAATGAACCCCATGTCCGTCGTCCTCGGGTCAGTGTGATTGCAAACAAGATTAACGCTGTTCAATGCCTTTTGGAAGGTGATCGCCGTTTAATTGTTGGTGATTTTCAGCTCAGATAGGGATAAGCTTTGGGAGTGCTCAATCCATCATTACAGATGAGCTGGGGTTTTGAAAATTTTCTGCCAGGTGGGTACCTCGTCTTTTGACTGAAGAACAGAAACAACAACGTCTGGAAATTTGTCAGCGCCATCTTGAATGTTTTCAACGTGAAGGGGATGGTTTTTTTACAACGTATCCTGTGATGAGACTTGAGTCCATCATTACACCCTTGAATCTAAACAAGCAAGTATATGGAGTGACGAAGAAAGGGGGAAGGTGCACCTTTCAAGGCAAAAACTCGCCTATAGCTGGAAAGGTTCTTGCGACAGTGTTTTAAGCTTTTGAAGGAGTTGTGCACGTTGATTTTCTGCATGAACGTCGTACGGTTAATGCTGCCTACTACTGCCAGCTATTGGATGAAGCAAAACGTGCATATGGGTGGAAGAGGCGCGAATTTTCGGCCAGAAATGTGATTTTGCTTCACGACAATGCCCTCCCACACTCAGCCATCCTGATATATCAACAATTAGAGGAAATGCATTGGGCAACATTAGAACACCCTCCTTATAGCCCCGATTTATCACCATGGGATTATCATATGTTTTTGGGCCACTGAGCCACTGAAGGAGGTGAGCGATTCCATGATGATGCTGCTGTTGGAATATTTGTGCAAAATTGGCTGCAAAAACGCCTACTTTCTTCTTTTTATGATGACCGCATTAAAAAACTCCCAAACTGTTGGGAAAAATGCATAACAAAATCAGGAGATTAGGTAGAAAAATAGTTAATAACTTTTATATATAATTATATTAGACGTATTCCTGAAGTTAAGAGGAATGACCGCATAGTTTTAAGACCTTAGCTCCTTTTTATGTTTTGTTTAGACTAGAACCTGATGGAGTGCATCTAACGTAATACAGGGTCCGGCACTGAAACTTTCTTTTTTCAATGAGACGTGAGGACGCTACTGGAGATGATTGCGGCGCGGCAATGCTCTTAAAGAAGAACGTTGGTGGGGAGATTTATTTCTTAACTTTCCGAATGTGATTTTGTTTCACGACAAAGGGCATGCGAAACGCTCCTTGATAATTTGCCCCCTGAAGCAGTTGTGTTTTTTAGTGATGAGGCACACTTCCACCTCTCAGGTTGTGTTAATAAACAAAATATGCGTTATTGGAGTGATACGAATTCTAGGGAAGTTCATCAGAGGCCTCTTCATGCGGATCAGGTCACAGTTTGGGCTGCAATATCAGCCTTGGGAATCATTGGGCCATATTTTTTTGAGGAAGACAATCGCACGGTTACGGTAAACTCTGAGCGTTATGTGGCAATGATTAATAACTTCTTTCTGCCAGCTCTTGAAAATGTGGCTATAGGCGAAGTATGGTTTCAGCAAGATGGGGCTACGGGCCACACATCACGAATTTCGATGGCTGTTTTGCGAGAAAACTTTTCAGGGCGACTCATCTCCAACAGGGGTGACATACCGTGGCCCGCACGCTCGCCAGATTTAGCCCCATGCGATTTTTTTCTATGGGGCTACCTTAAATCTAAAGTCTATAACAACCGTCCTGCAACTGTGGAAGAATTGAAAAACAATATTCGTCACGAGATAGCCAATATACCGGTTGCAATGCTCGAAAGAGTCCACATAAGCTTGAGAAATCGGTTACAACAATGCATCGACAGCAACGGTAGACACTTGTCAAATATTCTTTTTAAGACATCTTAATTTCAAACTTCCCATGTTATTGCTTAATACTAATAATAAAAAAAATAAAATGTACAATTTATACCTTAATTTTTTATCTTTAAAAAAAGAAAGTTTCATTGCCGGACCCTGTATAATCATAGTTCGTAGCTTAATTTTAGTCAGTTCTTATTAGTAATAACTAGAGAGCTCACCCTTTATGCGAGCTCAACCAAATCAAAGTGTTGTGTTCAATAAAGTAATATTTTAAAAAGCTGTTTTCAAATAGTTTGTACTTAATTATATGTATCTTGTACGAACAAATTCCGATTCATATATGATTTACCCTCGTAGTTATGAATATTGAGGAATTCCACACAGTAAGGAGTAAAAAATTGTTAACAATCAATAAAGGGTCAAAATTTTCAATATCAGTTATTTTTGTTCCAAGGCGTGCTCGAGGGAGAGAGAGAGAGAGAGATAACCTTTTAGAAATGCGTCTGCACAAAAACGCACCAAGACTATTCGTTTTAACCCTTTCGGGTTGAATTATCGATGACGAAATATTTTAAGATCGATGAGATGCCCTGACTTTCTGACGTCTTTAAATCGCGTGATTGTGTGCCTGAAGTAAATTAAATTCGTTGCCGTCTGTATGACTCCGACGAGCGGCATTTCCTCGTTGTGTGATGCAGGTGTTTGACATTTCTAATTTTTCTGTCGTCATCATTATTGAATCATCCAGTTGTGGCCATAAGTTCCTCGAATATTGACTATATTCACGTCGCCCACGCAACGGAAGTGGCGTCATGATACAGTTTAGAATGATTTAATTACTCTTGCATCTTCACCGATAATAAATTGGGGAATTTTAAGGCGGAGTAACGAAAGTAAGTTCAGTGATAAAACGCGAAGTTTGTGGGTTGAATGAATCAACGATTTAATCCATTCAGAATTTCGTATGTTTCTTCTATCATGAAGGAGCCTACATTATTTTTGTGACAATGATTCTATTCCAGTGTTAAACCACTGAGATTCTAAACTAGATTTCGCCTTTTTAATAAGTGGATTCTAGGCAACCATTTAAAATGCTGATTTTGTTCGAATTTGTACCATAGCAGCACAATTATCAGTTAAAAAAAAAGATAATAAAATATCGGTAGACATACAGAAGACAGGCTACTACCCGCGACACATCGTCTGCGCAACCACATCTTAGCGAAAAGGCTGTCGAAAATTAAAGAGTTTTTAAATTTGGTAAACTGAGAATCGGTTTATTTCGTTTTAATTTTGGATTTAATTAAGAATCACACAGTAGATTGCTGCAAGAGAACGATGGTTGGTACTGTAGTTCGAACATATGAATCATTTATAAATTTATATAGTTGGAATTAAGCAGCTTGCACAGCTTTATAGAGTTCGAGCGGATCGCAGAATGATGTTTTGTTCAAAATCGTTGATACGATCATATGTATCTTGATCGTATGTATATGATCTTTTATAATGTCTCCCCATCTCAACTTTTTTGTTTTTCGCATTAAAGAAAAATGTTGCATACAAAACTTGCACAAAATAATGTAAGGTATTTGAAGAATATATTTATGTACATATACAGTGTGGAACAGCCAAATGGAATAAATTCCATATCTCAGGTATTCTACAAATTTATGAAAAATCTCGAGACTCCAATTTTAGATTATAAAATGATATCCTCCACCGTAAAAATTTCGTTCCTAGATACAACCCTCTTCGAGTGACAGTTGCAACCCTTAAATTTTTAAATCGAAAGTAGGAGCGTGAGAGAATGAAAGGTCTTTTCATTCTCTATTCAAAAATGTCATCATTGCCATATTACCTTCAAAAATTAACAGTAAAAAAAATAATTTCAATTTTCAACAACAAAATTTAAATTTAATATTTTCATTTAATAAAATGAAAAACAAACCATACTTAATGTAGGAGAGGTCAAAATGGGCACCTCCTGACATTATTCAACATCTCTGGTGGCACAGACGCAATCGCAAGCGTTATTCTTGTTCGTAAGTCAGCTACGTCGCGGGATTTGGTTTTATACACTGTGTTTTTTACATAACCCCGTAAAAAAAGTTCAGAGGCATCAGGTCTGGTGATCGTGGTGACCATTTTACCGTATCTCGTCTCCCTATCCACCGATTTGGAAATGTAAAATCGAGATATTGCCGGACATTGCCTTGGTAGTGTGGTGGTGCTCCATCTTGCTGAAACCATATTACATTGGCTGGAACGTGTGGATATTCTTGAGCTGGATATAAGTTTACCAAAGCTGGTACAATGTTGTTTTGGAGCAATGCTAAATAATTATCTCCATTTAAATTTCCATCAATGAAAAATGAACTGACATAATCTCCAATAATCCCTACCCAAACATTAACATTTTCAGGGTTCTGTATATGCAATTCTTTCATCCAGTGGGGATTTTCACTGGTCCAATAGCGACAGTTTGCCTACCAATTTTCGTCAAAATCTCTTTACTTATTCAGCCGTGAAAAGCGAACAAACAAACGCCCTTTGGCATTTGTATATTAGTTAGGATTCTATTTTGAAGTTATAATTTCGACATTAAAATGAAAATTAAAACTCAAACTTCAATTTTCGAAAAATTCAACTGAAA
This sequence comes from Dastarcus helophoroides, assembly GCA_028583605.1. Taxonomy (NCBI): domain Eukaryota; kingdom Metazoa; phylum Arthropoda; class Insecta; order Coleoptera; family Bothrideridae; genus Dastarcus; species Dastarcus helophoroides. Next base: position 21,786,654 of record CM053325.1, on the reverse strand, counting down.
ACATAAAATATGGGGAAAGTGTTTCCCAAATTTCGGGATTTTATTTTGGAAACTTGTGCTTTTTTATCCGCCCACCGAAAATTTGCGTCCCTTAATTCCGATGCTTAAGTAACGAGTTTGAACGAAATATGAAGCAATAGGCTAAAAGCATAATTAGAATTGCCATCTTTTTAAAATGATTTTTGCGCAGAAACAAGTTATCGGTAAGTTTCCGAGAATTCAAGATGAACTATAATCGAACGGAAACGCTCGGTCGGATACATTTGAACTAAAAATAAAGTTTATTTGCAAAATGGAAAGAAAGCGAGACGCCCTCGGGCTCGGGCATATGCACTCGCATTTATTTAATGCAGACAGGATATCCGGCGATTGATTTTAAAAATATCTTCCTCGTAAATGCAACTTCAATAAACGGCGGCTTCAATGAGCGCCGCCAAATATAAACAAATGCCGATAATTAAAGTTGTACGCAAATTATTCAGTTGCAACTAGATAAGGTTATCTTTTGACAGTTCGAACGCTGGTATTTTATGTTGCAACACGATAAAATGTATATTCGCAACATTGTTGTCGACTTGTTATACCGAAAATAAAATATCCTGAGAAGAAACGTTCAAATTATTAACCACTAGCGTGACGTATGTGACCGATGTGGGTAAATTACTTGTTGCGAAGTAATTACTCGTTGGCAGTATCCAATTTTATATTTTGTTCAGCTATAATTTTATTTACTTGAGTGTTTTTTCTTTTTTTTTCTTTGAAGAGCTATCGATTATTTGTTGATTTGTTGTGAGCATGAAATCCGGAGACTGATTCATCACATGTAAAATTTTATACACATTTTCACCCCTTTAGGGGCTGAATTTCAAACATTCCGCCTCCTATGTTATATGGGGAAATCCTGTAAAAAAATTTATATTTTTAGATATACCGATTTGGGCTGTCAGTCAGTTTTACTATTCATTGACACTCCAGGATGTTTATACTTTTATAGAAAATAATCTTTGGTTTTCGTTATATTTGTTTTTAGGAGGGTAAATCAAATATGAATCGCAATTTGTTCTTAAAAATTTAATTGGTACAAAATACGTACATGAAAGTTATTAATTATTTTTCTACATAGAGCTTTTTTCAATGACCCAAACATATGATAATCCCGTGGTGATAAGTCGGGACTATAAGGGGGGGTCTTCTAATGTTGCCCAATGCATTTCCTCTAATTTTTGATGTGTCAGATTGGCTGAGTGAGAGCGGCGCATTGTCGTGAAGCAAAATCACATTTCTGATCGAAAATTTCGCGCCTCTTCCGCCGATATGCACGTTTTGCTTCATCCAATAACTGGCAGCAGTAGGCAGCATTAGACGTACGACCTTCCATCACCTTCTAAAAGGCGTTGAACAGCCTTAATCTTATCTGCAGTCACACTGGTCCGAGGACGTCGGGCATGGGGTTCATTTTCAACTTGAGTTCGTCCTTCCAAAAGTTTTTTGTGCCATTCATACACTTGAGTTTTCTTCAAACAAGTATCCCCAAACTGTACTTCTAGTCTACGAAGAATTTTGGCGGGCTTTACACCTGCAACGGCAAGACATTTAATAATAAGGTGCTGCGCAACATGCGAATGAACCTCTTGCTCACTCATTGTATTTACAACTGATGAACGGCGAGAACGGAATTCACTTAAGTGCAGGACTTAAGTGCACCTACCATGTCTAAGAGTATGCGCACACTCCCGATGCCCTCACGACGACATGATAGAAATTCCGATTTATATTTGATTTACCCTCGTACAATATTCGATGATGTGAAAAGATTGTGGTGGAATGAATGAAGTTTTGCAAAATTAAGTTAATTCCACCACGAAAACTAATGCATTTACTTCTTTTTGCCACAAAATTTACGACAAAAATAACTGAAACTCAAACTCTACTTTTAATAAATAAAACCGTTGTTTGTTTTTTATAATCCTGACGCCAATATATTGCCCGCCACGAGACGTCCATTCGACGAAGTTTCATTGTGAAGAAGTTTCGTAGTTTTTACACAGACGCAGCATTTGTTGGAACTTCGACCGCTAGATGAATTAGATTTCCAAGAAGGCGATCTACGTGAAGCAATTTATAAATGTTTGGATCTCGTTATCGGCATTAAATCTGTCCCTTGTGAAATTCTTTCTTGGATGTCGATGTATGGGATTTTTTTTTTAGATACAGAAAGAGTTTCATGATTATTTCATTGACTGAAACGCCAACAAAATTTTCTTGTTTAGCGGATACCATCGCTTGAAAAAAGGAAGTCACCTCGGTTCCCACGCCTCTGACTATACCCTCTTTTATACATGCCGGAAGTCTTAATATGGTTACTTCCGCTGCATCTTCTAACTGGCTAGAGAGGGGAAGTTACTGCCAATATTAAAACCAAGTCAAGTTTTGCTGCAGGTTTTTAGTTTGAAGACCGGCGACAACAAAGATTCCTTTTCTGGACTATTGTAGTACAGTTTTATAATTTAAAATAAATACAGGGCCGCCTTAAATATTTTTTTCTGATGAAATATGATGTCAGGGTAGTAACTTGGGAATTTTGAGGTGAAAATTAAAAATAAAAAAAAGTCAAAATATCCAAAAGGCTTTAAAATTTAGACCTTAAAGTTGACACTTAAAAGAAACTTGAAATATCAGTTTAAACTTAAATTTTTATAAAAATATCGAAGGCGTTGTATTAACAAATGGATTTTAATAAATTATTCGCGTTTATAAATGAAATTTTGAAAAAAAGCAACTATAGGGAGTGCAAACTTTGAATTATAAGAAAATGTCGATATTCTCAAATAAATGAGATTTTATAAACAATGTCAAAAATCGAAATAAAAGTGCTAAGATTTCTACAAAAGGTCAAAATTTTGAGTTTTTAAGCAAAAAACTAGGAAAAATGTAAACATTTTCCTGGATTTCGGGTTTATATTTGATATTTGTTACCTAAATGGCAGAAGAAATTATGAGAAAAAAGTCGAAATTTTTGAAAAAAAAAACCAAAGAATTTATGCAGAATCTCATGTTAACACCAACCTTTTAAAATAAAGTAATCATTTCGGGACTGAAAAACACCAAAACGCCGGCAGGAGGTTTTAAATCAAAGAAAAAAATATCGAATTATTCAGATTTAAGGTAGAATTTCGAAAGAATATCTAAGTTTTATAAAAAAAATGTTATCTGTAAACTTTAAATTTTCATAAAGTCAAACTTCAAAAAATCAAAAATCTTAAAATATGGTGACATTTTGAAAAAACTCGGGATTTGAAATAATCGAAAATATCAAATCGTCGAAATTCTTAAAAAATTGAATTGTTGAAAGAAAAATTCGAAATTTTTAAAAAAGCCCAAATTTTAAAATAATCAAAATTTTGGGGAAAAAATGTCGAGATTTTAAAAACAATTTTGAAGAAAATCAAAGTGGAAATTTTAAACAGTCAAAATTTTGAAAAATGTTGCAATATATATTTATAAAAAGTTGAAATTACAGTCAAGATTTTTAACAAAGTTTTAATTTTAAAAAGTGGCGAGAATTTGAAAAAGGGAAAATTTTGAAAAATTATCGAGATTTGAAAAAAAAATTAAATTTTCAGAAAAAAAAGTTGAAATTTTTTACCGTTTCAAAATCGTAGATTATCAAAATTTTTAAAATTTAAAAATAATTCAAATTCAAACTTTTCAAAAAACTGAAATGTTGCAAAAAAATCAACTTCTAAAAAAAAGTCCAAATTTTGAAGATTAATATATGGTAATTTAAAAAAAGAAGAGATCTACAAAAATCCTGAAAAGTCCGAAAAAAGACATTTTGAATAAATCCCGAGATTGAAAAAAAATGAAATTTCCAGAAAAACTCGAAATTGAAGAAAGTAAAAAGTCGTAATTTTGAAAAATAAGTAATTAAAATATAAAAAAGCTTTAAATTATTATAGAGTAGCTAAAATAGTTGAAATTAGTCAATATTTTTAAAAAAGTTGAAATTTTGAAAATTAGTCGAGAATTTTGAAAAATGAGAAATTTTGAAAAATTGTCGCGATTTGAAAAAAATTTAAATTTTCAGGACAAAAAAGTTGAAATTTTTGACCGCTTCAAAATCATCAAGATTGTCAAAATTTTTAAAAAATTAAAATTATAACTAACTGGGTGGTTAGTGAAGATTTTTCGGGGTTTTCAGAAATAACAGAAAACTGTGCTATGCGGGAGTTTATTATGCTAAGTTAGGTTAGGTTACACCACGAGCGCGGGTATCTAGATTATATGCCGAACTCTCTTCGGAAACATCCGATCTCTGCCGGGCCAAGTAACAGGGTCGGCTTCTTGGTATTTTACGCGTTACACACTCCCCCCATGGTTCAGAACTCGACCCGAGGAGGAACCAGTAGGCGAAGGACGTTTCTTCTTTCGGGGTCGACCTCTTCTTTTCAGGGGTACCACGGGTGTCTCAGCTGGTTGCCCTTGAACGGTAGTTAAAGCGGAACAATGGTATACACCTAAAGGAATGCTGGGGTCCGCGGGATCAGACACTTCGAAACTAACAGGAGAGATCATTCGGGTAATTTCATAAGGTCCATCTCGCTTTGGGTGAAATTTTGAAGTGATGCCTTTTCCAGAGCTGCTCAGAGTATGAGTGTCTACCCAAACTCTATCACCAATAGCAAATGGGATAGTCTCTCGCTTGTGAGAATCGAAATATCTCTTCTGACGATCCTGTTGTTTTTCATTTATGGATCTAGCATCTTGCCAGGTACTAGTAATTTGCTGGAGGTAGGGAGTGATTTGTGGTACAAAATTTTCGGCTTCGACAATGTGACGCAAATCATGAGATACGTCGTCTAATGTTCTTAGCTCTCTAGCGAATGTTAAAAAAGCTGCTGTTTGGCCAGTAGCCTCGCACCAAGCAGTATTCATAGCAAATCGGATAGTAGGCAACTTCTGAGCCCATGAGCTATGATCATCTCCAACAAGTATAGCTAACCTTGGCTTCAGGTCGCGGTTTTTTCTTTCCACCATATTGGCAGAAGCATGGTACAATGGTGTGAATGATTCTTTAATGTTCAAAATGAAACAAACCTTTTGCATGACAGAGGAGATGAATTGTACCCCATTGTCACTTATGATCTTCCGTACGAGTCCATATCTGAAGAAGATTTCATTGATGAGCACGCGGGCACATTCTTCGGCTGTAGCTTTCTGGAGTGGAAATAGTTCAACCCATTTTGTCGAAACATCTTCCACGATGAATATCCAAGTATTTCCATCTTGATCTTTTGGCAATGGTCCAAATAAATCAATCGATAATATTTCGAACCTTTGAGCGTATGCTGGGGTTTGTAATAAACCAGCGGGTTTCTGATTAGTTGCTTTGTATCGTTGACATTCAGGGCAGTCTCGTACATAGTTGGTTATGAAACGACGCATTCCAGGAAAATAGTAGCGTTTGGCTATACGTTGGAGGGTTCGCTCTGCACCATAATGGGAAGCTGTAGGAGCATCGTGATATTCTGTCAGGATCTTTTCTCGTTCATGGATGGGTACTACCAGTTGCGCCTCTTCTACGTCATCTTCAGATGAATATCGGTAGAGTACTCCACTTGACATGATGTATCCACGATCAGTCCATCTAGCGAAGTCTTCGTCGTTATGTCCTTCAAAACTCTTAATGATTTTCTCAATGTCGGGATCTTTAAGTTGTTCCTCTCGAATTTCAGCGGCTGAACGTCTTGGGAGTTCAATTGCTACATAGCAGATGTCACAGTCGTAGGTGATTTCGTGATCACAAGGTGGACGTGACAAGGTGTCAGCGACCACGTTTCGCTTTCCAGGCAAATAATCTATCTTCAGGTCATATCCTTGGACTTGTAAAGCCCATCGTGCAAGTCGTCCAGTAGGAGCTTTTAAATTCAAGAGCCATCGTAAAGGTTGGTGATCACTCTGTATAGTCACGGGAGTAGCTTCGATATATCCTCTAAATTTATCCAAAGCCCATATCACAGCTAAAGCCTCACGTTCAGAAGTACTATAGTTTCTCTCCGCTGAGGTAAGAAGTCTGCTGGCATATTCCACAGGATGCTCATCTGCACCCTCACCCTGTAAAAGTACAGCTCCTAATGCATAACTGCTTGCATCAGTGCGGATGATGTATGGTTTTGTTTCGTCACTTTGTTGAAGTACCGGGGCGGTAATTAGGGCATTCTTTAACTGATCAAATGCTTCTTGTTGTTTTTCCTTCCATTGCCATGGAATATTCTTTTTGGTCAAATCACTTAGAGGACGCGAAATTTCCGCAAAGTCTTTGATAAAGCGACGATACCAGCTGCACGTTTGCAGAAATGATAAAACTTCAGATACGTTGCGTGGAGCACGTCTATTTGCTATGGCCGAGATTTTATCAGGATCTACCGAAATTCCTTCTATGGTGATTAAATGTCCCAAATATTTTACTCGAGAACATGCAAAATGGCACTTTTCTCTTCTAGCGCGTAACTTGAACTGTCGGAGTCTGTCAAATACTACCTGTAAGTCTGGTATGTGATCTTCAAAGGAACGCGAAAGAACAATCAAGTCATCTAGATATGCTAATACAAATACGTCACCACAACCGCGTCGGAAATGATCGATTAACCTCTGGAAAGTTCTAGGCGCGTTTTTAAGTCCAAATGGCATTCTCAAATATCGGTAAGTTCCGAATGGAGTCACAAAACCGGTTTTATCACGATCAGCCTCGTTAACACTGATTTGATGATAAGCACTACGTAGATCTATGGTACTCATGTAGAAAGTGCGTTTTGCAGCATGCAGAAGGTCATCCATTCGAGGAAGCGGGTAAGAATCACTTACAGTAACAGCGTTCAGTCTCTGGTAGTCGATACATAAGCGAACATCACCTTCATCCTTTGGAACCAAGACAACCGGTGCAGCCCAAGGACTTTCACATTCTTCAATGATACCATTCTCTAGCAGTTTATCCAGCTCTTTTCTTAGCTGTTGTTTACGTGTTGGAGTCATTCGATAAGGAGGTAAGGCAATAGGCGGATGGTCACCTGTGTTAATGAAATGAGTTGCATATGGAGTTGGCTCTCCCCCCTCTTGAAAGATATCCTCATTTTCGTGAAGCAAAGTACTTAAAATCTGCTTTTCTTTTTGGTCTAAATTGGTTCCTTCCTCAGGACGCAAATCCTCCAAGCATGATAATTCGACAGGCTCTGCATTATGGGATAACTTCGGTGGTGGCGCTTCATAGTTAAGGGAAAATTTTACATCTGGGTCGTCACCAAAATTCCAGGAATTTTGAACTAAGTCAATAGTTATTTTTGCATCTTGTAAGAAATCAATGCCGAAAAGAGTACGGTTATCTTTTGCTTCTGGAAAAATGATAAATTTTGTTTTGATACATCGACCTTGCAAAAACACATTTTGTTCAGTAACTAAAATGTTTTCTGTTTTTCCATTACCATCGGCTAATTTTACAAAAATCGAGCTTTCCTTAAAACTTTGATTTTCTTTCTTTAAAATTTCGTATAACAAATGTCCAGCAACACTCTGTTTAGCAGCGGTATCAACAAGTCCTGTTCCTTGGTGTCCTAAAATTCCTACTTGCAAAATAGGTCGCGAACGCGGCGCAATGAGGGTTTCCATACACATAAATTCCGTGGCTGAGGCTTCTATACCATTGCATGAAGGACATTTGGATCGGATGTAACCAGGTTTTCCACAACCATAACACCGGATAGGAGTAGTTACTTTGTCATTGTCAGCAGTGGTTTGAGATGTTGATGGATGAGTATTTGTTTGCGCTACCTGGGACTTAGTCGCATTCTGTGTTTGAGGGGTATTTAACTTTTTCATCTCATTTGATTTAGATTCGGATTTAGATACAAGTTTTCGACACTCATCTTTCGTATGACCTACGTACTTGCAATACTGGCAACGCGGACGCTTAATTTCTTTTTGTTCCACTGGAGCGCGAGTATCCGGTACATAAGTTTCTTCAACTGACCTACAACTTTTCAAAAGTTCAGTAAAGGTAGATATACTCTCACGTGACACTTTTTCGCGAATACGGCGGTTTAGTAGTCCATATACCATGTCAATTTGAGTCTCTTCACTTAGTACGCCTGGTGGTATTTGCGCAAGAATGGAACGAGCTTTACAAATGAAGATATCACTCGGTGTATTAAAGTCTTGTTCATTGGCGAAGAGTTCGCGATACACACGATAAGGTGGTTTCTGTGGTCCGAAAACAGTTTTTAATAGATCTATGGCCTCATCCCATGAATTAACAGAAGCTTTTACCCCTTGGTACCACGTAGCTGCAAATCCATCAAGTAACATTGGAAGTCCTTTGAGGGCGTTTTCGTTAGATACTAACGCGCAGTCCTTGTAAATAATAATCGCGTCTATAAAAGCATTTACATCTGAGTCTTTTGTTCCGGTAAAGCGCGAAGAACAGTTCGAAAAGTTACCAGTTTGTGATTGTGCTAAACTTGGTATTACCCTACTAGGTTGATTGTTTATAGTTAACCTCGATAAGAATGTCTCAAATTGTTCGTTTGTAAACATGATATTTCCTGGCATTGTCGGACTTTGTGGTGCACAATTTTCTTCTTGAGACATGCTGCCGGTTTTATGACTACGAAGAAAGTAAACTCGCTTACCTTTCTCCTTCGTGTCAGTTTGTTCCATACACAACGGTATCCTTACTTACATTCACCTATTTTAACCTATTAAGGCTGCTACACCCTGTATATCGGAGCCTTAACAACTGATGATTGGTGATAGAGCGATGAACTTGCACGTAACTGACGAAAATGTCTGTAGACGCAGCAAGTTGTTTAATAGTCACCGAGTTCGTACACACTTTTTACAGACGTCGGGGTGTCATGCACATATAATCCCAAAATTGTCCGTGAATGAAAAATGCACTGAACGTATGTATAATAAAACACTAAAACTCGATAAACACACTATTTTCTCCGTCTCTCTGGCCACAAGTTGGACGCCACTATAACTAACTGGGTGGTTAGTGAAGATTTTTCGGGGTTTTCAGAAATAACAGAGAAAACTGTGCTATGCGGGAGTTTATTATGCTAAGTTAGGTTAGGTTACACCACGAGCGCGGGTATCTAGATTATATGCCGAACTCTCTTCGGAAACATCCGATCTCTGCCGGGCCAAGTAACAGGGTCGGCTTCTTGGTATTTTACGCGTTACAAAATTTAAAAAACATTCAAATTTTTGAAGTCATACTTTTCAAAAAAACTAATGATGCAATAAATTCAACATTTTAAAAAAAAAGTCGAGATTTAAAAAATCCGGAAAAGCCCGAAAAAAGACGACATTTTGAATAAATCCAGTGATTGAATTATCAAAAAAAGTCGAAACTGTGAAGAAAGAAAAAAGTCGACATTTTGAATAATTAAAATTTAAAAAATTATTAAATTATAAAGAGCAGCCAAAATTGCTGAAATATTTATAAATAGTTGAAATTAGAAAGTCAAGATTTTTAATTAAGTTGAAATTTTGAAAAGTAGTCAAGAATTTTAAAAAAGGAGAAATTTTAAAAAATTGTCGAGAGTTGAAAAAAATTAGAATTTTCAGAAAAAAAGGTTGAAGTTTTTGACCGCTTCAAAATTGTCAAAAATATCTAAATTTTAAAAAAATTTAAATTAAAAAAAAATCAAATTGAAGTCATTCTTTTTAAAAAAAAGTCTAAATTTTGAAGAATAATAAAATTTTAAGAAGTCGAGATTAAAATAATCTGGAAAAGCCCGAAAAAAGACGACATTTTGAATAAATCCCGAGATTTAAAAAAAATGAAATTTTCAAAAAAAAAGTCGAAACTGTGAAGAAAAAAAAAGTCGAAATTTTGAAAAATAATTAAAATTTAAAAAAGCTTTAATTATAAAGAATAGCATTACAAAGTCAAAATTTTTACAAAAGATGAAATTTTGAAAAGTAGTCAAGAATTTTGGAAAAGGAGAAATATTGAAAAATTGTAGAGATTTGAAAAAATTTATAATTTCCAAAAAAAAGTCGAAATTTTTGACCGTTTCAGAAACGTCAAGTTTATCAAAATTTTTAAAAAATTATAATTTAGAAAAATCAAATTTTTGCAGCCATACTTTTCAAAAAAACTGTGAAGAAAGAAAAAAGTTGAAATTTTGAAAAATAATTAAAATTTAAAAAATCTTTAAATTATAAAGAATAGCCAAAATTGTTGAAATATTTATAAATTGTTGAAATTACAAAGTCAAGATTTTTCACACACACATTTTCAAAAAAAAAGTCGAAATTTGGAAAAATAGTAACATAAAAAAAAGTTGAGATTTAAAAAAATCGGATAAGTCCGAAAAAAGACGACATTTCGAATAAATCTCGAAATTTAAAAAAGTGAAATTTTCAAAAAAAAAGTCGAAACTGTGAAGAAAGAAAAAGAACGAAATCTTGAAGAAAAAATGAAATTTTAAAACAGTAAAAATTATAAAGATAAGCAAAAAATAAAAAAAAAATTTTTTTAGAAAGGTTCAAATGCTTTCGAACGCAATTTTAGATTTTTTAAATTTTTTACAAAAAAAAGTTTACAAAATAAAAGAAAAATTTTGAAAAAGGCCTAAAATTAAAAAATCTAAAAATGTTGTTAAAATGAGTACCAATTTTGAAAAATGAAATTCAAAAACTCAACATTGTCCAAAAAAAATATCAGTAAATCATTTCAAAATTTTTAGAGACAAATATTTTCAGAAAAAGTTCACACAAGTTTTTTAAAAAAATGGACATTTTTAAAAAAATTGACATTTTGAAAAAAATTGAAAGTTGTACAAAATTTTGAAAGAAGTAAAAGTTCCGAACAAATCAAACATTTTTCAAAAATTGATAATTCTGAAAAAATGTAATCCTTCAATTTTCAAAAAAAAAATTAAGTTTTAAAAACGAATCTAAATTTGCAAATCTAAATTAAAAAAAAAAACATTTTTCGAAATTTTGAAAAAAATTAAAAATTTTGAAAAAATTTAAAATTTTGAAAAAAAATATACCTCAACACTGAGGGTGTTCGTATAGGACAATAGAGGGTCAAACTGCATTTTTCGGTAATCCATAATTGATGAACTTCTCTCAAAATTGCTAGTTTACAGTTTTCATTTTTCCCTAACATTTCGATTAGAAACTGAAAATTTCGATTTTTTTGAAATTTTGACTTTTCTGAAGTTTTGACTTTTAACCTCTCAATTTCGACTTTTTTCTCCAGTTTTAACTCGACATTTAGAAACAACTTGGATAAAAAGTGCATTCAAACTCCGAATTTTGAGAAAAATATCGAAATATTGAGAAAAATGAATTTCACGAGAAAAGTGAAAACTTTAAGATTTGTGAAAGTTTTGTAAAAATTTCAACTTTGAACTCTGATCCAAGTTGGAGAACATTTATAAAATAAACTGTTTTGGAAGTTTTGTTATGTTTGATCCAATAAGCGAAATAATTCCATATGAATGAAAATGTTTTCGTCTGCACTCTTCGCCCCATATTTCGCTAAAGGATCATCACGTACATCTCGTGCACGTGGTGGTGTATTAAACGGTGGAACAGCATCCAGCAGTTCGATAATAACGTAGGGTAGGCAATGGCGAATGAATGTAGTCTCTCTCTCAGACGAAGTTGTTCGCCCACGACCTGGAATCCGAGCCCAGTGTGGGCGACCCAGGCGTGGGCGTAGACAAACTAAACCGCCTACGTACGGCCGAACGACCGTGCTGCCTTCATCCCGCCGGCAGTTTCAAGGGCACGAGGCTGCCGTGCACGGGTTCCACCTACAATATCTGCACTGTGTCAAGGGGTCGCTGCCAACCCCTCGAAATGCAGACAGCTAGGCGAGCAATTGGGTTTTGCGGTACACACGTGCCGAAAGATTAACTAACAACAGGGTTGACATGGTTCGTTTGGGGCCGCGGAGCTTTAAAAATAATGTTTGCATAAATTGCGATGCAAAATATGAATTCCAGATTTTAAGACAATAAATCGCAGATCAATCTGTTTGATTTTTTATGACAATTTGAAGCATTTTTAAACAACGCCTATAATTTTTTTCTTACAAAATACTGTTCTGATCTTTTTGGACATTTGTAACTTGAAATCATAAGTCATTGACTAATTTGGTTCTGAAATATCGATCGATGTCTCGATTGGCTAATACCGATTCTACGTCTCAGAGTGGAACAACGTGAACAAATTTTTGGATTATTTCGTACAAAGCTGGCCTGATAGAAAGTAAAATAAAACTATTTCCAGCAATTTCGAACTTTGGCCTTTGGGGGATAGGGGTATCTAACTTCTTCTATTTTTATTATTAAAAATAATTTTCATGGAAACTAGAAAACCGTCGTTTCCTTTAGAGGATGGAAAACATAGTTTTTTAGATTTTTTAAAACAATTTTAAACTCGAATATTAGAGGGTTTGGTTATTAATTTCAAATTTTTCTTGAAATTTCGACTTTTTATCGAAATTTCCTAGAATGTCTCCTTTATAAATTTTGTATTTTTTTTTATTTGAAACTTGAACCTTTATTCTAGAGTTTAAGCTCCAACATTTAATTTTTTTTTCCTAAATTTCCATCATTTTTTTTTCAAAATTTCGACTTTTTCTTGAAATGTTAACTTTTTCTGAAGATTTTAATTTTTTGTTGTAAATTTCGATTTTTTTAATCCAAATATTAGGCTTTTGTTGAAATTTGAATTTTTGCTGAAAAATTCGACTTCTTTCAAAATGTCGACAATTTTTCCAAAAATTACAGATACTTTTTTTGCATTTTTTTTTTTGTAAATTTCGAATTTCAAAATTTTGTTTTTTTTGAAGGTTTGACCACAAAATCAACTTTCTCTTTTCTTGAGGTTTCGAATTTTTTTGGTAAAAAATTCGCCCACTTTGGAAGCTCGTAGCTCCAAGGGGACAAGTTGTAATGCAATTTATTCAAGAAATCTGAAAGCACGCCACGGAATTACGCGAAAAAGTTAGATTTTGTAAATGCTTAACTTATAACATATTGCCCGCAAATAGAGCCTTAAGGAAACTCGTAAAAACGAAATCATTGGTGGTTGAGCGTGATCAGCGTTATTGTAGAAAATTATAGTTATAGTTGAATCTGCTAGCTAAAGCCTTTTAGGACGAACCGCTTCAGAGTTATAAGAGTTTTAAACTGAGGAATTGCTGAAAAAAGGACCAAGTTCATGACCCTTTTAGGAGAAGCTGCTTAGAGATAGGAAGTCTTTCAGTTTTTTCTCACAATTACACATTATTTAGCTGCTCTTGCGACGAGTTTGCCCCGTCTGAGATAATGCAATGCTCAATAGAAAATTGATGTGACGGCGTGCATTTTCGCCCCCTTTGAAAGCTTGTAGCTCCAAAGGGTAAGCAGTTACACAATTTATTCAAGAAATCTTAAAATCACGCCACAGAATACGCGAAAAAGTTAGATTTTGTAAATGTTTAAATTTATTGCCATATGGCCTGCAAATAGAGCCTTGAGGAAACCCGTAAAAACGAAATCGTTGGTAATTGAACGCGAACAGCGTTCTTTACAAAGTTTTCCCAATTGTAGTTAAATTTGCTAACCAAAGACTTCTAGGATGAACCGTTTCAGAGTTATAGTTTTAAACTAAGAAATCGCTGAAAAAACCGACAAAATTTATCTTTTCAGGAGAATCTGCTTAGAGATAGACGTCTTCCAATTTTTTCTTACAATTTTACATTATTTAGCTACTCTTGTGACCAGTTTCCGCCCTTCTGATATAATAAATGCTTGGTAGAAAATTGTATGTGATGGTTGTTGAAAATTTGAGTCATTTGAATATTTTGATTTCTGTTTGAAGATATACACCACAAAATAGACTTAAACATTTTCGACTTTTTTTTGAGATTTAGATTTTTTTTTGCATAATTCGACTTCTGTTGAAAATTTGACTTTTCTTTGAATAATTCATCTTTTTTTAAAATTTGGATTTTTTTCTCTAAACATTGAAAAAATAGTTTTATTTGCATTTTTCTGAAAATGTAGAATTTTTGGAAGGTTTGTTTTTGTTTTGAAAAATTTTTTTTTGCATAATTCGACTTCTGTTGCAAATTTGACTTTTCTTTGAATAATTCATCTTTTTTCAAAATGTCGATTTTTTCTCAAAAAATTACAAAAATACATCTGTTTTTTTGAAAATTTTCGACTTTTTTTAAACATTTTCCCTTTTTTTCTAAATTCTAATTTTCTTATAGAATTTGGATTTTTTTTCCAAAATTCTGGCCGAAACTTTGTACCTTTTTTAAAATTTTCTGTTTACTCTGACTCTTTTAAATAAAATGTCGGTTTTTTCTTGAAATTTTGATTTATGATTTAATTTTTTGAAAATTTCGTTTTTTTAAATAAGATTTATACGCAAAATTTTGACTATTTTTGTAAAGATGTCTTTTTTTTAATTTCAAGAAGGTTTTGAAATTTTTTCGAAAATAATGTTTTAATAATTGCGACTTTCTTAAAAATTGACCCTTTTTTTAAAAAAATGTCAGCATTTTCAAAATTTCGAGTTTTCTATTTATTTTGAAATTTAGGATTTTTAAAAAAAATTCGACTACTTTCGAATTCAAAATTGTAACTTGAAAATTTCGACATTTGAATTTGAATATTTTCAAACTTTCTACTTTCTCGAAAATAAATTGACCTTTTCTTAACAGATCGTTTTTTTTCGAAATATTGAAGTTTCCAGGGAAATTTCATGAAAAAATACATGCTTCTTGCATTTTTAACATAATTTCTTTTCAAAATTTTCACTATTTACCTAAAATTCTGAGTTTAATCTTAGAATTTTTCTTTTTTTTTTTTTAATTTAGAGTTTTGATTCCTAATTCTGCGAAAATGTCCAAATTTAGAGGGAAATAAGTAAAGCTGGCCAAATTCAAACTGAACATTAAAACAAAATTTCAGATTTAACTTTAAATTTGAACTAAATTTGGGCTTCAAATTTTTGACCTTTGCCCCAAATATCTTGGTGTAAACTTAAAATTTTTTACGAACATTTTGTCTGTGAAATAGATATTTCGACTTCTTTCTAGACATTTTAATCTTGTTTTGAAATTCGAAATTTCGACTAATTCGAATAGGATTAAAAAAGCAATATTTTAATTAGTGACGTTGAGTTTTGAAAAGAAGTGCATCTGGATTACTTTTGTATTTTAACGGAGAAATATCTTTTCATGTGTGTCATCCTAAAATCGATGAACTCGGAGTTACACATTTGCAAAATGACATCAAATGAATGTTATCTCGAAAGGAAGTTGTTTGTTTACCGACTGGAACAACGTTGAAGCGTTGTGATACATCCGGAATTGTAATCAATACGGTTTCATATTGTATCAATAATTTTATGCCACTTTTTTAAAAATAAATAAGCCGTCAGTATTTAGCTTTTTTAAACCAGGTTTATGTTTGTTTATTTGCATTGGTCGCGGTTTTCCCTTGCGGGTAATTAAATCATCAAGAGGGTTATTTTTAGTTTAATATACACCTTGACAAATATAAATATACATTATTTGCATATCGCAAGCTAATTAATATTTAATTTATTCCCCGGCTTAACTATTTTTAACTGCGTTGAAATCCCACGACTTTTTTTTCATTATTAACGATAAAAATAAACTAGACTTGAGCTTTTTTAAAACTCAGTAAAATTAAGGGTTAACAAAAAAAGTGAATAATTACAAATTGCTATGCTATGTAATCAACTCTTGTTCTTTCCTTTTAGTGAGATGTTTTACGATGCCTGTTCAGCTGTCGAATACCTATTGCATTACTTATGGGCCATGTGTACAAATAACCAGTGTTTGTTCCAGACTCTGGTCTGTTCATTTCTTTGGTGTTAAAAATGTCGAACAGAGAATTAGGGTCAATTTTATGACCTTCTACCAAGGAGCTCCTCCCATTTAAATTGTCTGCCCGTGTTTATTTCAACAATGCGCTATCGTTATTATGTTAATATATATCTCTTTGTCGAGTCTTCTTGAACCCGTAACCCTTCACTAATTACGCCACTTTGTTACAGTTGTAAACTACACAATTAGTTCTTTGTTGTAAACTAGCTTTTGCTCGCAGTCTCGTTCTGTATCGTCAGGGGTTAAATTTAAACGTAGGAAAGCTAATTCGCACACTGAAACTTGAAAAGTCGTAAAAAACGCTAGTCAGTGTAATAATAAGAGTGAAATACCTAAAGACTGCAGGAACGATCCGTCCTTTTGAAATTTTTTCTTTTGAAATACCAACTTTTCTATCAGAACTTTTATAACTGGCATGTTCATTCCGAATATTGAGTTTTGATTATTTTTCTCAATATTTCGACTATCAACTTCAACCTTCTAAACTCGAAAATGAAAGAAATATTCCATATAAATATTTAAACATTTTTCAAACTTAGAAACTGGAACTGAACTTCTACTTCTTACTTTCTGTAGAAATTTTTTAGAAAAAGTCGAAAGATTTAGTGGACATGTGGCCATTTAAAGTTCATTTTCGAAATTTCAATCTTAATTTCAAAATTTAGATTCAAAACTGGAATGTTTTATTCTTTTCGTGGAATTTCGATTTTTAAATTCCACCTTTGACATTTCGTGAAAGTGTAGAAAAAAAAATTGAAATTTCGTTGTTAACCTCAACATTTTGTGAACTTTTTGAATTTGAAATTTAAAAAGGATTGAGAAAAGCATCAAAATTATGAGATTAAAATTTGACAAAAAAAATTCTAAACTTTAAATATCTAAAAAAAAATGGAATATGTAGTCGACAACTATTGAGAAATTTATTAAAAAATTGTGCCACGAGTTGATTTAACAAAGGACAGTACAAAGAAATATTACCTCTATCGAATAAAATCTCTTTTAATGCCTTTGTGGCGATTTTCTTCTATCTAAACAACCAGTAATAATCTCCCAATGTTTTTTTTTTGCAGACGGCTTTGCGAAGTTTCGTTCTACCTTCCCCGAGTGGTGCAAGAGTTATAACGAGGGTGCCACGGATAGTTCTGGGGCCTTAGCGGCGGCTGCCGCCGGTCCCGATCCTCTGCCCTTGATGGGACTGAGATCTCTGCGAATATCCACGACACCCCTTCACAGGCCCCCGCATAGGAGTTGCGACAGTTTGTCTTCCACTGCAAACAGTTCCACTGATAGTTCAGATACCGACGACAGATGTGATAGTTCACTGGGTAAGATTCTCCGCCTTCCAGTTTTCTGGTACTTGGATGAATTTGCATTGTAAATCAAGACAAGATTTAAAATCCAAAAATATCTTAATAGGAATATTTTGGAATTAGTTAATTCAAAGTTTAAGGGAGCCACATGGAATAAGCGAAAAAGTGAACAAAAACTAGTCGCACCAAATTTTTTCCATAAGGGTAGACTCCATGCACATGGATTTTTTTCCTTGTTTTTTTGATGCGAAATGAGCGAATTTTTTTTTGGATTAAGATATGATTGTTTCAACTTTTTTTATTTGGTCTACCCTCTATTACACTACTGAATTATCTAATGTTATTTTGTTTTATTTTGGTTATTTTAAATGCTTATCAGTGATTGTTGATCGTTAAACAAGCATTTGGCGAATTAAAAATAAATCAGTCGCTGCTTAGAGCAATTTGAAGAAAATTGGCCATTCTTTTACTTAAAAAAAGAGAGTAACTAGAAGATTGGTTGAAATACAAATCTTGTCCCTTGAAACCAAGAAAGATTAAAAAACACAACAAAGGTTGCTCTAACGCGTTTCGATAGCCAAGCTATCATCTTCAGAAAAATACTAACCCGCGTTAGAGCGTGGCTATTGAAACGCTAGAACAACCTTTATGGTGTTTTTTAATCTTTCTTGGTTTCAGGGGAAAAGATTTGTATTTTAGTTTTTGAAGATAACCAAGGACCAGTCCGTTCCACCAAAATAGAAGATTGGTATTTTGGAAGAAAGCACAAGTGATGAAATTGTAGATAAATTAATGCAGCTGACTTAATTTGTTATCTAGATTTGTTTTGCACTGAGATGATGTTTAAATTCCAAGTAAATGACCTTGTACACACTGTGGCTGATTCTAAATCATTATTCGCACAAACAGGTTTTTTTTTTTCATTCATTGGGTACTTTCATTCATGGCGTATAAGGTAATGTTTAATAACAATATCGTCATTGCTAAATATACGATTCAATTATGAATCGATTTCATTGACTTTGAGCTCGGATCGCATCTGAATGTCTAATAAATAATTTTATCTTACACGTGTCACTTAAACTCCAATGTCACCTTACATTTATAAAGACCTGTTAATTGCATCCTTTATTATTATTTTATTAATTAAGTAAGGGCCAAAATCATGCGTTTTTGCAAATTTGAATTTTTTAAGTTCCAATTTTTTATCATTTTTTTCCAAAATCTTAAACACTTTTGAAACATGTTTGCTATAAACTTTAATATCATTTTTTAAAAATTTTAAATGTTTTCTCTCCACTAAACATACAATTTTTGACTTTAAATCAATGTTTTTCATTTTTTTCTCTAACTGTTATATTTTCCTTGAAAATTTGAGTTCTCTTTATAGATTAGTCAGCCAATAAAATAAAATATTTGGAGATTTTAGTCAAACATTTTTATTGAAATTTATATTTCGAAATTCAGTTTTAATATTTTGAGCGAAAACTCGTAACTTAGAAAAAGGGGAAATTTTGAATTTGTTAAACTACAACTAGAGGATTTGATCCCGGGATCCTGATTTTCGGAACTCGGGATTCCGACCGCTTTTTAATCCCGAAATTTTCGGGAATAAGTTCTTTCGACCCCGAGATTTTCGAGATTGGCATCATTTTAAAAAAAGTTGTAAATAGTTGCATCTATAGAAAGGCTCAGTGTCGATGTTTTCAACAAAATTACTTATCTGTTATTTTAATATAAAATAGAAGTTTTATTCTAAACAAGCAGCACTGCCATGGGTTCATTATGCTTGGTTTGAAATTAAATTGTTGCATCTTGAACTAAAAGGTTTAGTAATGTGACACTAGATGCGTTATTTTTCAGATTAAGGGAGAGTAAGGGGGTCAATAGTGACGTCACAAAGTTCCGATTTTTTTGAAGAATTTTACCTTTTTAAAAGTTTCGAACATTTTTGAAAATTTCGTCTTTTCTTAAAAATTTACATTTCAATTTAGTATCTCTCTGAAGATGACAGCTTGGCTGTCGAAACGCGTTAGAGCAACTTTTGTTGTGTTTTTTAATCTTTCTTGGTTTCAGGGGATAAGTTCTGTATTTCAATTTTTGAAGATAACCAAGGACCAATCCGTTCCACCAAAAATCAATTTAACTATTTTGTTGAAAAAAATTGATTTTTTAAACATTTTGACATTTTTTAATAATTTCGACATTTTTCGAAATTTTGTTTGAAAATTTCACCATTTTCCTATTTCAATCCTTTTCTCTCAAAATTGTAACTTTTTGAGAATATCATTTCTTTTTTCAAAATTTCGATCCTTTTTTGAAAATTTTGAAAAGTAAATTTTTCAGAAAGAGTCGATATTCACAAAAAGTTTAAATTTCGAGAAAAAGATTGATCCTTTTCTAAAAATTTTGACTTATTTGAAAAAAAAATTCAATATTTTGCTTTTGTTTGAGAATTTTGACTGATCAAAGTTTTTATTTATTTTCGAAAATTTAGGCTCTTTTGAAAATTTTGATTTTTTTTAAGATTTCGTTATATTTTCAAACGTTTGTTGTTTGAAAATTCTCATTTTTTCCAAAATTTGAACTTTTCCCATTTTTGAACTTTTCAAAATTTCACTTTTTTCGAAATTTAAAATTGTTTGAAAATTTCGATATTTTTTAAATTATAAAAAATTGTCGATATTCCTAAAAATGTTGGCTTTGTTAGTTTTCAGCTATTACTTTTCAAAACTTTGAATTTTCTCATGACTGTTTTTTGAAAATTTAGATTCTTCAAAATTCCATTTTTTGTTGTTGAGAATTTCGATTGTTTACATATCGGGAAATTTTTTTTTGTCGATTTTTTGAAATTTTGAAAATATCGTTATTTTCAAAATTGTGTGAAAAGGTCGACAATTTTTTTAAAAATGTTTCAAAATTTCCATTTTTTTCAAAACCTACAATTGAAATTATCAACATTTTAAAAAATGTTCTATTTTCTTCCAAATTTTAATTATGTAAAATTCTGATTTTTTTCGAAAAATTTTACCTTCAAAATTTGGATTATTTTTGAATATTTGAACTTTTTTCATAATCTTGGGTTTTCTTCAGTATGAAGACTCCAAAAAATTCGTTTTACTTTGAAAATTTGACAGAAAATTTTTCAATTTTTTAATGTTAATTTTTTTTCAAAATCTCGACCGTTTTTGAAATCTTATTCTACTAATTTTCAAGATTTTTACCTTTTTGAAAATTACAAATTTTTTTGAAAAATTATCGTTTTCTTCAAATGTTCAGATTTTCAAAATGTTAACTTTGTCAAAGTATTAAATTTTTTTTTAGAATTTCCATTATTTTTTGAAAACCTTGGAATTCCTAATTTTACCGTTTCTTTGAAAATTCTCACGCTTTTCAAAATTATAACTTTTTTTTGAAAATTTCAATTTGACTTCTTGATTTTTTAAATTTCAACCTTTTTGATAATTCCGCCTAATTTTCTAAAATTTAGACTTAAAAGTTTCTTTTTTTTTATATATCAATAATTTTCGTTTCGAATTTAAATTGGAAGTGTAGACTCTTTTTTGGAAATGCTAGTTTAAAACTTCGATTGTCTTAATAAATTTATTATTTTTGTCAAAATTTGTACTTAAAAAAAAGAACCTTACTTTAACTTCAATTTTTTAAACTTAAAAATTCTAGAATATTTTCAATAAGTTTCAAGTATCGAAATTTCTATCTTTTCCTGAAAATTCCCAGTTTAAGTTTAAAAGTTTTATTTTGTTAAAATCAACGGTAATGTAAAAATTGAAAGTTTAAAAAAATTTCAACGAATTTTTTTGAAAATTTCACCGCTTTTTAAAATTGTAGAATTTCTGTGATTACCGATTTCTTCAATGTTTAAATGTTATCTAAAATATCTATTTTTTTTAAATCTCAGATTTTTTCTGGAAATTTTAAGTTCCTATGAAAATTTTTAAAATTCCGATACCTTCTTTTGAAAATTTCGACTTTAAAATTTTGATTTGTCAAACAAATTTGACTATTTTAAAAATTTTGACTTTTGAAATACAATTTCGAACTTTTTGGAACTTCGCCTTATCTTCAATTTTTAAATCCTTTTTCGTAAATCCCTTTTTTTCCCCACAATTTCGATATTCTACAACATTTCACACTTTTCAAATTTTCGTTTTTTTAAAAATTTTAAATTTTCCAAAATTTTGACTTCAAAATTTTAAGCGTATTTAAAGGCTTTCTTTTGTGATAATTTAAATTTTCTTCAATATTTAAACTTTTAAAAAATTCGGCCTTTTTGAAAATTTTAATATTTCAAATTTACGATTTTTTTTTTAATTTAGTTTTTCTTTCAAAATTGAAAATTGGAAAAGAGTTTCGAGATTTCTCAACAAAAATCTGACATTTATTTTTGCACTATTTTTGGATTTTATTTAAAATCTAAAAATATAAAAAAGTTCGAGAATTTTGATTTGTTGGTTGAAAAGCCGATTTTTTTATTTGTAACCCTCAATATCGAAATAATCCCAGGATCCCGAATTTTTTCAAGCTTTATATTTCAAATTTAAAATGAATATTCTGAGAAAAAATATACCCAGACAAGTTCGAAATTTGGAGAAAAAGTCGCAATTTTGTCAAAACTTTCGAAATTTTTAAAAAGTCAAAGGTTTCTCGAATTAGTTTTTAAAATCCGTTCAAAATTTTAAAAGTTCACAATTTATAAAACCAGGTTGTTCAAAAAGATCAGAATTTTTAAGAAAACGTGGTTTACAAAAAGTGGTTTACAAAAATTCAAAGTTTCGAGAAAAAGAGAAAGTAGAAATCTAAAAAAATCGAAATTTTTAAAAATACTCAAAATTTTCAACAAAGCACATATTCCGAAAAAAAGTCAACGCATAAGTCTGCCGCCGATGATAGAAGGTCA
Source organism: Dastarcus helophoroides (assembly GCA_028583605.1). NCBI lineage: Eukaryota > Metazoa > Arthropoda > Insecta > Coleoptera > Bothrideridae > Dastarcus > Dastarcus helophoroides. Next base: position 21,764,495 of record CM053325.1, on the reverse strand, counting down.
AAATGTTTGGAAGTAAAGAAATTCTGAAAAAAGGTGAAACATTTTACAAGACAAAACTTCGAACAAATTAAACTTTTCAATAAAGTCGAAATTTTCTATAGTCCAAATCAAATTTAAATTAAAAAACTTCGAGAAAATTTAAAAAAAGCCTCAAAACTTCGAGAAATAATGAAAGTTTTAACAGTTGTTCGACATTTTTGGTATTTCTTGAAGATTTGAATTTTTTTTAATTTTCTCAAAATTTTTTGTAATGAAATTTGATTTTTATCTAAAATTGAAAATTTTCAGAATAGGTCAAAATTTTCAAAAAGAACCTGTTCAAAAACATTGAATTTAATGGACAACATTTTTAAAAGGGCTCGAAATTTTTATAAAAAATCGTCATTTAGTATCAACATTTTTTAAAAAATTAAAATTTTCTAAAAGTCAACATCTTTAATAAAGACAAAATAAAAATATATAATTTTTTAAGAAAGGCGGAAATTACAAAAAAGTCAAAATTTTAAAAAAGTCGAAATATAGCAAATAAGTCAAATTTTTTAAATTGAAACTCCTGAAAAAGGGCGAAAATTCCAAAAAAGTCGAAATTCTCAAAAAATTCGAATTTTTGTAAATAAAAGTTTTTGCATAAAAGTCAACACTTGTAGTCAAAATTTTGAACCAAGCTCGAAATTTTCAACAACCTTATAAGTTTTCAGAAAAAAGTGTTTCAAAGAGATCAAATTTACAGAGCCAAAATTTTGAAGAAAACAGTTAAAATTTGGAAAAATGTTCACGTTTTTAAAAAATTCTGAATTATCACAAAAGTCGAATTTTTCCAAAAAAAAATTTTTTTTGGGTGGAATGGTCAAATCTTGTCCCTTGAAAACAAGAAAAATTAAAAAACACAACAAAGGGTCTCTAGAATAAAAAACACAACAAAGGTTGCTCTTGTTGGGTTGTGTTTTTTAATCTTTCTTCGTTTTAGGGGATAAGATTTAAGTTTCAATTTTGGAAAAAGGGACCAGTACACTTTCCACTTTTTTTTGAACGCTAAGATTTGAATTTCGAGAAAACAGTGTTATCAAGTTTAAACTGGAAATGTAAAGTTCTTGGAAATTTTCCAACTCTGGGATGCAGCTGATACGGCCTATTGAAAAATCCTACTTGGTGAAATTATTCAGTATTTGTAACTCGTTCTAACTATTTAACAATAAATGTAACAAACAACGAAGGAATTTCATAACATCTCAATAAAATGTTGCACGTTTTAAAAAAATAAAGCCAAGAAAAGAAGGGTAGATTAAAAATTGTAAAAAAAATCTACGCGATTTATTTTTAACAGTTTGTAATTGTTTCAGGCTTAGAAGAAGATAGAGAATTTCCTGTCGAAATACTTCCGTATTTATTTCTTGGAAACGCAACAAATAGCGAAGATAGTCAAGCATTAGCAAAGCATAGTATACAGGTAAGAACCCAATACTGTAAAAATAATATTGTTTCGCATTAACTAATTATAGTCGAGTAGTAAGCGCCATTTTCGTTCCAGTATATTTTAAATGTCACGCCGGACTTGCCTAACGTTTTCGAGGACCAAGGAAGCATCAAATACATGCAAATACCCATAACGGACCACTGGTCGCAAAACCTGGCAAGCCATTTCCCCAAAGCCATCGAATTTATAGGTAAGTCGCTAATCATATTGACGTCAAAATGTCGCAGCGATCAAATCAGATAAGAAGCAAAGGTTGCATCTGACCCAATGAATATTTTATTAATAGCAATTGGGTTTTCGGGCAAAAGTCGCCGGAGGACGATGTTTTTTCAACCGCATCTGTTCGTTGAGAGAGAAAAGCGTGAAGCGGAGCGTGTTCCGCCGCCACCGGTACCCCGACGCGGAAATCAATAACAGCCGGTGGGAAGCAGGGGCGTAATTCGCTGTTTTTGCAAAATTGGTGCAACCGCTGGAAAATTGTAGATTACACATTGTATTACTTAAAGGATTGGCAGCTGAATTTGGTCAAAACTGCAACGACTGTTTAAAAAAAATTACATGTGTAAAAATTATAATATGCGTTTTCGGCAACGAGAAAAGTATTGCCGAATGCAGGTATATTTAAATCGAAGAATTTGCTTTGTAGGTTTTCATCTTCTTAGGATCCCACCAGTGACATAACTAGGTCTTTGTGTATGAAATTTCAAGGCGATTGCTTCTTAAATTTTTTTTGCTATTGCGAGGTTTTTTTAAAAGAAATCGGGATTTCAAAAAAAAAACAATATCCACATTGTACGAAGGTGGCTGAAAAGTTATGCACACAGGCTTGTAGGACAAGTATTTTGCAAAAGAATTTCAAATATTGTTCAAAAGAAAAGATGACAAGAGAATTATTTTTACAAAAAATGCACGAACATGTTTATGTAAAAATGCATTTAATTCCGAAAAAAACGACAACAAATTTCAAACAAAATGCAAAGTTCATTTTTTCAACTCTTTACTTACAACATTGGGCAGCAACATTTCAAAAAGTTTATGCTTCAGAGGTGAAACGAGTTATTTTTCATTAAATCCAACGCTCTGAACTCGAATAAAACTAGAAAAAAGTCGAATTGTCCATGGTAATGTGTACGCATTTTTGGAGAGAATTTTCACTTGTCATGGAGTCGTTTCCTTGCAGGGCCGCCGCGTATAGGTATCTAGGTTGTTCGCCGCACAAGGGCGACTAACCAAGAGAGTGATTGGTCTCTCTAGAAGTTCCCAAACTTTCCCTAGAATGAAAACTTCATAAATCATGAAATTTTAAAGAAATATATTATTTATTTTGCAGGACGAACAGATCAAGATGTTTTTTTAGTTGCAAATATTTTAGCAAAATTTTATTAGACTAAATTTTCAAAATTAAAATACAGAGTTTGTCTCCTGAAGCCAAGAAAGATTAAAAAACACAACAAAGGTTGCTCGAACGCGTTTCGACAGCCAAGCTGTCATATTTAGAGAGAAACTGCGTAAACGCGTTAGAGCAACCTTTGTTGTGTTTTTTAATCTTTCTTGGTTTCAGGGGACAAGTTCTGTATTTCAATTTTTGAAGAAAACCAAGGACCCGTCCGTTCCACCAAACTGAATTTTTATTCAAAACGGCTCCATTTCTAATAACGAAATTAAAAAAAAAGCGATTTATATAGAAAAATAATAATGATATTATGAGTCCAGTATTTTTATTTATAAATCGAAATCCTTGTCTTCTGGGAATTTTCCTAGAGAGCAACCGCTTCGCTAGGTGGCACTGTTGGTAGTTCAGCTACCTATGATTCACTATACACGCCTGGAGAGCTGCACGAATTTGCAGTCTAGGTTGTATTCTACTTGCATACGACATTGTTGGCGACGGCCATATTTTTCTCTATGGACCAATAGGTGGCGGTAGCCTGAGAGTCAAATGCTTGACGTTCGTTGATTCTTTAGTACTTACTTGTCGGAACATTTATTAGCATTCAAGTTGGATATACCAAACTGACGAGATCTAACAAGATCGAAACCGGTCTTTGGTTTCCAAACTTCGAATCTAATAAATGTTTAAACCTATTGGTCTGTGCATTAGAATCGAAATTTTGTTGATAAGGTCAAAGTGCTGATTTGAGAGTGAGAAAAAAAAACAAACATTTTAAGTTTTGAAGTTAAAGTTATAGGAAAAACATTACAGATGCAAAATGGGAGTTTTGAGAAAACCAATGATATTTAAAAAAAAATATATTCAAAACAACAGACCCGAACAGCGTCTTTAAAAAAATATTGATATTCCACCAAATTTCGAATTTAAAAGTCGAAATGTCGAGAAAGAAATTGTAGTACAGTTTTGAGCTTAGTAATTAAAGCAAAATTTCGAGTTTTTTCTTTCGAATTTGTTTGCTTTTTCATAAAATGTAACATCAACTTCGAAATGTATATTTTTTATAATTTTGAAGGTTGAGTTAATTTCGAGTTCCAAAATTTCTAAAAAAACGGTCGAATAATGTTGTTTATCATCGATATTACAAGAGGAAACCCAAAATATTGAGAATATTTTGGTAAATACATTTTATTTTTTAAAGCTTACTAAAATAGAAATTTGAAATTTCTCATTTGAAGTTTCGGCTTTTTTTTTCTAAAAATTCGATGTTATTTTAAATTCTTTTCCTTAGACTTAAAATTTTATACGAAATATTTTAACTTTTCTTGGTAATCCTAGCTTAAACTTGGAGAAATATTTTATAATAATTTAAAAATTGAAATACAATTCTTGTCCTTTGAAACCAAGTATCTCTCTGAAGATGATAGCTTGGCTATCGAAATCGTTAGAGCAACCTCTGTTGTGTTTTTTAATCGTTCTTGGTTTCAGGGGATAAGATTTGTATTTTTGAAGATAACTAAGGACCAATTCGCTCCACCAAAATTGTAATAATTTTGAGTTTTTTTTAATGCACACTAGAGTAGCAGTTTCGAAATTTTGAAGTAAATTTGGGAAAAAAGACATTTTCAAATTTATATAATATTCTCGTTTTTCAAATTGTAGGTTTAGATTTACAGTTTCATATTTCTCTTTACATTCTCACTCGAATCACTTTGATTTTAGAAAATTTTTGGATTGTTGGGCAAAACTTTAGAAATAAAATCGAAATTTTTATGTTAACGTTGGATTTTCTTACTGTTATTTAAATTTAAATTCAAAATTTTAGAATAAAACTTGTGTTATATTCAGGGTTTCTTTCTTGATTATCGAAATTAAGTTTTATTCGAAATTGGGAAATTTTGAATCAAAAAAATTTAAGGTTATAAGTAGATTTTACGAAAAATGGAATTTTGAGGTTCTTTTTTATATGATTTTGCCGCATTCCTTTCGAAATAGTAGCTCCTTTTAATTTTCTGGTTCAAACCTACATTTTTTATCTTTTTGTTAATTATTTAAAATTTTTGAAAATCCTTATTTAATATTCGAGAATAAAATCATATATTTGAATGAAATTTCCTTATTAAAGTCGAAATGTGTCGTGATTACAAGAATTTTATTATCGCTTAAAATTTCAAGTTTTTTGTTTTTGAAATATTTACTTTTTTTTGATTTTATTTCAAAATTTAGCCTTTTGCACATTTCTCCTAAAACTCTACTTTCACCCAAAACTTATACTTTTTCCAAAATTTCGAATTCTTTGAAATTTTTTTTGAAATTCCTTTGGAAAATCGACTATTTGATGTATTTGCAATCTGTGCTGTTTAAAGTTGCTCATAATGTTCTCCATTTTTATGCCTAAAAAATTTTAGAATTTTTCTAATAAATTACATTTCAAAAAAAATCTATCTCTGCACAAGATTTTTTTAAACCTTTTTTTTTGGAAAGTACGAATTTATTCTTGAAAAAAATCATAATTTTGGATTTAAATTTCAATATAAAATTAAAACTTTAAGAAGAGAAAATTTATTGAATCCGTGTCCCAATGCAATAGTTTCTGACATACATTTTTCTTAAATTGTGCTTATTATAAATTTCGAATTTGTTCTTAAAAATGGTCGGAATTTTAAAAATAAATTCTTCAGTTTACTAGAATACGTTTTTTTTAGTTTTCGAGTTTTTTTTTATTTATGTCTAAATTCAAAATTTTGAAAGTTGTTCTTAGAATTTAATTTCGAACTTCGAACTAGAATTTAAAATGCCTGAAACAGACTGAGTTTTCAAATAAAACCGGAATTTTCAATTTAAACCCAAACTGTTTTTCGAATTATCTATTTGATTTTTCTTGAAAGTAAAATTATTTTTATTGCGACATTTTTTGAAAATTGCTATTCATTTCTTTTCGTTTTTTTTTCTACTTTAAACCCAAGACTGTGATCCCAATCTGATTTAATCGCAACATTTCGATAATAATCCTTAAATAAATTATCTTGATTATGGTCACGAAAAAGCCTAAATATCGAGAGAAAGTTGAAATATCGCTTAAAAAAAGAAGAAAACTTGAGACTGAGGCTGATTTTATAAAAAAAACTCAAAATTTAGAAAAAGGTAAGGTTAGGAAAACTTGGTGTAGTATTTTAATTTTTCAGAAATTTAATAGTCTCAAGAAAAGTAGAAATTTCTGGAAAAATCAATTTCAACTTAAAAGAAATAACTTCGTTTTTAAAATTTTAGTTGCTGTATAAAAAGTGTGTATTTTCATAAAAATGATTCAGTGTAAAGGAAAAAGAACCAACATTTCCAAATTAAAACAGAAATTTTAAAAAAAGATTCTTCAGATTATAAATGAAAGAAAATAAATAACTTAAAATTTTTTTTTTTTTTATCTCAACTTTTCGCTTTGAAATTTCAAGTTTATTAGAAAACAAAAAGTGAAATGTTATGGTTAAAGACTTCAATCCCCAAACTTAAATTTAATCTCGAAATTTCAACTTTATTTTAAAACTTTTCATTTGACCACTAAAAAGAAGAATAAATTTCAATAAGTAATTGAGATTTGGATCTTAAAATTTGAAATTATGAAGTTAAATTTAATTCTAAAGTTTACAGTTTAGGATCGAAATTAAAATATTTTAAGCAACATTTACTTTTCAGAGAAACAGAACATTTTTAAAATGTCACTTTAAAATCTTTTTCACCTTTTTTTCTTTCCTGTTTGGATTTTAATAATTGAACTGTTTGCCCTACCTATCCTCAGAAATTCGAAAAAGAATGTCTCAAAAACCAAATTAGTATTGATGTTATAAGTGTTTCTTGGGAATTTCTTTTTCTTTAAAATTTAGTGCTTATTTTATTTAAATTCTGGAATTCACAACTTATTTTTAAATGTCGATTTTTCAAAGTCGAAAATTTAGACTTTTTTAACTTACCAGTGTCGATTTGACATTCTTTTTTCCTCATATAAATACGACTTTTTATCCAATGTTGTGATTTTAAAAGGGGGGACATTTTACACTTTGTCAAGGGACACGCTTCTTTGTCATAGTAAAGTTAAACCGCATATTACTGTACTCTTTCTCCTTTTTGTGTTGACTATTTTTTCTTTTATGTAATTTGCATTTTGGAAGAGCTTCGCTTCTGATATGGTTGTTGCCAAATACCGTGCCTTTCAGTCTTGTTTTTTCATTCATTTCTCTGCATATGAGTTTCGTCTCTGATATGGTTGACCTAATTTTTGTGCCACCTTCACTTGGCAAGAGTTTTGTCTGTGACATTCTGAGGTATTGTGCTTCCTGTATCGTGCACTGGTGGTCTTTCTTCTAGGCAGCAAATGTTGCTTCTTCCCAAATATAATAGAATTAGCACGATTAATACAGTGAGAAGACATTGCTGTTTATGAATTTAGACTGCAATAATCATCACTTACATATTGAAGACTGTAGTAGCTTACTATTTGCGAGATATTTCAAATTAAAAAATTTACATACTCACAAAAAAATCAGTATGTTAGAAATATATTTTTCGAAATATCCCGAAACTTGCTACGCAAATGTAGAATTTAACAATTGTAAAAGGATTTTTAATATGCAGTAACCCAAAATACGATAATTTTCAATGAAATATATCGGGTGAATCCTAGATTCTGACAATGCATCTATCTCACTGTGAATTTGTATGAAAAATATTTTATTTATTGGTATACGATAGTCTCCAATGAAAACTATTATGGAGCTTAAATGCCTGGTGTATGTAACTCAAAAAGTGGCATAATTGACTTACTACAGTCTTCGTTGGATGAGTCGATATGAAGATTCAATATTAGTTACGCTCTAAATAGAGACTGAGAATATATGACGTAATAAACACAAAGCCCAATGGACATCAATAATTCATGCCGTGCAGGGAAAGGTCAAAACTATGCCCTACAACTTCCAAAAAATAACCTCAGGAAACTTGTAGGGATTTGGACAGGTCACTGTCGATTAAACAAACACCTCCACAGAATAGGAATTATAAAAGATCCGAGTTGTAGGGGGTGCTTAGAAGAACATGAGAGTGTCCAACACGTGATGTGTCACTGCCCGGCACTAGCATCAATCAGAGGATCCACGCTGGGGGACTTCGGGCCTAGTGTGGCCAGTTTGAGAGAGGTGCATCCAAGGGACGTTCTTCAGTTTCTCAGCAAGGTTGGACGGCGGAATGAATGACCAAAGACACTTCAATCACAGGGATAGCACAGTGGGCCCGGAAAGGGTCCTAAGTGCTGGTCTAAACTCTAGGCAACCCACCTCGAATCCAGAATGACATAATAACTTTAGCGAAGGATGATGCATTATGAATTTAGACTGCAGCAATCACTACTTGTATATGGAGCTTCGATCTAAAAAGAAACTGAGCGCCTATGACGCAATAACTGCTTTCAATGAAGAAAAATGCAATATGATGAAAACTTTCATAAACCTTCAAACGTCAATATCTGTGCAGTCAGAACCAACGAACTTTTTTCAATGTGATATTCGTGTTCAGCATTTTAGATTTATTGAGCCTCGGGTAGATTCTCTTAAGAAGTCATTTTATTGTTGCCCAGAGTAACAGTTTCTTTTATTGGTTTGGCATTTTTTGAAGTCAGATAATAACCAGTTGGAAAGAAAACTACGGCTCAAAAAAATTGTAATGTATTACCTGTGTTCTGTTTAAGACATGCTAACTCTATTCGCATCTTACAAATATCTATTGAAATTGGGGTAAAACAGCAAAGCTAATCGAAGACAAAGTTCGTTCTACATCCAGTAAGATAAAATTGTAAGAACCGCACAAGATTATAAATTTCATAATCAATCATCATATTCAGCGTCAGATTATTCTCATTAGATATCTCGACATCTCATTTTCATCTTAAAACTAAGAACTACGCAGAACCACGCCAATTATAATCACAAAATAAAGCGATTTGCATCTGCGATTTATAACGACCTCTTCGCTAAAGAGCGTTTTTCTAAAGCAGCTGCAGGATACAATGATGTTGTCGTGAAGCATCTCCTTTTAGCAACGAAATTGGCTTGCAAAACGTATTGGTTTAAAATCTCCGAGACACGTATAAATTCGATAAGTTTCCTTCTCTAACGACGGTGTTGTGTGCCTGTTTGACCCAAATCGAGGGCCATTCATGTCTGCTCAATGAAAATCGGGAGAAAGGAGGGAACGAATACGTTCGCTCGCTCCAGAAAACTCTGTTCTACCCCGACAACGCAGGACCGTATTTCGAGTTAACTGTATGATTCTGGATAAGAAGACCAAGCTGGGGTCGCATGAACTCTTTCAAAATCGCATCAAAGACGTAATTTTTGCTACATTTTACATAATTGCGTTTTTAATTTTTATGCACACTAAAGTGTTTTTCAAAATAAAGTGTACCAGTTCATGTATATGTATATTATGAACTACAAGGCGGTGTCCTCAGACTTTGCATATCGGTGTATTGTCTAGCTCAGCGTTTTCCAAATTTTTTTGTCATGGCCCGCTTATTTTTATGCTTTCCCTTCGTGACCTACTATAAGATTTTTTAAATATCTTAAAACTTCGTTTTTTTTTCTGAAAACTTCAACCACATTTTAGGTTATAAATCAAAATTTCGTCTTTCTAACAATAATGTTTTTTAATTTTCTTTTCTCAAAAAGTTCGAATTGAATCCAAAATTTTGCTTTGAAATCCCGAATATCGACCAATCTTAAAACTGGATTTTTTCTCCATACTGAACTCGGTAGTTTCTGAAACTTCAAATGTCTGGAACAACTTTTTTAACATTCCAAAATCTTTCTTCAGCATTTTTTATAGAAATAAGATTTGAATCCCAATTTTTTGATTTTTGAGCGCCAGGTTTAAAAAAATGATTACAAATTCCAGGTTTAAACTTGAAATTATGTTAAAAATATCAAGATTTGTAAAGAAAATGTCAAAAATCCAAATAATTTTGAATCTCTTAGAAATTGTTATTTTAAAAATAACAATTTTAGAAAAAAACTGAAATTTTTATTTAAATTTAGTTTAAGTTTTTTATACAATTTTCAGTTTTTCCGTAAATAAAAATGTTGACATTGTTCTTGAATCTTCGAAATTATTTCTAACTTATTATTAACTAGAAATTTAAACCTTTTTCTCAATATTTTAAATTCATTATTAAACATTAAAAATTAACCTCCATATTTTAAGGTTCCTTTTTGAAGATTCTACTTTGAATCACGAAAATTGAACTTTGAAGTTGAAAAAAGAATTTCCAAAACATTTTGAGTCTGATATCTGAAAACACGAAAATAATAAGTACTGAAACAAATTGGGGCTGCCCATGTGCGGATATATTTTGGCAGTAACGAAGATGTCCGTTTAAGAAAGATTTTGCTGTATATCGTAAAACACATGAGTTTATTCCGTTGGACCTTTTGTTAACAAAACCTTGCGTTTTCGTTTCAGATGAAGCCAGATCTCGTCAGAAAGGCGTCCTAGTCCACTGCCTAGCGGGCATCTCCCGATCGGTAACAATAACAGTCGCCTACATCATGTACAAGTGCTCCCTCAACCTAAACGATGCCTTCAACCTCGTCAGAGCCCGCAAATCCAACATAGCTCCCAACTTCCATTTCATGGAGCAACTCCTCAACTTCGAACGTGAGCTGAAACTCGACGTCTCCTCGCACAGTATCCAAGAGCTCAAAGAGCAGATAAAACGGGAGCAAAAGAACCGAGGTAACAAGTCGTCGACGTCGGAACGACGCCACGGTAAATGTAAGAATTGCGCTCGACCGACGGAAGAGTGTAAATGCCAGCAACATTCGGAGTTTTTGAGCCCGCTGGCGCACATAGGTGTTAGTCCTGATTCAGGAATCGAGTTCGACAGATGGGGAAGCGGCACGCCAGGGGAATGAGACAAACAGGGAGGGTCGCAGTGGACATTTTAGTCTTCGATAGGGGATGCTTAAAAGTGTGTCACTGCCCCCCTCCCTGTCAGATAGGATAGTGGATGTTTCCGTATGAATTGTTGAATGGGAGGCTTGTTTCGTGGATTCTTAGATGAATTGGTTGATTTTTGATCCCAGATTTTGTGTTCATTTCATATATTCTGCATTTGGTTGGCTAGTAGTACTTTTGTAATTGATATACATATTTCCCATTGTTAGATGTGATTTGAATATTTCACATTTGAATCTTGATAAATGTAGAAAACTGATTATTCTCACCTAGCTAAAATTATTACTTTGTATAACATGTACAAAGACAGAAGAAATAAAACCTGGTTAATGAGGACTTGAAATACAGATCCCGAGCAATAATCTTGGTATGGCAGGAATAATTTTCTATCCTACAAATAATAGTGTTTAATATCTCATGTGTGATCTTCTATTTAATTATATTCAGCCCTCAAGTTGAATAATTTGTAAAAGGATCAAAACTTCAACATAAGACTCCGCAATTAATAGAATACAGGGGTACCTTAAAATGAATAGCGGAGTTTTAAACTGTTTTTAATTTAACTTGACTTCAGCAGTAATAAAACCTCTGGTAGCAAAACAGAGTATAACTGATTTACCATGCCATACAGCACAATGATGAGCTATAATTGTTGTGTGTCTAAAATGGCTGTTGAATATGATAATTATCTGCGACGTTGTCGGAACATTTAATTAAAAGCAAATTAATTATATAAGACATCTTATTTATGGATAAAATTGTCTATTTTGTATCAAAAAAATAGCCGCATTTGAGTCTATAAGTTGCTTACAAATTTTAACCAAAATCACATTTTAGTATCGCTGCGATCGCGTCTTTCTGCACGATCGATCCAATTACATTTGAAATATTTATGTAGATTTCACTAAAGAGATATTAAAATAAAACTGTTTTTGTACTCCCTGTAGTATTAACCACCACATCTTAATATATAATAAAAAATTAATTACATTTGGTTGAATGTAAGATTTTATTTAATATTTTCTTGTCAACAGTATTATAAATGAAATTGTATAAGAAAGCACACTATTAAATTACGATTATCACTATTTTTAATCTAGTTTGTTCAAAAGTGATTTAAAAAAGATAAATGGTCTCAGATTATCTTGTTGCATAATATTACTTATAATAATGTAAATGGGGTTATGGATAATTGTAATTAAAATCTAAATAACAGTGATGATTAACGCCCAAATTAAAACAAATAAACAAATTGCAATGCAGTTTAAAGTAAAAATATCAAGCTGTAATTTAATATACATATTTGGTTGCGTTGGTATCATGACTCGAAAATTATGGAAATTTCTCTTAAAAATTGTTAAATGAATTTTAATTTATTAAAAAGAAAAAGTGAATAGAAATTGTTTCAATTGGTATCAACTTACAGTTTTAATTCAACTAATTTTGTGCTGTCAAAACTGCTACTAAGCAAAAAAGAAATCATAATTAACAAATATTGGACGCATGAAGAATTAAATAATACTTCTTAAATTGGGAACCCCTTTGATTAATTTTGTGTTATAGACACTAGGAGAACTGTGTTCTAAAATTCCAGTGTGTCTCTTATAAAATTTCAACCAGTTCGCTTCAAAAGGAAACGTCTGTGGGCCCTATGGTGTGAAAAAAGTCGACAATTAGTCAAATTCTGTTGTATCCCGTACTTAGATATTTGCTAAAGTTTTAAGCTTCTATTTATTGTCAACTAGAATTTTATGGAGAAATATCGACATATTTTTTAAATAAAGACTGTCAGGCAGCCTGATTTTTAATTTTGTGCATATTTTTTATTTTTTCTACTCGAAAGGTTTGCTAAGAAAAGAGGATATTTTTCTACCTTGAGCGTAAACTGTTGAATTTTTAAATGTATAAATGAAATGATGGTGATCACCGAAATTCTAACTTAATTGTAGCGAGAGTAAAATTTACAATAAGCAATCTAGTTTCGATGTTTTTGTGTTCATTGAACTGTCTTCCTTTGGCGATTTTTGTTTTTAAAAATGAGACTGATCTTGGATAATTTGGGGAAATTTCTAGAATTTAAGAGACTGTTGTTATGGAAGGCTTATTGTAAATTTTATGATTACGGTTAACTACTTATACAAAGTATTGTCATATCTAAACATGTTAAAGTATAAACGCAATTGCAAAGTGTGGTGGTCTCCTTTGGATACCGCAGCGACCTCAGGCAGCCAGATTGACTGTGGCATTATAAATTCAGTAGTATTGTTGAAACTAACATATAAACAGGACAATTTTTGTGCACTTAGATCATAATTTAAGCACAACTGTCATTTTTTTTTTTAATCTGGCTGCTGAATTAAGTTCTTATTTTTAAGCTTATTTCAGAGAGATAACACTTTGTACTTGTAGAACATAAACAATGTTCTAAAGGTCATTCCAGTTGTTACTGTCTGTTGAAAGGATGGAATAAATTTTCAACATTGTCTATGACTAATTAGTGCCATATTTTAATTTATTATTTTGTTTATACTTAATTCTTGTAAATAGTCTTGCCATTTAATTACTTATTGAACAACGTTGTTAACAATGTTATAGTTACGAAAATATCCCCCCCCAAAAAAGGATAAAAAAATATCACATTTGGTTAATAAGCAAAAATATCGAATCCAGTTTGAAAGTACAAAAATTATCACATTCCAAGTTACTGCAGTTACTGAATGTATTCAATGTGGCATTTTTTTATTTCAAACAAGTAATAGCGTTAATGGAAACCTAAATTTGATTCGTGTGAAGTTAGCATCCTCATGCAATAGTTTTTCAGACCCAAACCTTCCAGTTTCAGGCAAAAAATTTAACTTTTGAGGAAAATGCATTGTACAAGCAGCTCTTTTTAATGTGCCCCCATGTTATAAAGCCCAAACCTTTAACGAGTCCCCTGTTTAAGGCATTTTCCCTTGAAAATAATCTATGCCAGCTGTGCATAAAACCTCTTGTTTTTCTTAAGAGTATTGTCCTATTGTTGCTAAGATCATTCTTTTTATCAAATTGGAAAACTCTGTAATCATTGGTAAATTCCACTTGGAACTGCTATTTGTTGGCTTCAGCCTAGTCTTCCAACAGAGATATATAACTGAAAAAATGTTAACTAAGAAAAGGCAGCAAAAGCTTCTATTAAGAAAATCTACTAATTAATCGGTTAATTATTATTGCAATTAAAATGGTTGCAAACTTCACTCGTTGTATTATCTGTACCTATTCCTCCCAAAATTAGAGCCGTAAAAAATGTTATATAGGTTAAATGATTATGATTCTATAGTTGGTAAATAACTATTGTCAGTAAATGTTTTCATTTTGAACCTGAAACATGTAGATATTACTTTGTAAATGTAAATGTGTTTCTATATGTTAAAAGTTTTTCTATTGTAACATTCCTTTTTAACTACTGTTACTCGACAATACAGTTTTATTCTCTTCAATTTACTTATTGATGTTATTTTATATGTGAAAAATTATATTGTACCAACTAATAACATGTTTTCAGTTTTTTTTATTAATAAATTTTTAATGTGACCAGTTTTATTTCCTGCTGCCTCTAAATATTATGGATAGTCCACTCACAAAGGGTAAACTATTAAACCCTTGAAGCACTAGAAGTAGGAGGTGAAAGTGATAAATGGGGATGAAATGAAAAGCAACAATTTTCTTGTGTCTAGTCATAAATAATTCTTAAAGGACCTATAACAGATTGCCAATCCTTGACAAAAAAATAACTGCAAATCTGGATTTGTGGAAGATGCAACTGCCGAAAATAAAGTCCATAAAAAATAAATGAAATCAAAAGAAAGGCCATAGGACGATAAGCATAGTGAATCGGCCCCAGAAAGAGATCTGGACCATTTTTTGAGAATGTTTTGCTACTAATGAGATTCTCTTTTCCTGTAAGTTTCAGATTTCTATTTTAGTTTTTGAAAAAATCGAAAATAGAAATTTTTTTTTCTCAAAAACGACTTAACCGATTTAAGTAAAATTTGGAAACATTATAGAAATATATATAGGCTATATTCTAAAAAATTTACAGTATAATCGTTATGTTATTTAGGAAAAACGGGAAATTTTTTTCAAAATTATTTTTTTTCTTTATAATAACGTTCTGGAACAATTTTGAAACTAATTTCTGTTTGTCTTTTTTGATGTAGAATACACTTGCAAATTCTGAAACTGATCAAAAAGGTACGCCACATTGAAAAAAAAATAAAAACCGATTTTTTCATTAAAAAATTGATTTATATTTCAATTTCAGGAATATTGGGCTTATCTCAGAGAGTATATTCCTACTAATAGGGTAATTTAACTTTGCAAGTTTTAAGGTTTTATTTATTTATTTTTTTGGAAAAATTGGAAAAAACAAAAGATACGAAAATATTTTTTCTTAAATCGCGTAAAACCGGTTTCAGTGAAATTTGAAAATATTAGAGGTATATGAATGCTTTACTCAAAAAAAAAACTATTAGCTCCTTTATAACCTTAATAATAATTATTAGAGACGTTATAGAGCAGTTTTAAAGTTAACTTTCTTAATGTGTTTTTTGATATAGAATAATCTCTCGAATCCTTAAATTAATTAAACATCGATTTATTTCAATGTGTTTTATATCATTGAAACAATAGAAACAAAATATTCAAAAAAAATATGAGATTTTTTTTACTAAAATGTTATATATAGTAAGTGTATTAAAAAAATAAATTATAAACTAGATATATTAAGATCTTGATAATTTTACTTAAAATATTTTTTGCATTTTAAAATACCGATATAATATAATCTACAATTATTAATCAATATGTTTGTAAAATAATTTAATCAGAAAACTAAACAATTCGAGCGATTTCTTCCAAAATCAATGGACTTCTATTCTTAGAAAACCATAAAAACATGAATATCAAAAATCAGTCAAAAATTACGACCTGTAGCATGATCAGAAACGTACACATAGATCGACGGATGGAAAGACGTGATTCCGTGGGGAATTTTTGACTTAATAGCCGTTTCAAAATGTAGCAAATGATAATTTGTTTAGAAAAAAACTCTCTTCTATCCAAAATACTATATTACAATTGATTTGGTAGACATCAGTTATCTAAGATATTACTATAATTTTATGACGAAAAATAGAGTTTTTGGTATTTATCGATAGTAGAGCAACCGACGCGATGGTCATGGTGTATAGAACAAAATTTTCTAAACTGCAATTTTATAGTTTAAGAAATTAAAATTAATTATGATTGATCTGATGTATTGATGTTTTAAAGTTAAAGCGAAAAAGGATATGTTAAGTAAAATTATTAACATTCAAGAGAACTTAAAAAATTGATACCCCAAATCTTGACCCCTGAAACCAAGAAAGATTAAAAAACACAACAGTTGCTCTAACGCGTTTCAATAGCCAAGCTATCAGTTTCAAAGAGATACTGTCCAGTACTGAGCATCTCTCTGAAGATGATACCTTGGCTATCGAAACGTGTTGGAGCACTGTTGTGTTTTTTAAAATCTTTTTTCGTTTCAGGGAACAAGATTTGTGTATCAGTTTTTAAAGATAACCGAGGACCAGTCCGTTCTACCAAAATTCAAGTATATTGATTTTTCAATATTGTGATACTTACTGTGCAGCAGCAGCTGATACCCCCGCAGAGATCAATGGTATCAGTTGAACGTGGAACATCGTTTTTTTTTAGGTGTCAACAATACTTTGACGCACGACGTTTTTTTTAGTCATCAAAAAATATTTTAGAATATTCCCTTTTAAAAACATTTATTTGGTCATCAAAAATACTAATAAAACAATTTTGTTTATCTTCGATTTTTTAGAGCTTAGATTTAACAAACTGTTGCGGCTCTAATTATGGATTGCTCCTATAGCCCAGGAAAAATGGATTTTTATTGCAAAATAATTAAATACTAAACTTTTTTTTAGAAATGTCTTCACTTCGACTTAACAAGTAAGTATAGAAAGTTTCCCATCAAGATCATGTGGGGATTGGCCAGCATATTGAGTTAAAATGGAAAATTTTGTTTTTTTTGTCAAAAACTAACACAATTTTAGTTTAACAAAAAAATGATTTTTATGAAAGTTGGAAAGCTTAGAATTGATTCAAAGAAGTTATTTGCCATTTTTTCGTAGATCTAGTCGTTACTGGGAAAATGTCATGCTTTTGGATATTTGCATTGATTTCAACATCACCCAAAAGGTATAGCATGTGATGCGTTTTTTAAATTAATTTTGCCAAGATGCCTAATGTACTATTCCGCCTTTGGTTAAATTCGTAATTTATTGACATCAATGTTTTTATTGGTCTTGATGTTATGTTCTTCATCTAATAATTTACTTTCATGTCGTGATCAAAAAAATAATTATGAGAGTATCTACAAAGGTTTTAAGCATTGTGGTATGTATAAAGGTTTCAACGGTATCGTATGTCGACCACCAACAAATCTAGTAGTATTCCTTGCATAGTTAGTAGCGTTCTAACATACCAAGAATCTCCTAATTACATACTTTTGTGCTTATTTTGTTGTCCCTAAAATTAGTGAAAATGTATAGAATACGCACTATCGACCAACTGTCTTTGCAAAAAGTAATCTGATCTCGTTTTAGACATTTATTCATTTAGATCCCGTCAACGTGTAAACGACGATACCGATGATGAAGGTGAATGATAATTAACTCAGAAACGTAACATTCAGACCAACAAAAACAGCCCTCCCGCCAAAAAAATCTCAAATTCAGCGGGAGAGGTGAAGTAGATCAGGCCTTCTGAGGATATCGCTCAAAAAGTCCAGGCCAAAATCTGTACATTTTGGGTAGGGCAGAAATGAGTGTGACTACCCGAAAGCACGCTATTCGTGAGACATTTTCTCAATAACGACTAACTCTAAAAGAAAATGGTTAATAACTTTTTTGTAAAAAATTTAAAATTCTCCGACTTTTATTAAAAACATTTTTTTGTTAGATCCAAATTATGGAAATTATTGGCAAAGAAACAAAATTTCTCATCTTCAAATCAATATAGCCGCCGTTCCCCACACGATCTTGGCAGGGAACTTTATAAACTCATTTGTTAAGCGTAAGTGAAGATGTTTCTAAAATAAAAATGTAGTATTTAATTTTTTTGCAAGAGGGATGATTTTTCATCTATTGTTTCTGAACTACTACGGAGTAAATAAAACATGTCTACATTTAAAAGCAATACATTGAGATTTTGCCTTTGTTCGAAATTATTGATAAAAAACACCCTCAAAATGTGGAATCAAACTGCAAATTGATTCTGAATTCTGATTAAATTAATATTAAACATATTGATAAATAATTGTATGCATATATTGATATTGATATTTTAAAATGCAAAAGGGTATTGTAACTAAAATTATTGACATCTTTGCCAATATAGTTTTAATTAATTCTTAAATACTTTGATATTTTAGTAATATTCATATATTGTTTTTGGATGTTTTGTTTCTGTTGTTTTAATGATATAAAAAACAATGAAATCAATTGATTGTTATTTGTACATTATCAATCAATTTTAAAAATCGAGATATTATTTTATATCAAAGAACACATTAAGAAAGTCAACTTAAAATCTGTCCTAGAATGTACCACAAAGGAAAAAAATCGCAAAAGATTGACTGTTTTTAACAATTATTATTAAAATTAAGAGCTAGTATTTTTTTGAGCAAAATATTTATATATCTCTATTATGTTTCCAAATTCACTGAAATCTGTTTTATGCGGTTTATGAAAAAGAAATTCCTATTTTTTTTGCTTTTTCAAATTTTTTTCAAAAATGAAAATAAATAGAATTCTGTTACTTGCAGGATCAAACTAGCTTACTAGCAGGAATATACTCTTCAGTGATGATCCCAATATTACTGAAATTAAAATAAATCAACTTTTAAATGAAAAAATTGATTTTTATTTTTTTTCAATATGGCGTACCTTTTTGATCAGTTTATAAATTTGCAAGATTATTTTACATCAAAAAATACATAAAAAAAGTCTATTTTAAAATTGTTCTAAAATGGTATCATAAAGAAAAAAAATAATTTCGGAAAAAATTGCCCGTTTCTCCTAAACACCATAAATATTTTGGGTTAATATTTTTTTTAATATAGCTTTTGTATATCTCTATAATATGTTAAAATTTTATTCAAATCGCTTGAGTAGTTTTTGAGAAAAAAATATTTTTCTATTTTTCGGTTTTTTTGATTTTTTTTAAAAACCAAAATAGATAGAGATCTGAAACTTGCATAATCAAAGTACCTTATTAGTAGCAACACACTCTTAAAAGATGATCCAAATATCCTTCTGGGGCCGATTCACTATACTAATCGTCCTATGGCCTTTGGTTGAAGCCTGAAATTTTTCATTAAAAACAAAAAATTTTTGATTGAAAATTTATATGACTGAATATTTTGGTTCCTAAATTTTGGAAATTTTAAATCATCTTAGAAGTTGTAAGGTTCTACTGAAAATTTAATGGTTTGATAAAAAATTTGTTTTCCCATAATAATTGAGAAATTCGAAATTTTGTTTAAAAATTGAAAACTTCAATTAAAAATCTGATATATCTGTTATAAAATTGCGAAATTTGATTAAAATTTTAAGATTTCTATTGAAGCTTGTTAGTGTTTCATCAATTTTTTGTTCCTTGACTTGCTTTTTCTTGTTCTTGACTTGTTCTCGCTGCAAGAACAATTAAAAAAATTCTTTTAGCAGGAGCAAGATTTCTTGCTTTTTTTAATATTTTCTTGAAATAATCTCTAAAATAGTGTTTTTTAATCTTTTTGTCCTTACAAGGCGTCCCTCTGAAATTAAAAATTGGAATCCCAGAAAACATCAAAATTAAAAGAAAAAGTTTAATGTCTTTCACAAAATGACACTATTTAACTATTTGAAATTTAAGAAAAAAATTAATTTTTCCCCAAATCTTGATTTTTTTCTCAGAAATTTTAAACGTTTTCTCAACTTTTTAAACAATGAAGAATAACATTTCTGATTTTACATTTTTAAGTTTTCTTGAAGCGCTCCGAATTTTCCAGAGATTGTTATTTTTTTCCAGAAATCTTAAATTTTTCTCTAAATTCTGGATTTTTCTTTTGAGAGCTCACATCTCCAATTTAACGTTTTTTTTTTAATTCACTTCTTTTATATATGTAGTTTTTAAACTAATTGTGTCGCAATTAATTCTAAATCTGTTTTGTTGTTGCTCATGCGCAAAAAAATAAGCCAGCAAGAATAAGAAAAAGCAAGAGAAGAATCAAACCTGCAAGAAATTGGCAAGAAAAGAAGTAAACCAACCAAGAAATCTTGCTTTGTGCATTAATAAAACTTGTAAATAAAAGTGAAAACGAAATTACTATATTAAGGTAACATAACTTGAATTAAATACTGTTATACTAGTATTTGGTGGAGAAATTTTTATCATAAAAATAGACAAACTATTGAGTTGTTCTGAGTTTCATTTTGGCCACTTTGAGTATATTTTATTCTATAAAATTGTAAAGTGAATTTTTCCAATTCATATTTTTTAATTACCTATTATTAAAATTAATTACAGTCCTACTTATTCCATACCTTATCAGACCTAATAATTTTTATTTTTAGTCTTGTGTTAGAACGCCATTATCCGCTAATAGAAATTCTCCAGGACTATCGGCAAATTCATTTGATACTACCGAGTGGTTAATGGAATAACCTTCAAAACTGGTTGGGGCGCCCGAAATTAGGAAATACGCTCCTAAGGAAAGCATGATTCATGTTCCGAAAGTGGAAGAAATGTTCGCGAGGTCAATTCGAAGCTTACTGGCCAGGGCCCGAGGATCCATCCGAGTTTGGAGCTCCAGTATACTGGTACCGTAAAGCTCTCCGATAGCTACTCCACTGAGTAGGAATAAAAGTAGCTTTCATGTAACCGCATATATTATATTGATGATATGTTATATACATACTGGAGTTATAATGAATATAATAATGTAAAACAGTGTATAAGTGGTATATTAACAATAATAATAAAAACAATATTGCTGTTTTCACATTTTCAACACGTTTTCTTAGGTTTTACTGGACTACAGCTGCAGCGTTCACCTGTGTGGCAAATACCAAAGCTAGTACACGGACAGTCGGCGCCAATAGCTTGACAACAACTAAAAGAAAGTTCAATTTAGAATTGAAGCACTTCTTATAGTAGCGAAATTCTTTGTCAAAATTAGCTGAGGACCCTTGTTGCACGCCGTTAAATCTACCCCTGGTATTTACTGAAGATTAAAAATCCACTTCAGATGGATCAATTTATTATCCAATTGAAAACTACAACAATAAAAGCCTTCACCACAATACTTACATATCATCCGTACAGGGTGGATTATACACCGATAGTATAGTGGCTATCCGATCGTGCATTTTTTGAGCCAAAGAAACGTTAGATTTCTTACAGTTGTCCATGCAATCGTGTGGAGGTGGTAGGTCCACAAGGTGGTGGTCCACAAGGTAGTGGTCCACAAGGTGGCAGTCCACAAGGTGGGGGTCCACAAGGTGGCGATCCACAAGGGAGCGGAGCACAAGTTTGCGGAAGGCACGGAGGAGTAAATGAACACAAATCGCAAGGGGGCGGCGTGGAGCAAGAATCATATGTTGACGCTCTCCTAGGCGATGGTGAGCACGGGGGTAGCTTGGCGGCGAAATCGATTCCCTTTGTGCAGGTGCTCAAGCAGGAGGTTTTAATATCGGGGGAATAGCAACTATTGGCGGACTTGCAAAGAAAAGGGAGCGGGCAAGAAGGGTCCTCTTTGAACGTTTGGGCAGTGAGCGGACGACATGGTTGTTGATATGGCTGTAAAGCAAACAAACAGCTTTTTGTAGATTTGGAAATGATAAAAATCGACTGGTATTTAACAGTAGGCGCTAGGTTGAAAGCAAAAAATCTAACGAACCTTCTTCTTATGTGGGCATGGTGAAGGTGGTTTTTCAAAAATTCCGCCATATTTGTTACAAAGTTGACAGGATTCTTTTACGTGTATGCTACAGTTTGAGCAAGGCGGATCTAAATTCTTCTTTTTGTATACTTCTACAAATTTGAAACAACATTATTATTTTTAAACAAATATTTCTTTAGTTTTCTCAATTACAGAAAGCAATCTTATTAAAATTTTCAAACGAATTCAATCTCATTGACAACGTGTCTAGGATTTGAAGTCCTTTAACATCATATAATTCATCTAAGCTTAAAGCTTTTATTACCTTCACAAGCAGTAGAGCTTTTCCTATTTGTATTTGAAGTGTTACTGAGAATCTGTTGGATAATCAAAGATCTTTCAAGTCCCATATCGGGTTTCCTACAAAATTTCCCATATTAGCACCGGTGCTTTGCGTGAACAATCTGAGTGATTTACGAATAATTCCACTTACTGCACTTACTCACAAGTACAAGTTGATTCTTGGTTGGGTATCTCAACTTTTCGACCTATCAGCGACTCTTCGGGCTTTTTGTATCGAAACGGAGGCTTGCCACTACATTTTTTTTCGACTTGCTTGCAATTTCTGCCAATGGAAGCGATCAAGGAAACTTTTGATAATAGGGCATACCTACCTGCTGTATTCCGCCGAATGACAGACCATTCTATGTGTAGGAGGGCATCGTGGTGTTGAAAGTATCGTTTTGGGATTGATCACGACAGTGCTGGGGGGTTCCATGCATGGATTGCACATTGTTTCTTCTATAGTTGTCTTGGTACTCAGCTCTATTTTGGGCGCAATTTTGCCCTAAGGGATATTTGTCTGTTGTTATAAGTTTCTAGGCATTAGCTCGGCCTGAAACGCCAATATAATAATTACCTACAGGAAAACTACTACTGGGCTCCATGAGAAGATCGACATCGACCCCCGCTGTCACCCCTCTCCTGGTTTTTGGGAAGAGTAACTCGTCTAATGATATCTGAAAGTGGGCCAAAACGTTCCCGTTTGCGCAATTTTCCCATTGTATTAATTCTACATACAACCATTCATTAGCTAAAAAGATATTGACTAGAAATTTGGTGTACGTTGAGGGTGAACTTACCTAGCTGGTGTTGCAATTCTGCCAAACGATGATTGTTGACGAATGTTTTGTAAAATACGAATTGCTCCTGACAAATCATAGGAAAAATGGGCTTAAAACAAGATGTTTGTACGCAAGAGCCTAGCATGTAAATCTGCAAAGATACTTGGCCGTTTGAGCAGAGCCATACACCTGGGCAAGTTATCTTGAAAAATGCCATCATATTACTTAAAAAACATACGATATTAGTTACTTACCGCTTGTAAGTCCAATCGTACTTTAACTAGAAACGCCTTTTGGGTCATTTTAAAACGTATCAACACAAAATAAAATAAAAGCTCGGAGTTGGTCTTCTATACAACTTACATAATTTTAAATAAATGTGGTTCTGGATTGATTTATGCATGTCAAAAGCTTTTGTCATGTGCTAGGTATTTACCTTGTTTCATTTATCCTCTCCATGACAACTTTCACTGTTTGTATTGATCAAGATTTTGTAAAGTAGGTCAGCATATTTATTCGAATAGTAGTGTTTGCAATATATAGCTGTTCCACGATAAACTGCACCGATTGATTTGTTAACTAGAACGAATTGGAAAATTTTGAAAATCTGTCTAGATACCAATGTGGGCCGCTGAATTAAAATATTTTCAATTTTCACTTTCGGTTATACAATTGAAAGAGTAAATTATATTATTTCATTTTTAGATTCTGTATAATATTTTAGTGTAGACTGCAAAGTGTAGGGTATTTGGGTATTGTTGCATAAAACACTAAGGTCGGAGTCCCTGACTCTACATGTAATAAAACGTGTGTATTAATTTAGATTAATTAAATATGAATGAAAACGCATCGCTTTCCTTCGTCCGTCTGTCACAGAATTTTTCTCGAAAATTAAGTGAGGCAAGAATCTGATATTTGGATAGTGTTGGGCTTTGACCACGCGCAGACATCGTCATTCAATAATTAGAAAACAAAGTAGATTGAGGTAGTACCTCGTAGGGCAATGTCATGTTAAGAGGCCGGTTAGTATCTTCAATTCGGATTTGCTGAGTTTTGAGTAGACCTTTATCTTTTCAAGCGTTTCAGATGTGAATCTTTTCGCTTGTCGTAGTTCTGGATATGATCTCTAGTGGGAAATTCTTGACTTCCTATTTTTTGACCTCATTGTTGATTTGACCTTTAGAAAAACCAAAAGCCGGTTCAGGTACGAAAAATGAAAATGCAGATCCTTCTCTAGCGAGTTGGTCCGCAGCTTCATTTCCTTGTATTCCTTTGTGCCCTAGTACCCACTTAAGGTTGATCCTGTTGTGTTTAGCCAGTTGTTTTAGAGTTTGTTGACAGTCTCAAACTAGTTTGGATTTGACAATGCAGCTGCTGAGAGCCTTTATTACCGCTTGATTGTCAGAGTTAATGTAGATCTTTGTTCCTTTCAGTTTTCTTCGAAGACATTCATAGGCGCTGAGTTCTATTGTATGTATTTCAGTTTGAAAGACAGTTAAGTCTTTTCCTAAGGCTTTGGAGAACCTATAGTTAGGGCCATAAATTCTCACTCCAGACCTATGTGCTGTGTTTGATCCATCTGTAAACCAGATAGATAGTTTTTCTTCAGGTTCTGATTGAGCGTCAGTGTGGCTATTTAAGTCCACTTCAAAGGAATGATCTAATTTGTATCTGGGTTGCATATAATCAACCGATCTTACTAAAATCGCAGGGCTACATTCTTTGAAGATCCCCATGTGACCTGCGAAGTCTCCTTCTTTAAATTGTTTTAATTGCAGTAATCTTGAGGCTCCTTTGATCGCCTCCCTCTTTACTAAAAGGTTTGAACTATATTTACAAAGGTTTATAATTGTTACTAAGACCTTGTGTTTAGTTTTTTCTGTAGGTTTGTGTCAGTAGTTTTATCTGTTGGATCTGGACTGCATCATCTAAGCTGTAACTGTAGTTGAGGGGTAAAGTGTAGATCAAATTTGTCTTGTATGTATTTTTTTTAGATGTATTCTTTAGGGTTATGGATCAGTACAGCATCAATTGTCATTTTAGATAACCAAGCGAGCACAGCACAACCTTTGCAATTTGCAAACACACGCACTACATCAAAGCAAGGAATGACTTCACTGAACTTCAGGGGACCTCTCTAGATAAGAGAGATACACCGTTTTTATCGCAAATTCATAAATCTTGCTAGTAATTATGAATGACTTTTATTTGAATCTGTTGTTAAAATTTTAAGTCTCTAACATTTCTTTGTTACAATCAATTTTCAAGTGTAAAGTATTTTTGTACTTTCAGTATAGTATGGGACAATTCATTTTTTTGTGTGGAAGTTAAAAGGTAGATCATTCCTGCTTTGAGGCTTTTAGTAATGATATAAAAGTCGAAGTTACTGTTTTCATAGTTTATTTGTCTATAGATGCTCTGATATAACACAGTGAACAATAATAAATTTTTCATAACTATAATTAAACATGCAACTATAGGTATATGTAACAGGAAGTTATAAAATATACAAGTCTTAAAATAGTTTGTGGCTTCACATCATTAAAAAATAAATTAAAAAATTTGTAACAAATAAATTAAAAATATTCAAAAATTTTCTAAAAAATAAGTCATGACATTTATTTTGTATACATAAATACCTCTCTTGCTTAGACCAAATCACAATTTGAGTTCCCATATAACGATATGGGCATCATTACTATTAGGATCTCTTAAAGTAAAAGAATTTTTGGCTTTGTCCGACGCGCAACAAGGTTGCCGCCAATTCACGTAACCCCTGCCACCCATCAGGGTGATAATAGTCCTTCTAGGGTTGTTATCGGACACAGTTTTTGTCAAAGTTTTTGCCTGAGGCGGCTTCACACTAACGTTATTCGTTTCCACCACCTCTTTTTCAGTCACACTATTAACAGCATTGTTATTAGCATTTAAAATAACACTATCATTATTTAACTGTCTGCTAGCATTTGAACTATTCCTAGATATACTCCTGTTGTGCCGATTGATTGACATGCTTTCTTCGCTACCTGACGACGTGCAAAGGCTCGATGACCTTGAATCCACTGACCAGTTTGAAAGATCCAAAGACCTAAAATAAACAATTATTAATAATTTTCTTATTTAACGTCGATATTAAAGAAATTATGAAACAAGCACATTAAAAAAATCGTACCTCGGTCTGCTAACTTTCATCTTCAGTCGGCGATCCAGCGTGCTAACCTTGTTGGGTATAGCGGCCAGTTCCGGGTCACTTCTTCTGGCGGACTCATATATGGGATCCGTTAAGATATTCTCTTCCCCTTCGTAGTCCTTGATGTACATCAGCTCCCCATAGAGTCCGTAAACGTCGCACGTATCACCGGATCCGTGCGAAGACGTGCTCCCGCTAGAGAACAGGGAACTACCTCCGCTGCCGAGACCCCGGGGCAGAGTTTTCGAAAGCCGCAACACTTCGGCGTCTTTTGACCTTTTCTTCCTCAAAACGACAGGGCTGTTAGTAAGATTGAGTATTTTGGAGGCCATGCCGGTGACTGAGGAATCTGAAAGTTGCTTTTCGATTCTTGGACGTTCTTCGCAAGGTGGTTTCTCATTCTTTACTTCTTCTCTCTTCGTTTGGTAATTGTAGTACACTTTAGGTTGTAAAGCTAAGAGGAAAGTTATTGGTCCGAAGTGTGCATGATAGGAGATGTTGACGCGTCCACTAATGATCGGAACGCCCTCAAGCCGTGGCAGTGGTATTGTTAGCGTTATGCCGACGTTAGTGCCGACCCAAAGGAGCCCTTTGCAAGCTAATAAGGCAGTTACATTGACCTGGGATCGGTTGTTGTTAGAACAATTGGTAACTCTTGTGACGTTGGACGCTATGTTGATGTCCTGTAAATGCTTGAAAGTTTCCGTATGGTATAAACAGATCGTACTCGAATGCTTCAAGGATATCCATAGACCGATACCGCTGTGAGCCATTAAGTTCACATTGCCTGCGTGTTCGTGCACGCAGAAACTTTTCTGAATTTCCCCACTGATGCTGTTGAGCACCCAAACTTTTTTCCCGCACGATGCGTAAATGCTAAGATTGATTGGCAATAAGCTGCTGACAGGATCATCACCCAAGTTCAGTATTTGAGGATCTTTCAATATCCACGCGTTATCTATGGGATTTCTTCGATATATCAACAGTAGACCATTCGCTAAAGCAACGAAGACGTTATCGCAGTGATATTTGATTTCGTTAATTGCGTCGCACACTGTCGCTGAACCAACTTCTTCTTGTTTTTCTGGCTCATCTGCCGCATACAGCAAAATTCGATGACTTTTGGTCCCGATCCAGACAGTGTCCGAGCCTAAGCTTGGACACGGAACCGGAGCGCTCTTGACGAATTCCATTGTGGTAACTTCGGTTTCCGAAAGAGGGAAATTGGTGATGTCCTTGAGAACTCCGTTGTGCTGATGATGATGAGATAGCACCGTTATGTGGCTACTGGTCCCATTAGATGTGCAGATCCAGAGGTAGTTTTGGCTGTTATGCCGCCTTCTAGTCGTCTTTGGCAAGTTTACAGAGTAGTAACATCCACAGCGCACCTGCAACAAAGATTTACTTTGAAAAGTGAATAAAATCCAGAATTTTTAAAAATTAGGTAACATGTTAACTAGATTTGCCAGCATTTTCCTAATAGTCATGCTACATCAATATATAAACATTATTTGATTTTGCAGTTCGAGAAGCAATATTTTGTCATGCCACCAGCATTTGTGGAAAAAAAAAAATTCAATCATGTGACATATTTTACTTAAGCCTTAGTTGTAAAGTTGCAGTACACTCACCTCGGTTTGATGCTGTGATTTGTAAACACACTGCGTCTTAACAAAGAGAGGCATTTTCGTTGACGGCCTTTGCTCTTGCTCTGGAACCTCCCAGGCAGGCGAATTGTTGGGATCCAAAGCCAGTTGGGCCAGCCTCAGCTCCGTGATCCAGTCTTTCTTAATCAGAGGATTATCAGTCTGAAAAGTGAACAACTCCTCCTTTCCCTTATTCCTAACAGAAAGTTGCAAACAGCACGAATCCACCCAAGCCATCTCCTCGTCCTTCTGCTGAATTAAACCCTGTATTTGCAGCAACAGTCTTCTCGTACTCTCCGAAGTGATCTCCTTGTAATTACCCTTCAAAGTCCCCACCAAGTCCGATATTCTACTGATGACTTCGTAGTCGTGCATCAGATTGCTCATTTCCGTGCACAAATTGTTAGCTTCTTGAGGTTGGGTGCCCTCGAAGGAGCCGTTGGACTTTAGACTGCCCCCTTTGTTAAGGCCGGCGGTTAATACTCGGCTTAACGTGGGAGAAGCGCTATTGTCGTGGATTTCGACGTCCGAAACGGGATAAGTCCATTTCAGACTCAGTCTTTCTGTCGCGCCGAAATCATCAGAGGATTTCGGTGCTACCGATACGCATACCACCAGATCGTTCAAAAGCAGAAGTCTTCGACTCTTCATCTTTGTTACGACGCCATTTTGATTGAACTCCTGAAGGAAAAACGCTTTATGTAACATACATGTCAAAATGAGAATTTATTTTTAAGAGAAGGGTATGAAAATTGAGAGGAACATACCAGTTGTGTAACATTGTCTTCTCTTAGAAGATATCTGTTGCCATCCGACAGTGGTCTAGCAGTAAATTTGCTGCTGATATGTCTCAGCATTTCTTTGAAGGCTTGGTACTGTTCAGCCTCGCGTTTACGCTCATTTAACATCTCGGCTAGAGATTCCAATTGCGTCAAAGCCAACTGCAGGGACATTCTATCGTGATGACCTTGAGGAGTCTGTTTTAAAAGATCCTAAAATGACAGAAGCTTTAAATGCAAAAGGTTTTATTTTTATATGTTGGTAGTTTACCTGCAGGAACAAAATAAACTGAGGAAACCTCTGAACTGGTTTGACCATAAGTCCAAAGAAGGATAACCTATCATGGGAACTGATCTGTTTAACCTAGAAACAGATCAATTTAGTTACAATAAAATCAGGCTTATGTTTAACTGCTTACTTTAAAAAAATCCGCTAGGGCAGATTTTCTTTTGGCTTCCATTTTCGCCAGGTCCATGGCAACTGAGAAATTATTAATAAACCCGCTGTATATATCCAGAACTATTGATTTGGAGAAGGACGCTACAAAGACATCTCCTATTTTCTCATCTCTGTCCCAATATTTAACACATTCCGCCAAAGCTATCCTGAATAATGTATGGCACTGCAATATCTCCGGCAATCTATGGAAAAGCGTTGAAATTTTAGAGTTGCTAAGTATTGGGGGACTGCTTTCTTCCAAAGGCTTCTTGTAGTCCTAAAATGCGTAAACCGTTAGAAAAAAAAAAGTTGTTATTCGCTTTTACTTACATTTACAAGCCTTTGTAATGTTGCAACATATGAATTCTCACTATTTACAATCGAGGCGACAATCATCCGCCTCTTTAATTGTTGCGGCGTCAAATTGGGGGGCGGAGGTGGCAGCGTCGGCGGCAGTTGCTTTCTCTGTTGCAACGTGCAGCTGGGAAAATTTTCTTCCTCGACTTCGGGCAGTAGAGGCATTTTATTCGAATTCTGGGGGGACTTTTGTGTGTCTCCATTCTCGAGGTCGTACTGATTGGCGCTCCCCCGTCTTATGGAGAACCAACGGGACAGACGGCCTTGATTGCTCAGATTTTGGGGAGACGTGTCGCCGGGTAGACTGGTATCTAGGGACAATTTGGTACTGTTGGTGAGCCCACCGCTGCCGCGCCACTTGTCGCAGAGGGTTCGGGCTTTGTTTAGTGTGTTTCTGAATTGTTGACCATTGGTCCTAGAATGGAAAAACGAGAACTAAACGGGGGGGTTTTATTAGATATCTCATTGGTTATATTGTATAATCTCCCATAGTAGTCACATTGTTGTTTAAATACCGGAAGTCGTGAATTACTCACTGTCGCTGTGTTTTTATTGTTTTAAATTAATTTATAGATATTTACGCATTGTGTTTAGAGGTTTAATGCGTCTGTTAGTACACTGTTTAATGACAATGTTCATTGCATCGCAATGTAAAATTAATAAAGCGCAACAAATTAAACAACATGTTGCATTTAATTCTTGGACAATGATAAGGTCTTTCATTGTTAAGATTGAGGAAGAAATGTGCTGAGAATAACGATTTATCTTTAAAGCATAAAATTAATTCCACTGATTATACCAGTGATGGCTTGCCGCAAAATCATCCTTCTTCGTAAAATGAGCTACTAATTGTTTTCTGTTTATTGCAAAAGATTTTCTGATAAATATGGTAAATTGCTAAAAAAATCGAAAATCTAGGGTTAAGGCCAAACTTTTATTAATAAATTCATATTTTTGTTTCGAAGATTGACAGAGCCGAAATATAAACTTTTTCTACTACCTCTAAATTTAGACTTTTATCTCATAATTTTGACTTAACGTGCCCCCCAGACGACCTACACTAGCCATATATAAATCAAGGATTCTACAATGTTTATGTGAGCATCCCTTCCTCGTCTGCCTTTTGTGTCCTTCCTGTACATCCGTCCTTGGGACTTTGGACGAATGATTAATAAAACTTATTTTAAAAACAGATAAACTTTTTCTCAACAGGGTCAAAACCACAGACATACCTATTATTGGAATTGATGCTTCTATCGCTCTCCTCATCCGAGGAAAGTTCCGGATCTGATCCCGAACACCAACTATCCTCAGAACTCCTCTGAGAATGAGTGTGTTGTAAGGTCCTAGACTGATTCAACGGTGGAATGATCCTTCTATCACAACCGGGTTCCTCCCATGTGTTCGAAGGAAGTTTTGGTTCATCTGAAACGAAACAGAGTTATTAATACCGTGTCTGGAAAATTATGCGCCAAATTCCACTTTCATCTGCATTTGATGTATTATTCAGACTCACAGGGCATTACGTTAGTCAGATGAAAATTAAGCGAGTTGAGAAATCACTAAACCGTTGACTGCTTTAATTTTTTTGTTTATTTAGTTAGGAAAACGTATGCCATGCGATAAATAAAAAATAAATAAATAAATGAAACTAATTCGTAAGATATTGAAGAGCTTAGTATAAACTAAAACACTTTCTATTAATATTCCGAGGGAAGATCGAGTAAAATTAATTACTTTAAGAATTTAAACAAACACCGTATCCATGCGTGAGCCGAAATATTATCAAGCTTATTAGTCCAGTGGACTTGTAAAAAATAACTTCGACTAATTTGTTGAGATTGATCGGTTGCTTTCTCTTGGTAATATGTTACAATATTTCTTGTTTTTAAAATGCTTAAAAGTTGGGTACACCATCAAAAGCTGTAATATAATCAATCTACAAATGATTGAAAAAGTACTAGCAAAGACGATCTCTAACATTTATCATTTCTAAGCTCCTTTTCTCTGTATATACACCTTTCTGTGGCTTACCTCCCCTATAAAATTTCCTCACCTTTTAAATTTCAAGTGGTAGTTTAGTTAATTTGCCAAAAAAAAATAAGGCGCTTCTAAAACTGGAAGTGGGTTATAAAATGGAGAAGAAATGTGTCTGTTCCTGGATAATTTCTGAGCATTTCATTTTCTAATTTTACTAGACAGTCTATAACCGTATAGCTAAAGTCAGAAGTGGGTTATAGAACCAATTTCTGATTATTACGGTCATCCAGTGCCTGGATTGTTGTTCAAAATTAATTCGTTGTATCGCACTAACCAGTGGAAATTAATAAATATCTTGAAGAGTTTCAAAAAGGTCGATCACACCGGCAATTTATTGGCTGGCCGGGCACATATGTATTTCCTGCCCAGTTCTGATTGAAAACAAAACGCGGTCAATGTTACATGACGCACGGTCCACAAGGGAACGTTTAAGCCAAGTATTTAAGGCATGCGGGTATGACTAAAAATAAGACAAAGGAGCCGGGAAACGTACAAAAAAAAGGCGATATCGATTGAGGACGCTAGGTAAGACTTGCCAAGCTGTACACAATGCAAATACGAAACAGCCTGGCAGGAAGCGATAGCGTTCGATCGGAATTTGATTCGTTCGAAATGTAAGTTTACTGACTCGCAAGCAAGGTTTGTTTGCCCTAAGGGTCGATCGCGAGAGGAAGTCGAGTAAAAAAACATCAAAAGCTCAGTTAAGGTAGAAGTTCGGTTTAATCCATGAATAAGTTACAATAAAGAGTGGAATTACCGCACCACTTATATAAGTTATAATAATGACGCGATACTTGTCGAATAGAGAAGGCTCAGAAACGTTCTTGAGGCTGAGAGATGGATGACCACCAAAGTCTACACGGAGTTACAAGGGCGGGGGGATTAGTTTAATGTTATCGTTATGTATTGTGATACCAGTTTATCAGTATTAACCAAACGTTTCCTGCAATGCACTGTTCGTGGGTAAAAACTTGGAAAATTTGCAAGCCATCATTCTCAACATTTAAAATTTTTCTCTAATAGTAATCTCGAAGTGTCGATTTTTGTAGGAATTTTAAATTTCGAGCAAGATTTTTAATAAAAAATTTAATATTCGAGTTAATCATTTTTGAGTTTAAAGTTGACATTTTTATAATGAGATGCTGTTTTTTTGATTTTGTCCTTCTTTCGCAATTTAAATTGCAATTCTCATATTTTTCCCGAAACTCATAATGTAAACATTTTTCAAAAAGATAGAGTTTGCCCTTTCTTCCCAAAATTTACCCTCTTCGGAAGGTAGCTATGATTAAATTTTTAATTGCAAGTCGAAATTTTAAGAATACAAATAAAAACTTTATGTTTAACCCTTTCGCGCCGAAGACCGTACATTCTCGTCTTAAAAAAATGTGACAAATAGTCGAAGACTGTATTTATCCGAATTATATTTTTAATTTAGTACAATATTCTTGTAGAGACGCCGATTATCATACTTTTCCGGTAAATGTATGCTACAACGACGAAGACCATACGATTCCGTAAACCTCCAAAATCTGCCCGCCTTATGGGCATACTTAAAAATAGGAAAATAGCACGTCGCGAAAGGGTTAAACGTATAAATTTGAGTGAAATCGCCAGTTAAAAGCTAAATATTCTAATAAAAAAATCAACAATTCAAAAGTTAGCTCAATATTTTGGGAATTACCTCGGTTAAGTAGTACCTTGTTTTTTAAATGTCGAGATTAAACTCAAAATTTATATGTTTTCTAGAAATTTGAGGTGCACACTGGAATGTTTTTTTTTACAAAATCCTGATTTTTCTAACAATTCAGATTTCCTTCTAAATTCCTAGTGATAAAATTTTTAAAACCGAATATTTGGAAGTTTTCTATTGAAGGTTTTTGTACGATATGATAGTCCCAAAATTTCGACTTTAAATCGAACTAACGTTGTCAGTTATTCCTTCAGATTGATATTGTAATGGGAATTCCCAAGTAAACTTTTAAGGTAAAGTCGATCCTGAATATTCTCTGCTGTAAACCTTCCCTTCCACTACGTGAGATTTTCTTGAACATATTTAATTGGATGAAGTTGAAGAGTCCATGTTTCCTTTAAATTATAAAACGAGAACACGTGTGTTAGTTATTCTAGGAGCATAATATAAGGATATCTCGTCGTTTACCACACTCTATGCCTTATTAAGTCAAGGTAAAGATAATTATTATGTGCATTTGCTGACACTGCGCTTTATTATAGACACAATTACTTTAATTGTACTTTAAAAAAAAGTTGAAGTCGAGATAAACAACTTCTAAATCGGTTTCAGTACGAGCGAATAAAAATTTATTAACATATTCATCTCTGTCCATTCTAAGTTGTAAGTAGAGTCATGGATTAGGATGAATCTATGTTAATGATTTAACATGTAACATTAGCATTATGCACTCTTACTTAACTTAAATCATGTTAGCATTAAATATCGTTAACTTTAAACTATCACCTTTTCATTCATTACGAAATATTGACTGATTGGCAACATATAGAAATTGCTTGTTAAATATTTGCAGAGTAAACAACTTCGACCTAACTATTAAATATCGATAATATGAAAGTCTGTAATAACGTGGTCAAAGTTTGCCAATGTTTAGATAAAAGTTGCTTACGATACGAAAATTAAACATGAACAATTTGAAAATCTATGGTATGTTTGAGATATTTGAAACTACCCCAGAATGTGGGGGGTGTAGAGAGAAATTAAATTATAAAGCTCTGACACAGATCTACAACAAAAAAATATAAAATCAGACAACTATATAAACATTATTCATTAGTTTTGTAGCTATCGAGTTATCCAGATAGATCGTGCTATTTTCTAGAAGGTATGAACTCTCAATTTATTTGAATTGATAGAGGGACGTGTCTACCATCAAATCACCAAAACAAGTCCTTTAAAGGACCAACAGATTTGGAGACAAGTCCAAGCTGTAAGGTGAACCCTATCGTTACCACCGAGATCCTATACGTCTTGAAGATCCGCATTTAGATGTCGCGAAAAGGCTTTTGGAGCCAAGCCTGTTTGTTCCTTTCAGTAATACATCTCTTCTACTACTCCATTCATATTGAATCTAGATCTCGAGCTTCGTAAGTCCTTCCTTCTCCTTCGACTAATCTGAATTTTTTAATTACACTGCAATCTACATACATGACGGAGGTTCTGATTTGCTTTATTGCAGATTATCTCTCCAGATGCGGATTTCCGAGATAAAAAAATTATATATCGAAGAATTTTTCTTAATTTTTTTTTTCCTAAAATTTTGGGTCTATCCTGTTTGAAATGATTTCTTTTCTAGAAGTTTTGGATTCAAGTTTACAATTTTTAATTTTTTTCTTAATATTTCGACTTTAAATTCAAATTTAGATTGCAGCCAAAGAATACAATTTAAATACAAATATTTTCTTTTATTTTTGAGGTAAATCAGGTTGCCTCTTCTGGAAAGATCTGGGGTTTAAACTGGAAATTTTGATCTTACCTTTGAAGTGTCAAAATTTCGAAGTTTAGACTTTTTTTTATATCATCTAATTTATTTAAATAAACAACTTTCTTCTCTGACGATTCTAGTTTAAAAAATAGACATTTTGTCCTTTTCTTGGAAACATCGAGTTTAAATTAGATCCTTTCTAGTTAAGAGTTTTTCTACTGACTGCAACTTTTCCACAAAATGTCGAGGTTGGACTGAACACAGTTTTTACTGTTTTTTTCCTTAAATCTCATTTGACTTGATATTCTGGAAAAAAATGCAATTCACTAACTTCCACTTTTTTATTTTGTTGTGGGGGGGACCATTATTGGCGCTGCCATTTAGAATCAAAATCCTTTGTAATTTCCACAAGTTTTTTCGAGTCTCAGTTAGCATTATGCAGGGTGATTTATACCACGCGGTGAAAAATTGAAAATCAGTTTAAGAATCTAATTCGGCAGCGTTAAGTAGGAAATCATCTCATTTTTTAATTCAACAGATGTATTTTGAAACGGACGTGTTGAAGAATTTCCTTCGACTGAAGAAGAGAATAGCTTTCAAAATTCTTACCAATTTAGTCAAAATTTCTGGTGTAGCCAAAAATAATTTAATATTTTTGTATTTTTCAGCATAATTAATTCGTATTTTAAGACAGGAGAGTAGCTTTCAAAATTCTTACCATTTTAGTCAAAATTTCAGGTGTAGCCAAAAATAATTTAAAATGTTTGTATTTTTCAGCAGAAGTAATTCGTATTTTAAGACAATTATACGACTGATTTATTGTTCGATTTCGAAAGACGCATCTTCGCAAACATCCGGATACAGTAGAAAATGATTTAATATTTTACTGTTTTAGACACAATTCCACAACACACAAGCAAAAAAATGGCATCAAGTGTTATTTCAATCGAGCCAAATTCGTCCGCACTACTAAATTCGGACGTCTTGCAAAATGTCACTCTTCGTAGGCGTCACTTAGTCATTTTTTTCTCTTAAATTAATCACTTAGCGTGTTTAGTTAATGATTCAATATTTATTCGATGGACGAGCGTGCCAAACTAGTTAAACAATAGGCCGAGCCATCTTGCATTCGAATTTTTCAATTCGCAGTTGCTTCGGCCTTGCTTGAAATATCGCTGTTAAGACGTTAAATAATGTTCGAATTGTTACAAGTGGAGCGTGGGAGACGCGCCTGAAAATCGATTTGTTTCCATCAATTGCCAAGAAAAGATTTTAATCCGACTTATAATATTATATCGGAATTGTTTACCGGTTTTCAGGCGCTCGGTCTCGCAAAGTTTATTCCATTCCGGAGCTGTAAAAATTGAGGAAAAGCGGAAAATTTCCAACCAATCATATCAAGCGCTGTAATAAAGAAGTTTATGGGGTCGTTAGTATAGCCAAAATAACGCGATTTTAATAAGGGAAGTTTTTATGTATAGCGGAACCAATTAGGAAACTTATGAAATGTTCTTTTGTGGCTATATGAAACTGGGGGTTGAAAAAGGGGGCATCGCTCCCGAACTTTACTTAAAAATTAATTAAATTATATTAAAGAAGACAATAAAATTTCCCTTGAATGAAAATCAGATGTGGTATTAGAGAATCGAATATGTTTTTGTTCCTTACCAGAACAAATTATTATTTCCTACCATGTTACATTTTTATGTTTTCTGATAAATATAGCCAAAGTAAAAATATAAACTGGGCAGGAAATATTATTTATTTACTGATTAGATAGTTAATTATATAATTAAATACTTTTTGTAATAAAATTTCTTACTACTTCATTAACAATCGAAATGTATTTGAAGTAACATTTTTGTTCATTAGCGAGTAAAAGAATTCACAAAAAAATGTATTTTCACCAGAGTCCTTCTACAAAAAGAATAATTTTAAAAATAAACGAAGTTATGGAACCTCTGACTTTCATTACTTTTCAAAGTATTCCAAAATACAATCGACAGCAGCTTGTACAGTTTAAATGTGTAATTTTGACTTTTGTTCGAAAATTGAACTATAAACCCCAATTTTCGACTTTAAACTTCAAACTTCGTAAAAAGAGTCAAATGTTCAAACCCAATTCGCTCAAAATTTCAAATTTACTTCCAAAATTTTAACTTCGATGTTGTAATTTCTTGGAATACCGTTGATAACAAATTTGAGTTTTTTTAGGAAAATTTGAGCTTAAACAGAAGCTTTATCTTTTCGAAATTTAGATTTCATTACAATTCAAAGTTAGAGCTTTCAGTATTTACTTTTTTTTATTAATTTCCATAGCAAACTTCGCGTTTTTTTTATATGAATTCGGGCTTTCGAAATTTCAACATTGTTAAAATGTTTCATAAATTTGATCCAAAATTTCAAGAATTTCTTTTATCTACATGATGACTTTTCCGGAAAACTTTTAATTTTTTCTTGCGGATTTGCATTTTAAATATTTAATTTGTTTTTTTAAAAATTCGACTTCAAACTTTGAAAGTTTTGACGTATTTTAAAGAAATTAACCTTAATTTTGAAATCGCAATTTTTTATCAAGTTTAAATTTAAAGTAGATTTTTTATAAACACAGTTTTTTAAATTGCGTTGACTGGAAAAGTTTTTTTTTTACAACCCAACCGCCAACAATCATATCCAAGGAATTTCGTTCGTACTCCTTTTGTACAAAAGTAGTTGACTAGTTTATCAATTTAATATTTGAATGGATGCATTTCTTAAGGAATGGTCGCTTAACTATCGCGAGAGCTAGGCGGTGCACTGCATCGGGGTCCCAAATGCGAGGGGCCCCTCGATTCATGGTCAGTAAGTCTCAAAATGACCTCACGAAAATTCATTCTTTCTTCAGAACATAAATGTTATAACCAATGCTTTTCCTAGGAGTGTTTCTCTGGAATTTCAGGCACCATCAAGACTTTTTATATTGTTTGGATAAGTTAACCTCTTAGTAACAAGGACCACTTTATAATTTAATATAATAACATATATCCTGCTCAAAATGGACAACCCAAATAATTTATCTTTTATGGTGGATTTTTCTCCAACAACAGTAAGAGAATTCAAGTTGCATAACCTTGACAGTCGTTTTCAAACTTCGTAAGTATTCATATTAATTTTTCAAATTTCAGTTGAAATTTCCAATTTTTCAACAGAAATATGAGGATTTAATTGGAGTTTCCAATAGGTGTACGCAGTATTTCGTTCAATGGAAGGCAACATTCACTGAAAATTTGACGAAAAAAAAAAAAGAAAATGAGAAGATCTTCCACTGAGAATATACGAGGTGTGACAGAAAAGTAATAAGACTGGTTTTTTATTTAACAAAATTTTTATTGTTCGCAAACAGCAATGTTATCCCCTTCAAAGTAGTTTCCTCGGGCAACTATACACCGATGGAGACGTTGTTGTAGCAGCGCTGGAAATCTTCAACCAGTATGGTCTTCAGCATGTCCATTACACTCTTTTGGATGTTGTCGACAGCCCCCAAAATTACATCCTTTGGGGACATGTTTCCGTTTAGGAAAAAGTCACAGGGACTGAGATCACGTGAATAGGGAGGCTGGGGAACCACAGGAATGGCTTTTGAGGTCAAAAATTCTGTGACGGAGAGGGCAGTGTGACGTGAGGCGTGGTCATGATGGAGCATTAATTTGTCTGCAATGTCTGGTCTCACGTGCATGACTTTTTCTGAGACTGTCAAGGACGTCTTTGTAAAAAACTGGGTTGACAGGTTGTCCGGGAGGAACAAATTCTTTGTGGACGATTCCCCTTCTGTCAAAAAAACAAATCAGCATTGATTTGATCTTGGAACATTCGACCTTTCTTTAGTCGAGTTCGCGATGTGCCACTCCTGACTTTGCCTCTTGGTCTCAGGATCGTATTCAAGAATCCAGGATTCATTACCTGTGATTACACGACTAAAGAAATCATACTCATTGGTGATTCCGTCAAGAAGATTAAGACACTTGTTTTTTTCGATGGTCCTTCTGCTCAATTGTGCGGTTTTTCGGCACCAGACCTTTCGCATGTGCAAATGTTCCGTCAAAATTTGATGGACGGTAAATCTGTTTAAATTTAATTGTTCACTCAACTCTCTTATTGTTAAACGACGATCTAATCTCACAATAGTGTTCACCAGTTCGATGTCCTCGTCGGTTTTTGAAGTTGAAGGCCTCCCTGAACGGTGTTCATCTACAACGTGTTCTCTACCTTCCAAAAATGCTTTGTGCCAGCAAAACACTTGAGCTCGAGATAAGAAATGTTTCCCACAGACCTGCTTTAACTTTTCAAATGTCATACTTGCCGATTCTTCCAGCTTAACACAAAATTTAAAGGCATAACGATGCTCCAAATTCCGCTGTTCACTAATAGTAGTCACAAAAATCACGTCGTTACCAGACGGAGTTCAAACTTGCACTTAGCTATGAGAGCAGTGTTGCCAATGCAAGAATTCTATATTCCCCACCTCAGGAAACGAAATTTCCCGAATTTGCGTTAAATTACCCTCCACATTCAAAAACGTTGATATCGTCATCGTCATATTATATTTTTATATGTATAATATATTATTATATTACTCTTGACATTTTACTTATGAAATAGGAAAAAAAAACAACTGTCAATAATTTGCCAAATATTGCAGTGTAACATTTTATGATTTGATTTAAATGTCAAAAATATTTTCAAATGTCTTGCTATTCTGCAGACTAGCTGCTACGTTTTTATTACAACATTTAAAACAGTCACCTTTGTACTGCGTAAATCAGGCAAGAATTTATTTGGAGATAGTAACTGATAATAATCTTTATTATTTATTACTTTCTTGTAAAACTATAGGTAGGAGAAAATATTTAAAGTCCCCGAAAATACTCACTAAAAAAATCCCCTCATAGGCACTGTAAATTACCCCAATTTCGTGGAATTACCCTCAAATTGGCAACACTGTATACATACATATATATATACATGTGCTCTATCACGGACAACAACGCAGCGTTACCAGATGGCTTGTAGTGTTGCCAGTCTCATTAGTTTTCTGCCATACCTCGTATGTATGTATATTATCGTGCACTGGGGTATTCAATTTCCAGAATAAAGTCGAAACTTCAAAAAAAAAGAAACCAACTTTGGAAAAAGACAGAAAATCGAAAAAACGAACCTTTCTGAAAACCTGGAAAATTGTCGATATTTCGAAAAAATATCCAAATTTCCAAAAGTCGAATTTTATAAAAAACGTCCATTTCCAGAATAAATCTTATTTGAAGAAAAAACTGCAAGTTCCAAAAGTATTTCTATCAGAATTTATAGATTTTTATTAAAATTTCAATCCAATTGTGGAAAAATTAAACATCGAATTTTGACGTAAAAGCCAAAACAAATTGAAATTTCGGAGTAGCATTAAAAAAAAAGAAAATTCAGAAAAAGTTAAATATTAATAAAAAGTGATTTCGAAAAAAAAACGATTTTTAAAAAATACCGTCGAAATTTCGAGATTAATTCCAAACCTTCTTATAAGAGAAGTTAAAAAATTTCAAGAGAAAGTCCAGTTTAACAGTAAAAAGTAGACTGACTTTTGAGAATAACGTCTTAATATCGAAAGACGAATTTCTAAAAAAAAACAACTTTGAAAAAGTCAAAACTTCCAAAGGTCGAATTTTGTGAAGAGACACCACTTTTAAGGAAAGTCGATTTTTAATAATTAAATCGCCATTTCTAAAAATATTTTTCTCGAAATATTTATACTTTTTAATTTAAATTTTGACCTAAGTTGAATGTATAAGATATATAAAATAATTAATTAAATAAATAAATTATTATTATAAAATTTGCCTCTCAAAAACATTTTTGTTTCGATATTTTAACGTTTTATTAACATTTCAGTATAAGAAGAAAATAAAGAAATTTAGAGGTCAAAATTTCAAGGAAAAGACCATTTTGAGGAAAAATATGACATTTTCAGAAACATAAAGCATCGCACTTTGACACAAATCTCGAAAATAAGGCTATTTTAAGATTACAAATTGGATTTCCGGAAAGGCAGAATTTAAAAAATTGAAATTTTTGGAAAACGACGACTATTAATAAACATGGCGAAATTTCGAAAAAGACTATTTTTGAAAGAAAAGTATAAAAATTAGAAATTTGAGAATAATGTCAAAAATACCAAAAAGACGAATTTAAAGAAAAAAGACGGATTTAAAAAAAAATACGAAATTTCGAAAAAAAAAGGAGAAATTTTGCAAAGGGAACATTAAATTTTGAGCAAATATTCAAATTTTGAAAAGACATTTAGACAAATTTAAAAAAAAAATCGAAATTTTGAAAAAAAGGTTAATTTCGAGAAAAAAACTAAGACTTCCAGGGACAGGAGATTGAATTTTACGTTGAAATTATTTTCAGTAAAAGTTAAATTTTGAGAAAAATATCAAAATTTCGAGAAAAAGACAAATTTCGAGGAAAAATCTTTCTTCAGAGAACATAAATGTATCTATCGAGCTTTGTACCATAAAACAAATTTTTGCCCAAAAATTGAAATTTCGGAAAACAGATCAAAATTGACAGAAAAAGATCAATATTTTCAGAAAAATACGAATTTCAATGAAAGAGTCCAAATTTCCAGAAATATTAAATGTATAGTTTTCCGATAAAATTTAAAGTTTTGAGAAAAAGGCGGTTTTAAAAAGTCAGTCAAAATTTCTGTATAATAAGATTGTAAATGGTCGAAATTTTCAGAAAAAACTAACCCAATATTTGGAAAAGTAACGTAATTTCAAAATAAATCGAGCATCGAAATTGAGAAGAAAATTAGAAATTTTCCAGAGAAAGCCAAATTTTGCCAAAAAGTGTAATTTTGTGAAAAAGTCAAAAAAATAGTTATTTAAATTTTCAGTTGAAACTTTCAACTTTTCATCAAAATTTTCAAAATGTTCAAATTTTTAATTAGAAAAATGAATATTTTAAGTAGCTTTAAGCCACCAAAGTATTTGTATGTATTCATATTTTTTATTTAATAAGATCGAACCAGTTTGGATATGGTGCCATTTTTTTTTGTGGACCGAGGCCCTTGATTACCTTCCTGGGCCACTGTTAGGGAAGTTAATTTTCTTATGACCTGTTAAATAAATTCTTCCGATGAATAATTTTGTTAAAAACTCCTAACTGGCTATACGAATTTATTAAACAACTTTTACGACCTTGCATCCTTATTTGTTCTCTCGTTTAAACAGGCAGATGTAATGTTCAATTAGTCGGTTCATTTGGTCTAATTATCCCTTTATAAAAGTAAATTCGACCGACTAACCGTGCGACTGATTCCAACTTACGTTGAGGGGGTCAATTTTAAAATTTACACGCACAAGGAAAATTTATTCTATTAAATTTAATGTATGTTTAAAGCATCTATATCACCACTAAATGTAGAGATTACGCATCAAAATATTTATGAGTGTAAAGGTAAACGATCAAGGTCTTTGCAGAGTTATTTTGAATCGTAATAATTGAAATGTTAGATTGCAAACATGACAAAATAAAGAGAAGCTACTCTGAAGATCTTGCCTCTTTACATCATTATTAGCA
Source organism: Dastarcus helophoroides (assembly GCA_028583605.1). NCBI lineage: Eukaryota > Metazoa > Arthropoda > Insecta > Coleoptera > Bothrideridae > Dastarcus > Dastarcus helophoroides. Next base: position 21,722,023 of record CM053325.1, on the reverse strand, counting down.
TTGACACCAGGGTTGGCAAGAGGTCAGGACTGACCGGATCCCGGGCTGTGATTGCTTTTTTTTTAGTCGTCAAATTATTATTTTGCGATTGTTACTTGTAACAACATTTTCGGCCGATCGAGATTTTATGTCGGTATATCGTAGGTCACTGATTATTATTAACAACGTTTCTTCTTGTGGACTTTGTTAACAATCCGCAAAGTTTGTTATGTTTTTAGTAAGAGAATAATAGAAAAAGCGGAATAGTAGTCCTTAGCATAGAAGAAACCAATCATTCTTCCACGTTAAAGCTCTTTTTTTTATACACATCGATCGATTTTTCAAAATTTAGCTTTTCAATCATCATATTTCAAATTCAACTCAAACTTTCGATTTTAACCGGGACATTTTTAGAGTAGTAGAGAAGATTCGGAGTCAAGTTAAAATTTTGGGGTTAAAGGCAAAATTTCGAAATTAAAGTGGGAGTTTTAGAATTAAAGTTGAAATTGCGTGTCAGGATTAGAAAAATACGATTTCTTTGCCATCCAATTCATCTAATAATTTTAAATGGAACGTAAAACGTATCGCACCGAAAAAAGCTACCAAAATAATAATTTTTTGTGTACGCAGCTTAAAATACTGAGGTCATTACATCAAATATTTGCTCAATTTTGTTAAATTGTTAATTGATTTTACCTTCATGTTGCTACTTTAAAAAATAATTACCAGACTTCTAAATAACACGCTACTATTTACATAGTTATGTCATTTTCTTCCTTTACTACAACAGATAATCCTTTATCTTCTGTGTCAGCTTTGAAGTTCTCTGGCTCTGCAGTGCAGCTATAATTAGCTTATGATTGATTGAACTTATAATGCAGGACATATGTTTTGTCTTGATCGTTTAAACGCAGGCGACTATGCGTGTTTTGTTTGTAAATAATCGCTTTATTAAACACACATTTCGCAACATCATTTTTTCCCATTAATATTTCCTGGAAGTGTAACGCTATTATTCAATGTTTTAATATTTTTTGATCCAGCTATCGTTTGGAATTAAACATTTTCGTTTCGAGTTGAACATTTTTGGTTTTAGTTCAATTTTCCCACTTTTACTTTTTTTTTCTCAATGTTTGCTCAATTGTTTATTGTTACTTGATTATGTTTCATTTGTTGGTTGACATTTTTGTTTCTGTTTCGATTTTTTTTATTTTCAATGTTTCGTATCTTAAGAGGAAAAAGGGACCCTATAATTTCATTCTCGAGTCCGTCCGTCCACCCGTTACAGAAGTTTTTCCTGAAAATTACCCAGCATAGGAATTTGAAATTTGTTATTGTTCTTGATGACCCACGCATTATATCGCCACTCAACGAGTAGAAAAAAAATATTTAAAGGGGAGGGGGCTAGAATGGTGCAAAGAAAAATAATGTTTTAATGAGGACATCATTTGAAATAGCTCTTCCTCTAAAGATTCAAACACATTTTTTTAAAATGTTTGGTCCACTGGTCTTACTAACATAGTTAGTGTTCACTATATATATCTACAGTTTCTACCATCGATAGTATCGGTAGATTTTTGCAAAAATATCGATGATAATGTTATTTAATAAAATGAACCTTCCGATTTAAACTGCCGTTGCCATCTATGTTCCAACGATAGTCCCCGCTGGGGAGATAGCTGCCGCAATTCGCGATGCGTCGAGAAGCGATGCAAATTTTCCCAATATTGGTAAATATCGTACGTATAACCAGCAATGAAATTTTTCATTGGTCGATTTATTCTATTTCTATTGAAACATGTAACATACACTTAATCATCTAATAAAGTTGGGGAAAAAGGAGTTTGTTTAAAAATAGAAATACATAATTTTTTAAGAATGTCATATTTTTTGGAGTCATAGATGTAGCTAGAACAGACAGGATACGGCAAACATGTATATTCAACTCAGAACACTTTTTAAAAAATTTCTATTTATTTTTCAAAATTCGTCTTTTATCTGGAAATTTTGATAATGATTTTTTTGGAAACCTTAGGGTGGGGCAAATTAGGGCGCATGTCTGCCTGCGATTGAAGCAGGCAAATTTCATTTTTTTAAAAAATCGTCCTTTTTCCAAAATTCCAATAAAATTAAACTCTCTTTGGGCAATTTCGAATGTTTACTAAATTTCGCCGTGTTCTCGAAATTTCGATCTTTTTCTTCAAATTTCAAATGCTTCTTTTTCACATTCGTTTGTTTTTCAAAATTCCGAGAACAAAATCGAAATAAAAACTAACCTTAAAAAAATCGGAATTTAGATATTTTTTTCAAAATCAGACTTTCTTCAAAAATTGAAATTTATCTTAAATCCGATTTTGTATATTCTTGGAAATGTAAATATTTTCTTCGAAATTCGTGTTTTTCCTCAAATTTTGATTTTTTTGTCCACGTTTCTTTTTTTTTTCATAAACGACTATTCTGGATATACTTCTTACGGGATTGGATATCGTGTCAAAGAACTACTAAAAGTGTTTGACGTTTCGCCCACCATTGTAGAGGGCTTCTTCAGGAACAAAGAAACAATAAATAAAAAATAAAATACAAGGAAATATACAAAAATGAAAAAAGGCCAATTTCAAAACATTAGGGCACGGTAACTCAGTATATCCATCATACTAGAGACGAAACTCTTCTGAATTGAAAATTTGTAACTAAGGATAAGAAAGTTTAGACAGAAGAGCACGGTAACTCAGTACGTCCACCATATCAGAGACGAAACTCTTCTATTCTCAACTATTCTTAAAATTATATCTTTTCCTTAAAATTTGATTTTCTTAGAAAAAAATTCGATACCTTTCTTCGTTTTGTAGTCAACATTTCGACTGTTTTTCCAAGATTTCGTTTTTTTCCCAAATTTCTTATCTTTATTAACATCGAATTTTTCTGAAGATTTTGATTTTTCTTTTAATTTCGACGGGTTTTTTAAAGTTTGCTCTTTCCTCCATATTTTTATTTTTATCTCAAAATTCGGTACTTGACTTTTCTGCAAATTTCGAATTTTTCTCTTAAAATTAGTTTTTTCGAAATTCGATTTTATTCTCAAAAGTCTACTTTTTGGGGTCTCGTTTTTAAAATTATTATTGTTTTTTAAATTATTTTTTCCGTCAAAATTTTGTCACTTTTTTAAAAATTTCGATTTGTTTAAATTTTACTCCGGTAATTTCAACTGTATCTTAAAATTTGCCTTATTTCAATTATTTTGCGAAATTTCAATATTTATTTCAGAATGTGATATATTTTTTCGTAAGAAAAATATGTTTGGGGAATTTCGAGAAAAACATAAAATTCCTTATTAAAATTTAAATACTATGTTAAAATTGGAATAATGAAATAAAAATTGCGACTTTTTTCACAACATTTTTAGAAATATTTTGGCATTATTCTAATTTTCAACTTTTTTCTATTCTTTCCTAGAGGTTGGGTTTTATTTTAAATTTGCTTTTCTAAAAAATGCGACTTTCTCAAAATTGGATTTTTTTCTCGAAATTCGTCGTTTTCAAAACTAAGAATTTATTTTTTAAAATTCAACTTTTTTCTCTCAAAATTGAACTTTCCTTTGGAAATTTTGGATTATCTTTGAAAAATTTCGACTTTTCCTGATATTTTGACAGTATTTTTTAAAAATCATTACTTTTTTTTTGAAATCCATCTTTTCGGCTTTTTCCGTTTTTTTTTAAATTAAAATTCCGAATATTTGATATTTCTTATATACAAAAATGCGATGTTTCTGGAAATTTCTACTCATAATTTTATCAAAATATTTACTTTTTCAAAACTCCTTATTTTTTCAAAATTGGATCGATATTTCAATAAAAATCTAAATATTCTGAAACTTTAGGAATCTTAGGAAATTTAATTTAAGTTTATTGGAAATAGGGTTTGTATGAACGATATATTTTTTTTAATGAAACACCGCACTTTAATTATCGAGACTTTATTTACGCAAAAGCCCTCGGAAGGTGTGTGTTCACGCGACGAAATTATAACATCAACTTCACAGTCAAAAAACGAAAGCTTTTCGTAATATTTCCAAATACATCTGGTCTATTTCATGACGCACTGCTAATATACATGTCAACGTTAATCCCTTAAAAAGTATTTTCAGAAAAGAGACGGACCAGCGTTCTTAGAAATAAGTTGAAGTCCATCAGATTTCAGTTCGTAAAAGATACACAGAAACCCATAAAGCATTCGAGAGTGTCTAATATTTTACTTTAAAATAAGCACCGATAGATTTCTGCTCTCACGTTTTGAATGTGATTTCCAACAAAGTTTTAACAAAAAGATCGATTTTTTTCGGTAGCTATCTCTTTTGAAGCGACGATCCGCGGACGGTAAACGGTGACAGTAGTTCGAAATTTCCTATGTCCCCTGCGAGAATTTTATAAAGCGATTTAACCCCTAAGGGGTAGAAAAAGGCATTCGAATGCTTTAGTTTTTGCAAAATATTTAGGAAACTTCAAGCAAAAAATTTCTTGTTAATTTTCGACAATTACCAAGAATTTTTTAATAAATAAAACTAATTTAAATTTGTTTTTTTTACTGGAAGTCTTTAGCATTAAAATTTTTGGAATTTTCGAGTGTGAAAATTTGAAGCTTAAACCTCGAATTTAAAATGGAAGTTCTCAAGCTTTTTCACGAAACATTAAACATTTTTTATTAAAAGACGTTGCTTGTTAAGAATTATTGGTACTGTGGGACATTACTATCGATAGCTTCCGATAGCTATCGATAGTTCCTATCGATGTTTAGTGAACACTAAATACAGTGCAGTGATCTGGATTATACAGCTTGCCACAAATGTTCGTTCGTCGGCATATTAAGATTACCATATACCTACGGGGAAATTTTTACAAGTTTTGATTTTCTCTGAAAGTGATTGTGTGTAGTGCTGTTTTCACAATGAATTTCAACTGAAGTGACTGTCTTCCTGACAAAATAAATATGTGTGCGCCGCTTACAGTGTACTGATATTTTAGTAGCGTGGAGAATTTTAATTTGAAGTTCACGATAGGTTAGATCTTCTCAATTAACGTAGACGAAGTGAAGGGTGGCCACTATTTAAAATATGCGAAGGATCGCAAGGGTTCGTTTGAAAAATATGTAACATGTAAAGCTTTAGGCAGCAATTGAATGAAATACGATGTGAACAAATACATCTCTTTTCTTCTAGACAGTTAAAGTATGCTAGTGTTGCAGGTTATGATGAATTGCTTAATGCCATATTGCAATAAACTCATAAACTGACGAGGCGGTAAATTGCTAGCGATTAATTGCTGACGGTGAATTCCGAGCGATACATTTTCCGGGCCTTTTAAACGATCTTAAACAAGGAATAACAATTAAGTGTCTGTTGTAGAAATGTAGATTGTTGTTGTCTAACAAAGATTTCGATGAAGCAAGAGCGAACTGGACGTTTTTGATTACCTGATACTCGTTTTCGCAGAATCGAGGAAATATGACGCTGTGCTTTTTATTTCTTGTAACCTAATTTCCAATTAAATTATTTTCCGAGGAATCTGTCATCAGCAAAGATACATCCGCTCATTCGCCTTCCTCGAGTGCCAATATCTCGCTAAATTTGAATTTCAATATTTGTAAATCTCGCTTTCATTCCTAGGGGTTTTCTTTGCTACATTTTCGCGCTTATCGCTTTGATATGTTTTGTGGAGGGAAATTTTCCTGATACTTCAATTCGAATTCAACTCAGTCAATATAATAAGAAGCGGCACTTATTTTACTGCTTTAATCTTCTTCCCCAAATTGCGCGTTGTTGCTTCGATATTATTAAGCAAACCCCAAAACAAATAAAATAAAAAAACATTATAGCCATCCATCCCAAGTAACAGGCCCATGGGTAGCCTCAAATTTCAACAAGAAAATGAAAAACCTGAAATCGGAAATCCGAAAAAACTTCGAAATTTCCACCAAAAATTTTGGCGTTTTCCTGAAATACATTTTACTTAAAGTAAAAGTCGAATTTTGACCGAAACTGATAACTGATTTGTTAATAAGTTTCGAGGTGTTTGGAAATTTCAATATCACATTTTTTATTTCGAATTTACATTTGAAATTATCTGAAGTTTTATGTCCCTAGTATCTTTAAACGCAAACTTTTTCCTAAAAATAGTCGAGTTCACACTTTCAATTTGAAGTTTTTTTTCCCAAATATTCGATTATAAATTCAAAATGTTTGAACTTTTGATCCCAATTTTGAAAATTCGACTCTATTTTCGAAACGAATTTAATTTTTTTTTGTAGATTAATTATTTTCAGACTTTTTAATTGTTTGTGGAATTCGAAACTTAAATTAAAAGAATCGAGTTTACAATCGAGATTTTATGTGAAAGTGAATATCGAAAATGTAAGTTTTAAATTTTATTTTCTAAAATTCCAGTTCTAAACTCATTTTTTTTAAAATAAATTGTGAATTTAGCTAAGTAAACATGTTTTTACTTTAGGTAGATAATTCAAGGTCCCCTTAGTGGAGGATGGAGGAGCCTAAGCAGGTACCTCACATATGGCATCTGTCTAATTACGAATTTTGCATTTATACAAGCGTGTGGGTCTGGATCAGGACCCCTCCGAATTAAGACCAACTTTAGCTCTAGAGATTTGTCTCGTTTGTTTATTGGTTAATACAATCCCTGCGTGGGTTTAACAAATTCATCTTTTGACTTATTCAAAGTTGATTAATTTTGGTTTTAACCATCCATCTTCGAATAAACTAATAAGAACAGAAACAGACAGGATGTAAATAAACTTTCATTAATAATCTAAACACTTCCAAGTTGTTTAGCATTCTCATCGTTAGTTGGACCCAGATTAAATCTAAGAATCTAGATTAAGAACTTTTTCATTAATTGATTTTGAGAATGTGATCAAGGACCAAGGAATTGAGCTAGGGCATTCTAAATGGTCTTCATCTTAAGAAATTTCATTTTCGAGGATTATTACTATTAATAAGATCGTCAGTGTTGCCATACAAACTCAGTCAACATCGTATTAGATTAATCACTGTTGTTATGAAGTTTGACCTCAAGTATTTCAGTTTCCTCCGCATCAGTCAATTAGTGAAGGCATCTTGCAGGAATGCATTCAACGCCTGATTTATATTTGGAGGCACGAACAGACGTTCTCGCAATTCAAACATAAACCGCTGTTTATACAAGGTAAACAAAACAACTTACGGACAAGAACGTTGAGCTTTTTAACAAAGAACGATTGCATATATAACTACCATCAACACCGAGCGAACGGTGTCGAACACAACAACGCGAAAAAAACAAACGGCGCGCTAGAAACGGCACGACACGATGCGGCTCCTGCTAACGCGACTTTCTCTTGGCGACTGTCGCTTGTTGTGGTTCTCCGCCGCTTAGGATCCTGCTAGCAGGAGTTGCCGCAGTTCGTGAGTCACTCGAGATCTCGGCTCGGAGGCGCCTTGCCCACATATCTTACAAGGTGACTTTCTTCAAAATGTAATGCGATTGTCGTTATGTAATTACAAAACACTCCTGAAATCTGCGGTCGCTGAAAATTTCGACCCCAGGAGAAGCCGCAGCTTCGTCGGCTTCGTACGTTGACAGCGGCGACAGTTGATATATAAGGAATTTTGTAACTGTAAACAAAAGGAAAGATGGTCTTGTTTAACTGTTACAAGCATGGATTCGTTTGATCGTTTCGGATCTGCGTCAATAACTCTACATTCGGGCATTAAAACCTATTAAAACATTTCGAGTTTACTCAAATTTGGAAAAAAAAATCGAGGTTCTAAAATTGAATCTACCTCAACAAGAATCTGCCTTGTGTGTTGTATTTGGGACAATATTTGGGTTATATTTATGGTTTTTGCACTGTATTTGAAGAGCTTAGAACGCCCAGAAATGGATTTGACAGTATGAGACACAAAATAACTATTTACACCACAAAATTAGTGAGCTTACGCGTGTGGGGTTTTTAAATTGTAAACACCTCACATAACACAAATTTTTATTGATATGGAACGCGAAAATTTCGAAATAAAAGTTAAATTTTGAGGCAAAAATGTATATAAAAAGGCCAAGTATTTCAGATCAAAAAAAGTCCAAAATATATCGAAATTTCAGGAGACAAATTAAACATTTAACAAATCTCATGTTTACGTTAGAATTTGAAAAGAAAAAATGAAATTTCTAGATTAAAAGCAAAACTTGGTAAAATATATCGAAATTTCAGGAGACAAATTAAACATTTAACAAATCTCATGTTTACGTTAGAATTTGAAAAGAAAAAATGAAATTTCTAGATTAAAAGCAAAACTTGGTAAAATCTCGAAATTAGTAAAAAGAATTCACGTTTGTAGACAATAGGAGAAAGACAAAATGAAGAGAAAGCTAGAATCATGAAAAATTGGTTTCAGAAAAAAAATTCAAATCTAATATCGAAACAAAAAGGAAAGAAAAAGGGAAAATTTTGAATTAAATGATTAATTCATTTAATTCAAAATTTTCCCTTTTTTATCATTTTTCCAAAATGTTATCTTTTTTTGAAATGCCTTTTAAAAACTATTTTTTAAAATTTATCTATTTTTCCAAATTTTGACTTTTTCGAAAACCTAAAACTTCTTTCAAAATATTTTTTGAAACATCTTAATTTCGAATAGTTGTAAAAATTCCTACATTTAGTCAATTTTTCAATTGTTTTGAAAATTTTGACCTTAGTCGAAAATCGCTTTTTTGAGTTTATTACCCATTTTTCAATATTTTGATTTTTTAAATTTATACAAATTTATTTTACAATTTCGACTGATTTTTATCTAAAAATTTCAACTTTTTATAAAAATTTTTACATTTATGAAAATTTTTCTTTAAAATTTCTGCTTTTTTTAAAATGTGAAAAATTTTTCTGAATTTTGGTTTTTTTAAAAATTTTGATTTTTTATATTGTGCAGTTTTTTTAAGACTGAATTTTTCGGAAAATATTTATTATTTTTCAAAATTTCACTTTTTTTGATATTTTTGAATTTATTACAAAATTTTAGAGCTTTTTAAAAATTAAATACGAATTTTTTTTAAACTTCAATATTTTTGAAAATTTTGATTTTTTAAAAATTTTTACTTTTTATCTAAATTTCTTTATTTTTCAAAATTTTTTCTTTTTTTAAAATTTTCAGATTTATTCGACATTTTAATTTTCTTGATTGTAAAATTTCGACTTTTCCAAAAGTTTAAAATTTTTTGAACATCTACGATTATATTTTAAATTCTCGAATTAAAAGTTTCGGCTTTTTGTCAAAATTTCGACATTTTTCAAAACTTCGATTTTTTTTTATTGTCAGTTTTGAATCGAATTTTCGACTTTTATTCAAAAAACTAAAAGAGGTGGCCTAAATATATTTTTTATACTCAGAAGGAACACAACTTAAAAAGAGTTGAAAACTCCTGCCTACAGTAATATCACATAACTAAAGCCAACAAAATTTTATGGGTCGAAGTTTTCAAAAAAAATCTAATTTAAAAACAAAAACAAAAATTTAAAAAGCGGGAACTTTCAAAAAAGTAAAAATAAAAAAGTATTGATTAAAAAAAATTAAAATCTTCAAAAAAGTCGAATTCTTAAGAATTGGTTGAAATGTTAAAATTTTAAATACAGTAATTTTTTTTTAAAGTCGCAATTTTCAAAGCATTTCAAATTTTTTTAAAATGTAGAATTTTTGAAAAATAGGCATAATTTAAAAAAAAACATCCAAGATTTCTATAGTCAACATTTTAAAGAAATTGAAATTCTTCAAAGAGTCAAAAATTGTCAAAAAAGTCAAAATTTTGAAAATTGCTGAAGCTTTCATAAAAATTTAAGACATCTGAAATTTAAAAAACATTAGAAATTATGAAGAAATGGCGAGATTTTAAAAAATGAAGAATTTTCAGTAAAATCTCCTAAAAATCCGAAATTCCGAAAAAAGTCAAAATTATCAAAAATTTCGAAATTTTCGTTGATTAAAACTTTGATAAATAGGTTAAAATGTTGCAAATCTTAGAAAGAAATTCAATTAAAAAAAGTCGAAGTTTTCAAAAAAAAAGTTCATATTTTTAAAGTAAAAGCGGAACTGTTGAAAAAAAAATCTACATTTTAAAGAAAGTTTAAATTTTCAAAATAAATTAAAAACCTTAAAATGCAATGAAATTTTTACAAAATAATCCAAAATTTTAACAAGATCGATTAAAAATAATCGATATTTTCAGATGACGAAATTTCAAAGAAAGTGAAAACTACTACAAGTAAAAATTTTGATAAATGACGAAATTTCGAAATTATCAAAAGATACTGTTAAAAGTCGACCTTTTAAAAAAATTGAAGGATTTTGATAAAATGAAGAAATTTTCAAAAGAGTAAATTTCAATTTGAAATTCTTACTTTTGTAAAGTTTTGTATTTTTTTATACTTTACATTTTTATCTTTTTGAAAAATTCCAAGCTTGATTTTTATTTCATTCAAACATTACTCTTTAGTTAAATTTTCCAAATAATCAGTGAATATTAAAAATAAAACTTTTTCCAAAATATTCAGAAAAAAGGGTCCGAGATTCAAAACGAAAGTCTAATAACGAAAGAATTGAAATTTCAATAAAAATAAAAAGAACAGTAATTGTGGAAAGTCGGAGTGAGGAGTCAAAATTTCTGGTTTGAAATCGACAATAAAACTTAAAAAGAATCAACTAGGAATTTTGACAAAAATCTAAAATAATTAGCATTTCCAATCCTTACTTCGTGGAATTCAAAACCTTGTGAAATTTTTAAATTTTGTTGCGTTTATGTAAAAAAAAGTTTACAGTTTTTTTACATAAAAAAGTGTAAATTATATTGCATCAGGGTTTTGTTTAGGGAGAGGCAGTTTTTTGTGTGATATCTTAGGTAATAACATTTTAAGACCATACGAACAACAAAAAAAAAAAGATCGATCGTCTCAAAATGTCATAAGCTACTGAAAATAATATTTGACAACTGTGACACCTAGAAAAAGGTTGATTGCTCAAAATTTTCCAAACGTTGATCAGAAATAATATTTGATGACCACCAAAAAAAAAACAAAAAAAAAATAAAACAAGATCGATCGAGCAAAACATTTTTTACAACATCCTGTAAAATCTTTTGATGACTAAAAAAACTCGATCGTCCCAACATTTTACGATCGAAGCTCAATTATAATTATTGCGACTACACATTGGATCGCCAGGAGGGGAGACAATTGTCCCTATTTCCTCACTCCGGGATCTGCGCTTGTCGAAATTAAAAAAGAATTTACACTTAGATAGTAAAGTAGTAATTTTAGGCAATTTGTTGAAATTTAAATTCAAAAGTTCGGGGAAAATTTGAAATTGCTGGGAAAAATGTAAATTTTTAAAAAACTTTATAAAGGGAACAGAAAAAGAAATTTTTGTAAGTTTCAAATTTTTAGAAACAATTCGAAGTGTCAAAATAAAAGTCAACATTAAAAGAATTTGGAATTAAAAAGAAATCTTCCCAAAATTTCAACAGATAGGTTAATTCGAGATTGTTGGCAACAATTTTAAGAAAAAAATTCGAAATGTGTGGAAAAAGTAAGCATTTTGGGCTTTAACTTTATATTTTAAAGAAAAACGTGAAAAACGAAAGTTTCAACTTGAAATGTAACAAAAAATTAAATTAGTAGAAAAAAAATCTAAATTTTCAAGAAACAAAATGTGTTTTTATCAATCTGAAGGTAATTTTCAAGTGTTTTTCTCAGATATTTTTAATATATTTTGGAAATATCGAGGTTAAAGTCGAAATTTAGAAACAAACTTTCCAAAATTTAGAAAAAGGGTCGAAATGTTCGTAATTAAAGTTTTTTTTGAAATTAAAAATTAAAATATCTTAGATTGAGTCGATATTTCGAGTTTAAAGTCAACGTTTTAGGAGAATATAAAAATAGAAAGTATGGACTCATATATATATATATTAAAAAAACAACTCAACATTTCGGCAAAAGTCAACATTCATAGAAAGTATTAAAATTTTGAGTTTCCCAATATTTTCGATATTGCAGGTTTAAAATCGAAAAGTTCAAATAAAAATTTAGAAAAATAAAAACTGAAGTTTCTATAAAAATCAACATGATGGATTTTGAAGTTTTGGAGGGAAACTAAAAAACTTCAAGCTTCAAATTTAAAGTGGGAATGAAAAAAAAAAAAAAATTCAAATTTAAACTAAATTTTTCTAATAATTCAAATTTCGGAATAAAAGTAAATATTTTATGTTTAAACTCCTCATCAAGAGAAAAAAAACCAAAAACTTGGTATTCGGTTCAGTTTCGATTCGAACCGGGGTTACATACATTAATTAATGAGTGATGAATGTAATTAATTGTTGTATCTATTTTTGCATACTTGAAAAATGATTTTTATTGAGAAAAATAGAACCAAGTTAAATCCTCCTCGTAATAAGCTATCAATGTCACTGTGCAGTGTTCCAAGGGAATAATAGGTACTTTTTGTAATGAATTGTTTGTTGAAAGTTTTTTTTTACATCAGTTTTTTTCTTTTTAGAAAATAAATTCAAAATATGGACGTCCAAACATCTTGCTCTTGTGCCATGGAATGCTATCCAAAGCTTATCTAAATATGAAGCTGCCAGCTTTCTCCCTCATCCCTTCCTTCACCCTCTGCTGTGGCCTAGAATAACATTTTTCGCAAGAGTTAGCTATATCACGTTTCAATTTGTGGTTCTGTGGGTCATTATATTCAGATTTGAATCGTGCCGATGGGCCTTTTGCTCTCAAAGGATTGTGTTTCTCATTAATACAGAGAAAATTGTGGGGGTCGTTTTCGCAGTCTGTTTACTTTCGTCTTTGGAAGTTAGAAATCCAGCTTAATAGAATTTTGTTTCGTGACATTTAAAGTTTCGATCTACTAATGTTTAATTCAGATTTGTTCGAGTTTACAACCGGGAATTAAAATTAACGGTTGTTAAAGCATATTAAGCAACGAATTGAAGTCGAAAGTTATTATCCTCAAGGGGATCACCGACTCGATAATGAAGTGGCTTAAATTAATAAGTTTTGCTTAAGAATTCTATCACTCGTGAAAAGTTTTAGATCAAAGTTACTTTTATCACTTCAGTTAAATTATTTACCTTTTTTAATTACAATTTCTTTTATCTATTTTAATAAAATTGAAACTTCTAAGTGTCTGCCTATCGACTAACTTTTTTGTCCGGGCTAATCTCGTAAACTGCTAAATCGACTTTAATGAAACTTTTATTAAAATGTAGAGTATTTGTAGGGATACCTTTTAGGATATTTTCATTAAAGTAAAATTCGCTTTTACTGCTAAGATCTCAACTGTGCTAATGATTTTCTTTTAGGTTATAACACAGAACATATAGAAGAGAAACCAACCCGCAATGTTTATGGTTGATGTAATATTGCGCGGCACCTATAATTCTATAGGGAACCAGAATTTTTGTTATTTTCTTTTGAAATATTGTATTGTAGTTTACGTAGACAAAGTCGCGGGGGTTAGCTAGTCATTCATAAAAATGCTTATTTAGTTTGAATACAAACAGGAATCTCAGAATGTAATTTAATCTGCTTGTATATTCTCTGAATTTCAATGATGGAGTTTCATTTTTTTATGACACAAGAGTATTCTTGTTATGATTTACATTGTTTCGTTAAAACGCCATTATATCACAAAATAAATAAAAACTTATTATTTATTTTGTGATTATACGAGGGTAAATCAAATATGAGCCGGAATTTGTTTTTAATGAGCTATAACCTTGGGAAGGACCTGAGCTCAAGATTGCAGAGCAATCAAAAATTCCACACCCAGAAATCTTACTAGCATGCCTCCCAGACAATCAGGATTACTCTACATAGAAAGTCCTTAAACTAATTTAAGGACAAAATGAAGGCCTAAACGCAACAAAATGGAAGACTATGCGTCGGGATAACAATGGACCTTTGACAATTTTACTCTTTCAGTAGACCAATAATCTGCAGAGACACTAAAAAAAGCAATTATGTCATTAACTATAAGTTTGGACATACAAACTTAAGGCCAAAAGGCAAAAGGTCACAGGAAAGTGCATCGAACCATCCGGGTACTTCTGAAACCAAAGGGCCTCAAAAGACCTTATCCAGCAAAAGTGGAACGGATCAGCAGGATGTCTCAGGAGCAACGAGGCATCAAGGGGACTATGCACCCAGGAGCCTACCACTATCACAAAAAGTAGGTAAAGAATCTAAGGGAAAGAAACCCAATCTAAAGATCAGTACTTGCCAAAAGAGCAGGAGGAAAGCACCACAAGGGGAAAACAGCGACCCCTTCGACATCTAAGTCGACAGAAAAGCCTAAAGAAAATAAAGGACTAAATGGCTGCTGAAGGTAATAAAATCCATAGGGGAACCAAAAATGCCTCAAATGGAATGTGAAGAAAAACTTCACAAAGACACCATGATAAGGTGTATCCAAATAAACCTTCAACACTCCAAAGCAGCTACCAGCGTGCTTAGAAGATCGTTTATTGGACAGAAACTAACCATAGGGCTACTACAGGAACCCTGGGTGTATAGAGGACAAGTCAAAGGCCTAGACATAAAATCATGTAAGTTAATTTACTGTAACACACATGACTCACCAAGAGCAGCGCAGCTGCTTCATAGTAATATACATATTCCTCCTAATTTAGAGTTCATCACAGCTGCTTTAGTGGAAGTGGCAATTGGGGACGGCAAGAGGCAAGTTATATTTGCCTTATCCTATTTCCCTGGAGATGATGACAACTTTCCACCACCAGAGGAAGTCCAACGCCTTATTTCATGGTAGCAAAGAGAGAAAATAGGCACTGTATCATATTATCGTGACACTAATGCGCACCACCACCTTGGATGGGGGAGCACTAGATACAAACAGGAGAGGTGAGTACCTATTTGAATATTTGTCTACTAGTGGAGTGGACATACTCAACAGATGTAGTTCGTCCACCTTTACATAACGCAATCAGAAAAGAGGTTTTAGATGTAACCCTTGCTGACCCGTTCATAACACATACAATAACAAATTGGAGTGTATCAAACGAACCCCTCATGTCGGATCACCAAAGTATAAGATTCGACATAGAAGCAACACTTAGTTGTGTAGAGGAATACAGAGTGCCTAAGGTCACCGACTGGGATGCATATTCAGTTGGAGGCCCAAAGACTCGGCTTTGACCTCGACACAACAGAGCAGCTAGAAGAAGCCTCAAATCAATTAAAATATATGATTAAATTTGCACATGAAAATAGCTGTCCCATCAAAAGAAAGGCAGATTAAAAAGATCTGGCTAGGCTAGTATCAGAATGAACCAACCAATCAAGGCTTGAGATACCCAATCAGAATGGGGAAAAGGCTGGCAGATAATATATTCAGGGCAAACAGAATTAACTGGGCGATAGATAGCTTTAAGCCTTATAAATTACCCGGGTAAAGACGGTATATTTCCGGCATTACTTCAACAGGGCTTCGATGCACTAAGACCCCATCTGTAGCGAATATTTAAAGCTAGTTTAATCCTAGGCTATATTCCGCAGACATGGAGGTTAGCAAAGGTGTCGTTTATATCAAAAACCGGACGTCGTCCGATGAACTGAAGCAAAGTTCTACCGCCCCATTAGCCTTACATCCTTTCTTCTAGAAACAATGGAGGAAGCAGTAGATCAATATATCAGAAGCGAAACTCTTATGAGAAAACCACTTCATGTACAACAATTTGCTTATCAGGCCGACAAATCCACATGTCAAGGGTGTAGAAAAAACTTTTGTGGCTAAGCAAATAGCGCTTAGCGCATTCATCGACATAGAGGGAGCATTTGGCAACACCTTATACCGATCCATCGATCGAGCCTTACAGAAAAGGAAAGTTGAATGTCCCATAGTAAGATGGATTGAGTCGATGCTAAAAAGCCGGTTAATCACGGCCACAAGCCACAATAAACGAAGAAACCGAAATAACAGTGATAACAATAATAATAACAGCGGAGGTTTATCGCCTCTATTGTGGTCATTTGTTGTCGATAATCTTATGACTACATTGAGTAGGGCGGGAAAGGCTGTGCAGATGATATAGTCATAACGGTGAAGGGAAAGCATGATACTGAAGTATTCAGAGCAATGCAAGCAGCCCTAAAGGTGGTTATAAGAAACTGGTGTGAGGCAGAGGAACTTAATGTTAACTCACATAAGACAGTTCTTATTCCATTTACGAGGAGAAGGAAGCTAAACCTACAAGCTTCCGCTCTCAGTGGAAATACACATTCAATTTTCAAATGAAGTTAAGTACTTAGGGATCTTCTTAGACCAAAAACTAAATTGGAACACTCATTTGAAAAGAACTCTTTTAAAAGCAATGGTAGAATGGACCTGTCCGTAGACCTGTAGGAAAAAGATGGGGGCTGAAACCGAAAATGATATTTTGGATATACCAAACGGTAGTAAAGCCCATGGTTATCTATGCCTCAATAGTATGGTGGCCAAAAACAGAACAAATTTTTGCGCAAGATAAATTACACAAATTACAGCGGTTAATTTGCATTGGAATAACCGGAGGAATGGCGTCATGTCCTAAGAACTGCAATAGAAGCAATGATAGGCCTGACTCCACTTCACGTTTGCCTCTAAAGTCGTTCAGAACCGAGTCAAAAATGGCCTGGGAATGCAAACAATTTCTGAAGCAACTGGCTGCAAAGAACAAAGTAACTTTGATGTGGCTTCTAGGGCATCAACGCATAGAAGGGAGTGAATAGGCAGATAGACTCGTAAAAAAGGCCTCAATCACACCTCTCTTCGGCCCAGAATTATACTGTAGGTCTTAGCAAAAAGCCCCGTAAGAAATGAAGTAGATACTTGGGAGATAAATCCAAAGGCTGTCACACTGAGGAAAACTCCAGGTCTAAGACAGACAAAAAAGTTCATCACTATCTCAAAAAGGAAGTCCTGAGCCGCTTCTCGAAAGTGAACAAGAACGACTTAAGAATAAGAACGGGACTTTTCATAGGACACTTCTCAGTAAAGTATCACCTTAAGAAGATGGGAAAAGTGGATGATGAAAACTGCAGATTCTATAAGGCAGCAACAGAAACAACAGAACACCTGCTATGCGAATGCATGGTTCAGTTCTGTAAAACGCTCAAATTTCTTGAAAGGGTGACCCTGACGCCCCTAAGAAATAAGAGAAGCAGCTCCTAAAAAGATAATAGGTTATGTAAAAAAGTCTAAACATATTGGAGAATTATTAAAAAATTAGAGTTCGCACAAAAGATCCTAACTGGTCGCAGTGGTGAGAGGTGTAAAAGCCTATACGATTCTATTTCAGAACTATAGATGTGAGGGGGGACGTAGTGGTGTGCGATGCACAAATCTTTCTTAGGCGCAACTCAGAGTACTCGCTCAACTTGTAACAATAACAAAAAAAAACTTTACTCTAAATTTCGATAAATTAAAATATTGTAAGATGTTTTCTAAATTTCTTTTACCTCAAAATTGATTTCAATTTTTATCTTGTTTCCCAAAATTACAATAATTAATAATCTCCCATTTAGGGAATTTCAATCCTAATTCCGAAATTTTACTTGGTTTTTTCTTCAAAGTTGAGATTCCTTTACAAATTTTCCGGATTTTGTTTCAAAATTTCCATTTTGTTTTTATAATCCTTCATTTATCGTGTAAATTTTTACTTTTTTGACAACTTCGACTGTAAATTCGAAAATTTGCAAGAAATTTATTTTAATAAAAACCCAGTTTTCTTTTAATTTTTTTGATTTGTGAATTACAAACTCATATTTCAATATTTTCTGAAAATTTTGAATAGATTTTTAAAATGTCACTTTTCTTACAAATCACAAATTTTTCGAAAATTTAGAATTTTTTCACATAATTTGACTTTGCATTTTTAATTGTTACTTCTTTTTCAAAATTTCAATTATAAACGTGAATTTATTAGTTAAAATTTTGATATAAAAATTTAGACTTTCTCTCTTTGAAGTTTACTGTTAACAAATTTTTATTTAGATTTTGAAACTTGCTCCACATTTGACCTTTTTCAAAATTTCGTCTTTTATCTCGAAATGTCGGCTTTTTTTTATCAAGAAACTAATTTTTATAGATTTCATGTTTCTTTGGTGAAATTAAAATTTTAATATCGAAATACAAAATGTCTTCTTTTCTTGTAAATTACAAGTTTTTCTGGAGTTGACATTCGTCTCCAATAATTAATGCGACAAATGGGTTCACAATGTGGATATTATTTTTTGCGGTTGAGGTTTCAAAACTAAAAAAATCATTTTTTAGAATTAGGGGGCCCTGAAACAGTTCTTGTACAAGGGCCCATTTGCTTCCTAGTTATGCCACTGGAAAATTCCTCCGATGTAGGGAAACATACAAAAAATATGTGGCGGACTTTAAACAAATATCAACCTGTTTTAGGAATTTTGCCAGATAAATTTTGATTCCGTTCTATTGAATGTATTATTACATCCTATGAAAATAACGGGAAAATCACTCGTGATTTTTCGGTAAGGTTTACAACTGAATATTCCAAATGCTCGTTGTCGACAAATTTTGGCCACATCTCCTAACGAACATATTTTACATTTCGATAACTACGCTGTGGCAATTCTTTTTGGAAAAAATGGAATTATTTGAAAAGTGAAAAGGAGTCCACATCAAAATATAGGACGATCTTATTTAATCAAAGCGAACGTTATATTTGGAAAGAATAAAGCTTGCTTTAGGCTAAGGGAACTCTGAACGAATTTAATTAATGGAATTTACCGAAACGACGTAAGCAGAGGATGTGGGCAATTATAAATCTCATTCCTTGGTTTTACCGTGCAACCCTAATACCCTCATCAGTGCTACAAAGCCATACGCCTAAATTGAAGGCTGTTGTTCCCACATAAACCAAGTTGTTTCTTTATACACTAAAAGTATGTCATAAACCGATTCAAAATAATCAATACGCTTCTAAACGACATAAAAGACTGCTGTTGATGTTTGGTTCTGCGATTCGTTTGATAAAATCCCAAACAAGAGGTTTTGCATATATCGAATGTCTCAGTCATTATGTCAATTAATTTTAACAATGTATCCTGTAAAATTGGTAAAGAAAGGGAATTGAAAAACCAAAATATTTGACCTTTTAAAAGACAGGCATAAACCATAGGCTCCCTTAATAGAGAGCTCCTGATTCGAAACAAATGGTTTGATAATTAACCCACTAAATAATGGGCAACAAATTTTTACGTATTCTATCGTTACATAATTATTTGTATTTTGTAATTTATGTGTATTTTCGTACACATGAAACTAATATGAAAATAATTAACATTTTTCGGTTTCACGAAAAATAAATTGGAATTCTAAGAAATAAATGACCTATAAAATGTACGAAAATTATTAGCCCAACAAACTAAAATAATAATTCTAAAAAATTAAATGCGACGCATTCACAAAATTAATAATGCTCAATGCTCAAACAACTAGATTTTTAATACCGGCGTATTTGTCGCCATTTGGGCTCTTGCTTATAAAAAATGCGCCAACACGGAATTTCTAAAGGCCGCGTACACACTTGAACCTCGTCGCGAACCTCACTGCGCCTAGTTTGGACGTTTCTGCGAATCACGTTGCAACCTGATAAGGAACTGATCTCAAGGGAAGCGCAGAGACTCGCGACTTGTCGGTCTTTCAGCGTCGCATCAAAGATGGTTCTTAAGCATATGGAGTTCAACAAAAATAAGACGCGATGAGGTTGCAGAACGTGGTTTGGTTCTAGGCTCGCGACGTGGTTCGCAACGAGGTTCGGTTCATGACGCGGCCCAAAAAAGTGTACTGCAAAATTCCTTCTTGGTATTTGAAATCTCCCGTAGGTGTTCGCCATTTCTCCACTTTTCCCTATTCTGTTTTTATCCATCCTATCTTAAAATGAAGGGCCTTGTGACTGAAATATTTAACCATACAATAAAATGCAATATAATGACCAGAATAATGTTGGTCAGAGTAAATAAATGTAACGTCCCTATTAGATATAAAGAACATTTTTATCCACATACCAAGTAGTAACAAGACTTTCATGATTGTCTTATTATAAAAAAAAAACATATTACCCAATTTCAACATTTTCATTAAATCCAGTAACAGTTACACTTTAATGTTTTTGCAAGCTGTTGAAATGCTTTGAGAACAAGCTGAAAAATGTCAGTATATATCTATCAATAACAACATTGAAATGTACATAGACTTACATAAAATCAATTTTATGTTAAACAATCGCCACATTCCTATTTTATGAAAGACTACCATCAATGAAGCCACCTTGTGTACATTACCAGAAAAAATGTAAACCAAGCGCCAAAAATAATATTTAGCTTCAGCTAATGCGTAGAGGAAGTTGAAAATATTTGTACAATTTAACGTACCTGTCGGATAAAAATTTATGAGCTTTTATACGCCTTGAAATTAGCTGGATTTGAAATTTGCATGCCGCTGAAAAATTCGCGAATTTCGCCATGAATTCTGCCTTAAAGTGCAGTATAAATAATCGATCGAATTAACCAAAGAACTGGTGTTTTTCCAATAAAAGCTCAAAATACTCCGTTTATAAATTAAGGTTGAAGTTTATTTGAGCTGCAGGCTTACAGAGTGAATGACAAGTTAATTGATTATACACCCAAGTGTTCATTATTTTTAGATACCTATATGTAGTTAATGCGAAATGTTTTAGTAATATTTCATTGCCGCTGGGTCCGCGGCATGCGTACGCTGTAATTTTTAATTTGTTTGGGGCTTACGTAAACTTTGACGTCCGATACAAAGAATGCCGGAACATTCGATAATTAGTTCTCGCTTCGCTATAATCAATGACCAGTGTTTGTAAAATGTTATCAGGTGTTTATTTAAAAAGTTGTAATATCGCTTACAGGTGACACCTTTAGACAAGAACGGGAGCCCTTTTATTAAAAAGTTGTTTCCTTAATTTCATAAATCATCAGCTTTTTTAGAGGCTGGGTAGTTTTATCAAAGCTACCAAATTTGGTATCAAATTCAAAGCTTTTTTGAAATTCGAAACTTTTTTCGAGATGAAATTACGCAGCTTCCCGAATGGTCGCGTAATTTTAAGCAAACATTTTAGTATATGTAAATATCGAAAAAAGAAAAATAAAAAAATAAGCACTTCTCAAACATCAGGTCACTGTGGCCGTTTCAGAAAAATAGTAAACGTTGAAAGAGGGACTTTGAGAACACGAAGTAAAAATAGAAATTTAAAAGATTTATGGCAAAATCAAAATAAAACTCGAAACTGAGAAAAACGTTAATATTCCAAGACCAAAGTTAAAATGTACAAAATAAAATCCAAACTTCGGGAAAGAAGTAAAGCTGAATTTCGGTGTGTGTCCGAAGCTTTGAACAAACTCTGATTGATGGCAAAAAATGTTTTATTTGGTTTTTTCAAAATTTGTAAAACGTAAAACATTTCAGGAAAAAAGTTTAAGTTTTGAAACAAGCGACTAATTTTAAGTAACAATTGTATTTTTTTTAGCAAAAAAAAGGAAAATTAATTAGTAAATGCAAGGCACTGATAACTGAATATACAACTTGGGGTTATGAATCGTCAATTTTTTAAAGTATGTAGTTTATAAAACTGGATCTATAATTATAGCTACGTATGGCAAGTGAATTATGAATTTCTAAATGAACCTCTGAAAGTATTTGAATAAAAAAAAATAAAATTTGTCAAAAACTATGACAGATAACTGCTGAGAAAAGAACTGTTTTAGAGTTAAAATTTTATGTGGAATCTAATAAACCTTGCAATTAAAACTGGGTGTTTTTTTTTGGAACTGACTGGTCCTTGGTTATCCTCGAAAATTAAAATACAAATCTTGTCCCCTGAAACCAACAAAGATTAAAAAACACAACAAAGGTTGCTCTAACGTGTTTCGATAGCCAAGCTGTCATCTTCAGAGAGATACTGAAGGGTATTTTTTATTAAAAAAAAAGATATTTATATAATATTTTCGCCTTAATTACATAAACTAGGGGGATCGAGTTTTTAAAGTTAAAATTTCAAGTAGGAGTCTAACTATAGGAAAAAAGTCAAGAAATCAAATTTAAAATGAAACTGAAGGTTTCGAAAAACTTCCAAAAATGTCATAATTTTCAAAAGTCTAATTTTGTGTTAAGTCGCAATTTTCAGAATAAATCTAGTTAAAACAAAAGAAAAATCCCAATTTGTAAGAATATTTCTCTTAGAATTTTCACTTTCATTTAAATGTTGACAAAATTTTGAAATTTAGCAAGAAACATTTTTTTCTCAAGCTTTCTAAAAATATTATGCTTACATTTTTAGACTGTTATTAAAATTTCGATCCAGTTTTTAATTAAACAACAAACGAATTTTGAGAGAAATTCGATAATTGAAAGAAAAAGCTCAATTTAAAGAGAAATTTCTGGAACCACAAGACACCTGAATTTTGAGATGTAATTTCGAGAATAAGATGAAATTTTTAGAAAAAGCCTAAGATTCCGAAAAATGCATTTAAAAAAACTATTTTTTTGAATACTCCGTCATAATATGAAGAAAAACGTCGAAATTTGTAGAAAATACAAATTTTCCAAATACAATAGCCCAATTTTGAGAGGAAACAGAATTTTGAGTAAAAAGTCTTACTTTGGAAAACCCCAAATTGGGAGAAAAATAACCAAATTTTGAGAAAAGTCGGCATTTTCAGAAAATAAAATTTCAAGTAAAACCTTAAAAACTGGAAAATAGTCAAAATTTTCAGAGGTTGAATGTTATGAAAAAAGGGGGAAATTTTCCAAAAGTAGAATTTTTATCGGAAAAAATCGCAGTTCCAGACTCATTCTTCTTAAAATAGTTCTTATTTTTATTTCATTTAAATTTAGAATATTTAAATTTCGCTAAAGAAATTTAATTTATACAAATCTTGTTCTTGAAATTGTCTAAAAATAGTTTTCTCTATATTTTGACTTATTTCTTAACATTCCGATCTAACTTAGAGAAAATAAATGAATTTGGGAGTCAAAATTTCAGACGAAAGCCAATATCGGGAACAAACATAAAACATCACATTTTGCGCTAATATTCAAAATTTCGAAAACGCAAAAAAGACAAGTATTCAGAAAGATGGAGGAATTTCGAAAAAAAAAGACTCTTTTTGAAAGAGGCATCCAAAATGTAGAATTTTCAGAAGAATGTCGAAATTTTGCAAAAGACCATTTTGAGGAAAAGGCGAATTTTAGGTAAAAAGACTAATTTTAACAGAAAAAGTCAAAATTTTGAGAAAAATACCAATTTCAAGGAAAAAGGCGAAATGGACAGAAATATTAGGTACTGAATTGTGAGATAAAAAACAAGACGTCTAGAAAAAGGTAAACTTTAAAAAAAACAGACAACATTTTTGGCAAATCAGTTACTATAAGGTCGAAATTTTAAAAAAAGTCCCAATATTAAGAAAAATACCGGAATTTTGATAACTAAGAACAAATCTCAAAAAAGTGGTCGAAATTTCAAGAAAAAATTCAAAATCTTCCAGAGAAATCAAATTTTAAGAAAAAAACGTAGAACTTTGCATATGACGAATTTCGAAAAATAATTTAAATAAAAAAACTTGTTAAGTTAACACTTTTTTTAAAACGGACCAAAAAGTGTAAAATAATTTCTCCTAGTTCCATACAGATTTATATGTAATCTCATACAGATTCTTAATCCCATACAAATGATCCTGAAAATTTGTAATTATGAATTTCTAATAGCTATAAAAATACTTGCAAGATTCAAAACAAAAAACGTGAGGCGCATTAAAACTGTAAACTATACTATTCATGCATCAATTACTATTGATTGTTCTGAGCTATGATTAAAGTTTCAAGTCTAGCTCATCGGGAAGTTGGTTTAAAATCGATTGCAAAATTTGTAGAACTGTCAGACACACATCAATCGATTGAGGCTAGTTTTTAATCACAGACAAGAAAGTGAGTTAATAAAAAAACGTGTAATAAAATAGTCGAAATTCCGAGAAAAGGACTAATTTCAACGGCAAAAACAAAATTTCGAAAAAAAATGGATACTTTCAGAAATTCGAATCTGCAGAAGATGCTCGAATTTTTGAGGACAACTAGAGATTTTCTGAAACATAAGGAATACGATTCTGAGATAAGTCGAAATGTTGAAAAAAGGCGAATTGTGGGAAAAATTTTGAGGTTTTTGAGCAAAAGCAATTTTTGAAATAAAAATCGAAAGTTACAAAAATCTAAATAAAATTGAAAAAAAAATCAACGAAATTTCGAGAAAAAGTCGAAATTTAGTAGAAATTTGAAATTTCTCAGGAGTAAAATTTTGTCGAAATTTCGAACAAAAGCGAATTTTTAAAAAGTTGATATTTCAAGAAAAAACTCGAAATCGCTCGGCTGAATATTTATTTGCTAAGACTGCCTGAATCAAAAGCGACAAGTTGCACATCCTGCCCCAGAAAATGTCGAATATTAAGATAAACCTCGGAATTTTGGGAAAAAAGTTGGAACTACCAAGAGGTTGAATTAAAAAAAAAACAGTTGTAATTTCTAAAGAAAATTTTACATAATTTTTGCCTTTTCACAGAAATTCATAATTACCATTTTTTTTGTTGGAAATTTCTGCCTAAATATTATTCCCAAAAGTCCACCAAATATAGAAAAGCCAAATTTTGATAATCAAGTTTAAATTTTCTGCAAAAAAATGCCCAAATCCCCGAAAAAAAAGCGACAAATTTGGGAATAAATTAGAAATTTGAAAAGACAAATTTTGAGGAAAACAGTCGAAGTTTCGAGAATATATATCGAATTTTTAAGGAGGAACGAATTTTGAAGAAAAAATGGAAATATCTGGGAAAGGTTTCCGCAGTTGAGAATATAAATTTTCTGTCGGCTGCATAAGCCAGAAGGCAGAAAGCGCCTCACCCTGCCCTATCCTAGATAGCTACTTGGAAAAGAAAACAAGGGAATTTATTTTCACTTTTTTTACGCAGAACTGGACAAATTACTGGATTTTAACAAATGTTGTTAGCAGACCATCCATGGACTCCCGGCATTCGTGATATGGTCTATGTTTATCACCGTTTATATAGTGAATTAATACATCAATTTCACTGGACAGGTTTATTACTCATTTTTCGGTGCAAATATATTTTCATGGCCTTCCCTACTTCTGTTCATCATTCGAGGTTATTATTCCAGAGTCCAAGGCTGGAAAACGTAATTTTTTAAAACAAATCTCAACTTTACAGCGTCCCCCAGGGGTTTCCTTGCTACTTTTTAAAAGTTGCCGAATAATATCATAAACTTTGTGAATATTATCCGTGTAAACCAACAGCGCCCTCCGGGAAATTGATTCTTCTTAAAAACCTGGATGAGTCCACGAATTTTACTTAAGTAGATAGACGAGTCTTCAAAAATTTAATATTTGTTTTCGAATTCTGGAGTATATTTTGCACGAATGATTATGTTAAGTCGATTTTATTAGCTTCTCCTGCCAAATTAATTTATTTACAAATCGGATTTATTTACACAAGCGCCGTCTGTTTTTATATTTTTTAGTACCTGAGCCCGCCAAACTAAACATTAAATATTTTCGGCGTTTTAATGACTTGAATCGGGAATTAGTACGGGTAACCTTTTCAAGGCTTTGTTAACTAGTGAACGACTCTTGGGAAAATTTTTGTTTACCATTCGGATCGAGAGTTGAGTTACAGGTAATGGGGAGTCGTGACGAAGAATTCGTAATTAGGACTAATTATCCTGCTTCCGTATTCAAAGTATTCTTGTTTGGAGGAAGCAGGAATTAAATTAAATACTTCAGAACCTTGCCATACTCCTACAATCCAATTATAGAGTTTGCATAAAATTCTATACAGCGACTGATTGTCCTTGGTCGTAATCCGACGCCGGCGCCGCCCAGTTGTTTCTAGTCATTTCTTACGTGTGGTAAATTCAAGAGTTTATGTAACTTAAAGGTTCCTTGTGTCTAATTTCTCTTTTAATCATCCCACAAAGTTGCATTGTTTCATAATATGACAAACAGGCTAATAAACATCAAAAGTTTTAAAGGATAGTTTTGATAAAAATGTTTGTTAATAAATAGCTGTAAATAACTAAGATGATTCTTCAAGAATAAATACTTTCGAAAAAAAGGAAAATAATTGTTTTTAAATTTTTTTAAACATTTTGAAGAAATTTGGAAGATAAATTTCAAGGTTATTCTCAAATTTTAATATGTTTTTAAAATTGTAAGTTCAAACTGGAAATTTTTATTTATTTTAAAGAAAAAAGGTCAACATTTTAATTAAAAGTTAAAACTCCTCAAAACAACTAAATTATTTATTAATATTTGGACTCTAATAATATGTCTATTCTACTATTAGTTTTGAATTTTCAAGCAAAAGTTAAAAAATGAAAATTTTATTAAAATTCCGAGTTGACCATTTTAAACTCTAAAGTTTTGTTACACTTTAAAGTTCTTTTATGTCTCAGTTAAAGTGGAAAATGTGATAAATCAGAATATTGAGTTTAAATTCGAAATTCCGCTATGAAAGTCAAAATATCGTAATAATTATAAATTAATGTCAAAACCTGACCAAATTTTCTGAGTAAGAAGAAACATTTTTTTTTTCTTTTTCGAATTTCGAACTGAAAATTTCGAGCAAAGCCGAAACTTCAAAATTAAAATCGAAATAAAGTCGGACAAAAAGTTGGAACTTTAGGAAAAATTAAAAATTTAATGTTAAGCTGACAGAAAATTAAAAATTTAAACAAAAAATAAGGATTTTACATCTAGGATTTTTCGTGTTTAAAAATTTGAAGTTACTAATGCAGTACATTTTTGGAATAAATTTATTTCAAACAATTTTTAACTTTTCACTCTAAAGTTAAGAGTTCTTAATTTTTTCTGAACATTTGAATTTAAGTTTGAAATTTCGATTTTTTTTTAGTATCCAAATTAATCTATTCAATTTCGCTGAATAAAATAATTTCAAGAGAAAAAACGCAATTTATTTTTCCAACATTTTTAATTTAATCTTGAAATTGCAGTTTTCCCAGAGTGAAATAAAAAATGTGGAGTTAATCTTGAAAATTTAATATTCGGAAATTTGTATTTTTGTAAATTTTTAATTTCTTTGAATTGTTGAGTTTTCGGAAAATTTTGTAATAAAACTTGAGTTTCATTTTACAAGTTTCACACTTAAAACCGAAATTCTTAGAAAATGTGTCTGAGTGAAAACTATTTAGATAAAACAATCTAAATTCTGACTTCAATCTCGAAATTTTGAATTCTCAAGTAAAAAGTCAAATATACGAAAATGTATCAAAATTCCGCATTTAAATCTGACAAACTCGAGGTAAGAAATATAAATTTCTGGTTTTTTCGAAATGTCCACTTTCGTCTTAAAATTTCGAATTTTTCTTATCATTTCTTGTTAACTTGAAATGCATTTTTAGTAACTTTGAGTTTATTAGGTTATTTAATCTTTTTCCCCAAATTGCGTATTTTAAATGGAAATTTAAAAATTTCGAGGAAAAGAGTCTAAATTAAAAACAAGTTTGATTTATTACAGAAAGATATTTCACTAAACTTTCAAGCTTAACCCTAAAGTTAAATTTTTCTCCTTTTTTCTTTAATCTCAAAACTTTAGAATAAACCCGAAATTTCGGACAGATCACTGTCAATTAAACAAACACCTCCACCGAATGGGAGTTATAAACGACCTGAGTTGTAGGGGGTGAAGAAGATGACAGTGTCGAGCATTGATGTGTCACTGTCCGGCACTAGCATTAATCAAAGGATCCATGCTGGGGGACTTCTTGCCTAGTGTGGCCAGTTTGAGAGAGGCGCATCCAAGGGAGGTCCTTCAGTTCTCAACAAGGTTGGATGGCTGAATGAATGACCAAGGAGACCTCAATAATGGAGATAGCACAATGGGCCTGGACAGGGTCGCCTAAGTGGTGGCCTAAACTTTAGGCAACCCACCTCGAATCCAGAAACCAAACTCGAAATTTTAAGACTTCGAAATGAAAATTCTGAATTTTAATATTTTCTAAAACATTTCGATATAAAACTCAACCTTTTTTTAAAGTTTGGACTCTCGAAATTTCGAATTTAAACTCGAATTTTTTTTCTAGAAATTTCGTCCTGTAAGTTATAATTTTTTCAC
The DNA here is from genome assembly GCA_028583605.1 of Dastarcus helophoroides. Taxonomy (NCBI): domain Eukaryota; kingdom Metazoa; phylum Arthropoda; class Insecta; order Coleoptera; family Bothrideridae; genus Dastarcus; species Dastarcus helophoroides. The sequence goes on along the minus strand of CM053325.1, from coordinate 21,693,760 downwards.
AATCTGGGCTTTCTCAAAATTCCCTTTTTAAATTTTCGAGTCGAAAATTCGAGGATATTTTAGTTTAGAGTTGAAAATTAAGTTTTAAATTTCCAGTTCTTCTCTTTCAATTTTTTTTTACTTTCGAATTTAAACTTGAACTTTGAAAATTAAATATTTTAAAATAAAACTTATTTAGAATACTAGAATTTTTAACTTTTGTCCCAAACTTTTTACTTTCAAATTAACATTTAATTTTTTCTGAACATTTCACTTGAAAATCAAAATTTCGTCTTCACTATGGGATATCTCGTTTTTCATAGTTATCACAAACCACATCAAATGTTTCCGCGAGCAACACATGGCTGAGGAGCTATCGGTTGGGCACAGCCTAGGGATGCGCACGATACATCCATGTATGAAAGAAAACATTGATGTTTTCGTTTCCGTGTTCGATATTTTTGTATCGATACTTTCGTTGCCTTGTATCGACGGAATAGATATATTTTTTCGATGTATCGATTGGTGAAATAAGTTCAAAAAAATCTTACTTTTTCGACGGTTAAAATTTATATAGGGACCAGCTAATATGTCACCTGATCCTATTCACTATTTCACATCCCTTACTTTATTTAATTTGTTTAAATCAATCGATTTTTTAAATAGCACTTTTCTTGAAACTTCCGCCATTTTATATTAAGTCTTTTTCTGGGGCTTCGACTTTTTTTAAAGTTACAACTTTCAAATTTCGTCTCGTTTCAAACTTTCGACTTTTCCCAAAATTTCAACTTTTTTCAAAATTTTGTTTACTTCACTTTAATAAAAATTTTGATTTTTTTAATGTTATTCAACGAATCGAAGAGTTCACCTTTTTGAAAAATTTGACCTTTTAAACATTTCAATCTTTTTTATTTAAAATTAAATTTCTGAAATTTCAACTTCCCTGGAAAAATCAGAATGTCGAGTTTTTTAAATAAATTTTTCCATTATAATTCCGATTTTATTGCCAAATTTCGAATTGTTTATCAAAATTTCGACTTTTTCAAAACTTTCGCTCTAAATTTTTTTTCAGACAGTTTTCAACTATCCAAAATTTCAATTTTTTTCAAAAGCTTACTTTTTTAAAAATTTTAAATTTTTGAAAATTTCAACTATTTTTAAATCTTTCTCTTTCGAAAATTCTACAATTTTTTAAAATGTCCATTTTTTTGAGAAATTGTATTTTGATTTTTTCAATTTATTTAACATTTCATTCGGCCCAGTTTGGAAATATTTAAATTTTTGTGGTTTGTTGACAATTTTCTAAACAGTTTTTTAAATATTTCCAAATTGGGCCGAAGAAATGTTAAATAAATTAAAAAAATCATAATATTTCCGGTCAATAAGGGTCTACCATGAAGAATAAATTGTATTTTTTTCAAATTTCGACTTTTTTAAATCTCTGTCTTCTAAAAAAATTGTTTATCTTTTTAATTTTGGCTTTTAAAAATGTAGATTTTATTTTCTAAAATGTTGACACTTTTGAAAACCTCGACTTTTTGAAAATTCCGCCGTTTTTTCCAAATTTTTATTCCTAAAATTCTTACTTTTTAAAAATTTAACCTCTTTTTAAATTTCGACTTTTCCAAAAAATTCTACCTTTTCTGAAAACTTTGAATTTTTTTTTAATCCATTAAAACATCGACTTTATCCGATTCGAGTTGTTTTGTCATTTTGAATTATTTTGCAGAATTTTTAATTTTTTTTATACTTCCGCTGCTTTTAAAATTTTAGATTTTTTTTATATAAATTTCAACTTAAATAAAGTGTCGACTTTTTACAGCTCGATATTTTTTCAAAATTCCACGATATTTTTTCAAAATTCCAATCTTTTTGAAAATATTCAATCAAAAATGTTGATTCTTTTAAAAAAAGACATTTATCTTTTCTTTAAATTTGAACCAAATGTTTCCTAACATTTCTACTTTGCTAGCTTTTTTTTTGGAAGTTTAGAATTCTTTGATAATTTTCAGTTTTATTCAGTATTTGGGCTCTTCAAAAATCTCGGGTTTTTTTTTGAAAATTTAATTGAAAATGCTTCACTTTCTTAAATCCCCACATTTTTTTCAAAAATTTTTATTCCCTATTTTTTGATATTCGGATTATTTTTCAAAATTTTAACTTTTCTAAAAGCTTTTTTGAAAATTTCTTTATTTTATCTTATCTTATTTTATCTTATATCTTTGAATTTTTTGAAAAGGTTGACTTTTAACAGTATATGTGTTCAAAATGTTGACATTAGTTTTATTTTTCAAAAGTTTTGATTATTTTTAATCCTAATTTTCTATGAAAATTTCGAAAAATTTTAAAATTTAAACTTTAATTTTCGAAAATTTGGCAATTTTACAAAATGTTGGTTTTTAAAATCCTTAACCTTTTTGGAAGTTTAAACTTTCTATAAAAGCTTTGACATTTTTTAAAATTTTACTCTTTTTGGAAATCTCGACTGTTTGAAGAATTTACACTTTCTTTACAATTTCGACTTTTTTTGAAATTTTGGATCTTTTATAAAAATTTTGCCCATTTCTCAAAATTTTTACTTTTTTAAAGATTTGGAATTATTTTTGAAAGATATATTTACATTTAAAATTTGAACATTTCAGCTAATTCTTAAAAAACTGACTTTTTTGAAGGTGTTGAATTTTTTTAAATGGATACATTTTTGAATTTTTACTTTTTGGAAAAATTCTCACTGTTTAAATTTTTGTCTTTTTTAAATCAGATTTTCGGATTAATATGTTCTAGTGCCTATTTTAGAAAATAGTAAAAAATAATGCGAAATGTTCAAAAATTTCCAAATATTTGGCAAAGCCAAAATTTTATAGGCGAAATGTTCAAGAAAAGTTAAAATGTTCAATAAATCCGAAAATTTGAAAAAATTAAAAATTTTGAAAAATGGAGAATTTTCATAAAAAGTACAAAATTTTTCAAAAATATTTGGGTT